>JANJPE010000031.1:0-599779 GCA_024586325.1 Stellera chamaejasme | reverse complement strand
TCTACCACCATCATCAACTTTCACCAAACACAAGGAGGAAAAGATCATCTTTGGTTCCGGATCACCACCAAACACAAGGAGGAAAAGATCATCTTTGGTTCCGGATCACCATCCATCCTACCGGAACCATATCAATAGTATAGGCAGTAAACGTACCACACATAATGAATGCTCAGCTTTCTTGTGGTAAAAAGATTGAGTCATATATCCAAGGAAAGGATGTTGAGATTGGTGAAAAGTGAAATTTTACCTCAGTTTGATTTTATGGATTGGGATGTGTGTGTCGATTGCATTAAAGGCAAGCAAACGAAACTTACATGTAAGAATCCAGCCACAAAAAGCAATCAACTCCTTGAGTTGATACACACCGATATTTATGGACCCTTTGATGTTTTATCTTGGGGTGGTGAAAGGTATTTTATCACCTTTATTGATGACTTCTCACGGTATTGTTATATATATCTGTTGCATGAAAAGACTCAATCAGTGAATGCTCTCGAAGTATTCATTAATGAGGTGGAAAGACAGTTAGATAGAAAAGTGAGGTCAGATAGAGGTGGTGAATATGATGGAAAGTTTGATAAGAACGGACAACATAAAGGTCAATTTGCAAAGTTTCTTGAAAGTCGGGGCATTTGTGCATAATATACAATGCCCGACACACCACAACAAAATGGTGTGGCTGAAAGGCGGAATCGTACTCTTATTGACATGGTTAGGAGCATGATAAATAATAATAGTGTTGGAATTCCCTAGCGCACCAAGAACTTCTGAGCTAATACTCCAGCTCAGAGGAGTTGGGAGTAACTTGACGGAGAATAAACGATTAGAGCACATTTTATCAATGTATGAGTATTTTGGTAAATGTGCACTAATGAGCTTAAAGGAGCTCGAATATGGAAAATGGAAATGATTAGAATTACTTTGTGTAATTTGGATCTCATTTGTCATTCATAACCGCCTCTAACACCACTTAATTATCAAAGTAAGGGTATTTCGGTAAATTTGGTGTAAGGTGTACGCACCTTGAACCATGGAATAACTTCATCTTTGCCAATTTATGAGGTTGGCAATGTAGTTGTCAATTTATGAGGTTGACAATGTGGTTGACACATTTAAGGGAGAGCTTTTGGTAGCTCTCATCCATCTATTCAAGAAGAAGAATGAGAGTAAACAAGGTCTAAAATCTATATTGCAAGGAAGTAGATATGATATGCAACATGCAACACAAAACACACAAATTCTAGAAACTTGCACTCAATTTCCCGCAACGGCGCCAATTTGATCAATGGCTTTTTTTGCTCAAGAAAATTATGGATGCATTGATTGAAATACATTTATAAACACCTTACTTACCCTTGTTTTGTCTATTGTATTAAAGGGGCTTTGAGTAAGGGATCGAACCCAAGAGAATTAAGCATTTCTAGACTAGTATGCTAAGTGTGTAACTAAACTAATATGTAATGCAAGGGACACAATTGAATGATATGTTGGTGGATGGAAGGCGTGACTAAACTAAGTTAAGGCAAGAGTGGAATTCAAGAACAATGGTAATGAACTAAAATCTAAATGATAACAATTGACAAGAATGAGAATTATGGCTAGGCTAAACTAGTATGCAATGGATATAAGTTTTTGTAAAATTCAATAATTAAAAGTCCCTTTGGTTGTTTAGAATTGATGATATTAAATGACATGCTAGTTTGAGATTAACGTAATGATGGAGGAGATTGGATAAATATCAAACTCTAGCTTACGAAGCTAGAATTATCCTTACCGTAAATGACCAACTAAATACTCATCATTTGCACCATTTAGGGTAGCTTTAAGCAAGCCAATTGTAGTCTCCTAATAATCTAGATTACCATACTCAAGTAATCCTATAATACCTAACCATTTCCCATGGTAAATTCAATGAAATGCTTTCTCAAGCATTTCTTCAAACACTTGGTAGGTGTTAAGGATGAGTAAGCTTCCACCTTCTCTCACACCTTCTTTAAGCTCAAGAAATGATCACTCATCCTGCATAATCATCAAACCAACATATTTATATCATCTAACAAACATTAAACTACCTAAACAACCAAAAAGATGAAGAACTACTCCCTACTCCTGCTCAACACGTTTTGCTCAAACATTATGATCATAAATGCTAAATGAAAGTAATAGAGGCAGAGAGAAGCTTAGAAATGATGTGGAATTCTTCAATCGTTCATAAAACAAACCAAATTCGAACTAAGGAGTGAGAGATGAGTTGGGAGCTTCAAATGGAGCTCTAACTCCCTAAGGAAAATATGTTTTTTGCCTATGAATACAATGAAGCTTATATAAAGGAAAAGGAGCCAACCCACCTCCCTAAATCATTCAACCATCACCTTAAATTAAAGAAAACCACATGGAAGTAACATGGAGTGGTGTTGGAAAGCTTCTTTGATATGGAAAGACGAGTTTTAGGGGTAGTGGTCGACCAAGAATGGTGGTAAGCCGACTTAGGGGCCTACATCGTGAGGAAGATGATTGCAGGAATTTGCGTCTGGGCCACCGCCTGACCTGAGGAAAGGGGCCGCTTGGGATTTCGCCTGGCCTGGCGACCGCCTGACTTGAGGAAAGGGGTTGCCTGAGGGTTTCGCCCCCTTTTGCATCTGACACCGAATACCTGCAAAACATGCTTGTGTCCACACTAAGTACTAGCATAATTATCGATAAAGCACATGAAATGAGGGCATATATATATCGATAATGCACAGTTATCAACCCCTCCACATTGGTGGACATCATTCCGAGTAGGAGTGGTGTAGGTAAACACCAAATTAGTGTTCATATGGAACTTTTGAGATGTGTTCCCTAGGATGTGTTCCTTAAGATATGTTCATCAAGATGTGTTCCTGGAGTTCTATGTCCATGAAATGCGACCAAAAGAAAGAATGTAAGAAAGTTGTCTCTGTTCTTGCTTAGTGTGAGATTTTTTGCGATAAACTCTTAGTGACTTTAGCTTACTATCAGTGAGTTGCATCAATAAGACTGCTTTGATTGGTTGTCAAAGTTCTTGAAGAAATATGACCGGAGTATTCTCCTTTTGGGTAGTCAAGTTGGTGCAATTATTTAGATAGTTCAAGATAATAGGAAAGACACTGATATATGATACATATACTATAAAGTTCAATCTTGGGCCCACATACTATGTGTATGATTAGGATTGACTTATGAGTGTTTATATTGAGATCTCAGTTGTTTAACAATCATGAGTTTCAAGGAGTTGAAATTCTAAGAAATAGACTGGTTATGATTAAGATGTATCATTGTGTATGGGGTTTATAAAGGCAATACTTGATGAGTTCAAGTAAGCTTGATAAATTCAAGCAATGTTTGAAGAAGTTCAAACATAACACACAAAAGTGCTTGATAAGTTCAAGTGCATTGAGGAGTTCTTGATAAGTTCAAGTACGTTGATGAGAGGACAATCTTTCATTGTGAGTCTAACAACCACAATGAAAAACCACAATGAAGGGGATTTGGTTTGTATTACTTGGGGTCGCACCCTTAACTCCATATATATGAACATGTCTTAGTTTGGCTTGTGATTGAGAGATTTAATTCCAGTGGGAGTTAGAACTCAAAAGTATCTTAGTGCGAGAGGGAGTTTGTTGGAATTGCCTAGCGCACCAAGAACTTCTGAGTTAATACTCCAACTCAGAGGAGCTGGGAGTAACTTGACGGAGAAGAAACGATTAGAGCACATTTTATCAAAGTATGAGTATTTTGGTAAATGTGTACTAATGAGTTTAAAGGAGCTCGAATATGCAAAATCGAAATGATTGGAATTACTTTGTGTAATTCGGACCTCATTTGTCAATCATAACCTCCTCTAACGTCACTTATCAAAGTAAGGGTATTTTGGTGTAAGGTGTATGCACCTTGAACCATGGAATAACTCCATCTTTAGAAATTTATGTGGTTGGAAATGTAGTTGTCAATTTACAAGATTGGCAATGTGGTTGGCACATTGATGAGGTAGGCAATGTGATTGACACATTTAAAGGAGAGCTTTTGGTAGCTCCCATCCATCTATAAATAGATGGGAGGAAGTGCCTTATTCTCCATTCCTCATTCCATTATCTTCTTCTCCTTCTCAATCTCTCTGAAAGTGCTGAATTCTTTAGGCAAGTTTTGGAGCATTAAGGGTGGAATTATTTGTGTCATTCCACACAACATCTTCAAGGTTTTTCACATCTCATATGTCCTCTTCCCTTCTCCTCTTGGTGCAAGGTGCCATTATCATCATCTCTGGAAGCCAAAGGCTGCCACTGGAGCAAGCTTGAAAGCTTAAGGAAGGAGCATACGTCGGATTGGAGTAAGGATTAAAATAATCCTTAAGCGGTTTTTTCCTTTGGTGCGAGATATGTTTACGCCTCTTAGTATCATGTTTAGTTCTTCATCTTCATACTCTATTGATGTTGGATTCATTGGTTTCATGGCATGATTTGATGAGATAATATCATGCTTGTAAAGAAGAAACCGTCAATATATGTTATGTGAAGTAGAGCATTACATGTGTATGAGAAAGATCCACATGAGAGCATGTTTGAGGGACCTCTAAAATCAACATAGAGTACCTCTTTCATTATGGATGCATGCATTAAAGATTGCTGCATATCTTCTGAATAGGGTTCCTAGTAAGGCAGTTCTTAAGACACCTTATGAAATGTGAACGGGAAGGAAACCTAGTTTAAAACACCTTCATGTTTGGGGCTGCCCGACAGAAGTACGGATATATAATCCACATGAAAGGAAGCTTGATGCAATAACCATTAGTGGTTACTTCATTGACAATCCTGAAAAGTCAAAGTGGTACAGATTTTATTATCCTAACCATAGTACATGAATTGTTGAGTCTGGTAATGCTCGGTTCATTGAGAATGGTGAGTTCAGTGGGAGTGGAGAACCACGAAAGGTGGATCTTCAAGAAATTCAGGTAGAAAATAATACATCTGATATTTCTTCACAGGTTGTTGTACCTCTTGTTGTATCATGGACACACAACATGCGGGAACAACAAAATAATGCTCCAGACCCATATGATGAACATGTAGTTAATGAGCCGGCTAATGATGAGCAAGTCTTAAATGATCAAGTGGAAGATGGACCACATGAAATGGCATTAAGAAGGTCTAAAAGGCAAAGATGACCAGCCATTTTGGATGACTATGTGGTTTACTCACTTGAACATGAATGTGACTTGAGCATTGGTAATGACCCAGTCTCTCTAAAAGAAGCCATGAATTGTGATAATTTCAAAAAGTGAATAAATGCCATGAAAGATAAGTTGAAATCAATGGATGACAACAAAGTCTGGGACCATGTTGAGTTGCTTAAAGGATCAAAACGAGTCGGCTGTAAATGGGTCTTTAAGACCAAGCGGGACTCCAAAGGCAACATCAAAAGGTACAAGGCCAGACTTGTCGCCAAAGGTTACACTCAGAAGGATGACATTGATTACAAAGAGACCTTTTCTCCAATTACAAGAAAGGACTATTTGATAATTATTATGGCTTTGGTGGCTCATTATGATATGGAGCTTCACCAGATGGATGTAAAGACCGCATTTCTAAATGGTGACTTGGAAGAGGAAGTTTATATGGACCAACTGGAAGGGTTCTCAATCAAAGGAAAGGAAATTTTGGTGTGTAGCTAAAAAAATAAATATATGGACTAAAACAAGCTTCCCGACAATGGTATCTAATGTTTAATAATACCATTACATCTTATGGTTTTGTAGAAAACACCGTCGATCGGTGTATCTACATGAGGGTCAGTGGGAGCAAGTTCTGTTATTTTAGTCCTATATATTGATGATATCCTTCTTGTTGCTAATGATGTTGGCTTGTTGCATGATGTTAAAACGTTTCTCTCTAAGAACTTTGAAATGAAAGATGTAGGTGAGGCATCCTATGTGATTGGAATAGAAATATTCCGTGACATATCACAATGATTGTTAGGATTGTTTCAAAAAGGCTACATCACCGAAGTATTAGAGAGATTTAGAATGGAAAAGTGCGCTCCTTGGATAGTTATAATTCAGAAAGGGGAGAAGTCCAATGAAAATCAATGCCCTAAGAATGATTTGAATGAAATGAAATGGAATCTATTGCCTATGTATATGTGGTTGGGAGCTTGATGTACGCTCAAACCTGTACTCAGCCAGATATCAGCTTCGTTGTTGGAATGTTAAGCCGATACCAAAGCAACCCTGGATTGGACCACTGGAAAGCTGCAAAGAAAATCCTTATGTACTTACAAGGCACCAAGGATCGCATGCTGACTTATAGGAGGTCAGATCACCTTGAGGTGATTGGATACTCAGATTCAGACTATGCCGGATGTGTGGACTCAAGCAAATCCACATTTTCTGGCCGGAGGAACAGTTTCATGGAATAGTGGAAAGCAGTCCGTCATTGCTACTTCCACTATGGAGGCTGAATTTGTGGAAATGTTTGAGGCCACTGTTCATGGATTGTGGTTGCGGAACTTTTTCTCTGGTCTTGGAATTGTCGACAGTATTGCCAGGTCGCTGAGAATTTATTGTGATAATTCTGCAGCTGTCTTCTTCTCTAAGAATGACAAGTACTCGAAGGGGGCAAAGCACATGGAGTTAAAGTACTTGTCAGTCAAAGAAGAAGTGCGGAAACAAAGAGTGTTGATTAAGCATACTGATTTAATGATAGCGGATCCGTTAACTAAGGGATTATCACCCAAGACATTTACTGGACATGTTGAAAGGATGTGCATAATAGAAAAGTCATTGTTAGCATAATGGTTTGATATGTATAAATATAAAAGTTCTGCTCGAATTGATGACACTCTAGAATTCATTTAATGTTATGTTTCTACTTATTTACTTATACATGTATATTTATGGTTTGAGGAATACTGTCTCCCTCATTAATGGATTGAGGATTATAACTACTCTCATGTAAAGTAAAGGATTAAAGATCTCCTCAATTATTGTCAAACTTGAGTTTAGTTGATAAGTGATACATGGAAGGAATCATATCGATTAAATGACTTGTGACCGCCATGATTCTATCATTTCAATTCAGTTAAAGATGATGGCTTGAAGGATTAATTGTAAAGTGCGCATTTATGGATTTGAATTATCAAGTCATCCCATAGGCCAAATGAGATAATGTTAAATTATTTTATTAATTTAATTATGTGGCTCATGTAAATAATAGACTCATAATTCTATTTGGACTTGACCCAATATGATGGCTTTTGGGATTATGAAATAGAATTAAAATGAGATAAGGTTTCCCTACACTCTCCCTTATAAATAGTATGTGGCTACTATTAATCTAGTAGTAGAAAAGAATACGTTTGGCACCATCACAGAACGCACATAAGGGGAAAAGAAAAAGAGGGCAAAAGTCACGTTTAGGGTTTGAGTTCTTCTCATAAAACAATCCTGAAAGTATGGACCGAGGTTAGTCATAATTATTGTATTCAATTGTGCAAATCAATCTCGTTAGAATGATCTTATTTTATGGCGGATTAAATAGAAAACTCATATGAATTACTATTAGCTGTATACATATACAAATTTATGAAAAAATAAAAAATCAAAACTATGTATTTATTGAATGCCTAATGGCGGCCTACACTACTCGAACCGCAACTTCTGTGGTGGGAGGGACGCTACTCTTTCCACTACTAAATCGGGCACTACAATCATAATTTATGAAATAAAAAATATAAACATAAATTCTTCTAACCTTCTTTCTTTTTTTTTGAACGGAATAGATAAAAACACCTGTAATCTAGTAATTAAAACCACAAACTTTCCCAACCTCTTATGGAAAATAAAATGTCTCCCACACTCCTGGTATTTAATTAAAAATACTAAACCTCGTTAAAATGAAAAATCATAGTTTATTACTCCCCATCCTAATCTACTTAGCTCATGTAACAGCGATTGAGAAAATTTAGGCCCAATCCTTCTCTCAATCTTATTTCGAAGCTTTTGAGTTTCAAACTCATCCATTAATTGCAATGCTAATTCACCACACCCATCCATAGAAATCTTAGAGTCCGTTTAGTTGGGAATATTTTCCATTTCAAATTTTTTTTTTGTAAATATTTGGATATAACTAGTTATTAAATGATGAAAAACCTTGTTTCCAAATTTCGGAGAACTCTAGTATTAAAATGAATAACTTCAAAACAAAATTCTCCAAATTAAAACTACTGGAGTTTTCTGAAATTTAGGAGACACTCAACGTGCTATTTTGCAACAGCTACATTTAATGCACCTGAATGATGTCCAAGCTTCCACTCACCATTAATGGTGAAATCCTACAGTTTCGAGGATCCTTGAAATCCCTCCATTTAATTAGCCTATGCATTAAGTGAGGGAGCACTTATTCCTCATTTATCGAGTCAAAACTATCCATCACCCTTCCGCTCAAATTTTTGTCATTTTATTTGAGTTATTCAGAGACACTTAGCTAGCCAATAATAAGTTTTAACAACTATTACTTTTATTTCCTATCTTTACATATTTCCTTTTAATTCCATTATTAAATGTGGACATGAAGGGACTTGTAAGGTGATTCAAATTTCTAGCTCCCTTGTTCTATAAAAGGTTGTTTAGTCGAATTTGTATCTCCAACCAAGATTATTGAAATATATCAAGTTTTTATCTTGAAATTGTAAGAGATTCTTTTTTTTCTCTATCACTATTTTTCACTCAGTTCTCGTTAAGAGAAGAACAAGTCTACTAAGACCATCATTACCTCTCACTAGAAGAATGAGGTGTTGGCCCCATTTTCATCCCCCAACAATCTAGCAACAAAAGCTTTCTTTGTATTGAACCAATCCCGGTATCAAGGAGAAGTCAGCCAAGGCGAAACACCATATTTGCCTGTAAAATGATACGAGAGGAGTTAGCGGTCATATCTATCTATTTTTCAAGCTTCTGCGTGTGTTTATTTGTTTTAACGTGTTGACTCATCCACATCATATTCCTATCTACCCAGTGTTATTACACAAACATTTACTATACCATGCACGAAATTGAAACAAAATGTGTGCAAATTATAAACACACACATGTTCATACGAAACACACTTATTTGGAAAAGTCTCGTCATACTCAACCTCAAGCTTACACACTTATTTGAATATCTATGCTAGGCCCATAGAACTTCATCATGGAACATTATATATATATACATATATATATATATATATATTACTAAGGTGACATTTCATTTCTTGTCGAGGGTGACATTTTGCTCCGCTTATTAGAATATTGGTCATCAGGATCATCATCTTCCGGCTCTTCCTCTATAGACGTCATAACATCCAACGATTTTGCTTGCTTCTTCCCAGAACGGGATCGTTTGTTATATTGTTTTAGCTCCTCCTGCACCAGAGGGTCATCTTCAGATCCCTCTATGTAATCAACAGGTATGTCATCTAATGGATCGTACTCATCATCATCACCATCATCATAATACTTATCATCAACATGATCATCATTTGCATTTGGCAAGAATGGCAGCAGATCATCAGGTGCTTCAGATGGCTCTTCAGCAAACACTGGCTTTGCTTTGCAGTAACAATTGCCTTTGGCAACCACATGAAACCAAAGATCAGCATCACTCGTCTTATCATCAAAATTCACTTGCTCCTCATACCCGAAACCGATGCATAAATTAACAAAGCTCTCATATGTGTATTCTTGCCCTTCATCAGGAGGTATCTCTACTCCAGAACCTTCTGATACACTATAAGTAGCTATGGCACCTTTTCCTACCAAACATAAATTAAGGATATATCAGCACTATAACTAGCACAACATGTTTTTCCTGCCCTTCATCATGATACTTGTCCTTTCATACTTAAATAATTGGTCCATTATGTCATGATCCTCTCTACTCCAGAATTTTATGTTTTAGTAATGAGAATATATATATATAGTTTACCTTTACTCCAAATATCTTCTCACTGAATAGAGCAATAACAAGTATTTTCCCAATTAAGGTGGGTCATCGAGGGGACAACTTGAATAATCTCAATAGCCCAGAAATTCATGTCATTACAATCGTTAATACAGTCGGCAGTGACAGAATCGCTAGCCGGGACAAATTTGTATGCACACATAAGTGATCCAAATACTGCAGTTCCTGTAATATATAATTGGAAACGTATGTCCCATATTGTTAATAAAAATGGATTAATCAATGGCAATGCTTATAATAAGAAGATGCCTATCCAATTATTGTCAATTAATTTTGAGTTTGATAGTTTACATGGTATCAGAGCTGGTTGATCAAAACACCGATCATTGTGTGTGTGTGTGTGTGTGTGTGTGTGTGTATATATATATATAGCCCAATCAATGCCAATTAGTTTTGAGTTGGATGTTTTTACATCAAACAACAAAAAAGTCCAATCAATGCCGATTGGTTATATATATAGCCCAATTAATGTCAATTAGTTTTGAGTTGGATGTTTTTACATCAAACAACAAAAAAGTCCAATCAATGCTGATTGGTTTTGAGTTAGATGTTTTTACATTAAACAGTTAAATGTTAAAAGTTATATTTTTCTCAAAATGTATCCATTGAAAATTTGTTTAAAATATTGTCCTTCATTGTCTCAAGTTTAAAGATGTGTGAGGTTGTGCCCTTCATTGTCCTGTAGTCAAGTACTAATTAATTAACAGCTGGTGAAAACTGAATGCTTAGACAAATTATTACTTATAAACAAAAATTAGGCATGTTCATTTATCATTTACTTATAAATTACTATTCAACTTTATATATTAAAACTCTTGAAAAGAGAAAGACATAAATTAAATTCTGAAAAAAAAAAGAAAAGAAAATGTGTCTATCTTTGTGCATGGGATAGTGGGAATTAATAAAACACTTACAGAAAGAATTAAGCTTTCTGATCCCCAAAAAAAATGTTTACGACACTTAAATTGCAATGGTAGCATCTTCAAAAAGTGGTCGTAATATATATATATATATATATATATATATATATATATATATATATATATATATATATATATATATATATATATATATGTCGGAAAATAGAGAAACAAGGAGAAGTTAAGGACTCATAGAGAGAGAGAGAATAGTCAAAGACAAAGGGTTCAATTGGTGCGAAGAAATGGCTAAAAAAACTTTTCAAATATCTATAAACATATGTTTCAAAACAGTAAATTTACTTAATCTGAGGTGAAATTACAGTTTTTTAGCCATATAGATTCAGTTAAATTAAAAATAATAATTTAAAGGATAAATTAAGAAAGATTTTTCATATAGATGTGTAGCCAATAGCACCCATTTGCTTCACACCAACTAAATGGGCCTAAAGATGTTAGGAAAAGACTTTTAACTGGTGAAATTTGGCTCGAAGACCACCCAACACTCATTGCTGAGAAAGAAACTGAAAATAGCAACAAAGAGGGGAAAAAATACTGCAAACCGAGAACAAACCGACATATGATAAATACTTTGAAGCACTATATTCAAGAAGATGATCATGATGGTTATTATGATGATGATGATGATGATGATGATGATGAGTTAGAGAAACATATATACCGATGAACAGAAGCCACGACATGGTTACGATGATGACGATGTTGATGAAGCTTCTAGATATGAAGAACATTTAAACAAGATGCTCATGATGACCCCTTTTTCCTTTAATTTGCTTAGTGAACTGCTAATCTCAGTTGCTTAATTTTCAAATTTGCTCCTTCATATATACCAACAGCTGCTCAATGGTGAATACAGGATTACAATGATATGGGAAAGTCCTCTAACTGGAATAAGTCATATAGCGTTGAGGGTTTATGGCCAACTACCAATACAAGATAACCTATTTGTCGTTTATTTGTTATTCTCGGAAATTTTTTTGCTACCAACATTGGTAGTTACATAAATTCATATTGTCGGTTTGCAACAAAATATAGTAGAAAAGTCAGAGCCAACTATCATTGCGATCAAAACTACGAAAGAAAGAAAATATTTACTCTGTGTGAGTATTATCTGTACATGAGACAAATTATGAGAATGCTTGAATCCTCCGTTTGTTACTGTCTTATTTTGTTTTGTTTGGTTTTTGTTGATTGTTATCGCATGGTAGATGCATTAGGCCGCATTCAGCATAAGAAATTATGAGAAATTTCCCTTTAATTTCCAAATATTCCAAATTCTACATCAAAATAACACATCCAATTGTTTTGCTTCATTAGTTTATTTTTAGTCATTGCGTTCTTTTACTCAAAACTTGTATTTAATTAAAACTATTACGAAAAGGTTTTTAAATTTTTGAAAATTGTATTTGAAATTCAGACATTCATTTACTACATGCACTTGAATTATGACTTTATGTTTAATAATTTTGAAGAAAATAAACATCAATAAAATTCTAAAAAAATAAATATAAGTATTAAAAAGGGAGGCCGTAGTATTAATCTACTAATTTGCCCGGCTTGCACCAACATAATTAATATTCCCTTTGGCTTATATTAAACAGACCCAATTCAATTCGGCACAAGCATTCAAGAGATTTTTTTTAAATTTCCACTTCTACCCTACTCACACGAATTCATCTAACATCGCCAATTAATATACTTGATCCATCCTTCCTCAATTAATGTATACATTTAATTAACTCTCATGTTTCAAGGTTCAGTATTTGACTCAAATATTTACTAATGTAAATAGTGAAAAAAGTTCATAAAAAATCTATTTAGAAAATTTATATTCAAATGTCTAAATACTCATGAAAAAATGATAGGTTAAATGAGTCAAATATAATGCTGAGAATGAAAGCATAAAGGAAAGAAGACACTATATACGAGGTTCGGCAATTTGCCTACGTCCTCGGACCCCAACAATATATTTCACTAAGAAGGACAAGTGAAATAATACAAGAAGAAGAAAGAGCAAAGAAGGAAAAACAACTTCTTTTTGGGATGATTTAGAAGGAGGAGTAAGGGTCTCTTTATATAAGCTAGAGACCCAAACCTCCTTGATAAATCCTCCATGTGGGACAAGGTGTCACGACCACCCCGCCCGGTTGCGGAGGCGGAGCCGGCCGCGACGTTCGGAAGCGGAAGCTACGGCGGAAAGCGCGGTAACGGTACTACCAAAACCCGCTACGTGCAGTGGTCCCATGACCCGGCCAGCAATAACAGAATGGTCGTACTTCGACCTGCAACCTACAGAACCCATACATGGCAAGTATACAAAACAACTTAACAAACCAACATGCAGTTCATGGAATACCGTTTATCACTCATGACAACCAAATCACCGAAACCATTTCATATACATAACCAATATAGGCAAGTCGGGGCTCCGCCCTCGACTCAGAAGACAGATACAGAAATCATCACATGTTCCAGAATATACGTTATATACAATATCATGATCCGATGTACATGCATGCAACTACACCTACAGAGCCACCAAAGTAAACCCTAGAATACCTAGGTACGGGATCAGGAAAAACCTCTCACCCAAAAGATTCCTGCACGAGGTACTGCTGCTGCTGCTAAAGCACAACCAAAGAGAGGAGTGTCAGTTAACCGTAAATCCAACAGAAACTGAAATCAGATACACCAACCAGAAACCTCTACCGAGACTACCCCTTAACCTGAACAGAACATAATAGAACAGAACGGAGGTTCCACCAGGGAACTATCAATACCTGAAAACCAAAACAACAGAAAGCACCGCGGATTTCTAATCCGCCGGCTGCTTGTCAGTCCAACCTGAAAGGTGGTAAACAAATAAGGGGTGAGTCCTCGGGAGGACCCAGTAAGGGCTGAGGTAAGATACAGTTTGTAACCATCCAAACCTGCAAAACAGAACAACCACAGGTATGCACATATATAATGATAAAATGACCGATGCAAGGGTAGTTCTTCCCCGGCCGAACCGGCGTACCCCCAGCGTCGGGTGAAATGACCGAGCAAGGGTAGTTCTTCCCCGGCCTAACCGGCGTACCCCCAGCGTCGGGTGAGATGGCGCATCTCGCGGTCCAACCGCCCAATCCAAAGCACGGTACCGGCTGGGGTCATGAGCCCCGTAAAATCCCAAGGGTATACCGACACTCCCGGTGCGGGTATACATACAGTGTCGGCACCCTCCAGTGCTGGACACACCAATAAACCATCGAGCACCCGAGGTCTCTAAGACCGTCCTAGGTCTCCCATTAAAACCACATATAGTACAATGATATGATATGACAATATAAATCAAAATACTCGCACCTAGTGCGGAAATGCCAAACCAATACAACTCGTGGCCTCCAAGACCATCCGAGCCCTGGAATAGGCACGAACATATACCTTACCATATAACAGGTCCCGGGATCACCGAACCACTGCCCTCAACCCGGGAACCCGCCTTAACTAAACCCGTATACACAATGTCCCATACCACTATGTATAACAAGAGAAGTTAAACCCTTACCTCGAAAACACCGCCCGCAGTGCAACTCCCGGGAAATCCCGGCTCCCGGCTCGAAAAGTGCAAATTCAACTCTGATGGTCCCACACTGCTCCACAAAGGCAGAATCAAGCTGAACAACCACAAACCAATCAAAACACGTCAAAATACACCCCCAGAAACCAAACCCGCACAATCCCGCACTTTCCCGCAAAAATCCACATAAACCTAACTTTTCCATTTATTATCCGAAACCAACGTTTCAAACACCATACCGCACCTAAATCTAACCCCGATACCAATTTAGCATCTAATATAACCAAAACACAACACCAACATTGAAAAAGTTCCACTTGAACATTTCGGCCCTTAACCAATTTTTACCCAACTTCTAATTCAATCTAATTAAGGTTCCAATTACCCACTTTAACCACCAATTGCACTTCTTAACCAAGAATGCTAACCAATTACACCTAAATCAACCAAAATCAACATAAACCCTAATTGTACTATTCACTCAATTTGGGGCTTTTTTACTCAATCAATTTCCTCCAAATTGAAACCATAGAAAGCCTTAGAATCATGCTAGGAACAACATATCCAAAGCATGATTCAAGAATCCAACCAAACACCAAGTTTAGAATTCCATCAAATTTTCGCCAAATTAGGTTTCCTTCAATCTTAATGTTTTTCCATCAATTAAACCCTAATTCCTACTCTTCTCCATCCCACCAACAACATACTCAAAGATGGAAGCAAGAAGATCATCACAACATGTAGCCAAGAACAAACACAAAATGGTTTCTAAACCCATCTTCCAACCAAAATCATGCTTCAAACTTGCCAAATTCTTGAAGAGAAGAAGCTTACCTACGATTTGAGCCCAAAACCTTGATGTTTCTTTGCCAAAATGAAGAACACAAGACAAGCTTCAATGAATAGTAAAAATGGCTTTTATGGAGAAGAAGGAAGAAGGCGTGAGAGAGAAAGAGGAAGAAGATGAAGAAATGGCCAATTTGGCATTTCCTTTTCTTTTCCTTTTCTTTTCACTTTCCTTTTCTTTCTCTTTCTTCCCTTTTCTCACATTTTCCTTCATATCTTTTCTTTTTCTTTCTTTTTCCATTATCTCTTCCTTTCCTTTTGTCTTTTTCTTCTTTTCCTTTTTTCTTCCTTTATCTTTTCTTTTCTATTTTCCTCCCTTTTAATGGAAATGGGACAAGTGTCCCATTTCATCACCAAATAACCGCCTCTTCCCTTGTCCATTCCAAATATTGCTGATTTGTGTGCTAATTGCAACTTAGTCCTCCAACTCCCCAAATCTTTGCAATTTAACCCCAAACGCAACTTCCTAACCCCAATTGAAACCAAAACTGACCACAATCCTCAGAATATCATAAAACACCCACATCCTGTTCCCAAAGTCCATTTGCAAATCCCGAGTGTCCTACCGGTCCCGCTGAACCCGCGCAAATCCCGAGGTGCGCGTGTGTCGACACTGAACCAAAATCCCGTCATGCCAAAATTCCATAAATATTACCATAAAATCCGTCTTAAATTATAACATACCTCACACCGAAGCTGTCTGGAGAAATCCATCCCGAGCCCCGTGATTCCCGTCCAGAGCCCCGGGAGTCGCCCGGGACCGCACGTCCCGCTCCAGAAAATTTACTCTGTAAAAAGATCCGGGACATTCCCACGATTCCAAATATGCAAACAGTTTCCCATTCCGAGGTCTCGGGAGCGCTACTGACCCCGCTGTACGTCCCGAGACAAGTCCCGGCCCCGGAAAAATATTTTCGGCGAAAACGTCCGGGGGACCCACACAACCTCAAAACCCGAAGGATTCCCAGAAATAATGCTCAAATAAGTCTCGGGGGTCCTCTGACCGCCCAAAAACGTGACCCGCAGGCCAAAACCGGAGCCCCGGATCACCCGGGTCACAACCCGCTCGGGGTGACCGTAACACAAGGCTAACACTCCCCCTCAAGTTGGCGCCTATACATCAACCATGCCCAACTTGCTAAGTGAGTCATAAAAGGCCTTCTTAGAAACTCCTTTTGTGAGTATATCTGCGAGTTGCTCTTCTGTAGGGACAAAAGGAAAGCTAATGATCTCAGCATCTAGCTTCTCCTTTATAAAGTGACGATCAACCTCCACATGCTTAGTACGATCATGTTGCACAGATTCTCGTGAAATCTCGATGGCTGCCTTGTTGTCACAAGACAACCGCATAGCACACTTGGGTTCAACTCCCAAATCTCGTAAGACATCCTTTAGCCATAACAACTCGCACACTCCATGAGCCATACCTCTATATTCTGCTTCAGCACTAGACCGAGCCACCACCTTTTGCTTCTTACTCTTCCAAGTAACAAGATTACCTCCCACAAAGGTAAAATACCATGATGTAGACCTTCGATCTGTAATATTTCCAGCCCAATCTGCATCTGTAAAACCACAAACCTCAAGAATATTGCTGTGTTTAGAAAACATTACTCCTCTCCCAGGAGCGGATTTTAAGTACCTCAAAATCCTCACAACAGCATCCATGTGATCTACACTTGGATTATGCATGAACTGGCTCACCACACTTACTGCATATGCAACATCAGGTCTTGTATGTGCCAAATAAATCAGACGTCCAACTAACCTCTGATAGCGAGGCTTGTCGGCAGGTACCGATCGAGGATATTACGCTAATAGATGATTATGCTCAATAGGAGGGTCAATTGGAGTACAATCCAACATACCTGTCTCAGCTAGTAGATCAAGTATATACTTCCTCTGACACAGATAGATTCCTTCACTCCCCTGGCTACCTCAATGCCCAAGAAGTACTTGAGTGTACCTAGATCCTTCATCTCAAACTCGTGGCTAGCTGTTTTTGCACTCTATCCATCTCAACAAGATATCATTACCGGAACAACCATATCATCAACATATATGATTAGAGCTGTTACCTTCCCATGTTGATGTCCGAGAAACAATGTGTGGTCCGAGTTACTCTGTTTGTAACCAATCTTCCTCATAAACTGTGAAAACCTTCCAAACCAAGCACGAGGTGATTGTTTAAGACCATACAAAGATTTCCTTAATCTACACACAAAGTTACCTGGAGGAGCAGTAATATATCCAGGGGAAGTTCCATATACACTTCTTCCATAAGCTCTCCATGAAGAAATGCATTCTTGACATCAAGCTGTTTAAGAGGCCAGTTTAAGTTAGCAGCAAGAGAGAGTAATACCCGAATAGTATTCATCTTTGCAACAGGTGCAAACGTCTCATCATAGTCAATGCCATATGTCTGAGTGAATCCCTTTGCTACCAGGCGTGCTTTATACCGGCTCACTGATCCATCTGGATTATGCTTCACTGTAAACACCCAGCGACATCCCACAGCCTTCTTTTCATGTGGCGGAGGTACAAGCTCCCAAGTATTGTTCTTATGTAATGCTTCCATCTCCTCCCCCATTGCTTTCTTCCATTTGGGATCACCCAACGCATCCTGCACTTTGTTAGGTACTCGACATAAAGAGATATTTGAATCACAAATGATTCATATGACTTAGACAATCTTTTAGTAGACATAAAATTGGCCACAGGATACTTAGCTTTAGCTTGGAGGGTAGGTTCATACCTTTTTTATGGTTGTCCCCGAGTAGACCTATTTGGTAACACATATTGTCTACTACTAGCATCACTAGTATTAGCCCTAATAGAATTACTAACCTCAGATGGAAGATCTTTTGTACCAGGGAGACATGAGTCATTGGTATTAGTAACAGCAGGAGAGGCAGGAGGGGCAGTTATGCTTTCAGCTTCTGGTTCTGGTTTCTGAGCCTCTGGAGCACTTATAACAGAATCATCTAACGGTGCCTGTCTGTCATCTTCTGGACCCTGAATCTCTGGAGTAGGATTTAGTGGAACATGTGAAGCTGATGCATCAGTGATCTCAACTGAATGACATGTCTCCCCCTCTCCATGATACAGCTCTTCAAAGTATGAGTGCTCCCCCTGAAGAGCAGTATCAGAGGGGGCATAATAGCTCATGTCCTCAAAGAAAGTAACATCCAACTGAATCAGTAATTTATGCAGCGGAAACAATAAAGGACTGATGTAAAACTGCCTCTGGTGCACTTGCACTGTCGGTGTACTGGAACTGGCAGTGAATAGTAACTGAAGCAGATCGGATACCACAGTTGATCTGGGTCAAACTCAACCCGAGAGAAACAGTAGTTCTGTGTCTGACAATCAACCTACGTCAGACGAAATAATTCCGTTCGGAAAAACGTCGAATCGGATATAAGAGCCAACAAATCAAGGCTCCTGCTGCGACTGTGGATACCAACTAGTCCAAGGGAATCTTTTCTGATGTGGAAGATCAGATAAAACTGCAACCACAGAGCATACTAAGAATAACCTTGGCTCTGATACCAAGTCAAATATAATGCTGAGAATGAAAGCATAAAGGAAAGAAGACACTATATATGAGGTTCGGCAATTTGCCTACGTCCTCGGACCCCAACAATATATTTCACTAAGAAGGACAAGTGAAATAATACAAGGAGAAGAAAGAGCAAAGAAGGAAAAACAACTTCTTTTTGGGATGATTTAGAAGGAGGAGTAAGGGTCTCTTTATATAAGCTAGAGACTCAAACCTCCTTGATAAATCCTCCATGTGGGACAAGGCTAACAAAATGCTTTAAGATAGTATAAATAAATGTACTTCCTCCTTTCCAAATATTTCAAAATAGACTTTCGATGTCCATTTGACTTCAATTTATCTATATAATTATTTAGTTAAAAAATTTCAAAAAACTATGTTCATAAACTAGACACATCAAATTACCATTAGTGTATAGAAAGTTAGAGTAAATGATTAAAAATGTATCAGAAATAAAATTATAAATTAAATATAGAAAAATATGTGTTTCAAAAGTTTTGGGACGGAGGGAATTTTTTTTTAGAACAGAGTATAACTTACAATTAAAATTTTGATTTGATGTCATGGCCATTTATTTGGGAATTTTATCCAGTGTATCAAAAAAGAAGAAGATGATGATGTTGATGATGATGATAGTCATGATGGCCTAATTTTCCCTTAATTTGCTTGGCGAACTGCTAGTATTAATTGCTTAATTGCTTAATATATACATGATATGATGGCCTCATTGATCCTTTATGCCTAACGACAGCTGTCAATATATACATGATATGAGAAAAATGCTCAATTAGCTGGACTAAGTTATATTGTGTTGAACGTTTATGACTAACTACTAATATATGATCATCTATTTATCGTTTATTTTTTTCCCAACATTATTAATACCCCTTTGCCTTATAAGATTAACAAACCAATTCCGCACAAGTATATATTCAAGAATCAAGAGTTTTTTCTCTCTTCATTTCCACTCCTACCCTACTCACAAGCTTCATCTAACAACTCCGATTAATTAATTAATGAAAATCTCTTGAAAAAGTTCAAGATGGACCGTTGCAAGTCTGTCACTACTCCTCTGGCAACTAATCAAAAGCTAAGAAAAGAAGGCAACTTTGGAAAAGCAATGGATAGTGACTGGGGAGGATCAATGGATGATCTAAGAAGCACATCAGGCTATGTATTTACACTTGGATCAGGATTCTTCTCATGATCTTCAAAGAAGCAAGAAACTGTGGCACAATCATCCGCAGAAGCAGAATATGTAGTAGCTGCAGGAACCACAAATCAAGCTATATGGTTGCGACGAATTTTGAAAGATATGGGCAAAATACAGAAAGATCCTAAATGTGTAAATTTTAGGAGTATTCTAGAATTCTAAATGTGTAAATTAGTCTAGAAATATCCTAGGAAAAATCTAGGAAAAGTTGTAGTTAAGAACTAAAAGAAAAATCTAGAAAAGGAGAAAAATCTAGAAAAGGGACCAATGTGGAGAAGGTTCCTAAAACTAGTGGTGAGGAGAGAGTTAGGCTTAAAATATCTAAATTCTAGAATACACTAACCAACTCACTCCCACTCTATAAATAGGTGGGAAAATGCACATTTGAGCACAACCCAAGTAGTCTTGTACTCCCTCATCCCTAATACAAAAAACTTGCAATAAAGTCCATCCTTTTCCAAAAAAACATTTTAAACAAGTCCTTCAACTTTTCTAAACAAATTCCCAACTACTTCAACTATCTAAAACACCAACTAAACCTCTTCCAAAAAGATAACACAAGCTCGCATTGTCTTCTCCGACAATCAGGCAATTTGGAGCCTGGGTTCATCTTCTCTAGGCAATAATCCAGCCAATCAACAAAGAATCCGGCAAAGCCTGGGCTCGTCTTCTTTACCGGCTCCAGATCTAGCCAATAATCATGTATGGCTGAGTGAGTGCCTAAACGAAAAGATTGAAAATTTCTGGGTTTTGTTGGTGTGCATCTTCCCATTGTTTTCTGCTATTGATCTGTAGTTTATGTTCTTGTACATGGGTTCTTTTGTTGAAGATATGTATACATATACACTAGAGCTTGCACAAGCTCTATTCAACCGTTGTTGAAGATGAAGGTCTGAAGGCTTGGGTAATCATGGCTTCCACCAAGTGTTGTCCACCAAAGCTTGGGTAACCAAATCAAGTTAGGAAATCCTTCTTACAATGTAATTAGTTCTCAGTAGAACTAGTCATAGTAGTTACGGGAAGGTGGGCAACAAATTTTCCGCTCTCATATCTGCTACCATGGTGGCGAAATTTGTCGCTCCCCGTTCCGCTCCTAAAATAGGCACACCCTCCAGAAGACGCCGCTCAATTTCCGCTACCGTGTAAATTTTTGAAATAAAAAATAAATGCAAATTCATACAAATTCATCATGCATCAAAACCATAATTCATCATGCATCAAAACCATAATTCATCATGCATCAAAACCATAAATCATCATCAAATTTTAACGACAATTCAACCCAAATTCATCATTCATCAAAAATTTACTTGTATTACAAAAACCATGTACACAAATTTAAACATCTTAAAGATTCAAATACAACTAAAAACTCAAAAAAACCAAATCTAGAAAAGTCTACAACAACCACCACACCAACGTATGCCTCCGATCTCGAAACCTCCTCTGGTTACCGACACCACCACACAAACACTTCCATTATTGAAACTTGTTTTTTCTGGAGATCTGGAGAAGGATAGAAGAAGAGTGTAATTGTAAAAAAACACTATCAATTTAACAAAAACATACAGAAACCTTTCAATTCAACAAAAAATGTTAGTGATGGGAGGCTCAATCTGGCCACAAATCTCTGTAAAAACTGAAAAAGGAAAGAAAACCTACCTTACCACACTGGTGTTGGGAGGCTTTCAATCGGCCGTTCTACGACATTTCGAGGGTGTGGGTCGTCGTTGGCCAAGAGTGGAGAGTGGGGAGGGAGAGAATTGTGATAGGAAGGGGAGTTGTGAGAGATAGGGTATGGGTCAGCCAGAGAAGAAGGTACTAGCTTCATTGGGAAGCCTGATGGTAGCGGCCAAGCCACACCCAAATGTGCTACCACGAAGAAACTTTTTTAACTTTTTCAGTATCCCACACCCGAGAGACTTTAATTTTCGAGGGTAGCGTAAAGGTGGCAGCTTTTTGCACTTCTCCTTGTGGTAGCGCAAAGGCTGCTACCATTTGCGCTACCAGTAATCATGCCCTCTTCCACGGGTGCAGCTTGGGAAGCGGGGATTAAATGGGCTCCCATTGGTAGCAGCCCATCCGCCTCCAATTGCGCTACCCTATTGCCTGCAACTACGTAGTGATATTCTTCAAACCAAATCTTTACAGTTTTTATAGCAGGGGCCTAGCTTTTGTTTTCTATAACAAGTTTGCTAGAACGTGGCTTTGTAAATTTTCACTTGAATATTAGTTATCTTGTTTTTTGTTTCTTGTAAATTTTTACTTGAATATTCGTTATATTTACAGATCCATTTTTTATGATTTTTTAAAATTTTGTGTTTATGATATGAGGGCTCCATTCGATATAGGGTGACGGATCCATTCGTTGTTCCAAATTAAGAATGACTAACAAAATTAACAATCACTACGTGGGGAGGAACAATTTCACTGCAGCCTTAACTACGGTTAAGGCCGCAGTGAACGACTCCCCGCAGTAAACGGGAGCTCGGTTGTGGCAGTAAAATTTACTGCGGCCTAAAACACAGTTAGGCCGCAGTAAGACCTCGTGGGCCACGTGTCCTACCTACTACCATCCCTACTGCGGCCTCGTACTGCGGATGAGGCCGCAGTAGGTTCGTCTATATATACTCCCCCATTTTTTCCAACACTTCGCAAATTTTTTTCATATCCTATCCTCTCTCAACTATTACACAAAATATCATCTTTAAATCTGATTAGAAGCTGCGGTACCATCAATTTTAGGTGTTTTACTGAGGTAATAAATATTTTATTTATTAATTTATTTCTGGTTACATAGTTTTTCATTCAATTTAATTTATGTATTGGTAATTTTCTTTTCTTTTTAAGTAATTTAATTAAATTAGTTGAGCCATAGTCTCTGTCTATGAAAACTTGTAATATATTTTTTACACTTTATTTCAAAATTTTGGAATAACGTTGTAAAATAATATATTGTGCAGAGTTTTCATGGATTGTCCAAGTTGGACAATTTGTAAATGTTTACTATCGGTGTATTAAACTTTTATTGTTGTGCATGTAAAACTGATCGGATTACATAAATTTCGGTTGCATTTCTTAGTCTTGTTCCATGTTATACCTGTTCTGGGAGTTATATTCCAGAAAAATGGTATAGTGTGGAACTAAGGCGAAATGCTGCCGAAATTTATGTAATTACAGTTTTACATACACAACCATAAAAGTTTCTTTACTAATAGTACTTTTATGAATATGATAGGACTCACGCACCCTGGATTAGGAAAAAATGATATAAATATTTATATATGAATGTGTGCAGTATTTAAAAGCTTTTGTGTTTATTTTTTGTAATATATAATTAATTGTCATGTTCGTTATTGGTTTTATTGATGAATGATCATAGGAAAGGCCATAAATGGGCGAAGGACGTGATTGGATGTATCGGCGCTTTAAAGATGAGACTCGCTATATAAGTGAAAGATTTTGGACCGGGGTTCAGGAATTCTTGGATTATGCTTTTTTTTGCTAAATCAAATGGAGAAGAATTGGTGAAATGCCCGTGTAAAAAGTGTAAAAATAGATACTATTATGATCGAATTACAATTGGCAATCATTTATTATTAGACGGATTTAAACTCAATTATCATGTGTGAGATTGTCATGGTGAACGACCTGAGATCAATCCATGTGTTTATTGAGGTTATCGATTTGCTGAACTAACGTCAACATCATCAAATCTTGCAAGTACGAGTACTGCACTTAATTCTTCTAAGGGTAGCCAAGAACGGCCGGCTTATGAAGAAATGGTTCGTGATGCCTTTGGGTTTCATAAGCACTGTAATAATTTTGAAGATGATCAGAATAAAGACGATGAGGATGTTGCAGCGCCCGAAGTGCCAAACGAAAGGGCACAAAAGTTATTCCAACTATTGCGTGATGTGTCAAAATCTTTATATGAAAGTTGTGGTGATAAGTACACCCAATTATCGGTGTTATCCAAGTTGTTGAGTATGAAAAGTCAACGCAACGTATCAAATGTCTTTTTCTCTGAGATGATCGGATATATCAATGACATATTACCCGGAGGAAACTCGTTGCCAACGAGCATGTGTAGTAAAAAAGATATGTTGAAGGAGTTGGGGATACCGTATAGAAAAATTCACGCTTGCGAGAATAATTGTATGTTGTTCTACGGTAGCTTCAGCAAGTTATTGAATTGTAGGGTGTGTGGAGCAGATAGGTATGAAAGGTGTGATCATTGAAAAGTTTTTGATACAGGAGATAGCATTGTTTTGTGAGCATTACATGGAAGATAATCAAGGAACACGAGTAAACCTTCACATACGGAACGAAATTAATTTTCCTACAGTTGTTAGCGATTCGGGACTATCAATTTTCAATCATCCAACAAAAACTTTTCGTAAGGCTCGGGCTCGAGAATTGTTTGCTGAAGAATTAAATCATGCCCAAACATACATTCTTCAGAATTGTCGGGTGGTGGAACAATTTATAATTCGATTTAACGAGTTGTCCCGCAATCGGTTCTCAGAAATGAACGATGATGTCGTGGACAACTTAAGACTGACAGAGTTTGCATGGTGGTTTCAAGAATGTGGTTAGTTGTGTTTATTTATTTATTTATTTGTTATCTTAATCACAACGAAATTTATTATGTTAATTATCGATTATGTAGGTCGTCGCAAATTAGGTAGCGCTCTCACAAGCACTATATGACCTGACATGCGGTCCTAAAATGAGGGCAAAATCGTTCTCATGCGTATATATTAATGGGTACAGGTTTCACACAAAACAACATGGTGAAAATAAAAGGACAGCTAATTGGGGCGTCTGCGTCCTGGGGGACACAAATGCGCAAGACTATTTGGATTTCTATGGCTGGATTGACGAAATTCTCGTCCTTCAGTACATGAACAGTAGTCTTACAGTCTTCAAGGGTATGTGGTTTTCGACTAATAAAGGCATCCGTACCGATAAAATTTCAGGGATCACCGATGTTGACTACACATCCCGACTATTTCCGGATGATCCGTTCATTCTTGCAAGCCAGGCCCAACAAGTGGTATACGTTGAATATCCTTCAAAGCGTCGTGATCTAAAAAACTGGTGGACAGTTTTCAAAACGAAACCTCGACGATTTAAGGACGACAGTGTTGATAATGTAAGTGTCACTGTAATCAATGCAGACCCAGACGAGATAGGTACGGAACATCCTTTACAAGAATCAACGACACTTGGTGAAACCATACGATCGGCCCCTGATGCAAGTCTGTCATTATTAGATCATCGTGCACATTTTGATATAGTTGAATTGGACAACGATGTGGAAGATCAACTGCTGTATGATGATGAAGATGATGTTCCGGTGGATTTGTAGTTGAATGTATCTTATTTAAATTTGTAATTTAGAAAGATATTTGGACTAAATTTCAAATTCTGAAAAATATTAGGGCTAAATTGAAAATTTGAAAGACATTTGGGCTAAATTGCAAATTATTTCCGGATTATAGTGGGCCTTGCTGGGTCCACAACATCCAAACTCATATTAAATATGGGGAAACAAAAAGTTTGAACGAAATTGGAAGTTTGATGGGCTTCACTGCGGCCTCACCACGGAAGGCCTGCAGTGAGGCTCCTAGGCTGGGCCTTACTACGGCTGTTTGCGCAGTGAGGCCCAAGCCTAGGAGCATCACTACGGCTACTGCCTCAATAAGGCCGCAGTGAGACTCCTTAAACTGCAAGGCCGTCTGCCTCCTCTCCATTTTTCCTCCTGATCGTCCCCTCTCTCTCTCTCTCTCTCCCTCCCTCTCCGTCGCCGCCGCAACCGACGACTCCCTCACTGCAACAGGTAAGTTTTTTTTTCCCAATTTTTCTGTTTATTTTTGAGTTTTCAGGATGTTTATGAGTTTCTAGGATGTTTATGGATTGGTTGGATATTTATTGATTTGTTGGAATTAGTTGAAATGTGTTGTGAATTTGTTATGAAAATTTTAGAATATTTGATGAATTTTGATGAAATTTGTTGTGAATGTTTGATGAAATTTTATGAAATTTGTTGTGTATATTTGATGAATATGAAATTTGTTGTGGATATGTGTTGTGAATTTTGGATTTTTTAAAAATGTTTGAAATTTTTTGGAATATTTAAAAGGTTTAGGGTTGAAATGGAAAATTTGAAGATGTTTTGGGTAACTTTGCAAAATTTTAAAAACTTTGCGGTGCACTTTCAATGTTTAAATGAAAATTTTAACCAAATGCAAGTTTTGGGATATCATTGCAAAATTTTCAAAATTTCGTGGCTTAATTGATATTTTGTGCCTTAATTGCAATTTTCAAAAACTTTTTGGATTAACTGACATTTTTTGAATGCTTCGAGGTACGGCGGACATACCATCCAGTAATGGTGAGCGCCAGGATTAGTCAGGCTCGGGTTCACGTGGGAGATCATTCTCTCGCGCTAGGCGTGGTGGCGGCTCTTACACCTCGAGCCGTCGTGCACCGTCGTAATAGACACCGGAGATTACCGATTCGGTGGATCAGCAGCTGCCTCCTCATGATGCCGATGCACCACCTACCCAGTGTCGACGTACAACAGCACTTCCAGCGCCTCCTCTTTCGCCAGGGGTCCTGATGGTAGATTGGTCGCCCACATCGGACAGTAAGTCTTTTAAGTTTTCATATATTTATTAATTTTGATATTTTATTTCTGCATATGATTATAAATTAATTACCATATTTCAAGTGGGTGTCTATTTACCACATATGTGGAAAAACACACACCATGAAAATGTCAAATTTACCCTCTTAATAAATCTCTATGAAGGGTGTTTTAGTCTTTTAGTTATTAGGTTAGTTAGTTAAGTTAGTTAATTAGTAGTACATTTAGGTAGGTGTTTTTCCATATATGTGGTTAAATAAACAGACTCATATTTCAATTTTTATGCAGTTTGAAGCGATTTATACGATATTATTTTTATAAAAATAATAGTATTACTGCGGCCACAGACGCAGTACAGATCGCAGTACATAATGGCGGTGCTGTCAGATGTCTGACATTGGCTGCTAGTCGTACTGCGGCCTTATTCGTGGTGCACCACGGCCTCAGCCGCAATGCGTTTGAAACTGCGGTCGTTTTTACCATGACGTTCACTGCGGCGAGGGCCGCAGTGAGTACCACGGCCCAACTGCGTTGAGGGCCGCAGTGAGGGCCCTCCTCACGTAGTGAACGCGATGAAATGCGGACGTTCCCGTTATTGTTAACACGGCACAATGCTAAGTACGGTTAAAGGCGAAGCTATGTGGGGACAAGGGGGAGCGACCGTCCGCCCGTGATTTTTGTAAAAGTATGGTTATATAGTATATAATTAGAATAATTAAGGGTGTTATTTTTAATTTAATATACTTATATACTTTCTATTTTATGTACAATTCAAATGTGGGTGTAAATTTTATCCAAATGTGAAAAATATAACAACCAAATAATAAAACCTACACACTCAATATCCAGTCAACTGTGTACACATAATTCTACCTCCTACGTGTCTAATAGCTAGGTCCCACTCAAATTCTAAATTAACAAAATAACAGAGCACACAAACAAAAAATTCAAGAAACATTTACAGATTATAGTGGATATCAGTTGCAACACTTTCATTATGAAGCTACAAACTCTACACATTTTGAAGAATTACTCTTCTATCTATTTATGGAAGTGGGTACTATTGATAAATAATACCCACCCAATAGCATTTTACCACATCATCAAATATGTCTCCCCTTCTATTTTTTTTCTTTTTTTTTTGTTTTAGGAGAAAATATATTACTCGCCTTTAATTATTTAGAAAGTAGAGAATTAGTCCTTAAATTTTCAAAACATCATTAAATGTAGATTCCATTTCTATCTTTTTCCTTTTCATTTTTATTTATTTGAGGAAAAACTCCATTACCGATTTTTAACTATTTGGAAAATAAAGTATTGATCCTCTATCTATTTATGGAAGTGGGTACTATTGATAAATAGTACCCACCCAATAGCATTTTACCACATCATCAAATGAATCTCCCTTTCTATTTTTTTTTCTTTTTTTGTTTGTTTTAGGAGAAACTATATTACTTGCCTTCAATTATTTAGAAAGTAGAGAATTAGTCTTTAAATTTTCAAAACATCATTAATGTGGATTCCATTTCTATCTTTTTCCTATTCATTTTTATTTGTTTGAGGAAAAACTCTTTTGTCGGTTTTTAACTACTTAGAAAATAAAGTATTGACCTCCTAATGATTCAATGATTTGATATTTTTTTCTATTTCTTTTCTGTTGATGATTTGATGAAAAGGAATGTGCGGGGCTAAAGTTTCAAAACCATTAAATATGGACTCAATTTCTATATTTTGTCTTTTCATTTTTTATTTATTTGAGGAAAAACTCCATTACCGGGTTTTAACTACTTAGAAAATAAAGCATTGATTCCCTAATGTTTCAATGGTTTGACAGTTTTTTCTGTTTCTTTTCTGTTGATGATTTGATGAAAAAGAATGTGTGTGGATATTATTTATAAGGGTAAATTACAAAAAAAACCCCCTGAGGTTTGGTGAAACTCTCAGTTTTCCTCTCTATTTTCATAAAACTTCAGTTACCCCCCTGAGGTTTGGTGAAGTATTTATTTATTTGTTGATAGATTGATCCGTTTGATATTGATTTTGTTCATGTCTAATGCTAATATAGAGCGTGCCTTTTCAATTATGAAAATTGTGAAGACCAGACTACGAACCAATATGAACATTGATTTTCTAGCTAATACTCTTATTTTGTACATTGAGACAGATATTGCTATGAAATTTAGTTTATAATAATTGGCCGATGATTTTAGAGATTTTAAGGAACGACGTGTTAAATTTTGACAACTTTTACCATGTATTTTGTATTTTTGATATACATATGGCTATTGAGTAAAAAAATACGTTCTGCCCGCCCATAATTTATTTTCTGACTTCGCCCCTGAGTACGGCCGTCATAACCGCGGACGTAGTGATACTTCTGTTGTATCAGATATCCAATACCTCATTGAATTCTAGTAAACATATTTTATGTGATAGGCCCTTCAATTTATCTTTGCCTTTCTTCAAATCTAAACCTCTTAACTCAAATTCAGGTTAATATCCTTGCGTTTCTACGAGAGTTTCTTCCTAACAACCTCCTTATATGGCTCTTAATTAGCTCTTGAGGATTTTTCGTTTGTCATTCATAGTTTGAGCTTTCTGATTTTTAGCTCCACCCCCTTCAACCTGGTGTGCATATATAGGTTATCTCTTATGCCTTAAACTTAATAAACTTCTTTCACTACCCCATGATTCTGGTGTAGATCAATCAATATAGGTGCACAACTAAGTCTAATTCTATTGACTATTGTACTCTTTCAATAGAAGTTTCACTAATTCTACTCTTTCTGTCTTACACAGGTTAATATCGGCGCTTATGTTTATGTTTGACTCAAATTTATATACTCACTAGGTTGATCTTAATTAATGAAAATGCACTATTAAGAGAATACGATTTTAAAATCGAGTATATTCTTTTGAAATATCAGTGTTATATTTTAGCTTGATTGTCTGATCTATACTTCCAGAAGCAAGGAACATAGATTAAGATAGAAGTATTTGATTTTGAGAAAAAAGAGCATCTTAAGAACCTTATCCGTCTATCTCCGTGGTCATTTGATAATAGAACCATGTTGCTTAAGTACCGAAACCTGGAGATCAATTATCTACAATGCAATTTATTCATGTTTAATTTTTTTGTTCAAATTCTGGATTTTCAGTATGGTTGGGCTTCCCATGTTAGGGGGGAAGCATTAGGAAAATATTTGGGTGTTGTGCAGGATGCGCTTGTGGATGGTACGGACTTGAAGCCGTTGACACCCAATTTTGCCACCCGAAGATTTTGAAAATATTTTATGAAAGGGCTCAAATAACTATTTATGAAGAAGAGGGTCTTTAAGAATGAAATTGGAAAGTCTAGGGTTAAATTGAAAATCAAACAAAGTTGTGTACTAAATTAGTAATTTTCTCTTTTTTGCAGAGAAACACGATCCGGCGGATCGTGGAAGCCGGCGACGTCTTGTAGGCTTGCGGACCTAAAGTTCTACTCCTCGCAAATGATCACGAGCAGTTTGGAACATCGTGGGAAGGAAACCACATCCAACTTCGACTATAAATCATCAATCTCAGCATGAATCAACAGAGGGAAACGAATCGATTTTAGAATACGAGCAACTCGCACAAAAATACAACTCAATCGGCAGAAAAAGAACTTGGGCGATACCCAGTCCAGGCACGTTTATTCAAGCACCAGCCTCGTCCAGCTCGTTCCTGCTCATTGGTAGTTGTCCCGCCGGCGATTTGGTCATCCGGCCTCATCTTCGATCCTCCGCTGCTGTAGTCTCGGGTCCCAATCACCAGATCTAGCTGCTGTCCAATCAATCCACCATCGGACATCTGATTCTCAGCCGCACAACCGCCGAGTTCTCCAATCATTTTCCGGTTTCTTGTTCGCCGGAATCAATCGATCGAGTCTCGCCTGCCATAATCGCCACCAAAGCCCTTCGCATCTGCTACCGTTCACGAATCTGCAGTTTCAGGTAAGGGGTTAATTTTGTTATTTTTTTAGGGTAAAACTGCACTTCGGTCCCTATTGACCATTGCTTGTTCTTTTTTAACTCCTTGGCGTGTGATGTGTTACAATTACGTCATTGATGAAAGGGAGCCGATAATTCGTGAATGATGCTTAAATTTCTATTCTCATTCGTTTGTCCCTCTTATACATTTAAACTATCAACACGTGTGTGGCAATTCTAAGATTTCATTTGTATGGTGAAAATTTTAATGTTGGAGAGTGATTAATGACATGCTTAGATGTTAATAACAACTTGTGACTTATTAGTTTTTATTTTATTTTATTATTACTATTTTTTTTATTTATTTATTTATTTATCTCTTTGTTATCCTTGCTCGTTTTAAATTCTTCACTAGTTTCATGTAATTTCATCTAAACTGTTTAACTAAATTCAATCAAGTGGATAAAACAAAAAATAAACTTGTGGTACCAATTTTCGGGCGTATGAAAATTATTATTTTTGTACGTAATGGACTAATGGACCGTGAGTTTCTCGTAGACCGTTTTAGGTTCCCAATCGACCTTACCAAAAATAGATTGGTGGCGACTACATCGAATTTCCGAGACTTCTCCCTATTTGCTAGAAGACCAGTTGAGTGCTATGGTTATTTCAGAAAAGTTGCAAAAGATACATGGGAATTGTTTATCTGCCAAAGACGCCATCAATCTTAGAGCCCAGGTCCATCAACGGTTGGAACAAAATTCTAAGGAAGAACTCTGTCAGACATGGAAGTCCTGAACCAACTCTGAAAAAGACATGTTCAATAAAGAGTTTGGTCATATCGCATACGGGATTGATGAGGTCATGTTTCGCTCCGCCATACAGTTCTGGGACCCGTATTACCGATGTTTCTCATTTGACGGAATGGATTTGATGGCTACTATTGAAGAATATGGGGTCATTCTCAACATCTCTCACAACTATCCAGCTGATCCATATCACCATGAAGAAGGGAGTATGTTGCTAAGGTCTTTATCTTGTTTTCTAGGTATTAAAATGGATGACCTCAAACACCGCACCAAGGCCAACAAGGGGAAATGTCTGGCATGGAGCACTGTGAAGCATCTCATGGAGTCAACACCTGTAAGAGAGCATAAGAGGAAGTTGTTCGCATTGGCTATTTACGGTCTGATCATATTCCCAAAAATAGCAATGCATATTGAAACAGGTGTTGTCAGATTGCTGGAACAAATGCATCATCATCATGTGAGCCCAGTCCCCGTCATCATTGCTGAAACTATTCGGTCTCTTAATTACTGTAGACGCAATGGAGGACGTTTCATCGGATGTGCACCACTCCTCCATATTTGGCTCAAAGGTCACCTCCCTTGCCTGAAAAAAGACTTTCGACATCGATTCTTCGAGGATTTCAAACCAATAGAGGCATTCACTAAGTGCACTTGGACAGAGAAAGAGAACAAAGATGAATGGACTAAGTTCTTCCTGAATATATCAGATTCTTAGATAGTGTAGAGAATTCCGTTTATCACAACAAAGCCTGTCCTGTATCGATGTGGGAAATGTCTCTAGGTCCCTCTTATTGGTGTTTGGGGAGGGACGAGTTATGCCCCGGTCATGGTTCGTAAACAATTTGGATCTCAACAGTTCATCCCAATGAATCATCTTTTGCATGAGTTAGAGTTCTCTTATGATGATCCACACTCTAAGCTTTACATAGCAGGGGTACAACGTGCCTAGAGTACAGTATAATATAACTAGTGAAGCCAGTCGCTATCCCATCATCTAACACTTACAATGAGTGGAGAAAGATGAAGAAAGAAGGCATTCTCCCTATCTCGGATGTTGTTAAGGTCACCACTAAAAGAAACCTTGAAATAGAAGTTGAAGAGCAGAATGCTGAGGTGAAGAAAAGGTGTCTAGAGATCGAACAAAAGGATTCTGCACTAGAAGCACTGAAAAAAGAAAATGAATACCTTCGAGAAAAGTTTGAGATGAAGCAGGAAGCTTTCCAACAACTGGTCATGGACTTTCTCAAAGAAGAGGAGGAGAAGGAGCAATGGAAAGAGCAACATGACAGTCTTCGGGACAAGGTAGAGGAGTTCATGATTCGGGTGTGTGAAGCCGGTCAACGAGCAGGAAAGATGGAAGATGAAGCAAGGGAACTTCAAGCTAGCCTCATTCCAAACCAAGAGAAAATGTTCGAGTTCATCGAGAAAGCTCGCCGACATTACAGATGCGTCAGAAAGATGTTTCGAATTTAGATCTGAGATTTCTTTGGTAGCTCAAGGTTGTGCTAAGTGTTTTAGGCTTGTTTTTTGGTTGCTTTGGACATGCTTTTCAATTATTGTTTTGGGTATGTTTATGAATTGCTATTTTAAGCACGTGGTTTCTATGGAATTTCTAAGTTGTTCATTCATACATGCATTCATGGCATATTTAGACTAAAATGAACTTCTTTTTTAAATAATAATAATAATAATAATAATAATAATAAAGGAGCGAGCAAGATTGGAACTCAATACCGATATAACACCCGATCTCGAACAAAGCAAGTGATGGACTTTACTTGGTTCTTTTAATGTGGACGATCTTTGTTTGGTCCCAGACGTCAAAATTCCTGTTGATTTCAAGATCCCAGAGTTTACCAAATATGATGGAACTACTTGTCCGGTGACCCATCTGACATTATATTTAAGGAAAATTCAACCGCTTTCGAAAGATGAGAGGGTCTGGATAGCTCTTTTCCAAGACAGCCTGATCAAATCCCCTTTGTAGTGGTACCTCAGTTTGGGTTCAAAGGCAATTAAGACATGGAGCGATCTTGCTCATGCATTCATGAATAATTACCGACATATCACGGACCTAGCACCAGATCGACAAACCTTGCAAAACCTGGAAAAGAGAAACCAAGAAACATTCAAGGAATATGCACATAGGTGGAGGAATCTAGCTGCACAAGTCCAATCGCCCATGACAGAAAAGGAAATGGTTACCATATTCATTCAAACATTGAAGTCTCTTTTTTATGATAAGCTCATTGGTAACTCCACAAACATCTTTTCAGATGTCGTACTATCGGGAGAACGTATTGAATACGACATTAAAACTGGAAAAATAGCGGAGGTATACACTGATGGTGGAAGACAAGGAGGGCCTCCCCGTAAAGAAGCAGTCCAACAGTTGGGAAGAGGTCGAGGAATGCCATTGGTAGGGGCCGTATCAGCTGGGCCCCGTCCTTTCTACCCCATTGGACAACCGAGGGCAACTACAACTACACACCCGGTAACTGGATTTCCCAGGTGAAGGGAAATATTCGCTCCAATTCCGATGACTTACTCAGAGTTTTATCCAAGGCTTATTGAGAATAAGCTCATTCACCCTATTCCATCTAAACCACTGGAACCACCATACCCGAGGTGGTATGTGTAGGAATAGTGCCCAGAATCCAATCCGCGGTGATGTGGGTTTTGGACATGAATCATGTTATTTATAAATAGTTCAATTATTGTGTTAGTTTGGATTTATGCGTTAATCAAATAACACAATGTATCAACCCTGGAATATATGTTGGTGTTCCTAAATCTCCCTAGTCGATGTCTTATAGCGAACGTGGGTTTCTATAACGCCCTTGAGACTAGCATAAGGGAAGATTCACATAAGAGTTGTGAATGTTGACTTATGAATACATAGGAGAGGAACTATGTATTGGAGCGACCGGACTGAGAGCATTATGGGATCGTGGTGTAAATATCATAAGTGTCTCTCGGGGATCATAGTACGCGTAGTCCTTAGACCTGAGGTTATGAAGATTTGCTCATGTGAGTGGCATGTTTTGATTCTATGCTCTATCGCTTTCTTGACCGAGGGAGTGTGCTAGTTTTGGGTGTGTGACAATATCATGGAGTATGACTGTCATGAACCAAGACGGATTCTTCACTCCTCACCACGGAGAGAGTTCTCATGCGCAAGATTAAACTGGAGCAGCGTGCACAAGATCTCGCATCTCGTGTCAATTTGAGAATCTAAATGAAGGGACATATCATGTACACCGTATGATCATACCGATAGGTAATGTCACAGCCACCCCGCCCGGTTGCGGAGGCGGAGCCGGCCGCGACGTCGGGAACAGGAACTACGGCGGAAAGCGCGGCAATGGAGCATCGAGCTCAAATAACAGAACAGTCTAGTAACAACTAGCAACCTACAAAATCATACAAGGCAAGCATGCATAATAGTCTAACTTCTCCCAAACATGCAGTTCATGGTGTGTCAACCATCATTCATCGCCACAAACACCGAAACACCGAGTCTGAAATAGAACAATTTCAATATAGGCAAGTCGGGCTCCGCCACGACTCGAAAAGACAAACAAAATGCGGAATTTATCTCAGTATATATACAACATATACAAATTACATGATCTGATCTACATGCATGCAGCTACGATACTGAGCCATTAAACAAAATCCTATAAATACCTAAGCGCGGAATCGAAGCCTCTCACTCGCGGAATTCCGCACGTGAAGCCTCTCACTCGAGGATTTCCGCACGTGGTACTGCTGCTACAACTGAGACCCCAAAAACGTAGGAAGCACCGCGGATCTCTACTCCGCCGGTTGCTTGTCAGGACGGCCTGAAAGGTGGTAAACAAATAAAAGGGTGAGTCCTCGAAAGGACCCAGTAAGGGCTAAGGTAAAATGTAGTTTGCCCAAGTGGCAACAAGCTGAACCTGCAAAACAGAATATCACAAGCATATACATATACATATGAACATAAAACATAAGGTGAGCCGGAATCCCATCATATGCGGTCCAACCGCCAGACCGACCCAAAACGACAGCCCTCTCAAAGAGGTCAGAATATACATAGCAGAACAGAACAGAAGCACGGTACCGGCTGGGGTCGCGATCCCCAAACTGTCGTAGGGTCACGAAGTATACGGCACTCCAGTGCGTGTATACACGAGAATATCAGCACCCTCAGTGTCGAGACACTACGAACAGAACCAAGGAGCACCCGTGGCCTCTAAGACCATCCAGGTGTCGTCACGAAACAGATTCATATTATAATAATGCATAATTATAAACGAAGTATCATCACCTGTTATACATATACGAGCAGAATAGGAACCCGGGGCCTCCATGGCCATCCGAGCCTTGAGGCGTAACAAACATACATTTTACCATGTGACGGGTCTCGGGATCACCGAACCACCGCCCTCACCCGGAACCCGCCTCAACTAAACCCGATACACATCAAATAACTCCCAGAATGTATAACGAGAGAAGTTGAGCCCTTACCTCAGAAACACTGCCCCGCAGCACAAAACCCGGGAAATCCCGGCTCCCGGCCCGAAACGTAAAACTTGGCTCTTACGGTCCCACGCTACTCCACCCACGCAGAATCAAGCTGAACAATCACAACTAAGTCAGCACACATCCAAACAAACCCCAGAAACCAATTCCCGCACAATCCCGCACTTTCCCGCAAAAATCCACAGAAAGCTCGGTTTCACGAACCGAGCCTGAACATTGTTATTCATACACCCACAAACACCTTCCAACCTTTAAACCCACAATCCAGACACTTTCACCCGCTATTAGGCATAAAGGTGAATTTCGCTACCATTGTCCGAAAACGACGTTTCAAACATCAATACGCACCTACTTCCATCCACAAAACCAAATTACCATCCAAAACAACCATAGCACAACTCTAACATGGATAAAGAATCATCCCACAATTCGGCCCCTTTACCAAATTTTACCCAACTTCCATTTCAACCCAAACAAGGTTCCATTTACACACTTTAACCACCAATTACATTCCTTAAGCAAGATTACTAACCAATTTCAACCTTAACAACCAAAATCATCATAAACCCTAACATGGTAAATTCGGCCAATTGGGGGTTTTTCACCCAACTTGTTTTCCATCAAATTGAAACCATAGATAGTCTTAGAATCATGCTAGGAACAACATACTTGAAGCATGATTCAAGAACACAAACACACACAATTTTGGAAAATTCACCATAATTTCGGCACCTCTAGGGTTCCACCATCCATGGAGTTTTCCAACATCCAACCCTAGATTCCTACTCCCCTCTAACCCAAGAACAACATACTAAAAGATGGGAGGGAGAGGATCACTCAATCATGTAGTGAAGAGTAAACCCTTAGCTTGAAAACTCTCTCTTTATCCACCCAAATCATGCTTTCAACATGGAAAGAAGATGAAAGGGAGAAGCTTACCAATTTTGGAGCTTAAATCCTTGTAGTTTCAGCAAGGAAAGATGAAGAACATGGAGCTTGAAGAGGAGAAACAATGGCGGCAAGAAGAGAAAGGAAGAAGAAGAAGATGAAAGAAATGAAATCATTTTATGAAATAAATCTTCCTTTTATATTTATTCCATCTTTTCCATCTTTAATATTAAATGGACAAGTGTCCACCCCAAATGCTGCAGCCGACTTACTCCTAATCTGCCCAAAAATATTATTGCCTTTTGGGTTAATAACAACTTAGCCCCCAATTCTTCAAATCATTGCAATTTAACCCCAAACGTAAGTAACGAACTCCAAATGAAACCAAAACTGACCACAACCCTCAGATTATCATAAAATACTCAAATCTTTTTTCCAAAGTCCATTTGGAAAATCAGAGTGTCCTACCGGGCCCGCTGAACCCGAGTAAGTCCCGACGTGCACGTGTGCTAACCCGAACCAAAAATCACACCACAACCAAAAATCCACAAATATTACCATAAATTCCGTCTTAAAATATAACATACCTTACACCGAAGCCATCTGGAAAAATCCATCCCGAGCCCCGGGATTCCCGTCCAGAGCCCCGGGAGTCGCCCGGGACCGCACGTCCCGCTCCAGAAAATATATTCCGTAGAAAGATGCGGGACGTTCTCACGATTCCAAATATGCGAACGGTTTCCAATCTGGGGTCCTAGGAGTGCTACCGAGCCCGTTGTACGTCCCGAGACAACCCCCTGGCCCCGAAAAACTATTTTCGGCGAAAACGTCCGGGGGACCCACACGACCTCAAATCCCGAAGGATTCCCAGAAATACTGCTCAGATAAGTCCCGGGAGTCGTTTAGCCGCCCAAAAACGTGACCCGCAGGCCAAAACCGGAGCCCCGGGTCACCCGGTCGCAACCCGCTCGGGGTGACCGTAACATCCTCCCCCCTTAGGACTCTTGGTCCTCCAAGAGGGGTATCAACCGCTGGTACTGCTCAGGGTAACGCTCTCTGATATCCTGCTCGGTCTCCCAAGTCGCTTCCCGGTCAGTATGATGTGACCACTGAACCTTGACCATAGGAATTAACTTGCTGCGGAGCTTCCGAGTATCTCGCGCCAGTAAGGCTATCGGTACCTCCTGATATGACAAATCAGGTTCCAGCTGTACCTCCTCCACTGGAACCGTCTGCACCGGATCCAGGATGCACTTCTTCAACATACTGACATGAAAGACGTTGTGCACCGCAGACATGCTCGGAGGTAAAGCTAACCTGTAGGCCAATCTGCCTACCCGCTCCAGAATCTCATAAGGCCCGATATACCGCGGGGCCAACTTACCCCGTCTGCCAAATCTGACTGTCCCTCGGATCGGCGCCACCTTCAGCCAAACTCTGTCGCCCACCTCAAACTCTAAGTCCATACGTCGCGTGTTCGCATACGAGGTGGTGCGGTCATTCGCGGTCTTCAACCGTGCCTGAATCATCTTGATCTTTGCAGTGGTCTCCTCAATGAGCTCGGGACCCAGCTCAATCCTGTCAGATGCCTCCGTCCAACAGTGCGGTGTCATGCACCGTCGCCCATACAGTGCCTCAAACGGTGCCATGCCGATGGTACTCTGATAGCTGTTGTTATACGAAAACTCTACCAACGGCAACTGCTTATCCCAATCTCCCCCGAAATCCAAAGTACAGCTCCATGACATATCCTCCAGAATCTGAATCACCCGATCCGATTGTCCATCGGTTTGGGGATGATAACTGTACTCAGATGGAGTCGTGTGCCCAGAGCCTTATGAAAGGCACCCCAGAACCGTGCGGTAAAACGCGGATCCCGATCTGACACAATGGAGTCTGGCACTCCATGTAACCGCACAATCGCTCTGATGTACAACTGGGCAAGCTTCTCCAGGGAGTCTGTCATCCGGATTGGCAGAAAGTGAGCACACTTCGTCAAGCGGTCCACGATAACCCAGATGGCATCGTGGTGAGACCGGGTCAGGGGTAGCGCAGTCAGAAAGTCCATCGTGATGTTGCCCCACTTCCTGACCGGAATGGGCAAAGTCTGCAACGTCCCCGCCGGTTTCTGATGCTCCACCTTCACCCGCTGACAAGTGGCACACTTAGACACATGTGAGGCAATGTGTCTCCGCATACCTGGCCACCAAAAGTGGGTGCGCAGATCCTGATACATCTTCTCACTACCGGGGTGTATACTCAACCGGCTCGAATGCGCCTCTGCCAAAATCTCATCCCGCAGTGTCTGATCCTCTAGCACATATAACCGATCCCCAAAGTACAGCAATCCCTGCTTGTACTGGAATGCCGGTAGTAGGGCTCCTTTGTCCTCTCCGGACAACTTCTTCAACCCCGGATCCTTCCCCTGTGCCTCACGCACTCTGTCCAACCATTCCGAGTGAATGGTCAAGGTGTATACCTGAGCATGTTCCCAGCGCTCCCACTTGTGCCAAAGACACGTCAAATCATTCTCCTCAGTCCGATCCTCAGTGCTGCCTCCCTTGACCACACCAGTGTACTTCCTACTCAGAGCGTCAGCAACTGTATTACCTTTGCCCTCGGTGTACTCGATACTGCAATCGTAGTCCTTGATGTACTCGAGCCATCTGCGCTGCCTCATGTTCAACTCCTTCTGAGTGAACAGATACTTCAGACTCTTATGATCTGTGAAAATCTGGAATTTGCTGCCGAGTAGGTAGTGCCTCCACTGCCTCAGTGCATAAATCACTGCAGCCAACTCTAGATCGTGTGTCGGATAGTTCTGCTCATGCGGTCGAAGCTGTCGCGACCCATAAGCTATCACATTCCGCCCCTGCATCAAAACACATCCTAACCCGGACCTAGATGCATCTGTGTAGATCACATAAGGTAGGCTCGGGTCGGGTAGAATCAAGATCGGTGCGTTGGTCAGCTGTCGCTTCAACTCCTGAAAGTTCTGCTCACACTTCTCTGTCCACACAAATGGCTGCCCCTTCTTTGTCAACTGCGTAAGTGGGGAAGCCAAAACGGAAAACCCTGGCACAAACCGCCGGTAGTAGCCTGCTAACCCCAGAAAACTCCTGATTTCCCGTACCGAGGTTGGCTGCTTCCACTCCTGCACCGCCTTAACTTTCTCGGGGTCCACTGACAAACCGTGCTCACCGATGATATGCCCCAGAAAAGACACCTCTCGGATCCAGAAGTCACACTTTGAGAACTTAGCGTAAAGTGGTGTTCCCAAAGTGTCTGAACAGTCCTCAAATGCTCCCGGTGTGAGTCCTCATCCCGAGAGTAGATCAGAATATCATCGATGAACACTACCACGAAAGAGTCCAGATACGGCCAGAACACCCTGTTCTTCATATCCATGAACGCTGCCGGTGCGTTGGTCAAACCAAACGGCATCACCGTATACTTATAGTGCCCATACCGTGTACGGAAAGCAGTCTTCGGAATGTCCTCCTCCTTCACTCGCAGCTGAAAGTACCCCGATCGCAGATCGATCTTCGAAAAGATCTTCGCACCTCTCAGCTGATCAAAGAGATCGTCGATCCTCGGCAATGGGTACTTGTTCTTAATGGTGATGGCGTTCAACCGTCTGTAATCGATGCACAATCTGAGTGACCCATCCTTCTTCTTAACGAACAGAACTGGAGCACCCCATGGTGAAGTGCTCGGACGGATGAAGCCCTTCTCCTGCAGTTCCTCTAACTGCTTCTTCAGCTCCACCATTTCCACTATCGGCATCCGATAAGGTGGAATGGAAATGGGAGTAGAACCGGGTTGCAAATGGATCTCAAACACGATCTCCCGCTCTGGTGGCATCCCGGGCAAATCCTCTGGAAACACCTGCGGAAAATCCCGGACAACTGGAGTTTTATCCAGCTCCAACCGAGTATCTGACGTGTTCAGACCATCGTACTCCTCTGAATCCACTACCGGGACCTGATCCAGAACCTGCAGCTCCATGCTGGTCCTGACCACCTTCGTCCCATCCCCGAACTGAGAGGGTAACACCTCTCCGAAACCGTAACACTACGGTTGGCACGATCAATGTGCACGAAATTCTTGGACAGCCAATCCATCCCAAGAATAACGTCATACTTGGTGTGTTCAACACCAGCAGATCGACACAATTCGGTGTTGCCAATGGATAGCACGCGATCCGTACCATCTCATTGGAAAGCAAAAACTGACTCCCAGCCGTCTTCACCATGAAGACGCTCGGAAGCCCACTGGTAACCAAGTGGAGAGCCTCGACACACTTCTGTGCCACAATCGAAACAGATGCCCCAGTATCAAACAGTACACGTACAGGAGTATCGTTCAGAAGTAAAGTACCTTGGAGTGCCCCACGCTGCGAAGTCTCTCCACGCTCAATCTGAAACACCCGTCCCGCTCCGGGCTGTTGTGGTGGAGGCCCACGCTGCGATGTCTCACCCCGCTCAACCTGGAATACATGTCCTACGCTGAAACGGTCGTCTCTGCTGCTGTGGTGGCCTCGGTCCGCCCCGCTGTGAACCGCGTCCCCAGGTGCGTTGGGCTGAAACCGAGGCTGCGGACGTGTAGCACTGCTGGATCCCTGTCCCAGTGTCAGAGGACAATCACGAATCCAATGATCACTGGCTCCGCATCGCAGGCACTGCCCTGCCTGCCTGTAGCATGGCCGGCCGGGGTGCTGCCCGCCACAACTCGCACAAGTCGGTGCTACTGGCGCCGCCCTGCTGCCCCTGCTGCTCTGTCCAGACCTGCCTGACCTCCCCGTAGACCTCGCTGAACTTTGCTGCGCAGGAGCCCTCCCTCTGTTACTAGGTCGGTGTGGTAGGTACCGACTCTCAACCTCCTGCTCGAGGAGTTTGGCCTTCTGCACAGCCTCATGGTAAGAAGTGATATCCAAAGGCCTCAGAGCCCACCTGTAATCAGGGCGCAGCCGGCGGATGAACCTCTTGGCCTTCTCTTGCTCCATACCATAGTACTGCGGTACGTGGCGAACCAGCCGGTCGAACTCCCGCTCATATTCCCGGCAGTCTTGGTGCCTGCTCCAGATCATCAAAGCGTGCTGTCGGAGGTCCACACGGCATCCCCAATATCTGCTGGTGGAAGTAGTAGGCAAACTGCTCCCAGGTAAGGTCCGGATCCTGCCCTCCATCCCGTGCTGCCTCGGCTCTCAGACGGCCTTGGAGGCTCCTCCACTAGTGATCTGCACTGTCCTGCAGATTAAACGTGGCCAACGAGACTCTAACCTCAGATGGAAGGTGTAGCCTCCCAAGGAGCTTATCAACTCCTGCAAACCAAGTCTCCGCCGCCTCAGGCCCTCCACGGCCGTTGAACCTCGGGGGGTTCAAACGCTGAAACCGCTCCAAGAGTCTGATCTCATCAGACTGGTGTCTCAGCTCTTGTTGTCGTTGGTGAGACCGACGAGAACTCTCTGTATCATGCCGATCCCCCTCCTCAGAGTCACTACTCTGCTGACCCTGCACACTGAGGTGGCTGCTGCCCACCTCCTGATCTGGCTGTCTTCGCTGTGGCCTGACCGGACCTCCCCGTGCCTGCTGCCGCCCTTGAATCCGCTGGGCTGGCAATAATGTACCCAACAACTGCTGAACCTGACCCAACACCTGTAGTATATCAGGAGCGGGTCCCTCAGACTGCTGATCACTCGAGCGGTGAGTGTGACTGCTCAGGTCCCGGGTTCCTCTGAACCCGCCTTCTAACCCTCGGAGGTGTGGGATCCCGGTCCCGACCCTCCGGCTCCTGCTCACGCTGTCGGCGTGTGTTGACCATACCTGAAACCAAACCAACCCAAAACCATATAATCCAACAGTTAACTCTCTCTCTCTAACGCTAGCAGCAGTATTCTAAGGCTCTGTAGTGTAATGCAATGCATGATGCAAGGATTCTTTTCAGAATCACGAAACCAAATAATAAACCTTAAACACAGAATCAGATCATGTTTGTAACACAGAATCACTTCATATAACACCCCACACCTTCCAAAATGCTCCAAAGAACCGCCCGCTGCTCCACACGCATTCTGAAACGGTTCAAATAAGGAGTTGATCAGGCTCCGTACCGAACCGCCCCAGAATGAAGTGTAAACCAGTAGCTCGCCCTTCGAAGTCATTACTTGTAGAACTTACCCATGAACTAGCATGACTTGCTCCAAAAGTCCACCCTTGGACTTGTATGCTTACCTTCCACAACTCATGCTGAACTAACCATACTTTACCTCTTGGGTCACTTTGACCCGACCTGCTCTGATACCAACTTGTCACAGCCACCCCGCCCGGTTGCGGAGGCGGAGCCGGCCGCGACGTCGGAACGGAAATATGGCAGGAAGCGCAGCAACGGAGCATGGAGCTCAATTAACAAATTGGTCGAGTAACAACTAGCAACCTACGAACTTATACAAGGGAAGCATACATAATAATCCAACTTCCACCAATCCAGCAGTTCATGGTGTCAAACGTCAATTATCGCCACAATACAGAAACACCAAATCCATAATATAACAATTCCAATATAGGCAAGTCGGGGCTCCGCCCACGACTCAGAAGACAAACAAGTGTAGAATATATCTCAGATTATAAAACATATACAAATCCATGATCTGATCTACATGCATGCAGCTACAGCTACAGAGCCATTAAACAAAATCCTATAAGTACCTAAGCGCGGAATCAGAAACCTCTCACTCGAGGATTTCCGCACGTGGTACTGCTGCTGCAACCGAAACCGCAAAAACGATGGAAGCACTGCGGATTCTCCACTCCGCCGGTTGCTTGTCAGGACGGCCTGAAAGGTGGTAAACAAATAAAAGGGTGAGTCCTCGGAAGGACCCAGTAAGGGCTGAGGTAAAATGTAGTTTGCCCAAGTGGCAACAAGCGAACTGCAAAAGCAGAATAACACAAGCATATACATATACATATGAACATAAAACATAAGGTGAGCCGGAATCTCATCATATGCGGTCCAACCGCCAGAACGACCCAAAACGACAGCCCTCTCAAAGAGGTCAGAATATACAGAACAGAACAGAAAGCACGGTACCGGCTGGGGTCGCGATCCCCAAACTGTCGTAGGGTCACAGAAGTATATCGGCACCCCAAGTGCGGATATACACAGAATGTCGGCACCCTCCAGTGCGGACACTACATAACAGATCCAAGGAGTACCCGTGGCCTATAAGACCGTCCGGGTCTCGCCACAGAACAGAACCATATAATAATAATGCATAAGTATAAACAGAAGTATCATCACCTGAGGTACACATATACGAGCAGAATGGGAACCCGGGGCCTCCAAGGCCATCCGGGCCTTGAGACAGAACAAACATACATTTTACCATGTGACGGGCCTCGGGATCACCGAACCACCGCCCTCACCCGAAACCCGCCTCAACTAAACCCGATACACATCAAATAACTCAAAAACGTAAAACGAGAGAGGTTGAGCCCTTACCTCAGAAACACTGCCCCGCAGCACAAAACTCGGGAAATCCCGGCTCCCGGCCCGAAACGTAAAACTTGGCTCTTACGGTCCCACGCTACTCCACCCACGCAGAATCAAGCTGAACAACCATAATTAAGTCAGAACACATCCAAACAAACCCCAGATACCAACCCCGCATAATCCCGCACTTTCCCGCAAAAATCCACAGAAAGCTCGGTTTCACGAACCGAGCCTGAACATTGTTATTCCTACACCCACAAACACCTTCCAACCTTTAAACCCACATTCCAGACACTTTCACCCTTAATCTCACATAAAAGTGAACTTTGCTCCCGTGTCCGAAAACGACGTTTCAAACATCAATACGAACCTACTTCCATCCACAATACCGAATTACCAACCAACACAACCAAAACACAACCCTAACATGGAAAACGAATCATCCAACAATTCGGCTCCTTTGCCAATTTTTACCCAACTTCCATTTCAAACCAAACAAGGTTCCATTTGCTCTCTTTAACCACCAATTACATAACTTAAGCAAGATTACCAACCAATTTCACCTTTAACAACCAAAATCATTCACAAAGCCTACCCCTTAAATTCGGCCAAAGAGGGGTTTTCTACCCAACTTGTTTTCCATCAAATTGAAACCATAGATAGTCTTAGAATCATCCTAGGAACAACATACTTGAAGCATGATTCAATAACACAAACACACACAATTTTGGAAAATGCACCTCAATTTCGGCACCCCTAGGGTTCCACCATCCATGGAGTTTTTCCAACATCCAACCCTAGATTCCTACTCCCCTCTATCCCAAGAACAACATACTAAAAGATGGGTGGGAGAGGATCACTCAATCTTGTAGTGAAGAGTAAACCCTTAGCTTGAAAACTCTCTCTTTATCCACCCAAATCATGCTTTCAACATGGAAAGAAGATGAAAGGGAGAAGCTTACCAATTTTGGAGCTTAAATCCTTGTAGTTTCAGCAAGGAAAGATGAAGAACTTGGAGCTTGGAGAGGAAGAGCAATGGCGGCAAGATGGGAAGGAAGAAGAAGAAGATGAAAAGAAATGAAATGATTTTCATGAAATAATAGCCATATATATGCCTTCCCATTAACCATCTTTAATAAGAAATGGACAAGTGTCCCACCCCCCCTTCTGCAGCCGACTTACCCCAAAATCTGACAAAAATATTAATAACTTTTGGGTTAATAACAACTTAACCCCCCAATTCTCCAAATCTTTGCAATTTAACCCCAAACACAAGTAACGAACTCCAAACAAAACCAAAACTGACCACAATCCTCAGAATATCATAAAATACCCAAATCATGTTTCCAAAGTCCATTTGAAAAATCAGAGTGTCCTACCGGACCCGCTGAACCCGAGTAAATCCCGCGTGCACGTGTACCAACCCGAACCAAAAATCATACCACAACCAAAAATCCACAAATATTACCATGAAATCCGCCTTAAAATATAACATACCTTACACCGACGCCATCTGGAAAAATCCATCCCGAGCCCCGAGAGTTGCCCGGATCCGCACGTCCCGCTCCAGAAAATATATTCCGTAGAAAGATGCGGGACGTTCTCACGATCCCAAACATGTGAACGGTTTCCCAATCTGAGGTCCTGGGAACGCTACCGAGCCCGCTGTACGTCCCGAGACAACCCCTCGGCCCCGAAAAATATTTTCGGCGAAAACGTCCGGGGGACCCACACGACCTCAAATCCCGAAGGATTCCCAGAAATACTGCTCATATAAGTCCCGAAAGTCGTTTAGCCGCCCAAAAACGTGACCCGCGGGCCAAAACCGGAGCCCCGGGTCACCCGGTCGCAACCCGCTCGAGGTGACCGTAACACTGCAACCTATAGAACACATACATGGCAAGTATACAAAACAACTTAACAAACCAACATGCAGTTCATGGAATACCTTTCATTACTCATGATAACCAAATCACATAAACCATTTCATACATAAAACCAATATAAGCAAGTTAGGGCTCCGCCCTCGACTCAGAAGACAGATACAGAACCAGAACATATATTCCAGAATATTCACCACATACAAACTTCATGATCTGATTTACATGCATGCAACTACAACTACAGAGCCATCATAGTACACCCTAGAATACCTAGGTTCGGAATCAAGAAACCTCTCGCTTAGAAGATCCCCGCACGAGGTACTGCTGTTGCTGCTAAAGCACAACCAAAGAGAGAGAAAAGAGTTAGTCAACCGTAAACCCATCAGAACTGAAATCAGATACACCAACCAGAAACCTCTACCGGAACCACCCCTTAACCCGAACAGAACAGAACGAAAGTTCCACATTGGAACTGTCAATACCTGAAATCCAAAAACACAGAAAGCACCGCGGATCAGGTAGACCTGAAAGGTGGTAAACAGAAAGGGGTGAGTCCTCGAGAGGACCCAGTAAGGGCTGAGGTAAGATATAGTTTGCAGATGTGCTACTGAATTGTACCTGCAAAACAGAACAAACACAAGCACAAATATACATATATATGAATGTATGCAAAGTCAGAGGTGAGCCGGAACCCATCGTACGCGGTCCAACCGCCAGAATGACCTAAAACGATAGCCCTCTCTAAGATGTCAGAATATACGAGAATGTAATGTAGACGGTACTGCAGTGGGTCGCGATCCCCAAACTGTCGTAGGGTCACGAAGTATACCCTGCACTCCGGTGCGTGTATACATAAAGTGTCGGCACCCTCGGTGCGGACACACGAGCAATGCACTGCACTCCGGTGCGGATACAAAGCAATGTCGGCACCCTCGGTGCGGACACAATGTAAACAGAACCAAGGAGCACCCGTGGCGAGCATATAATAATGCATATGCAAAACATAACGAATATAACAAAAACGTATAAGCGAAACTATCGGTGCACAGCGCGAATATACAGAGCGTAACATAAACCCGTGGCCTCAAGACCATCCGGTCTTGAAGCGTAACAAGCTACAACAAGACCTTACCATGTGACTGGTCCCGGGATCACCGAACCACCGTCCTCAACCCGGAACCCGCCTCAACTAAACCCGGTATACATAATGTCCCATTCCAAAATGCATAACGAGAAATGTTGAACCCTTACCTCGAAAACCTGCTTCGCAGAAAAAGCCCCAGGAAATCCCGACTCCCGGCCCAAAAAGTAGAAACTTGCCTTTTAAGGTCCCACGCAACTCCACCAACGCAGAAACAAGCTGAACAACCACAATTAAGTTAGAACTCACCAAAACAAACCCCCAGAAACGAAACCCGCACAATCCCGCACTTTTCCGCAAAAATCCACAGGAAGCTCGGTTTCACAAACCGAGCTAGAACATCCTTATTCATACACCCACAAACACATCCAAGCCATTAAATCTCAGATTCCAGACATTTTACCCGCAACCGAGCTTAAAGGTAACTTTTCCACCTATTACCCGAAAACGACGTTTCAAATACCATTACGAACCTACTTCCATCCACAATACCAAATTACCATTCAAATCATCCAAAACACAATCCAAACATAGATAAAGTCCCTTATCTTTGCCAAAATAGTTTCCGACTTTAGGGTTAATTGCAACTTAGTCCTCTAACTCTCCAAATCTTTGCAATTTAGCCCCAAGCGCAACTTCCTAACCCCGATTGAGACTAAAACTGAACACAACCTTCAGAATATCATAAAACACCCAAATCTTATTTCCAAAGTCCATTTGGAAACCCAGAGTGTCCTACCGGGTCCGCTGAACCCGAGCAAATCCCGACGTGCGCGTGTGTCGACTTGAACCAAAATCCCGTCATGCCAAAATTCAACAAATATTACCATAAAATCCGTCTTAAAATATAACATAACTTACACTGAAGCCGTCAGAGCATTTCCATCCCGAGCCCCGGGATTCCCGTCCCGGGCCCCGGGAGTCGCCCGGGACCGAACGTCCCCACCCAAAAAATATACTCCGTAAAAAGATCCGGGACGTTCCCACGATTCCAAATATGCAAACGGTTTCCCAATCCGAGGTCCCAGAAGCGCTACCGGGCCCGCTGTACGTCCCGAGACAAGTTCCGCCCCAGAAAAATATTTTCGGCGAAAATGTCCGGGGGACCCACACGATCTCAAAACCCGAAGGATTACCAAAAATAATGTTCGGATAAGTCTCGGGAGCCATTTAACCGCCCAGAAACACGACCCGCAGGCTAAAACCGGAGCTCCGGGTTACCCGGGTCACAACCCGCTCGGGGTGACCGTAACAAACGAGGACTCCATGGTTGCTCGCGCGTGGATACCGTAGAGGATCTGTATGTTCAAGTCTACCGGAAAAACGCTGATTAGGAGATTTTCAGTTAATCTCTTGAACAATAATTATACCGTTTACGATTGTACCTGGATCCTGGAAGGGTTTTTATTTTTCCGCTGCGTTGTATGATGCTATGAACCCTAACAGTGGTATCAGAGCGACTTGTACAATACGATATAATTATATCTGTGTGCAATTAATTGTTTCTGTTTGGAAAATTATTGCATGTTAATAATTGTAGAAAAATTAATTAAAATTGGATTTTGAATTAATTTTTCGTCTAATTATTCTGATTAAATTTTGGCAAAAATTAAAGCTGAAATCGTTTTAATTTACTGTTCACGTTTTTAAATTCGGGTGAATAGTAACCCGTGCGTTCGACGCCATCGATACGACAATCCGGCCGTTGGATGACGGTGAAAGATGCAGGGATGGTCAATCAACATCAAGACAGTTCCAACGGTGGCGACGGCGTCGTCATCGGAATCCGGGAAGGCGGCGATCGGACGGACGGCTCAGGGCCTGCTGCTGGTGGCGGCTAGGGTTAAACCCTAGAGCTGCGCTAGGATGGGCCAAGATGTTGGGCCGTTTGGGCCGGCTATCGGGCTGGGCTTGATGGGCCTGATGACAGGGTAGCGGGTCGGCTGGCGAGATGGGCTGGGCCGGCGGCGCGGGCTTGGTTGGCCATTTCCAGCCCCTGACACGGCAAAATCATTCCAGGCCCCCCTCGACATCCGTTTTTGTGCATTTGACCCCAAACATTTTGTTTTTGACAGAATTTGTTGGGGACAGTTTTAATAAATTACGGAAGGTCCTAAAACTTTCTTAAAATTATTTAAATTGGTCGCCGGGCTTCCGTTTTCACACGGATTCGTTAGGAACTATATTTTTAATAATTTTGGAAGGTGTTATATTTTCTAAAATTGTACACTTTGGTCCCCGAGCTTTTGTTTTTGAACAAATTCGTCAGGGACTAGTTCTGTAAATATTAGATGGCCCTGGAATTTTTGGAAATTGTACAAATTGGTCCCCGAGCTTCCGATTCTGTTCAGATTCGTCGGGAACTAGTTTTGTAAATTTCTAAAGACCCCGCAACTTTCTAAAATTGTACAGTTTGGTCCTGAGCTTTTGTCTTTGGACAAATTCGTCAGGGACTAGTTCTGTAAATCTTAGAAAGGTCCCGAAACTTTCTGAAGTTGTACAATTTGGTCCCGGAACTTCTGATTTTACAGATTTGTCCGGGGATTAGTTTTGTAAACTATAGAAAGCCCCGGAACTTTTTGCTAAAGTACAGATTGGTCCCAGTTCTTTGTTTTGAGCAGTTTTTTCTTTCTAGGTTTTATGGATCCCTTTGCTCGGGATACATCTAGATTGGACTATAACCATGGTACGATCTACTTTACGCGGTAGTAATCATGCTAGGTTGATTGAATGTATGTGTATGAGATGCATGTTAATCGATCGGAGAAATTAAAAAATGGTGAGATATAAATCTACAAATGCCTCAACTTGATATCAAGCTTATAGTCTTCCGTTAGGAACACGTCAAACACTCGATCATCGTATGGTAGGTTTCGCCATAGCGAGGTGCCATACTTTAATCTTGTTGATGGCGAGTATTCGGTGATGGGTCGGGCTTGACCATTCAGCCAACACGGTTGGTAGATTGGAGGCTGATTGAGTGGGAGTTAAGTGGGTAGGTTTCGCCATAGCGAGGTGCCACACTGTAACTTCACTCAATGATCCAAGAGTTGCACGCGGTGCAATTGGCAGGTTGGCCTACCTAAAGTTACTGTTATTCAAGCACTAGCCATAGCAGGTTTGAGTTGAACGGGGAACTTATGGATCTTGACCTACTAGAATACCTATGGGATTTTGGTATTCCGGGGTAATAGTAAGGGCTATTATCTTGAAGAAAATAGTGGGAGCCGTTTTAATGAATGTCCTCTTTATTCATTAAATGGTTAATTTAAATAAATATAATGATTCTTATCCTAAATGTTCACTTGTTGTAGAAATTTATATTATATGAGATTGATCCTTCATGGAAGGATAAAGTATGTAATGAACGAGAAAAACATGAATGTCTTAAAGTTGTAATTCGGAATGGCTTGTGGGCATATCTCCTAGAGTGGAGATTGATGTATGAGATGCATCGAGTGTGACGCTTAGATGTTTAAGTGCTACGTAGACTCTGGTGTTACATTACAAGGCATGTCAAGCACTCGATCATCGTATGGTAGGTTTCGCCACAGCGAGGTGCCATACTTTAATCTTGTTGAAGGCTAGTCTCAGTGATGGATCGGACTTGACTATTTCGTCTACATGGTGGATAGTTTTGAGACCGATTGAGTATATGTTAAGTGAGTAGGTTTCGCCATAGCGAGGTCCTGCACTGTAACTTTACTCATTAATCCAAGAGTCAACAAAATTCTCTTTTGGGGTGTTTTGGAAACAAACCTAAATGAGATGAGCATAAAACATTAAGGTCATATTAAAATTGCTAGCAAACCATCACTCGATGGGATCGAGACATTGAAGGGAAGAAGGTCTTCCGCATCAATACTTTGTTATAGAACTTAACATTATACTTCCACATCTCGGTATTTAATACTAGATGGAGATCGACATTTGTAAAATTGTTCTGGATCTCAAGAGAAGTAAAATGATGGGTAAGGTAAAGTGAACCTACACGGTAGGAATGATCGTTTTACCTATTGGATTTATTCTAAGTACTGAAAAATCCAATCTATAACAAAATAACCAAGGAAGGTCATAATGAACGCTCTAACCTATCTCTAGTATTATCGTTTGTGCTGACAAGTTGAGAAACACATTTCTGAAATCCATGAGGATGGAAGATAGGACTCATTTGATCTCGGATCTTATGAGACATGTGCTTCCTGTTTGTCGGGTAAGGCATCTTACCTTTTCTAGAAATAGAATAAGTGTAAATGTGGCTACTTGGATTCATGCATGACAGTGTATGAAGGTCAAATGACCACTCTAGCCAAGAGATACGTTACTAGTACTTTGTCCACCGATGAAATCAGATGACCTTGTATGAGATACAAGTATGAATCCTTTGAAGAAATTCAAGGAGTTCAAGATAGAAGTAAAAAGTAAATATGGAAGAGTATTAGACACTTCAATTCGATTGAAGGTGTAAGATACTAAAACCATGCATTCTATGACAATCAGTGGGAGTGTGACATTGAGTCACAACTCGCTCCATCTAGAATACCATAGTTGAATGGTATGTCTGAGAGGAGTGATCAGACTATGTAAGACATAGGTCGATCCATGATTGGTCAAGTTGATCTTCTAAAAACTTTTGGATTTACTTTAAGACATCTTTGATTCACTGAGCCGCTTTCTATCTAGTTGGTTCAGTAGACACCATACACGAGTTATGGGTTGGGTAATGTCCCAATTTGTCTAGTTATGAGGATTTGAGGTTGTGAGGCTTATGTCGAAATGTTATTTGACAAAGCTCAAACCTAGATCTCATAAATGTCTTTTGTTGGGTATTCTAATGAGATTAGAGATACCGCTTCTACAATCTCACTGAGTAGATATAGTTCATGGCTCAGACTAACTTCATTTTGGGAGACAATGTCTTGCTAAAAGAATTAGTGGGAGGATAGTAGAACTCGAAGAAATTCGAGAACAACAAAAGTACATTGAACCTATAGATAGAACATGAACGGACTCCACTAGAGGTAGTGGGAGGATTGTCTGTTCATGTAGCACAATGTCCATATAGGTCTGGTAGGACTCGGAATAAGTCAAAGGAATGCGAGTTTCTTGTGACTTATACCTTGAGAGCTCAAGATGAGCACACAATCTACTAAGATGTTGTATGTATGGACTGGACTTCTGAGAAGTGACTAATGGCAATAAAATCAAAGATGGATTCCATGTATGATAATCAAGTTCAAACTTGGTTGATCTACCTGAAAGGGGTAATGTCCTTAAGGTGCAATGGGGTTTTCAGGAGGAAGACCTACATGGATGGTAACCCGGTTACCCGTAATGGACAATTCGTTGTCATGATTACATCCATCTAAGTGATTTTGCCATAGTCGCATACCATGGTTATGAGTTTTGACAGACAGATGTGAGAAATACCAGAGGGTTATCTCAATCCGGATCAATGTTCATAAGGTATGCTAATTGCTTAGATCCAAGAAGGGATTGAAGCAATCTTCTGGGAGTGGGAATTTTCATTTTGAGGAAATAACCAGGATTGATTGATTACCTCAGTTGTGAAAATAAACCTTGTGTCTACAGTTGAGTCAGTGGTAGCACATTTTGGTCATTCTGATGCTATAGTGCAGTCAGAGATGACACACCTATACTTAGATCCGTACATGATCAGTTAAGGGAATTTTCTCGATCTACATTTAGGCAAAGATCACCTATGGTATTAGGATCACGATCTATAGAGTTAGATCAGAGGTGATGGTTTGGCCCAAATGAGAATACACATAAGAATACAAGTATAGAATGTCATGTGCCCGACACTTGGATTTATATTGTATGTCATATTATGTATTCATTGTAGTGTCTTGTATGTTTGGAACATGACAAGCCAATATTCATATTCTGGTAAGAATACCAAATAGAGCTGCGAAATATCCCGAGATCCTTGAGAAAGGCTTATGATACGTCTTTGGTCTATAGAAGCAGAGATTAGCTCATGTAAAAGAGTTACATTCAAGCTAAGCTTCTAATCTGAATAATAATCTCAATTATGATATAAATTGCAATGATGCTGTAATTTTGGAAAGATTCCAAATGAGAGGTAGTGGTCATATCTACAACATTAGTGTAAGTTCATTAACATCTCTGATTTTGGTCATATCCAATCCGTGGTGATGTGGGTTTTGGACATGAATCATGTTATTTATAAATAGTTCGATTATTGTGTTAGTTTGAATTTATGCGTTAATCAAATAACACAATGTATCAAGCCTGGAATATATGTTGGTGTTCCTAAATCTTCCTAGTCGATGTCTTATAGCGAACGTGGGTTGCTATAACGCCCTTGAGACTAGCATAAGGGAAGATTCACATAAGAGTTGTGAATGCTGACTTATGAATACATAGGAGAGGAACTATGTATTGGAGCGACTGGACTGAGAGCATTATGGGATCGTGGTGTAAATATCATAAGTGTCTCTCAGGGATCATAGTACGAGTAGTCCTTAGACCTGAGGTTATGAAGATCTGATCATGTGAGTGGCATGCTTTGATTCTATGCTCTATCCCTTTCTTGACCGAGGGAGTGTGCTAATTTTGGGTGTGTGACAATATCATGGAGTATGACTGTCATGAACCAAGACGGGATTCTTCACTCCCTCACCACGAGAGAGAGTTCTCATGCGCAAGATTGAACTGGAACGAGCGTGCATAAGATCTGCATCTCGTGTCAATCTGAGAATCTGAATGGAATGGACATATCATGTACACCGTATGATCATACCGATAGGTAAAGTTTCCGTCGCGTTTGAAACGGATTCTATATTACTTGGGTGGCAGTGATGTGTTGCTAGATACCGCTCACTGTCTGTAGTTATGATTGGGAAATTATAATACCGCCAACCACTAAATAGTTTTTCCAGTTGGGAACTGGAAAATTGTCAGAAAAATACTGAAAATTATCTGATTTTTCTGATCAGTCTCGTGTGCTCCGTTCTCCGAGGAACTGTTGCTAGCACGGTAGAAGGAGGAACGAGGACTCCGTGGTTGCTCGCGCGTGGATACCGTAGAGGATCTGTATGTTCAGGTCTACCGGAAGAACGCTGATTAGGAGATTTTCAGGTAATCTCTTGAACAATAATTATACCGTTTACGATTGTACCTGGATCCTGGAAGGGTTTTTATTTTTCCGCTGCGTTGTATGATGCTATAAACCCTAACAGTATGATCCCAATGTCACGTGTCTGTATCATGATGGGGCAGCTGGACACAATATCAAGAATTGTTTAGCATTGAAACGGGTTGTCCAACAACTACTGGATACAAAATGGTTGGACTTCTCTAATGAAGGCAATATTACTCAGCACCCATTGCCCTCTCATCAAGGAGGACAAGTGAATGCAATTGAAGAAGAAAGCTACCAAAGAAGGATGGTAGATGAGATCAAGACTCCAATGGAATCTATATACTCGTGGCTTGTCAAGGAAGGAGTCCTAAAAGCCGGAATCATGAAGCCAAATTTTGAATGGGAGGCAGAGTGGTCTACTCTTCACGATAGTGAAGGACACTCTCTCAAAACATGCCAAATCTTTTCAGAGCTCCTTCAAGCCTTAATGGATTCATCGCAGTTGTTGGTTTATTCTACGGATGGGGAGAAAACATCAATGCCACTTCAAGTGAAAGAGACTCCACTTCAGGGCCTAGAACATTGGTGATTTCACTATCCACTCCGACAAATAAACATCTCAAAATACGGGCCCCAACCCCATTTTCTTACAAGTCTGATAATGCAGTCCCATGGAGATATGATTACACCTCTTATATTTCAGTGAATCAGCCTGAAGTGGGGGCCATGACAAGAAGTGGTCGTATTTATACACCTGAGTAGAACAAGAAGGTTCAGGGAGAAAACATTCCCGAGGCACGAAAGACCCAAACAAATTTGGCAAAAGAAAAAGAGGTGCAGAAGGCTGTGATAGAAGAAGAAGCTTGTGAATTCCTCAACCTCATCAAGCAGAGTGAATATAGTGTGGTACAACAATTGAACAGTCTGCCAGCTAAGATCTCCATATTATCTTTGTTGTTGAGTTCAGAAGCTCATCGGGAGACCTTGTTGGAGGTACTGAACAAGTCCTATGTTGCACAAGACATTACAGTTAATCATTTTGATCAATTGGTCAACCATATAACAGCTCAAAATCTCATCTCCTTCATGGATGATGAAATACCGAAGGAAGGTAGGGAACATATGAAAGCTCTTCACATATCGACCATGTACAAGATCAAAGGCTCCCTTTGTCTTGGAGGTACTAATACAGCCGGATTCATCAAATACTGTTTCACTTTCTCAAAAGCTTCTTGACAATCATTTGTCCACTCTACACCACTATTCTTCTTTAAAGACTTGAACAAAGGTTCACATTTTGAGGTTAGTTGAGATATAAACCTCGCAATGTAGTTGATCTTTCCAAGAAAGCTTCTAACTTCTTTCGAAGTTTTTGGAGGTGTCATTTCCTGTATAGCTCTGACTTTATTTGGATCCACTCTGATACCTTCTTTGCTCACCATGAAGCCCAACAACTTCCCAGACTTTACACCGAAGGTACACTTTGCAGGGTTCAGCTTCAATTGATATTTACGGAACTTAATGAACAATTTTTGAAGATCTGTTAGATGATCCTTGGCGGTGTGAGACTTAACTATCATGTCATCCACGTAGACTTCGATCTTCTTATGCATCATGTCGTGGAATAACGTGACCATAGCCCTTTGATAAGTGGCACCAGCATTCTTTAATCCAAAAAGCATCACTTTATAGTAAAATGTTCCCCATAGCGTGATGAAAGCTGTCTTCAGCATGTTATATGGGTGCAATTTAATTTGATTATAACCAGAGAAGCCATCCATGAAAGAGAAGTACGAGTTCCCAGTCGTGTTATCTACCAAAGTGTCAATGTGAGGAAGAGAGAAGTTATCTTTTAGACTAGCTGCATTAACAGGTCGGTAGTCTTGATAGACTCTCAGCTTCTTGCTTTCTTTCTTCTCGATAGGCACTATGTTTACTACCCACTCTATATACTCAGCTACACCCAGGAATCCCGTATCCCATAGCTTTTAGATTTCTTCTTTTACTCTTAAAAGCAATTCTGGTTTTAACCTCCGTAACTTTTGTCGAACAGGTTTAGCTCCAGGCTTTAGTGGAATCTTATGCACAACAATATCAATACTTAACCCTGACATCTCGATAAGACCACGCAAATATGTCATTGTACTCCCTTAATAACTGAATCAATTCTTCCTTCTCTGGTGTTGGAAATGAAACACCAATCTTAACATGTTTTTCTTCATCTTGATTACCCAAATTAATTGTCTCAGTCGTTTCCTGACTCATTGCTCTCTCTCGCTCAACTTGCTCAACCAACTTCAATAATTCAGGGGATACTTGAAAATCCTCATCGTCAGATTCAACAGAGTTAATAGGGTTATCAAAATCTATAAATAGGTTGCATTCATAGTTGTCAACGCGAGAATCATTTCTGCATTAAGGAATGAGGGGATTGGGGGAAATGGGAGAAAAGAATAAGACAACACTCATGGAGAAAAGAAACGATGAAATGATGAACTTCGTTCATATACATTAAATGACAATCAACCAAAAACAGATAGTGATAGCTAAAAAGTCCACAATAAGCAAAGACAATATTCTAGAAACTGGACATATTTCTAAGAGAATGGTACTATTAAATTACTTTGGGGAGCTCTTCGCTACAACAGGTAGTTCTATAGCTTCCCAGTTGTCCAGCACTTTGCACAATCCACAGGGTCGAATGAGCTCCAAATCTCCAGAGTCTTCCTCCAAAATAGCCTGGATCGACAAACCAGCAAAGGACTTGGTAACTGGGATGATAAGAGCCTTTCTCCTCCACTCTTAGGGACCAAACCTCCACTGACAAAGGTGTCACATATATTCGGGATTGCCATCTTTTGCTCTCTGACATGCCCCCTGCCCGATTGAGCCTTTTCTTTCTTCTCTCTAAGGCTTGATTCTTCTTGTCCCAGTCTGTTGGTTCAAACCTCAAACTGAACTTTCCTTCATTTGAGGGGAGGAATAAAGGTCTTGTTATGCCTTGCGAGCTTGCCCCCAACCCTGTCTCTGGGGTATATCCTTTCTTCATCATTAATTTAGCAATCATGTGACTAGTGCTTGAAATGGTTGGGGTTGGATTCATCCCATATATATCGTTAGCTACTTCGAATGATCTAGAAAAGCACTCGAGGCCATCTTCTCCTGCTTCTATGTACTGTGTTTCTGACGGCCTGGATAAAAGAATGTCTTTCTCAGTGAAAACAGTCACCAATCTTCCTTCAACCACAAGTTTCACTCTCTGATGGAGTGAAGAAGGTACAACACCAGCCATGTGTATCCAAGGCCTCCCCAGCAGGCAGCTATAGGTTGGTTTTATTTCCATCACCTGAAAGGTGATATGAAAGTCGAATAGCCCCACTTTGATCGGAAGCTTAGTATCACCAATGACCTCTCTACTGGTCCCATCGAATGCTTTCACTATTATTTGACTGTTATTGATAAATGTAGGGTCCACTCCCAACTTATGCAACGTCTCCAATGGCATCACGTTAAGTGCTGAACCGTTATCAATGAGGACTCTCGCCATAATTTTATCTCGTTGGAATTGAGATAGTACTCCCTCTCCCTGATATGAACCTTCAAAGATTCACAATATGGAGGATCTAGTTTGTTGAGAAACTGATAATGTGGGGCTGACCTTCAACACCTCCAAACTATTTTCGGCTTGGCAATGGAGAAAATAATGTCGGGGATGAAGATGGTTCTAGCACCTTTCTACTCTAAGATAGAACAACACTAGAAATAAGGTTTCAGACCACTTTAATGAAATCAAGGGGAAGACGAAAATAGTAGCAAACAAGCAGAACAAAAGCTTTGGAGAAGAAAAGCTCACAAATGCTTCAAATTGTGTTATACATTGAGAAGTGCAACATGAGGTCCTATTTATAGTGTTAAGGACGCCTAGGGTGACAAGAAAAGGCTTAGAAGAAAGAAATCTAAGAGGTTACAATTTTCATAAGTGAAAAAGGAGTAACTTCCAAGCGATTCCGAATTTTGCAAGCTTATGGGGAGTCCTAGGTGAGGGAGGAATGGACTTGAGCTGATTTTGCCCAAAACTCTAACTCTTGGTCTTGGACTTTGAGCAAAGTGCTAAAACTCCAAGCCTTGTTTTCCAAATTTTGCTCCTTATCCCAAAGCTTGAATTTTGTCTTTTGTAACTTGAGATTCCACTTCTTGATTTAATCTTGATGTCATTGCCCTCGTGAAGACTCCCAAGGCTTCTTTTGTCATCTTTGTCCTAGCTCTTGTCATAGGTCCTCCAATGTTGGTAAAAGGGCTGGAAGTTGACCTTTGGGGCCTTTGCTCTTCACCTTGAGTCTTTGTGTTGACACTTAGATTCATATCGGTCCTTTTTCTAATTGAAACACTTTATTTTTTGTATGTTCCTTAATAATCGAAATATTTCCATTTATAGTAATTTTTACTTTGGCCAAATTATGGATTATTACCCTGAACTTTGATGACTCGTTTAAGAAAGTGCATGGATTGTAATTCATCCTTACTTGTACCCTAAACTATTGGAATGGTGCACTTAAGGGCCTTGACCAAATTTCTGTTTGTTGACTAACATTGAAAATGAAAGAAAATTACATCTTTAGTCAACTAACTTTGAACTCTTTCTAAATTTACCCCAAAATAATTAAAAAGATAATAATTATATGTTTGTCAAAGGTATTGCAACAAATGTTTTTTAATTGTTGACCTATAACTTTATTTGTCAATTATTGTAAAAAACAACACAGACCTGCACAAGTCAAAGCACACCAAACATTTTAAAACGTATTTTACTTCAATTTATTTGATATTATTATTTTTAGAATAGTTTTAATTATTTCCTCAACTATAAATATGATGTTATCATTTAATTTTGTATAAAAAGTATATTTCAAAAAATAAAATAAAAAATAAGCTTTTGATAGAAAATCTTTACACTCATAACATTCTCCAACTTTATGTTTATTTGAAAAAAAATATAAAACTAAATAAATTTAACACCTAACTAACAACAAGACAAGTTATAATAAATTGTTTTCTTAAAAATATAATAGAAACATGCAATTCATAAAGAAGAGTGAGAATATTTGTAGGTCAATGAAAATTAGATGGGAAAAAATAAAAATAAGAAACAAAAGGAAAGCTTGTGTCCAACCAAATCCAATCAAAACCAATTTAAGCTAGATAAAACACTACGTAGAGAAGCTAAGGATTTACTACGGTGGAGGCCGCAGTAAACCGATTTACTGCGGCTTACTGCGGTGGAGGCCGCAATAAGCCGGTTTCTCTACGTAGTGAAAGATCTTTTTTTAAATAAAAAAACAACGTCCTTGAGTTCCTTCCCCATCGGAGTTGCACCGGACTTTAACATCCTTGCAAACAACAAGTCATACTTCTCTGCTCTATCGACTTGGCGATGGCAAGGATGATCCGCTGCACCATTGGCAAGATCGTCACTTTACCCGAAGCCATCACAGCACGATCTTGAACTTGGGAATCATAAGGATAATCTCCTTGACCCGGAGCACGCAGAGGATGATTGAATTGAGCTCATAAACATGGAACATGGGCAACCCTGTCGTGTCGGACGAATACGGCATCACCACAATGTCGTTCGGTTCGATCTCCACTACCAACAGCTGGGTCTGGTCAGCTCTGCTAAGTTCTAAGAAATGGAGGCATTCGTCGGTCCGTCGGGGGAAAAGTAAGTGCATCACCGCGTTCTCCAGTAGGCCTGCATCATGATCAGCTTCGAGGTGGAGGCCTTGGCTTGCTTGGCTATCTCTATCGTCGTGAGGAAGGGGTTGGCCATGGTGGTGACACCACCGTACAAGAGGCACCGAGAAACGAGTAATGACAGGATGAAGTCTGACGGGTGGAGGTGGAGGTAGGGATGGCAGTGGGCCAGATCGAATCCGTAAACCGCAGATAACCGCCCGTTTCTGGCGGTTTTATCTGCAATTTTACGATTACGGTTTTTTATGTATTTGCCAGGTTCGCGGATGCGGATAACGAATAAGAGGTATCCGCACCACGGCTAACCGTATCCGTTATTTTGCGAATATCCGCCAACCACGAAAAAATTCATATTGATTTAGTCCATATTTTTAAGCTCATTTTTACTTAACTGTTTGAGCTCATTATAACCTATCCCCTTTTGCTAACTATATTCAGCCCAACATTATTCAAGTTTTCTATCTCACTGTCTTGTGTTCAGGATATTGATTTTGATGTTTTAGTTTTAGCAGCTAAGCCTGCTTTAGTTCTAGTTTTAGCCTCTTCTTTCTTTCTCTCTTTTTTTATGTTCTATCTTCTATAAAAACATGTCTAACATATATAGCAGCTATACGGTAAAAAAACCAATAAATTTGTTTCTCAGTGTTAGGTATCATCTTCTTACGTATATCATAAATTTAAGTTTAGGCAAACAGTTTTGCTAGACTTGTTCTTCTAATTCACATTAAAACATTATACGAGATCAATACATGTGTTCATTTATTAAAGTTTATGTTTTCCTTTGTGTTGATGTATATCCTTTTAGTGCAATGAAAAGGTCAATGATGTTTAGTTTTTTACAATGGATCATTTTAATAACCGTGGTTATAACTGCTAACAATGGATATCCGTGGATAGTTGAAGTGGGTGTCAAATGGTAACCGCAAACCGCGGTTAGTAAAAAAACCGTCATTAGTGGATGGCGATTTTAGTGCATCCGCGGATTAACCGATCCGTTGACATCCCTAGGTGGAGGGGATGAAGGTGAAAGAGCTTACATGGAGGGAAAGAACTGAGAGGAAAAAAAAAGAATTGGGTTCATATGAACAATTAAGATAGTTTAGGGGTATTTGATTATTTGAAAATAATTATAAAGTTCCTAAAGTTAGTTAACTTATCATTTAAGACATGAAACTTGTAAGAATGACAAATTGGTTATCAAACCGTTAGAAATCTATCATCGTTAACGGAGTTACTGAATCGAGGCCCTAAACTGCACCATTTCAATAGTTTAGGGTACAAGTCAGGACGAGTTACAATCCATGTCCTTCTTTTAACGAATCATCAAAGTTCAAAGTACACATTTGAGCGTCAGAGGCCCGTTAACCGAAGCACCCTCTGGTGCGTCTTTCTTTGCAGGCGGAGCAATCAGCAACAATAATGGTCTCTCATATGACAAGATTCTAGAAGAAGAGCTAGGTAGCAGATCCCGCAGAAGTTCGGCTACCAAATGGCGCCGTCTGTGGGAAAGGCGATGACCCTCAAGACAATCCGGCCAAAACGACGTCCGACCGAGGGAAGTCGCGCTCCCACGATTCACCCAGGATACCGGAACGTCCTCTACCCCGTCCGAGCACTCGGTCTCCGTCGGCCTAGAACAAGGAGGCCCCAAAACAAGCGGCATCTCGATCCCATAAATCCCCAGTTGCCAGAGGATCCAGCCGAACTGAATCCAGGTTATCATCCGCCTGGATCGAACAAGTTCGGGAAATCGTGGCGGAAGAACGAAGGAGGGGCAGGTCTCCAGGCACTCCACAACCATAGATCAGCGGAGACACTCTGGATCACCCCGAAAGAGACGATCACCCACTCCCAGCGTGGAGATCATCTGAAGGTGTTCCCCCGACCGCCGAATAAGTGCCCTCGATCGTATATGTGGTCGGCAAACTCCCTCCCCCAGAGAGACAGCTTAATTCAAGAGTAAATCAAGAAACCCGTCCAGCGAGCATTACAGCGACTTGGCCACGCCGAGCTCGAGCCCCGACCAAATGTCTTCGCCACACTCGTCGGACAGCCATCCAACGAACTCTCGCCTTTCGCCCCACTCATCTGGGATATTCAGGTACCTCTAGACTTCAAGATCTAGCCACTCGACACTTACAACAACAGAGGAACAGAGGGGATCCCCAAGCCCACATCCGCTCGCCACCCAGTTTATTTATCAGTTTGTCGGTAATCGATCCACGGCCAAACAGGCCGTCAACATGTTTGCCTAAGGCAAGGGCCGACGGAGTCCCTTCGATAGTTTGTGGAACGCTTCAATAACGAAGCGGTAAGCGCCATCGATCTCAGCACCGAGGTCAAAATAATGGCCCTCACCAGGGGACTCAGAAAGGATTCCAAGTTCGCGTTCGAGTTATCAAAAAATAAGCCCATGAGTTCCGAAGAGCTATACGCGATAGCGCTGAAATACAAGGTCGCTGAGGAATTGATGGGCGGTCCTTCATCCACCAAATGAGAGCCTTTGGCTCAGAATGACAGAGGCAGTCACGCTCGAGGGTCACCCCAAGGTGGTCAAAGGAGGGGAGGAAGAAAAGGAAGCACTTTTATGAGGGGCTTCAAAAAACCGCTTGCCCTTACCCCTTTGAACACCACTCGGACAAACGTGCTGGCGACACTAAAAAAGGAAGGGGAGGTGTAGTAGTCGAAGGCCCTGAAAGAAGGGACTCATAGAAATTTCAGCAAGTACTGCCAGTTCCATCAAGAGAAAGGGCACGAGACCGAAGATTGCCACCAGCTCAAAAAGTACATTGAGCAGTTGATCAAACAAGGGTCCCTCCGCCGGTACCTCCGGATGTCTTCACCCCAAAGGGAAGACAAAAGAGGAAATTCAAAAAAAGGAGGACGCAGGGACGAAGAAGAAGAAGACGGGTATGACTCCGACCGAAGGAACCAACACCACCGACGTAACTCTCTCGGTCTGGCGGTAAAGGTCCTCAATACAATCACCACTTCCCTCCCAAACTCGAAGAGGAAAAGAAAAACCATAGAAATCAACCAGTTGCAATATGACCAGCCATCAGCCAAACTCATCAGGGTCGAAGGGGAAGAAATCAAGTTCCCCTATGACGACCCTTTGATCATCACAGCCAGGATCGACAACATCGACGTCCGAAGGATCCTGTGTGATGATGGGTCAAATGTAGATGTCATTTTCTCCTCCATCCTCGAAGGACTTGAAATCTTGGTAAAAAAACTGACCCACATGAAAACTCCCACCTTCGGAGTGGGGCCGGATGCCCTTCCGGTCCTCAGATGTCTCGAACTACCTATCATACTCTAGGGCAAAGAACCAAAGGGAGAGAAGCGGCATGCCACAACCATGACAAAATGCGTGGTCATCGATATCCCTTCGGCGTGGACGTCAAACTCAAGGACTGATCCACATGCACGGGAATGTCAAATAGTTGGCCATAACCTTCGCTGCTAAGGAAGGAGATGCGGTCATCCATATCAACCAGAGGGAGGTTAGGAATGTAAGGAGATTGTCGAAGGAAAGAGCGTTGATTCCGGCAAATCAGCCAAAGCTGCCGAAGCCGAAGGCTTCAAGACTAAGGATTTAGAGCTAGAGCTTGCCTGATTCACTAGAATTAGAAAATCCCTCCTGAATGAGGAGAGGACTAAGCTTGTATCATTTTTCAGTCTAATAAAGATTTGTTTTCTTACTCTCTGAAAGACATGTCAGGGATCGACCCCGGCATAATTCAACACAATCTAAATGTAGATCCGAATGTACGGCTGACCAAGCAAAAAAAGAGAAACATGGCTACTCATAAGAGAGCCTTCGCCAAAGAGGAAATCCCAAAGTTACTGGAAGCAGAGGTCATTCGAGAGGTACTTTACCCTGAATGACTAAGTAATCCGGTAATTGTGGAGAAAGCCTTGAGCAAAAAGATTCGGATGGCCATCAATTTCACAAATGTGAACAAAGCTTGTCCGAAGGACTCATACCCCCTCCCTTCCATCGACCGGCTGGTGGACTCCACTACATGCTATGAATTCCTTTATTATTTGACACCTACAGTGGGTATCACCAGATCCGAATGAATCCTTCGAATGACGGGAAAACTTCCTTCATCTCGAATGATGGGACCTACTGCTACATTCGTATGTCGTTCAGCCTAAAGAATGCGATCTAACTTACCAAAGGTTGATGGACAAAGTCTTCTCCAACCAGATAGGTAGAAACATGGAAGTGTATGTCGACGACTTAGAAGAAGTGTTCGGCCAACTCCGCAATTATGGCCTCCGGCTAAACCTGGAAAAATGTACCTTCGGAGTAAAAGCTGGAATGTTTCTCGGATACATGGTGTCCGAGCGAGGTATGGACGTAAACCCGGCCAAAGTGAGGGCGTTGCTTGATTCCAAGACTCCGACCTCAATCAAGGATGTCCAAAGGCTACTCTGGCGAATCACCGTCCTCATCCGATTCATTTCAAGGTACGGTGACAAATGTCGACCTTTCTTCAAAATCCTAATAAAAGAAAGCGCCAAGCCAGACAAAATCAGTGTGAATCAAGGAAAGAAAAAGACCCTCTAGCAAAACGCAGCCGATATGGCACGCTTTCAGTGGAATGACAATTGCAAGGAAGCCTAGGAAAAGTCGAAAGAGTACTTAATCGAGCTACCAACTCTCAGGCAACCGAAGGAAGGACAGCCTCTAATGCTCTACTTAGCTCGGTCCTCATTCAGGAAGACACCAAAGGTCAGTAATGGCCAGAGTATTATGTGAGCAAGTCTCTCCATGGAGCCGAGCGCAACTACCCCATTCTCTAGAAAGCAGTTTACGCGCTCGTGCTAGCGGCTCGCAGACTTCGGCCTTATTTCAAGGGACATTCCATTATCGTTCGAAGCTCTTTGCCACTGGGCAAAGTTATGAGAAGAATTGACCACTTTGGCAGACTGTCCAAATGGTGTATAGAACTTGGTGAGTTTGACATTGTGTATGAACCTTGAAGGGTAATAAAGGCCCAAGCCCTAGGAGAATTCATAGCGAGCTCCCCACCGGCTTCGGTGCCAAACACGTCCAAATGCCTGAAGGTCCTGTCTAGACCTTATTTGTAGATGGAGCCTCTTGCTCTGAAAGACAAGGAGCAGGCCTCGTATTGAAAGGACCAGGAGGAATGCAAGCCTCCAAGGCAATAAAATTCAACTTTCCTATCACCAACAATGTGGCCGAATACGAAGCTTTTATTGCCGGACTTCAACTGGCGAAAAGAATGGGCATTCAGACCCTGCGGACCTAGAACGACTCTCAACTACTCGCGCATCAAATGAAGGGGAAGTATGAGGTAAAAGAGCTGAATCTCAAAAAATACGTGGACTTGGCAAAGCAATTGGCACTACAGTTCGAAAGACTAGAAATCGAAAAAATACCAAGAGCCCACAACGCCGAGGCTGACGCCTTAACAAAGGCCTCAAAGTATGATGAAGAAAGGGACCACCTAAGTATCCAGACTATGCAAACCTTGAACATCACCACAGGATAGAGAGCAGCTTTTTGGAAGTTTCTCTCCGATGGTATATAGCCTACCGACCCCACTGAAGCGTCAAAACTCAGAAGGAAGGTTGGAAGATACCTCATAATCGGCGACAAACTCTATCGAAGGGGGTACTAGGGGCCTCTTCAGAGATGCATCGGAGAAGAAGAATTTTTCAGAATATTGGCCGAAGTCCATAGAGGCTAGTGCGGATCTCATATCAGGGCTGAAGCCCTGGCAAATGTGATCCTCAGACAAGGGTATTTCTGGCCGACCGTAACAGAAAAAGCCAAAAGACTCATAAGGCATTGTGAAAAATGCCAAAGGCACGAAAATGTCCAAAGGCTACCCTCCGAGTTAGTTACGTCGGCTAGTTACCCAACCCCCTTTTCTGTTTGGGGAATCGATCTCATCGGAGCTCTGCCAATGGCCCCAGGAGGCCTCAAGTATTGCATTGTGGTCGTGGACTACTTCACCAAGTGGATTGAGGCCGAACCTCTCTCGACCATCGCGGCAGAAGACATACAAGGCTTCATATGGAAAAATACAACCCTTCGACCATCGCGGCAGAAGACATACAAGGCCGAACCTCTCGCGAGTGATCATCACCAATAATGGTAAACAGTTCTTCAACACAACCCTTCGAACATGGGCAGAGGAGAGCGGAATACAAATGCGCTATGCACCGGTAGCTCACCCTCAGAGCAACGGACAAGTAGAGGTATCTAATCGAACCTTGAAGGATGGATTGAAGAAGAGACTAAGAACGAAGGGAAAAGGCCGAACTCAGAATAAGGGCTTTCCAGAAAAGAACAGCCAAAAATGCCAACGCTAAGGTCAAACCGAAGGACATCGCTGTAGGCGACTCGGTTCTTCGGATGTCTAAATTGGGATCTCTAAAACAACTAGGAGGAGCGTTTGCCCCAAGTTGGCAAGAATTGAAAAATAACTTTCACTCATATGCCTTGAAGAAGTTCCATCCTTAGAAACATTTGTAATCACTTCCCAAAAAGCCAAATACTAAAAGGTATCTTTCGACAAACTTGTGAACTTTTTACTTGTGCATACATAGCTTGCTTGCAGGAACAAATCCGAACATTTGGGTCAGACGAACACCACCTCAATTCGAACCAAAATAGCGAAGGTCCGGGGAAAAAAGAAAAAAAGGCTTGGAGAAAAATCAAAGCTAAAATCCTTCGAAAAGACTGGTAAAATACCCAAGTCTAGAGAATCGAGCAAAAAAAGAAACTAAGGCCTAAAGGCCGGAAGTGCGCGAAAAAAGTTTGGGAAAAAGGCGTTCGGCAAGGCAAACAACCTTGTTCAGAAACAGCCAATGCTTATAGCCAAAACTTAGAGTTAACAAAAATGGCTAAGGCAAAAAAGTACCATCATTCATGAAACTGAAAAAACGGTACAGACAAGGCCGAAGGGACTGAAACCACAAAATAAATAAATAAATAAAGCAAGCAAAGCCCTAACTAGAAGGAGAGTCCCACTGGCCTTCTGGATTATCCTGATCCAACGGCTCCTACAACTCATCCGAAGTCCCCAAAGGAGACATCGGAGAAGGGGGGCAGGACTCTGGGAGCATAAGCTCCGCCGACTACCAAGCCATAGGACCGTCAGGGACGCACTAACCGTCCATGAAGTACAAAAGAAGGTCGGGTCGAGCCTGCTTGATCTTATGACGGGCCCAGCATAACCCATCTTGAAACTGAGTTAGGGCCTTTTGGGTCGCAGACTCCAGCTCGGCCCGGAGCTTATTCGACTCAGCTCCTTGCACCTCGGCCACCTTGGACAAAGACTCCTTCCGCCGGACTAGCTCCTCCCGAAGGTTTATTGGCCTTGGCAGCTACTGCGTCTAGCGCTCGCTCAGCATCCTCGGCCTTGGCCTTCAGCATGGCCAAGACTTCATTAGTCCGACGAAGATCCCCCTCCCCCAGGAAATACATTTCGGCAAGGTTGCCAGGGAGGACTTCCAGCTTCTTCTGAAGCTCGGCTTTCTCAACCTGAATGGCCTCGGAGGAGGTAGCCAGTCCGAACATCTGATCCAAATCATGGATCTGACAGATCAGCTTGGCCATGGCGGCCACAACATTATCATCTTTCTTCATGGCCTCGGATTTAATGCCCTGAGCTTCAGAAAGGGTAGATCACAGCCAGCTGACCACACTGAAACCCTGAAAGGAAAACAAGTCTAAGTAAAATGCTCAAAAAACTTGACAAATTTTACGCAAATAATGAAGGAACTACCTGAGCCAAGTGGTTGGCAAGCAAGGTCGCCGCCAGCTCCAGGGCAGGGAACTCCTACCTTAGCCGAGCCAGGGAAGTGTTTGTGGCCATCCCAGCCCACAGCCGAGGAGCCATATCACGGGCATCCGAAGAATCAAGGATGTCCTAATCATGGGTGATCAGCCATGTTAGTTCCTTCGGGACAGACCCTTCGGGAAGATGGGAGTCGCGTTCGGCCCAGAGCTCGGCCTAGACCTTCCACCAGTCTTCCCCTAGATATTCAAAACGCCTTAGTACCTCAAACTCGGGATCTAGGTCGAACATCCTGCGACAATTGTCGAAAACCGAACAAAAATTTAAAGGAGAAACGTCGAAGGAGTACAAATCATCGTAATGGAATGGGGGCCATTCCAAAGTCTGACGCTTGCGAGGGCCGGAGGACTCATTCCTCTTCTGCTTGCCATCCTTAATGGCTTTACGACACTCAGCTTCAGCCCAAGCATGAACTTCGGGAGCCACCTTCTGAACGTCCGGGTTGGAGAGAAAATGGCTCGGCGTCACCGGCAATGATTGATGGCCAGTGGAATGCGCGTCCTTGGTCAGAGTTGCTGAGGATGAAGAAAGAGGGGTAACCGCCGGCTGCTTCTGGGATTTCTTCGGCTTTGAAGGCTGATGGGCCTTCCTCTTTTCCGCCGCAGCGGCCTTCTTGGCCTGCCTGGCCAGCTGGGCCTTCTCCTTGGCTGCCAATTGCAGCCTCTTCAGGAAGTCCTTGTCGTCCTCGGCCATCATTGCAAAACAAAGAAAAAAACTTAGCGTTAAAAACACTTAGGAACTTTGACGGAAAAGTAGTCGTTTACCCTCTTCTAAAGTAGCAGCCAAAATCCGGCCCTTTAACCGACGAATAAGTATCATGTCTTTCGACATGGCTGGCCTATGTCAGATCCCGAGCTCAAAGGTGTCCCCCAGCAACACACCAAGCTCCCTCAACAGGGATTGGGACAGCGCCCTGGGGCCAAAAGGGACTGGTCACTCCTCCTTCGGCTTTGCGCCGTACCAGTCCACATTCGGCTTCAATTTACCGTGAAAGGTCTTTCAGTTGGAGAAAGCTGAAGGATCCTCCAGCAACCACTTGGAGTTTTCGATATCGGCCTCCAGGTCGCCGGCCCTCCAAGTCACATCCAGTCCCCATGTAAGAGCCAACTGCATGTAGAAGAACTTCTTATGCCAGTTCTTCCAGTTGGATCTGGTGTCAAACACCAGAGAGGTCTTCAAAGCGCCAGACCCCCTCGGCGCCAAAAGATACACACAGCCCTTCGGTGAAACTTGTACCTTGTAGTATTGTAGAAATGTTGAGAAGAGGGGGGAAACTCCGAAGACCTTGCACAACACCAGATAAGCGTTGATGTGGAGGTAGACGTTCAGTGGGAACTGGTTTATGGCAATCCCGTGAAACTTAGCCAGATCCACCAAGAAAGAAAGGGGAGGAAAGCGAAGCCCACACCTGGCCCACTTGGAAAAAACGGTAACAAACCCCGGCGGAGGCCTTCAGCTGAGATCGCTAAGGAGCTCGGACTTCTAACCCGGAGGGGATGAAGTACTTCTTGGCCCACTTCTTAACTTCCTCGGCACTACCCTTGAACTTGTGGTTGTGAAGGTAGGCCCAGTACCCATCCCCCGAACCCCTGGGGCCCTCCTCGGCCATGTAAAAAGAAAAGGGGATGGAAATTACCTTGAATTGAGGTCGTTGAATGCTGGATACCAAGGTCGGAAGAAAGGTGAGCCGAACGAAGCACGAGTGGTGCCTTGGCAACCGCCTGAATTCTCCGGCCAAACTTCCGAAGGAAATCAACCTCGGTAAATGAAGGAGCCTCTGGCCAACCACCTTCGCCGCCGTCTAGTAGTCTCACAGCCTCAAAAAGCCGCCACTCCGCCGTGCCGAAAAGTCTAGAGAGAGAAAAGTTCTAGAGAGAAGTGAGTGCTCTTGAGAATACTTGAGAGCGAAATGAAGTTGTGAGTAGCTCTCGTTCCTCATCCTCGAATTTATAAGGGGCTGAGGAGAACTCCAAAGGTCGCCATAATTACAACTTCCTCTAGAAGTAGAAACCGTCTGACGGTTGAGAGGAAGAAATTCAATGCTCGGGAAGATCAAGAGTCATGTCCAAAAAACCCCTCCACTAAGGGAACGAGACGTGGCCACATCTTTAAGGCCCTTGCAGCTAAAACGGGACGTCACCTCGTTTCACGTGGAAAAGTGAAACATGCTGTAACGGGCAACGAAGATGAAGAATTATTCCACCTAATCTTCCCGCCTGAAAGTCCGAAGTCCTGAAAATCTGAAGTCCCAACGCCACACGCTCGGACAAAAAAGGAGGAAGAATAATTCCTTCCAAAAATCCGAATACTTGTTCAAAAACTGGGAGGCTACTCCCAAATTCTCCGAGACCCGAACAATGCACATTTGAATAAGAGGCATGAAGGCTTTTCCTCCAAGGTTCTAGAGCTCAAACGTTGCTCGTTCGAACAGAGGAGGACCGACAGAATCTACGACAACCTTTTGTCGCCTGAGCACGCCACCACACCTGACACCTGCCACAAAGCTGCAAGGGGACAAGCAGGCTTTCGCCAGCACCAGCCGAACTCCCCATAAAGGCGCCGCTTGATACGCAAAAGGTGGTCAGTCACCACATTCGGACCATAGGACAATTACCAGATTGCCATCAGGGTGTCCTCCTATAAAAGCCTTCCCTTTGCAAACCGCAAAGGTAACCTGATCACATATATTTTGCTCTGCCTTCTCTTTACTTCCTCACTCTAAAAACAAAGTACTCATTTGAGCATTGGAGGCCCGTTAACAAGAGCACCCTCCGGTCCAACTTTCTTTGCAGGCGGAGCAATCAGCAACAACAATGGTCTCTCATATAACAAGATTCCAGAAGAACCAGGTACAGATCCCGCATAAGTTCGGCCACCAACAAATCAATTATACTCCAGTGCCTTCTTGTGTCGTTGCTTGTATATGGCCTAAAAACATCCCAACAATACACGACAAGAATAACTCACCAGAACATTTGTTGCAACTCGTACTTGAAACTTTTCAAGAATAATCGGGCGGGCTTAGCGCATCAGAAAAAATCTCGATTTCCTTCTTCACCTCTTCCACTTCAATACCCATAAATCCCTCTCTCCGCTCGTATTCCATAGTCACACAGATCCTCATGGTTGTCGTAAATCACACCAGACAGATGCTCATGGTTGTGGACTCCCTCATAGGTTGTGAGTATATAACTGGGATCAGCAACATCTCGTTCAATCATCTTCCTTGCCGGGCATCCCCTATGTCTACATTTGTAGTAACTCCTGTACATGAAGGATGTTACCAAAGCGAAAGAAAGAATTCGACTCATGAACTTGTTATGGAAATCACAATACTAAATTAATGCAAGTATCATATGGAGCTTGACCTATTTGAGTCTCTCAGATGTTAAAAGCGTTGTCCACTAAAAATACTAAATGTCTAAATTATCCCTACATACTTTCTCTATATATTGCTATGTGTATCTACACATATGTGCTAATTGGTAATTTGAGTCTCTCAGATGTTAAAAGCGTTGTTATACACTCCCACCTTTCGTGACAGAACTAATACCTTATACACCGCCATATCACCTTTTTATGAAAATGAATCTACGAGACCCTTACCACTAAATAATACTCTTTTTGTCCCTAAATAAATGGTGTATTTCTAATTTTAGCACTTAAATTAAGAAATGATGAGGGGAAAAATTTGATAAAAAATACCCCCCATTTCTAACTTGGAGGATGAATGTTAGGGGTAATTAAGTAAAACAATTAAACTAAAATTTCTCAAAAGGGAAACGCACAAACTTATTGGGACATCCCAAAAATGAATACGCGCCATTTATTTAGGAACGGAAGGAGTACTCCATAAAACTGTAAAGGCCCATCATCACTGGATAGAATATTCATAGAAAATTAGTGCGTTTCTTTTACTCGACTGTAAGGGCCCACCGTCACTACTATTCATGGAACCAGATGATGATGGAAAATTAGTTTTCCACTCACTGAATAGAATATTTACTCAATGTGAAATTATTTGAAGTTAAATTTTATCGTTTTTTTTAAGCACACACTACTACTACTTCCATGAATAGTAGATTATGTTTACTTATGCAAATGTACTTCCATGAATAGTAGATTATGTTTACTTAGCTACATTTGCATAAACATCAATACGCTGAGTAATTCACTAAAACGTACCCAGTGGGTCATAGTTCTTACTCCTGCCTTGTTCCTTCTAGAAATATAAGGAATAGGCAAAATATCTCTTGAATTCTTGTTCTTACTCCTGCCTTGTTCCTTCTAGAAATATATGGAATAGGCAAAATATCTCTTGAATTCTTGTTTTGCTTCTAACATTATCAGCAGCAAAGGCAACAGTTCAATTTACAACGAAAACTAGAATTCTAAGGCTGTCATTTCCTATCAAATGAAATTCAGATAACAAAGCTCCAGACGATAACAGTACATGAATACGTGGGATTTCACGGAACTCAGAGAACACGCTTCAGAGGCTTTGTTACTAACTTTATACTCCCCTGTCCTAGCTGTGTTGTCACTTTTAGCTTTTTTATATAGATTAAGATTGTCTTTGGTTATTAACTCATTTTACATAAACTTCTATCATTACCCTCTCCCAAACCTATTCTCACCCCTCTCAATCCACTCCCTAAACTCTTTGAGTGCATTTGTGCAAGAGTAAAAGTGGACAAAAATAAAAGTGGAAAAATGTCATTTCATTTGGGACAAATTTTCTTTAATGTCGTAACAATACGTTCTGGGACGGAGGGAGTACAATTTTTTTTTTTTTTTGCCGTTTGTGAAACAGTACTCCTACGTAGTTCTAAGCCAAGTGAAGCTTTAAGCAACTTAGAATGATACTCCCTCCATCCTTAAAAAGATACATAGGTTGACTTTCGTACTTGTGTTTGACTGAAAGTTTCATTAGGAAGATTCTATTAAAAAATCAAAAAAAATATATTTAGAAATTAGAGATGTTCATTTATATTTGCATATAAATTATCAGACTATATATTAAAACATTGACTTAGAATGATACTCCCTCTATCCCTAAAAATATACACAGGTTGACTTTCATACTTGGTATGTGTTTGACTCAAACTTTCACTAGGAAGATTCTATTAAAACAAATCTAAAAAACATATTTAGAAATTAGAGAAGTTCATTTATCAATTGCATATAAATTATTAGACTGAAAAAAATCATAGATAAAACGCTGAAAAAAAAAATTGTAGCATCTTTTTAGGGACAGAGTAAGTATTCCCCATAATCATTTTCCCTCTTCTTGACAGATTGCACCCAGAACACAAATGTACTCTAAATTGTGCATGAGTAGTGTACTATAGAACATGTTTCAGGTCCACAAAAGACCCAGCTATTTATGACTAATTGAAATTGGATGAGATAATTACCTTGAACCTCCACCCATTACAGTCTTTTCTCCATATTTTCTCCATCTGTAGCCATCGTCAAGGACTTCAACACTAGAACGGGTACGGAAACAAAAGAGATGATAACATAGAGTCCTAAACAATCACAACTTCTTCCCTGATTTGTCTCAAGTAAACACATCTACAACTGGGCCTAATAAACAAAACAACTTGGGCCGTTTAAAACTACACCCGAAACCCAAACTCTATATCAGGACAAAAGTGTAAAACTATTAACCACTTACCAAGCTTTTCTAAACTTTACACAAAAGACCCCAAAGTTTTGTTATCATCAAAATCCAACTTATATGGGAATAATCCCAACAATCTCCCCATTTTTGATGATGACAAAACCTCTTGAGAAAGAACTCAAGTTTTAAAAAATTTCTCCCCCTTTGTAAAATATCTCCTTCACATAATTATTCCTCCCCCTTAATCTCACATTTCTTTTCTTCCTCGTTTCGAAATATTTTCTACTTTCTCAAAATCATCTTTTTCTCCCCCTTTTTGTCATAATCAAAAAGTGAAATAACAAGAGTTAATATAACCAAGTTAAAGCATAGGAGAAGGAACTATCCATAAGGCAACATGTTTCTGCATTCTAGAGTTTTTACCAAAAACATGTTTGTAAAATCCAACTTCACTTGATGAAAAGTACGATTTTTTCAACAAGTTGACAAAACAAATCTCCAGATTATTTTGCACTGATTTCTCTATGAAATTCGAACCATATGTGCATGAAATCAATTTTCATGACAAATAATTCCTCTTCATTTACTCAGATCAACATAAGATTAAAGATTACCTCATTTAACCTCGAATTTGCTGAATCCCAATTCTTTTGATGTAGTAAATCTCTCTTCCATAAGCCTTGAAAAAAGGGTAAGTTATACTTACAAATATTTCTGACTTTTGATGGATTCATAGCGGCAACATTCAGCTCTTTTGAATTTCAGAATGTATTCTGTTGCTTTTCCAAATTTTTCTCATCATGCTCATTTCGGATCCACTTTGCATTAACTTAAAAATAATCCTTGCACAAAGATGAATTAGTAGCTCCAAAGATATCCACACTATATAGATAAAAAATTGAACAACTGAGATTTTATTTTGGAACAGAATCTGAATAATAACAATACCTTTTGCGAACAATGTCTCCTTATGCGAAACCTAAACAGGTTGAGTATTTCGTCTGACTTTTGGTACCCATATTCTTTTGGGTCCAGAATGGTTAGCAACATTTTTAACAATCCAGATTTGCTTAACACCATAAATAAAATGTCTATTTCTGAAAAGACATTCATTTTCATTATGTCCTTTTTGTTTGCAAATTTTACAAGTCATATAAGTGATATTAGCAAACCTTGTTTGAAAACTAGGTTTCTTTTGTTCATAACCTAACCCAGTTTTATCATAATAACACTTCTGACTCCCAAGCAGACTGTTCAAGTTCTTTTCACCATTCACAAACCCAGATAAAATCTTTTCCAGTTTTTCATTCTTAGCTCTTAATTTTGTTACCTCATCTAATAAAGCAATATTCTCAATTTTAAGCTTTTTAATGAGAGCATCATAGTCTTGAAATACTTCTGCAAATTCTTTAAGCATCAGTGCTCTATCATTAATATATGAACTAGAAGAATTAGAAGATTCAACAATACTCATTACCTCAGATTCTGTTGTAGCCATCAGGCACGTCTCAACAGGTTGACAGGTCTGGAACTTACAGCTTTGTTCATCTATTTCTTCCTCATCAATGAGGCATATGTGTGCCTCTTCTTCTCCATTTGAGGATGAATTTTCTATAGTTGAGCAGCCGTCACTCCATGTTGTCATTCCCTTCAATCCGGGTTTTCTTCTTCTCTTGAAAGTCTTCTTCTTTTCAAAACTTCCTCTTTGTTTGCTCTCATTGATTGGACAATCATATCTCAAATGTCCATATTTATTACAGTTGTAAGAAATAGGTCGTTTAATGTAGTTTTCCTTCTCCTTTTCCTTGCTACTTTTGCCCTTAAGCAACCTTTTGATCTTTCTTGCAAGTATGGATGCCTCATCTTTCGTTTCTTCTTCATTTGAAGAACTTTCTTCCGTCTCTTTTGCTCTTAAAGCAATAGATCTGTTTTTCTTGCTAGCATTTTCATCTTCTCTATCCTTCATTTCATATGTCATCAATTTTCCAAATAATTCATCAACACTAATAGTTTTGATATTACCTCCTTCATTGATTGCTTCCACGGTGCTTCTTCAAGTTGATGGTAGACTCCATAGGATTTTTCTAACCAACTCTTCATTTGTATAGATCTTACCATATTGCCGCAGTGGTGTCATGATTTCATTGAATCTCCTATGCATGTCAGAAATTGTTTCTTTTGGATCCATCGCAAACATCTCATAAGCTTTGACCAACATGAACATTTTGGTGTCTTTTACTTGATCTGTTCCTTCGTAGGTCACTAGTAGCTTATTCCAAATTTCATGTGCACTATCACAAGAAGAAACAATATTAAAAACATCAGGAGTTAAAGCACAAAGAATCATATTTACCGCTTTTGCATTCAAGGTGCACATCTTGTCATCCTCTTGTGTGTAATCTTTGAAAGGCTTTAGTATAACTCTTCCATCATCTTTTCTAACAGTTGGAATTTGTGGTCCTGCTTTAATGATTCTCCACAACTGATGATCTTGTGCCTGAATATGGATTTGCATCATTGTCTTCCACCAATTGAAGTTTGCAGCATCAAACAACGGTGGTCTAAATGGGTTGTAGCCTTCTAGAAGAATACCTGCCATCTGATCTTAAGACTTGAAATCGTTAGATTTTAATCACAAATCACCTGCTCTGATACCAATTGTTGTCCCAAGTAGGCAGCCAAGAGGGGGGTCAATTGGTTGGCCTCAAAAACAAATACTTTTTCTTAAAACGTAAATACTGGAGCGGTCTCAACTTGTTGAGAAAAGCGCGACTGGAAAAACGTAAAAACGAAGAACCGAACAAAAACGCTTAGAAAAATGACACCAGCAATTTATAGAGGTTCGGTCAACGACCTACGTCCTCTCCTCAAGTTCACCACTTGAGAGTTCCTTCCACTATACTTTAAAATGGTTACACCAACCAAAAGTATACAAAAGTTTTTCTCGAGGCTCAACTATAACCTAACTTTGGTTTTCCCAAAGGCTCACCAAAAAACCTAACTTTGGTTTTCCCAAAGGCTCACCAAAAAACCTAACACTCCCCAAAATAGTTTTCCCAAGGCTCACTATTAACCTAACAAAAATCCCTGTTTGGTTTTCCCGAGGCTCACCAAAACAAACCTTACAAAACTGTTTTGTCGAAAGCGACTCAACCTGTTGAGGTTTTTCACGAAAAACACACAAAAACGTTCTAAACCAGATTTTCTCTCTCCCCAAAATAAAGTAATCAAACTAGGATGAAGTAGAAGCTTTGATCTTTGAAATACGCAGTGCTGGAGAGCTTTAGGATGATTGTCCGCTTGTGCAAAGTGAGAGCTTGTGTTTTTGATCGATATGCGAACTGCACTTCATGAAGTCTTGCTCTTGTTTTAAATAGCTGGAGAGAGGAGCGTCCAACAGCTATTTCTGTTTCTTCAGAACAGAAAGTGTGCACGAAAATCTCCATGTAATCTGCTGATCCTAACGTTTACAAACAAAAGAGATGATAACATAGAGTCCTAAACAATCACAACTTCTTCCCTGATTTGTCTCAAGTAAACACATCTACAACTGGGCCTAATAAACAAAACAACTTGGGCCGTTTAAAACTGCACCCGAAACCCAAACTCTATATCAGGACAAAAGTGTAAAACTATTAACCACTTACCAAGCTTTTCTAAACTTTACACAAAAGACCCCAAAGTTTTGTTATCATCAAAATCCAACTTATATGGGAATAAACCCAACAGAGCCAGCTCTAGTAACGGTAACACACCGTGTTTCTCGGCGACAACTCCGATATCGCTCAAACTACCACGATCCGTCCTTCATTCCGCGCCCAACAATGAAAATAAAGAGGAATCAAGCCGACCGACCATCCTTCTTTGCAAACTCATTAAAACCAGCAACAGAATCAACCGCCGACCTTCCTCCGGAGACAAAAACCACTGGCCCGACGCATTTGTTAAAAACTACCACGATCCATCCTCTCTTCCGCGCGCACCAACGAAATTAAAGAGGAATCAAGCCGATCGACCTTCCTTCGTCACAAATTCAACAAAATCAACCGCCGGCATTCCTCCGGCGACAAAAATCACCGCCTCTGCAACCGCCCAAAGTGATGCTTTCCGATAACAATATGATGCGTTCCCGAAGCACTATGATGTGCTTATGTAAAATTATGATGTGCTCGTTCTGATAACTCTGATGCAAACATTTCGTTCTACAGAATGCAGTGATACACATGTTAACAAAGTATGATGTCTTGATTCAAAATGATGCGTTTGGTGTCACAAATGATTAACTTTTGTAAAATTATGATGTTTTTCACTATTGGACAAAGTATGATGTATTGGTATCACAATTGATGCTCTTTGTTTCACGTATGATGCTCTACCTCACAAAAATGATGCACTCGTTCTGAGGACTTAATGGTGCACGCATTTTTTTCAATCTCCTAAAATGATGTCTTTGGTGACCACAACGATACACTCCCGTTGCACTATAAAGCTCTACCTTACAAACATGATGTACTCTTTATGATAACTTAATTATGCACTCGTTTCCTTCAACCTTACAAAATGATGGAGTTGTCAAACTGATGCTCTTTGTGCTTAATACAATGCTCCCTAGGGTAAGTACGATGAGTTTAGCACATAAAATGGTGTTCTTCGGTATTTTACAAAGTATGATCTCTCAGTTCCAAATGATTCGGTTAGTGTCATGAATGATCATCTTGTTTTCAAGTATGATGCGCTACCATACAAAAATGATGCACACGGTGACAAAATAATGACTATGATGCAAACATTTCATTCTACGGAACACAGTGTTACGCTTGTTGACAAAGTATGATGTCTTGGTTCAAAATGATGTGTTTGGTGTCACGAATGATGCGCTTCTGTAAAATTATGATGCTCTTCGATATTGGACAATGTATTATGTATTTGTTAAATATGATGCTCTTGGTGTCATGGATGATGCTCTTTATTTCAAATATGATGCTCTACCTCACCAAAATGATGCGCTCTCGTTGCACTATGATACTCTCAGTTACAAACATGATGCACCCGTTCTGATGACTTAATTATGCACTCGTTTTCTTCAACATTACAAAATGATGGAGTTTGCAAACTGATGCTCTATGTGCTTAAAATGATACTCCTGCCGTTAGTAAGTATGATGATCTTAGCATTTAAAATGATGCTCCATCTGGTAAGTAATGCCTTTATGTGCAATGTGATGCTTGTTTCACTGAAAAATTTATCTTCTTGCATCTACTTCAGTTATTATTTTTCCAATTCAGCACTAATTAATTGGTGTTATTAAGTTCATTCTGATAGATTTGAGCATTATTTGTATGCAATTAGTGGTACATGATTTTTATATAAAAAAAAGAGCATCACAATTAATTGAGAGCACATCATAATGGTAACCAAGGGCATCATAATTTTGTCATCTGCAGCAGGTTGCATTTTTAGGGCGTGGGATGAACTTTTGTGGTTTAGCTCAGGAAATGGCTGGTAATGAAGCGTCGGCGACTGAGGAAGAGATTGGCTGCTCCGGTGGGGTCGATTGTCGCCTTGGTTGGCGGATTTAAGACGGGATCTCGAAGCAACGACGAATCGTGAAGCAACGACGATGATTAACAACGACGGATCATGAAGGATGAAAATGATACTGCAAGTGATGGCGGATTACGAGCTTAACAAAGACGATTAACAAAAGGAACGAAGAAAATTGAAGAAAAAATCTGTTCAAACTCTGAAATCAACTTTGCTAAAAGAAAGAAGTAAGTGAAACATGAAGAAGATAAACTGTGGAGAAGCGGTGACATTTTTGAAATTAAAATGAATTGGGCACACGGTGGCACATAAACGAGTTCGACACACTATAGCCTGAACCAATTTTTAAGCAATCAGGCTACCATTTTTTAAGGAATTGGTTTCCAATTTCAGTTCTCAAATAAATTAGATTGATTCTCTCCATATTGGATTCGTTAATTATTAATTGGTAATATTAATTTTCTCTCCATTTTTTATCTATTTTCCTTACTCTCTCATTAATTAAGTGCCACACTCTCTCCTCTCATTCTTTCTCACAAAGTTTCTATTTTTCTCTCCAAGTTCACATCTTTTCCAATGGTCTTCTTCATCACAATAAACTCATTCCTCATTCCTTCCTTCATGGGTTGCCGTCGTCAAAAAATAATGAAACATTTATTTTTCAGCATTTAATTTTTTATTTTATTTTTCAATCATTTTGAAATAGAAATTTAAGAATTTTGTATACAAATAAAAATTTCATGTGCATACCCGTGCCTACTTCACCGCGGCTACCATGATCATAGCTGTCCCCACTGGAATTAAAATCTTTAGTTGGATCGCTACCATGTGGGGCGGTTCGATACAATACAAAACACCCATGTTATTTGCTGTAGGGTTCATCTTTTTGTTCACCATAGGAGGACTCACTGGAATAGTCCAATGGTCTTCTTCAATCATAATAAACTCATTTCTCGATCCTTCATTCATCGATTGCCGCCGGCAAAAAAAACTGAAACATTTATTTTCAGTATTTAATTTTTATTTTATTTTTCAATCATTTTGAAATAGAAATTTAAGAATTTTGTATACAAATAAAAATTTCATGTGCCCATTTTCAAAAATACTTTATTTATATTTTTTATACTATAATAATGCAAATAAATTGAAATCAAATGAACATTAAAAGTCTAACTTTTCATTATTTTGGGACGGAGTGAGTAGTTTTAATTAATTTAATGTTAATTTGTTGCACAAATTTTATACACGTTCATTGTTCACAAGTTATATTTAACACTGAACTCCTTTAACGTGTATGTATATTTCTTTGTGTAGGGTCTGTGGTATTTTTTTGATAACTGTTTCACAAATACAACAACTTTGTTTGTCGGCTTAGTTTTAACTCTTCGTTCATTGTCCACTTGTGTTCATATATGATTTCTATCATTGAAACTTATATTCATTTTGTCATTTTTAATTAGTGACATGCAAAATTCATTTTAGATCAGTATTCTTATTAGTGGATCAGAAACCAAAAAATGGAGTTGATATTTTTAATGTTATGCATATGAAACTTTTGTTAATGCGTAAGGCAAAAAAAATAAAGTTAGACTCATGGGTGACATGTATAAACGTGGAAAGTTTATGTGTAAGGTAAAATAAAAGTATATTACCTTGATCAATATAAATAGTCTCATCCAAACAAAATCAAATCAGATATAAAAGCATTGAAAATGAAAAGGCATAAAAGTGTTTTTTGACATAGCAAACAGAAGCACCAACACATACATAAGAAAAAAAATAAAGGATATCCCCTAACCAAATAAACAAATAGAAACAAAAGGAGAGGAAGTTAATAAAAAAAGGAGAGGAAAAAAACAATCATTCATTTATTATTCATTTGTCGCTAAAATAATGTGTAAATTAATATCATACATATTATAAATAACCGATCACTAATTTTGTGTTATATTTTAAAAAAGTATTTTCCACTTTAATTTATGGCACCATGGATGCACTTTACGCCTTTAGTTTTACACTTCACCAATTTTTGTAAACGTAAAGTTTAGGATGCCAACGAAATAAATTAAGAAATTTTATGGATAATACATAATTTTTCCTTCATTTAAATGATTAATGGGTTAAATTGTTCTATTTTTAATAGTTAGGCCCATGGTTTATAAAACCGAACCGGACATAGAACCGTTCAAGCTACCGATTCACGGTCTCATCGATTTGACCGATTGAGCCACCGGTTCAACCGGTATTAGTTAAATACGCGGGATATCTTACCTTTATCATTCATCTTAAAGTAAATAAGTAATTTATAATAAACTTAAGAACATAGATCCATCAAAGCTCAAAATAATTAGCACATATATGCTTTAAAATTACAATGAGCATTTCCATAACCACTTTAGTACTTTGTTATTAGTCTTAGCACCAACTAAAAAGTAGCAACATCTCATAGATTATCAACAAATGCTCTAAGATCAAGCTCATCTTCCTCTGCGGTGACATCTTTATTTGCATTAGTTGTTCCATCACCTAGAAGAAATCATCCACAATTATTATTTCAAGATAAAACTGTCTTACTAAAGAATTGTTTTTTTACTTTTAGTTTAGATGTCAAATTTTGTAAAAAACAATATCACCAACTGGGTTTTGAATTAGTTGTTCCCTCCCTCAGCTTCTTTCGATTTTTTACTTTTAGTTTAGATGTCAAATTGTTTTTTCATTTTTTCTAATTTTATTCTATATTGCTACCTAGGCCTGTTGGGTTTTGAATTAGGAAAATTAAAAATAAAGCCCACTAACCCAGCAGGTCAATTGTAAATTTTTAATTTTTTTAAGCCCAAATGTTCTTGAAAACCGGCGGTTTCCGGTTCCGCCGGTTCGCCGGTTTTGTCCAGTTCCGCCGATTCGCGCTGGTTTTTAAGCAGGGGTCCCAAAACCGGAACCCGGACCGAATAGGCCACCGGTCTGACCGGCCGGTCCGGTCCGGTTTTCTCAACCATGGTTAGGCCTGAGTAGCAAAAGGTCTTAATTCAGATCCTTTTAAGTGTAAGAGTCAATATATTTTAGGGTCAATATATCCCCCATTATAAACGTTGCTATCAATTACTACTAAATCAAAGTGTGTTGACTATAAAACGAATATAAAATTGAGGAAAGTTTATACTGATATCAATTATTGTCTGGAGTGGGCTATGTTAGGTAAATGCAGCGGGCCCGTAGTTTTTCCAAAATTTATATACCAAATTATACTCCCTTCATCATTAAATAGTTAAAACAATTAAATTTCATGTTTCAACATTAAATGTTAACTCAAATATTTATAAATATAAATAGTAAAATAAATTTCAAGAAAATATATTTAAAAAGAATATGTTACAAATTATGATACATATGAATTATTTAACTTTAAATATCTAAACATTCATGAAATAAAAATATTGATTAAATACTATAAAATAATAAAAACAAATTGGTCAATTATTTGAGGGTGGATAGAGTACCTCTTATTGCAAATCTATGTCTATGCTTAGGGGCCATTTGGATGACTTAAGCAAGCTTAAGCCTTTTGCTTAAGTCAAATGTTGGTCCCACATTTAGACATAAAAATACAAATATACCCTATTTTACATTATTTTTGGTAAACTAGGTCAGGATGTTTTTGTAATTTTATGTGCAAATGTGGGACTAGCTATTTGCTTAAGTAATCTACTTAATTAAGCTTCCTTAAGCCTTCTAAATGGCTTCTTAAACAAAATTTTGTCACAAAAGTATATTTAAAGTATATGTATGTTGCAAATCTATACTTCCCACTTGACATTCGTTAAAAGTTAACGAAAATTATGCTTAAATGCTTAAGCTGACCTTTATGGTTTCTAAATGTGTTGAACGTTCCTCCAACTTTATAAATTTTTGAGTTATTATTTTCAATCACATATGTATTATTCAAATAATATTTTGAAATCATTAACATTAATTCCAAACAATTATCAAACATGAAAAAATGATTCCATTGAATAAAGTCAATTACTAATATCATCAAGCATTGAAGAGAGAGTTGTTAATGAGATGTGGTTTGTTTAAGCTATGGCCTATGAGCCTATAATATCAACAATGATCATTTGAGAAAAGAGTTGCTCAGGGGCGGATGTAGTTTTATAGGAGTGGTGACACCATTCAAAAAAGCAAAACCTTACCTAGGCAGTAGTATTTTTTTATGGACGTCACTAAAACATTTATTTGAATATGACTAGTATTATTAAATTTTATTATGACCTTACCTAAACCCGTTTTTAAAATAATGCCCATCCTTCTTTTTTTTTCATTATCAAATTTTACTTCGATCGAGCCACAACTACCATGGAACAATCTTCTCATCCATGAAGATTAGACTGGCCAAGTAGGATGGAGAAACAATTTTTGACAGATTGTTAGTAACTTATATTGAAAATATATATTTAATTGTATCGACAATAATGTATTGGGATTAATTATGTAAATAATTACCATAAAATCTAAGATCATTCATGTCATATCCATAAAATCCATATCTTTTCAATGCTTGATAATGTTAATTTTGAGAATCAAATGTAATTTTCAGAAACTTATAAGACTAGAATATTAAGTTGAAAGCCTATAGCATATGAATAAAATTGAAGAGTCTTTACGTACTCGATAACTTATAAGAGTAAGATATTATCTCGAAAATCTATAGAACTAGAATGTTATCTCGAAAACCTACAGGACTTGAATCAACATCCACGTGTCATAATAAACGGCGTTAACGCGCCACGTGTACAACTTAGGACTCTTTTCAACTACGATTTGTAACGTTGAGTATTTGATCGTGAACTCAAAAACTTTTACGACTTAGTCATTAGAAATGATAAACCTATAGGATTTTTTGTGTACTTCCCCCAATTCTCACCTGACATAGTCAGTCATCCCATGCTCCTCTGACGTAGTACCATAGATTTTACTTGGGTGGTCAGTGGTGCCAGATTTAGTCTTGAGGTGGCGAATGCTTCAAATAAAAGAATTTCTAACCAAAACTGAAATTAACCAATATCTATTAAATTAATTTTATTCGATTTTCTTAATGATCAAAATTATCTTTAATTGATTTTGTATTCATTCATTTGGGATGAGTAATTATCCTAACATGTATCTATCTAATCCGCCAACGGTGAATTTTTTTTTCCCATCATCTTTTTTTAAGGGAGTGAGAGCGTACAAATCTAGTACTACTAAAAGTATATTTGACTCATAAATTTGTTTTAATAAAATGCTGATAATGAAACAAAGTTTCACCAATTAATAGAATATCTCTCGTGATTTTATGTATTAATATTGTTACTTTTCTTTCAACAATACCTTTTATAGAAATAATATTACACCCATCATGGATATGTAGATGAGAGAACGAGTTAGTATATTATTAGGTTAATGTTTAGTATTTGGATATTGGATTGAGTTAAGTTTTTCTCATTTAAGCTAGTTTTAAATATGTAATGAATTAACATAAGGTGAACATATAATTAAAACGTAAATACATATTATATATCCCTACACTTTCAAAAATCTTGGGGTGGCAGTTGCCACCCCCGGTCCCCACACAGCTCCGCCAGTGGTCAGTGGTCAGCCCTGTAAGCTTTCAAGTGGGTTTGTTTTGCAGCGCCATAAGTTTAGCTCATTCTCTGTTCTGTTTGTTCTAAAGAAGTTGATTACTTTTGAGATATTCTACGTACAGACCCAAGGCTTTTTCACTTCTCTTTTTGATCGTGACTTCTGTCAAATAATCTCTTTTTACTGAATTGACTGCAATTTTAAGTAATACTAGTACTGTTCGGTGTGTGTTTTTATGCTGAAAATCAGGGGAAAATCTGATTTTACTGATGGGACAAATTACCATGAATTTTCAGATGCAGAATAAGAATGAGTATCCTTGGAGAAGATGGAGCATACACCCCTTGATTTTCTAAACCGGTAAGATTTAAATTCTTTATTTTAATCTGTCATGGTTGTGCGTGTGTGTTTTTTTTAGTTTTTTTTTTATATTTTTTATTATAAATTTATGAAATACTGATTTACAATCTGTGGCCATCCTTAATCTTGAGGATGAATTTTCTTGTTGCTATGACTGACTGCAGAAAAATAGAAACTTGGAAGCAATAAACAGAGCTAGGCAGAGAGTCTAACAGAAGTGTTCAATATGGTCTTTAAAATTCTTGAAAAGTTGGAGACATGATCCTTTTATTTAGTCAGTTTTGCTGGTAGAGTCTCACCTTGTCTCTTTTGAGCATATATGTTATCCTAAGATCCAGAAAACACCTCCACTTTGATATGAAAAAGTATTGGCCCTTGCAAAGATGTAAGAAAATGATATTCATACTACTCTCAATCTCATACAAATTGTAGCTTTTCTTTAGGTGTGAAGATTAAAATGAGTTGTTGAAAGTGTGCTTTAAACAATTTTACCTCAACTTGAAAGAAAGAAGGAGAAAGTCTGTTGTCTGTTGACTCTCAGCCTTAACATGAAGATGGGAGAAAAGGAAAAGAGAGTTTGGTAGGCTCCAACTTTAATAAGTATGAGAGAATAAGATTGTAAAATTGGTAGTTGAAAATTTAGTAATAATGAAAGTTTACAAATAACTTGTAAAAAAAGAAAAACTAGATTTTTTATGAACAAACAAAGGGTATGGTTAGAAAGTAACAACAGAGAATCCATTGGAACTTTTTGATGGAGGTGACAAAAGTCCGCTTTTTTTGCTGAGTGACTCGGTGAAAACCGATGGAAAATATTTTCCTCCAACCCCTGTCATACTATTAGTGGTTGGTGCCACCACTGCTAATTACAGGATTGCCACTCCCCGTAATTAATAGTGACAACCCCGTAATAAACAGTGGTGGCACCAACCAATAATAATATGATACATATGCGGGTTGAAGGAGTTTTGTCCAACCAATTAATAATCCTCTTCTGCAGCTTGCGTTCATGTTACTGGTAGTCTCTTACTGTTGCATTATTTCACAAGGAATTGCATTATGAACTTGAGCCATGAAAATTTGTTAAAGTACTTCTTGTTTTCCAGGTTACCACTAGCCATTTGTTTCCTTGATTCCTCCAAAAGCGGTCATGGCTGAGAATGTAATAGCTTCTTGCGTGACTGGGACCATAACCCAAGCCACAGGAGAGTGTGTTGGTTATGCAAAAGCCAAAGTTTCTTCGTCGCAGAGCCTGGAAAGAAATTTTGAGAACCTTAGAAGTGAGGTGACAAAACTTGAGGCCATAAAGGAAGATTGTCAGAGGGAAATAAGGAAGCACCGTATGAAGATGACCACTAATGTTTATGGTGTATGGCTTAGCAACGTAAGCAAAGCTGTCGCCAAGGTAAAGACTTTGGAAGCTCAATTTGATGATGATAGGAAACTATCATCAAAATACTATGTGAAACGTCGGTCAAATCACAGTGAGAAGATTGTCAGGTTGTGTGAAGAAGTTTGCAAGTTAGTGGAAGAAGGGAAATTCCCTAAAGGGTTTTTGGTTGATAAACCTGTGGAATCTGTCATAAAGTTAAATGCTCCTGACGTCAAAGAATTTCCGTCTCTGCAGAAGCCCTTGGAGCAGGTAATGGATCTTGTAACAAATAGTAAAACAGAAAAGATTGGGATTTGTGGTCAGTTAGGAGTTGGGAAAACTACAGTAATGCAAAACTTGAATAACCATGAAGAGGTTTCCAAACTATTTGATATTGTCCTTTGGGTGAAGGCTTCTGATGAGAGGACTGATGAAAAGCTGCAGGAAGACATTGCAAGGCGGCTGGGACTTAATCTGGATGGTACAAGTTCTTCAAATGAAGTTGCTAGGTTGATATCAAATGAGTTGAAGAGCATGAAATACTTGCTTCTTGTGGATGAAGTCATGGACTCCATTGATCTTCAAGAGATTGGAATTCCAGAAGCTAACAATGGTAGCAAATTGGTACTGACCACTGAATTTCGACATGTTTGCAGTCTAATGGCAGACAGGTTGATCGAGGTACTTCCTTTGAGTGCAAATGAGGCATGGAAGATGTTTCATAAAATAGCATTTGATGTCATTGATCTACCTGATATTAAGCCTGTTGCTCAACTTGTGGCAAAGGAGTGTGGTAGACTCCCACTGTTAATCAAAACAGTGGCTAGCTGCTTCAAACTAAAAGACAGTGTTTTTGAGTGGCGAAAAGGATTAAAAGATCTAAGAAAGTGGCCAGACATTGAGATTCCTGGTTTAACAGAACTACACTCATTCCTCAAGTTCTGCTATGATCAACTCAAGGATGATCAGAAAAAGAAGTGCTTCCTCTATGGCGCCTTATATCCAGCAGAGAGCAAGATTTACATAGATTACCTGCTTGAGTGTTGGGCTGCTGAAGGGCTTGTTGGCTATAATGATGAGAAACGGAGATTCCAGGATGCACGTGATGAAGGTTACGATACATTAAAGTACCTGACAAATGTGTCATTGCTGGAGAAGGATGAAAAGATGACATATGTCCAAATGAACAGCAGCATTCGACAAATTGCTTTGTACATTTCCACACTAGATCCTGAGTGCAAGTTTTTAGTGGGAGATAGCGAGAACTCACCAGCCTTCTTAGGAATTGGTGATTGGAGAGTAGCGAAAAGGATCTCCATGATTGACCAGAACTTGCAGAATTTGCCTGATAGCCCTGATTGTGCAACATTGTCATCTCTTTTACTGCAGAAGAACTCAAATCTGATGGCAATCCCAGAACCGTTTTTCAGAAACATGGAAGCTCTGCTTGTTCTAGATTTATACGGGACAGGTATACACACACTGCCACCATCAATATGCAAGTTAAAGGGCCTTCAAGGTCTTTACCTAAATGGTTGTATTCACCTAACTGACTTGCCTCCTCAAGTTGGAGAGTTGCACAATCTTGAAGTCCTTGACATTCGCGGGTGCCGGATAAATTTCATGCCGGTGCACATACAAAATTTGATTCACTTGAAGTGCTTGAGGGTGTCGTACTACAAATTTACTGCTGCAAATGGATTTGAGAATATGGATGTTGACAATGTGATTTCAGCACTCCATAAATTGGAAGAACTGACAATTGATGTGCTCTCATATGATCATTGGTGCACCGAGGTTATCGATATCATGCAGCAAGTTTCTACCTTGAAGAATCTCACCACCTTGAGAATATGCATTCCTCAAGCTGAACTCCTCAATTCGTTTACACAGAACAGTCCATCATGGAGTAATCCTCAGCAGCTAATTTCCTTTTGGTTCTTTGTTGGCTGCAAGAATTGGAAACATCCCAGAATCCTGAACTGTTTCAACTACCGGATCAACCGTTATCTAGGATACTGCTCCGGGACAAAAGTTGATGATTCTGCAGTATGTGATGTTCTTACTGAAACCGATGCACTTGAACTAGTGGATCACCTGGATATCACCAGCCTATCCGACTTTGTAAATGCTGCCAATTTGGAGAGGCTTCGCGGCTGTCATGTAGAGAAGTGCTACAAAATGACCACCATTGTAGATGGAAAGAAGACACCAGGTAGAACTGTACTGCCCAACTTGGAGCAGTTACACATTCGGAATTTGCTTCATCTGCAGACTGTGTTACAAGGCTACTTAGCTCCTAAAAGCCTCTCCAAATTGCACATCATAACCATGAAGAGTTGTCCTGCACTGGTGAAAATATTCACCACCGATGTCCTCCAACGACTTATCAATCTCCGGAAGTTGATGGTCGAGGATTGTCCTGAGGTAGAAGAAGTGTTCCCAAAGTTTGATGGTATTGGGACAGTTTCACAGTTGCTTCCAAATCTAGAGACACTAGTACTGAAAAATATGCCAAAGTTGAAAACTGTATGTACGAATGAGGCATTTACGTGGACTTCATTGAAGGAGTTTCGGGTTTTCGGCTGCCATGGGGTGAAATCTGTTCCGTTTAACGCAGAAAACGCAGCAAAACTGAAGTTAATTGAAGGAGAGCGGATGTGGTGGGAGGCATTGCAGTGGAAAGGAATTGAAGACAGAAGTCACTTCCAACTAGTTTGCAGTCTAAGGTGATTTACACATTTAAACTCGCATGAACTTTTCATATTTTCTTGTGAAGCTAAAGGACATGATCGATCATATGTGCAACACGTTCATATTGTATTAATGTATGGTGATGTATTGCTGAGTCTTCTCTTCATATTGTGCTACTAAGTCATCTTGTTTAATTTCATCGCTTAATTGCCCAGTGAACTTATTGAATTCTCCCGCACATCACATCGTTATACATGAAAATTGAGGTTATCCAATGATGTAAAAAATATATAGGGTGAAACTAAAAATTGCTAATTAAAATTAGAGAAAATGGGTAACAAAAATTTAAAACAAAAGCAACAAATAAAATATATAGGCCCAATTGAACAGAGGAAAATATTAGATGGAGAAAAATAAATGAGAGAATAATACGAGATTAAAAACCATATTCATCGAGTATAAATGTATTAACTTGATTGAGAGAATATCCAACATTCATGAAGCATAAATGAGATAATATATATTTAAAAAATTAACTAATAAAAATGTTCTATTTATTTTTAAAATCCAAAAAACAAGTAATTTTAAATTTGAAATATAGGTAATTCAATAAGTAACTTAAAAATTCTAATTTTAAACAAAGTAAAAATCTATAATCCCAAAAAAATGAGCATGCAAAATTCAATTACTCTTGAAATAAAGATCAATAAGTAAAAATATTGTTATTTTTTAATAAGAAAAAATATAACTAAATTGATTTAAAAAATGATGTCACTAATTTATAAGTATCAAAGAAAATGAACAAAACCTTAAAAATAGGATAACATACTAAATTGGAATAAAGAAGAAAATAAAATCTTCATATTATTAAAAAACTAAATAACTAAATTTTAAGTATTAAAAAAAGAGAATGCGCAAAAAATTTAAAAAATTGGGTCTTAATTATAACATGAAAAATTAAAGGACTAAGGAAATATAAAAACACTTGAGAGGTTGAATTTAAAAAGCTAAAAAATTAACATCAATTTGTTATAAAAAAAGAGTAATCTAAAAGAATTTTGAAAAATAGAAGATATCAAAAAACATTTAACGATACAAAAATACAAATATAAAGGGGTGGGAAAAAATATTCATGTATCACTATTATAAAACAAAAGGTTAAATGTGCAAACTAAAAGAAATAGGAGAGTCATAAGAGATAATTTCAAAATTTTCTCAATGACTTTTTCTTAAATGACATTAAACAATATAATTTTAATTAATTGAATTAAAGTATATTCTTCAAGCTTCTTTTGGTTATTAAAGATGAAAGAACAATTTTATATGCAAATGCAATACAAGAAAACACGAGGGACTAATTTGTAAAAAATTGGAAACTAAAAGGATTTTTGAATGATAAAAGAGTCAAAATATGTCAAATTATCACTATTCATAATTATTGTCATGTTTTAGTCATATTCTAAAAACTTATCTTGTTTAAGTCATATCCTATGGTATTGTGTCTTATTTTGGTAATTTCCATCCTCTTAAACCATTAGTTCTAACGGATTTATGTGAATTTACTCTTTTATCCTTATGAAAATTTTACTTCAGTCCTCAAACTTATAGTTCCCTAAAATTTGAACCTCAAAGTATAACTCATATCAATAAAGTCATATTTCTCTCATCCACCCGCTCGCTCTTCCAGTAACTCTTTCTGTTGCTCCTCCACTTGTGCCGCCACTTGTTTTGACCGATTCAATTGGGAGCTCCGAGAATCTTACCCAGATCACCGCCTTTAGCCTGTCCTTAGAGGCCCGGAACCCAGGTTTCCGACTCTGTACTGCTATGAATTTTCCATCAATTGCCCAAGGCACTCGATTGAGGACTCGCAGACAATCATCTTCACACCCAAATCTGACCACATAGTAACGGTTCCCTAATTCAGTTGCTTCGAAAGGCAGTTTCAGATTCCACAATGTGTGTTGTCACGGGTGCGCCCGCGCCCGGTTGCGGAGGCGGGGCCGTCCCGCGACAGCGGAAGCGGAAGCTGCGAAAACGGAAGCGGTCGGTTCAACCGAAATCCGCTGAGTGTGGTGGTCCCGTGACCTAGCCCGCAAAGCCTCGTTCTCGAAGGTCCAGTGCCTGAGAACACTTTGCTCACGGAGTATGCAGACAGATTTATGCGCTTATAACATTCGGTCGTGTTTCGACCCGCAACATACAATTCCCAAACATGACAAGTATACAGTATAAACCCTAACTATCCATGGCGAGCCCCGCCCCACTGAATTAGGAGAGCACTCAACCTTCACCAAACATACAATTCACAGATAACATCATACATAGCTTCTCAGAAACACACAGATACAGAATGTGTCTAACACATCAGAATATGATCACATCCCGGGTCCCGCCTTCCACTGTCATGGGCGAGTCCCCGGTCCTACATAGTATCCAGAACATATATACAGAAGCATAATGTATCTAGGATACATAACATGATCAGACTGATGACATGCATGCATATACACCTACAGAGCCGACCAAGGAAACCTCAGAATACCTATGTGCGGGATCTAGGAGAAACTCCGAGATCAGAAGATCCCCACAAGTACCGCTGCTGCTGCTAACACATCAACAGAAGAGAGAAGTAAGTTAACTGTAAAACTCATATGCTATACTTAGCATAAAATCAGAAGTCTGAAAACAAACTATAACCTCTACCGAGACTACCCCTATAAACTTAACAGAAGTTCCGTGTCGGAACTGCAGATACACTTACATGCAATGTAAAGCACCACGTAACTCTAGTCACCGATCGCTTGTCGATACACCTGAAAGGTGGTAAACAGAAGGGGTGAGTCTTCGGGAGGACCCAGTAAGGGCTGAGGTAAGATACAGGTTGCATATAACAAGCTAAGTGCGCGGTTATCTGCAAAACAAAGAAAATACAAGAACACAAGAATATATATATATATATATGTAACAGATATAAATATTAATATAAATAATAAACAGAGTCCCGAAAGACGTGGTTAGCCAGAGTCCTGAAGGACGCGGTGTAGACCGCCAGAGACCCATAAAAACAAAATCAACAGAACGACAACCCTCTCCAAGAGGTCAGAAGCCGAAGCTAACAGAGGCATGATACCAGCCGGGATCGCGATCCCCTAACTGTCGTAGGGTCATAAACAGAGTATACCGCAGGATATACAACAGACAGAATATACCGCAAGGTATATATAGAATATCAGCACCCATTGCAGATATAGAATACCGAAGAAGAACGTGAGGTCTCCGAGACCATCCCAGGCCTTGAACCTGCAAGTCTGTATCTTACCATATAACAGGTCCCGGGATCATCGAACCACTGTAGTCAACCCGGAACCCGCTTCAACTAACCCCGATATACATGATATCCCTCCCAGAATGTATAACGAGAGAAGTTGAACCCTTACCTTACTATTACCGATCCGCAGAAGAATCCCGGGAAAATCCCGCACTACTCCACAACTACTGATTCAAGCTGAACAACCACATACAAATCAGAAATCACCAATCCAGACCCCCGGGAACTAATCCCGCACATTCCCGCACTTTCCCTAAAAATTCCACAGAAAGCTCGGATTCTCAAACCGAGCTAAAACATCGTTATTTACACATAGACATGCACAAGTAACCATTTAAAACATACTTTCCAAATTCAAGCAAGTAAGCTAGCATGTCGAGTTTCACGGTTACGTTCACAAATTCAGAAAACGAAGTTCTAAACATCGTTTGTTATCTACTTAAATTCTCGATACCATTTCACCACCAATACACCCCCAAAACACACTATAACTATTAACATACCCTTACCGTTCACACAAGTCCGAATCGAAATTCTCATTTAGCCATCCCGGTACAAGTTTCAGCAGAGTTTCGGCTGCGTTTCTGCCCACTCCTTATACACAATTGATCAACTGATGGCCGCCAGTAACCCAATCATCCAAAAAGGCCTAGCAAAAGGCTCATCTGTTTTTTGATTTATGTGAATATCATTTGAAGTTAACAGCCCCCAATATAAGGGCCCCATTAAAAACCTAAGTGTTAATAACTAAAGCCTAATGGAACAGTGACATCCCTGGACCTAACAAAAACTTACCCGAACAGGACACGGGATATTCCCGAGGAAACATACCCGGAGACACGAAACACGTGTCCATTAACGCTATATTGAAATATTACGACTTTGCCACCATTAATATGGGCTATATAAGACATTTATGGCAAAAGTCAAAGGGACGTCTCTTTTCAATCACTTTCATCTAAAACAGAACAAGAACAAGACATACAGAACCCCCCATCCTCGAATCCCGAGAAACGCATATTGCACAAATCCCAATGGCATCTAGCAATGCCAACACACGTCAACTCCGCAGACACGTGGCGGCAGCCCAAACGGATCCGCCACCAAATGGCGCCGTCTGTGGGAAACATGGAGGCCCACTTCCAGCCTTCAGAGGAGCTTGAGGGCCATTCACAGTCCCACCCATTAATACCAGAAGGAGGTGGATCGACTGACGGCCGAACAGCCGATCCCAGTTATCAGAGCTCTTCTGAAGACACCTCACATGGAGCGACCTCCTTACGGCCCACTTCCAGCATTCGTCGAAGTGACAGCCAATTTGAACCGAACCTGGTCCAGGCAGTTCTCCGGGAAGAACGTAGCAACAAACGCCAGACTGAAAGATCCCGGAGGACACTAAACGAGCAACAATCACAGCAGACGGACTACCTAGGCCGACAAAGCCAGGAGAGGTCCAGGTCCCCCAGAGAGAGCCAAAGGGAGCGATCCCCAAGACCCGAAAGGTTGATAATTGGGGACCCACGGGACGAGATTATCAGGCAAATTCTACATCACCTAGAGCAAGTTGAGAGAAATTCTGTCAGGCCGGAAACCAAGTTTGATACAGCTTCGGAGGACGGACCGTTTACAAGACGTATCCAGGATAGCCGGATGCCTCGGGCATTCAATTTACCCCACCCCTGGAGGTCTATAGTGGCGTAGGAGATCCAGACGCTTTCATCCGGAAGTACAAGCGAGCAATGGAGCTGAAGGGTGCCAACGAAGCAGCCCAGTGCAAATGCTTCGAAGTCGCCCTAGGAGGTCCAGCCTCTGCTTGGTACAATTCTCTCCCCCCGAAGTGTATAAACACCTTCGGGGATTTGGCTACCAAATTCTCCACCCACTTCATTGGGTGCAAAAGATCCACCAAGAGAGCTATTAAGATGTTCGACATCAAGCAAAAACCAAATGAAAGCATTCGGGAATTCGTTGAACGGTTCAACAGGGAGGCTGTACACGCTTCGGATTTTACTGACAACATCCGGATTATGGCGTTTACTAAGGCATTACTCCTGAACTCCCGGTTGGCTTATGAGTTATCCCGAAAAAACCTCACCAACGTTGAGGAGATGTACGCAATCACTGAGGAACACATGATTGCGCATGAGATGTTGTCTCAAAGAGAGGGGAAGCCTGAAAACCGGGACAACAGGGAACAAAGGAGGGATAATCCGAAACCTACTAGCGTCAGGCAACAAGGAAGCTGGATGGGACAGAAAAAACCCTTCGAGAGGAGCCCGAATTTCACACCGCTCAACTCTAGCCGAACTCCTCCTCAGGCGACCGGAGTCTTGCATACCATAACCGCTACCCTCGGGTCCAATGCGAGGAAAAGGAAGGCAAGGGAAATAGCCTCAATGAGCTATGGGGATCCAACATCCAGGATCAAATGAGCCGACGGAACAGAGGTACGTTTCCCGCACTACGACCCATGTTGATTTTAGGATCCTCTTTAACATGCTTCTCATGTTCGCATTCAATAATACTGAAGAAAGGATTAAGGATGTGTACCTTTCTTCTGGACGCAGCTTAAGAATCTTAGAGATTCTTGCTCCTTGCTGATGTAGAAGACTCAGCTTGGGGAACACCTTTAGGGTGGATTGGAGAGGATTTCTCTCCAAGGTGAGTTCCACTCACAATGCTCCTAGAATGCCTTCTAGTTTGGAAGAGGAAGTATGAGGAGAGAAGAGAGAACCAATGCTGGTTGTGGGATGATAGAAATGGCGCCACCCTCCCTCTATTTATATAGGAGGATGGGCTGCCAATGATAGGGAACAATGCCTCCTCATTTGCGAATTAACATGTCTCTAGGGCCAAGGGCTGCAACCAATGCCCCTTGGTCCATGAGACATGTCTCATGCCTTTGCCTTTTCAATTAAGTAATTAATTAGAAAAGGAATAAATAAATAATTGTGTCTAATAGGAAATTAATTAACTAATTAATTAATTATCCAAATATGGTGAAGAGGCAAGGAGGTGACCCATGCCCTTGCCCATTCGGCCATGGGACATGAGACATGTCCCTTTGGCCGAATGGTGCAAGGCATGGGGTGCACCCCTGCCTAGAGGCACCTAGGGCGAAGGGCACTCACACCCCTAGGCCCATGGCCGAATGGGTGTAAGGCCACCTTAGGGTGCCCTTTCGGCATCCAAGGTGCTACGCACCCTTCGGCCTAAGCCGAAGGTGTGCTTGGCCCTCTTCGACACCTTTTCACCAATTTACGCACCTTTCCGCCAAGAGACACATCTCTTCGCCAAAAGGTGCCTAGACACATTTATACCAAGCTCACGTAGAGCTATTCCAAGACATATTAAATTATCCATTGAGCTCCTTGAGCTCATATCAGCTCACTAAGAGCAGATATACATCTCTCTAGCTCAAACACTCAGATTGAGCTGAGTTGAGCTGTGCTTAGCTACTTTAGTTAGCCCAGGTCATCTTGGTGCGCAAGAATTCCAACAACCCACTCATCGTCACCCTCAGAATAGGAACAATTGATGTCAGAAGGGTCCTCTGCGATGACGGCTCGAACGCTGATGTGCTGTTCGCCGAGGCATATAGAGGACTTAGGGTGAAGGCAAGAAAGCTAACTCCAGTAAGAACTGCAACGTATGGAGTTGGTCCGGACGAGCTGCCAGTGCTCGGGTGCATCGAGCTCCCTGCTATGTTCATAGGAACCGGTCCCAAAGGGCAATCCCGGTATACTACCATCATGGTCAAATGGCTGGTCGTATGTTCCTTCGGCTTACAACGCAATCATCGGGAGAGAAACTCAGGGTGCTATCCACATGAGAAGTGACGTAAAGTACCTCACTATCACCTTTGAGACCGATGAAGGCGATGCCTCAATCTATGTAAGCCAGAAGGAGGCCAAGGATGTCAAGGATTTGACCCAGAAAGGTCCGGGGCCGAAGTGCTCAAAGGAAGAGGATGAAGAGACAACAGCAACTGAAGAAGTTGTTCTGGAAGGAGAACGAACTACAAGGATCACCAAAGACATGCCTGAGGGTAGTAAGGCAAAACTTGTAAATCTCCTTCAAATAAATAAAGATCTTTTCGCCTACTCTCCAAGTGACATGCCCGGGATTGACCCGAGAGTAATCCAACATAGTCTGCACGTCGATCTGAATACCAGGCCCGTAAGACAAAAGAAGAGGAACAACGCACCTTTCAAAAGAGTTTTCATCAGAGAACAAATCTCGAAGCTACTCGATGCGGGAGTCATAAGAGAAGTATCTTATCCCGAATGGCTGAGTAATCCCGTAGTAGCATCTTGGGAAGATAGCGACAAACTACGCATGTGCATTGACTTCACCAATGTGAACGACGCCTGCCCGAAGGATTCGTATCCCACACCTCCGGTCGACAGGCTCGTGGATTCTACAGCCGAACATGCACGACTTAGCTTCCTTGATGCTTATAGTGGGTACGATCAGATCCGAATGAATCCGGAGGATGAGGAGAAGACCTCCTTCATAAGTGACTCTGGTACACATTGCTACATCATAATGCCCTTTGGGCTCAAAAATGCCGGAGCTACTTACCAAAGACTAATGGATAAAGTCTTCTCCGGCCAGATAGGAAGGATTCTCGAAGTATACGTCGATGACATCATCATAAAGAGCAAAGAGGAGGATGATCTAATCCGGGATATCGAAGAAGTTGCTTGAGGCTATTATTATTAAGGAAGTTCATGACTCTGAGTGGGTCGCTAACATTGTTCTTGCTGACAAGGAGAATGGCGAATGGCGCCTATGTGTGGACTACAAGGGGGTCAATAGGGCTTGCCCCAGAGATCCATACCCTTTACCCCCAATAGACCAACTGGTGAACTCAACTGTGCGATACCCGGTGCTTTCTTTCCTTGATGCCTATAGTGGCTACCATCAAATTTTCATGGATCCTGACGATGCCATGAAAACCGCCTTCAAAACCGGCGAAGCAGTCTACCACTACATTCGCATGCCTTTTGGCTTGAGGAATGCAGGGGGGACTTTTCAAAGGTTGGTAAACAGGGTATTCACAAACCAAATTGGGAGAAACCTTGAAGTTTATGTTGACGACATAGTGGTAAAAAGTAGGGCTACCGCCCAGTACTTGGAGGACCTGAAAGAGACCTTCGCCAACTTCCGCGCGTATAACATGCTCTTGAACCCAAAGAAGTGCATCTTTGGCGTTGGTGAAGGGAAATTTCCTGGCTACCAAGTCTCGAGAGGAGGGATTCGCGCCAATGTAAAAAAGATAGAGGCCATAGCTAGCCTTCGCATCCCAAGAGGCCTAAAGGACGTCTAGCAACTAATAGGAAGGTTAGTCGCCCTGGGACGGTTCATATCAAATTAAAGCGACCGTTGAAAGCCTTTCTTCAACCAAATCCGGAAGAAGAAAGCCTGCAAATGGACTGAGGACTGCCAGGAGGCGTACGACACCATCAAGCAGCACCTACAGGAGCTACCCACGCTCAAATGCCCCAGGCCTGGCGATGACTTTGTCATATACCTCTCCACAACGAGCAACAGCGTGGCATCAGTCCTCATCAAGGAGGAAGGCGACAAACAATGGCCGGTCTACTACACCAGCCACACCTTACAATCAGCAGAGACAAGGTACCCTCCTTTACAGAAAGCTATCTTGTCATTAGTCTATGCAGCCAGGAAGCTCAAGCCCTACTTCCAAGGGCACACGATCACCGTGCGCACAGACCTTCCAATCAAGGAGATCCTCCAAAGACCCGAGCACTCAGGTCGCATAGCTAAGTGGTGCATTGAACTAAGCGGGTACGACATCAACTATGAACCTCGCAGACTTTCGCAGACTTCCCGCGGAATTCTCAATTCCCGAGCATGGCATGCCTCGGGAACAAGTACCAGCACTGAACCTCCTCCCCAGTGGGAGATGTATGTTGATGGCGCATCCAAGGCAAAGATCTCCAGCAGGAGGTGTCTACCTGCGCGGACCCCTAGGTATGGAAAGCACTCTCCGTGTATCCTTCCAATTCCCTGTGACTAATAACGTTGCAGAGTACGAAGCCCTCATCGCGGGCCTCAAGCTAGCCATTAAGGCGGATATTCACTGAATACACGTGCACAGTGATTCACAACTGGTGATACACCAAGTGCGGGGGTGCTCGAGTGCAAGGATGCTACTCGTCAAATACCGAAGCTTGTCAATCAACTACGGACAAACTTTGAGGAGGCAATCTTCATTCATATTCCTCGCTCGAGAACACCATTGCGGATATGCTCTCAAAGGGAAAACACCTTCGACGTTGGAGACCTTAGCGCGACCATCTATAGATGGAGCTGTAGACATTGGCTCGCTTGAAACAACTGATCCGGATGATTGACGAACTCCCATCATCGCCGATCTAAAGGGGATGGACACAGACCCACGCACTCGCGCTCGAGTAACGAGATTCGTCATCGTGAACGGGCTGCTGTGGCATCGCGGGTTCTCCTCACCACTCCAACGATGCCTTACCGCCAAGGAGGGACTCTGTGTATTGGAAGCCATCCACCATGGTAGCTGCGGTGCCCACATTGCAGCAGAGGCACTGGCACACAAAGCCCTTCGCCAGGGGTACTACTGGCAACCTTGAAGAAAGATGCAACCTCACTGGTCAGAACATGCCATCAATGTCAGATCAACTTGCGCATCCAACGACTCCCATCAACGGAATCTCCCGCGCTCACAAACCCTATACCCTTCGCCCTTTGGGACCTTGACCTTATTGGGCCAATGCCAAAGGTGACAGGCCAGTACCAGTTCCGTGTTGTCACTGTGGACTACTTCACTAAGTGGGTTGAGGTCGAACCATTGGTGAAGATCACGTCCTCCAAAATCATCAGCTTCTTGTGGAAGAACATCGTCTGCAGATATGGCAGCCCTCGCGCCATCATCACAGACAATGGCTAGCCATAGCGTCCAGCAATGGGCTGAAGACAACAAGATCCGCATGCTCTATGCTCCAGTAGCGCATCCCCAGTCCAATGGCCAGGTTGAGGTGACCAACCGCACAATAAAGGAAGGGCTCAAGAAACGCCTGACCAGCACAAAAGGGAGATGAGTCGATGAACTCCCCAGCGTTCTATGGGACTACAGGATGACAAAGAGAACACCAACAGGGGAGACACCTTTCTCCCTGGTCTATGGCACTGATGCACTCCTCCCCATAGAGGCGGACTTCCCAACAATAAGGATGATCAACTTCAGCGATGAGGCCAACACTCGAGGACTCCGCGCCAAACTAGACCTGCTTGAAAAACTACACGAAGGAGCACGCCAGCGTCTCAACTTGCAACACGACGCCAAAGTCAAACCAAAGGCACTCAAGCCAGGAGGCCTCGCGCTACTTAGATCGGTCATCACCGCTCGCGACCCCAAACAGGGCGTCCTGCGACCCAACTGGGATGGTCCTTACATCATCCAAAAACAAGTCCGGCCGGGTGTCTATGAGTTACGGGACCAGGATGGAAGACACCTCCCCCGCAACTTCCATGCGGATGACCTCCGCCCGTACTACGTGTAAATCATGGTAACCCCATGGCTTGAATGAATGAAATGTTGCTCCACTTCTTAACACTAATGCAGAATAGTCTCACCAACGATAGCCAAAACGCCTTCTACACCCGACCGGTCAGAACGGCTAAAAGCCTAACCTATTAAGGTAATGGCATCAGACCTTGTCAGGTCGCCCATACATGCAAACGTGCGTACACTACCCAAGGGCATCGCCAACGCGAACCTTGTGAGAAGTCTTTGGGATCCCGCGATGCGAATCCCAATAGACCTCCAAGCTTGAAACAGCTTTGCAAAGGTCTTTGATGGCTTCGCCCATGCGAACCTCAAACAATCCCTTGAAAGATCTTTGGGACCCCGTGATGCGAATCCCAAAAGATCCTCAATGACAGCCTAACAGTTTGCTAACGTCCCCTACAAAGCTATCACGGAAATGAGAGAACGACAAGGTAAACTGAAAATTTCTTCATTTGACAGTTAAAACTGTACATCCTTTACAGGTACAAAATTGTGATGTCTCAAGGGCCCGCCTAACTAAAGGAGGGCCAAACACATGACCTAAAGCCCCTTCCTAATCTAGCGAGGCATACCAGCCGGCTCCCATTTTCTTCCCTTGCTCGCCCCAGTCAAGCAAGGTGCTCGCCTCAGGATCATCAGTCTTAGAGGCGTCCAGGGCTCCCAAGTCTAATCCAGGATGTAGCCGCTCTAGCTGGAAACGACATCGTAGCCAACCTTCCTCGTACCCTTGAGCTCCAACTTCGCCCTGCACCTGGAGCTCATCAATCCTCTGCCTTAGGCGAGGCCACCTATCATGGATCTTCACCTAGTAAGTTGATGCATGCTCAGGGTCCTCTCTAGGATACAGCGCCAGCCCAAGATCTCGCTCAAGATCCCACACCTCCTGCACCGCACCCATGAGGTCTGTCAGCAGGTCAACATGCTGATGCGTGATGTCCAGCCTATCAAGCTCCGCATTTTCAAGCTTCTATGTAGTCTCCTTCAGGCGGATCTCCATTTCTGACTTTAGAGAAGAAAGCGTCGTCTTCAAAACAGCGACTTCGGCCTTCTTCTCGACGAGCTCGTCGTCTTTCTTCGCCAGCTCCGCCTCATGGGCGGGACACCAAGCCAAGAGCTTCTCCAGAAGGGTGTCCCTCTGCAGATGCCTCAGGCGCGACTCCTCCTTCTCCCTGGTAAGAGCGGCACACCAAGTCTCCAACTCGGCCACCCTCTTGTTGGCCCTCTCCGCCTCAGCCTTGGCGACCTGGACAGCTTCCACCTCCTTCCTCAGGCGGGAGATCTCGCTAACCTGAGCATTGTCCCTCACAGTGGCATAGCTCAGGAACTGATGCCACTGGCTGAGACTAGCGTACTCGTTAACGGCAGCCTGCAATGAGGTGGTTTAACACAGAAGTTAGAAGACAAGAAACAAAAGGCACAAGGAGACGACTTACCTGAAGGTTGCGTTTGGCGGCCTCCTTCAAGAACTCAACTGGGGAGTCCAGGTTTCGATCCATCAACCCCCTGTCAAATGGAGTGCGAAAATCTGATAGCCTGGTTCCTTTACGGGACTAGGCTTCCAGATACTTGAATGGTGGTGAAGTGATCGGAACGACGATCTTGAGCTCCAGAGTAATCTGCAAGGTGTAAAATGGAATACTCAGGAGCAAAAATAGGAGTGGAGGTGTGTAGATAGGGTGTACCTTTCCCAAGTTATCCTTTTATAGGAGGCGTTGAGGTGGCGGTTGTCCCGTGTTTGGAGTAGTGGAGTGCTTCCCCACGTTCCAGAGTTGCGGCAGACTGAGGACGTAATGGAGAACGTGGGTAGGTCGTGGGAACGACCGTTTCCCGCTTCCTTCCCCAGTCTGTGACGTCGCCAAGTGGTGGATGGCGAAGACCAGGAGGTGCGAAGACCTTGTCTGGCGAGACCAGGAGATGCGGATCCGCGAGGTCCTGGCGAGGCCAGCAGGTGCGAAGCCCCCTGGTAGAGCCTTCGCGTGATGCGGTGGCATCTCCATGTGTTTCCTTGGTTGCTGCTGACGATAACGCGAGGGGCGAGATGCGAGGGCCATTTGCTTGGGTAGTGTACCAAGGTGCCTTGGGCAGGGTCCTGTACTCCGCGTTTTGCCTTAAAGTTACCGTTGGGAACAGTCACCAACGCGGTAGGCCAAACGTTTCTTACCGTTACCGAATTCTGACACGCGGCTCGTTGGGATTAGGTCTCCGTTTGAGGCGACGTTTCAGCTTCGCTAGCATTGTGCCTATAAATAGCTGGTTTTTCTCGTGAGTCTCACCCTTTCGCATTCTCGTTTCTCCTGCTTGAATCTTGTTTCGCATATCGTTGTCTCTTTCCTTTCCTTGTCTGAATCTGATACTCGTGGTTTTGTGTTCGATTTTCTGTTGTCTTTCTGCTGTTCCTGTCTAGGCCTGCCTTTGCCATCGAAATTTTAGGTGAGAAACCGCTCTCTTGTCCCTGGCACGCCAGGTGTTTGATAAAATTGCTAACAACCAATCTGACAGTGTTCTCCCCTTTTCAGCCCTTTTCACTCCTGTTGTTGTCATGGCCGCCAAGGGAGTTGCTCGCCCAGTTGTCCCTGTCGTAGACAAGACCACCGTGAGGCCTGAGAGGCTTCACCAGGACCTTGAAAGGGCCTTCTTTCCCATCGAGGCCGTGCCGTTGTACACGGCGTGGACTGGGCCCTGCAAGGCGTTGAAGCTTCCACAGACGCCGGAGAACTTGGAGAGCGCCGCTCTCTGCCTCTATACTACCCAGATGTCCTCTGGGTTGAGGTTCCCTCTGCCCTCCTTGGTTCAGGAGTTGTGTACTCTGTGGGGTCTCCCACCGTCACAACTTGGGCCCAACACCTTCATTCACATCGCCGGCTTTCTTGTGGCGTGCCGGTTAGCCGGTGTGGAGCCATTTGCGGAAGTCTTCATGCGGTTCTACCGGCTAGACCTGCGGACTGGGGGACAGTTTTTTCACGTTACCCCCCTCAGTGTTGGGGGGAACAATTATGTGTCTTTTGGTATTCCCCTAAACTCCCATCATGATTGGTATGGTAGTTTCTTTTTTGTTTGCAGGGATGAGTCCTGGGGGTTCCCTGTGGCGAGGACCTCAGAAGCAGTGCAGAGCGTGGCTCCTAAGGCTGTTTTGCATCAGGATGGGCGACGATGGCGCGAATACGTCCGCCTCTTGGGGTGGCTGGACGACGTGTTGGCCAGGAAGTAGTGCGATGATTTCTTCCCCTTTTCTCTCGCGCAGCTGGATGAGGTTACCCTCAGGTGGGCCGACGTCAGCACTAGTTGCCTCATGGATCCCAAGGTGCCTCCGTCTTACGAAGGATGGGCCCCTGCACATCGCGGTGAAGTGGTGGATGCACTCTGTGCTGCCCTCGCGTGTCCCAAAGGTATGCGCTTTGTAATTTTTCCTTCGTTTCTCTTATGTGTACTGACCTTCGCATTTCCAGACGCTCCGCTCGATATGACGGGGAGAGAGTAAAGAGGGTCTATGCGCACTGCGGTCCAAATTCACCTCGCCTGCGCGTATAGGCAGAACGCTTCCCCTGCTGCGGAGAAGGTTTTGGGTGCCATTGAGCCCCCGCGGAAGAAAAGGCCAGCCTCAGGCGCAGGTGTGCCACTCGTAGTAGAGGCGAAGAGGAAGAAGGTGTCCAGTGATGTGGCGCAGCACCTTGGGGAGAAACCTCCTCGGGGAACAGACCAGGCCACTCCGTAAGGGCCTGTCCAAGGAGAACTTCCCAATGTGGATGAAGTGGCCAAGGAGGGGGCTCTTGAAGGTGTTCCTGGGGAGAAAGGGGTTTGCGAGACTTCAGTGATGGAGGACCCTGGCTCCCAGTTGAGAGCGGTGGCACCGACTGAAGACGCCAGGATGGACGCCTTTGTTTCTGGGTTGCTGGCGAGCCCTCCTAGGACTAGTCATGAAAATCCTCCTGAGAGTGCTGTTTTGCCTCTCTCTTCTCAAGCGGAGGCTTCCCCTCAAGTTGAGGTTCCTTCTCAGGTTGGGGCTTCTCCCCAAGTGGGGGAATCCTCCTCAAAGAAGATAACTTCGGCCGACGATCTTTTGCTGGCCAGGAGAAGAAAATCCAAGTCTGCCGCGAAAGCTGGCCGCTCTACTGGGGTCAAGAAAAGGTGAGGAAGTCGTCGCACGACTTCCTGGCCAACACGTCATCCAGCCACCCCAAAAGGCGGACGTACTCGTGCCATCGCCGCCCATCCGCTTGCAAAACAACCTTGGGGGCCACGCTGTGCATCGCTTCTCAGGTCCTCGCCACAGGGAACCCCCAAGACTCATCCCTGCAAAAAAAGAAAAAACTACCATGCCAATCATGATGGGATTTCAGAGGGATACCAAAAGACACAGAATTGTTCCCCCCAACACTGAGGGGGGTAACGTGAAAAAACTGTCCCCCAGTCCGCAGGTCTAGCCGGTAGAACCGCAGGAAGAAGTCCGCAAATGGCTCCACACCGGCCAACAGGCACGCCACAAGAAAGCTGGCGATGTGAATGAAGGTGTTGGGCCCAAGTTGTAACGGTGGGAGACCCCACAGAGTACACAACTCCTGAACCAAGGAGGGCAGAGGGAACCTCAAGAAAAGGTGAGGAAGTCGTCGCACGACTTCCTGGCCAACACGTCATCCAGCCACCCCAAAAGGCGGACGTACTCGCGCCATCGCCGCCCATCCGCATGCAAAACAGCCTTGGGGGCTGTGCACCGCTTCTGAGGTCTTTGCCACAGGGAACCCCCAAGACTCATCCCTGCAAACAAAGAAAAAACTACCATGCCAGTCAGGATGGGATTTCAGAGGGATACCAAAAGACACAGAATTGTTCCCCCGAACATTGAGGGGGTAACGTGAAAAAACTGTCCCCCAGTCCGCAGGTCTAGCTGGTAGAACCGTAGGAAGACATCCGCAAATGGCTCCACACCGGCCAACCGGCACGCCACAAGAAAGCCGGCGATGTGAATGAAGGTGTTGGGCCCAAGTTGTGACGGTGGGAGACCCCACAGAGTACACAACTCCTGAACCAAGGAGGGCAGAGGGAACCTCAACCCAGAGGACATCTGGGCAGTATAAAGGCAGAGAGCGGCGCTCTCTAAGTTCTCCGGTGTCTGTTGAAGCTTCAACGCCTTGCAGGGCCTAGTCCGCGGCGTGTACACCGTCACGACCTCGATGGGAAAGAAGGCCCTGTCACAGCCACCCCGCCCGGTTGCGGAGGCGGAGCCGGCTGCGACGTCGAGAACCGGAACCCACGGCGGAAAGCGCGGCAACGGAGCATCGAGCTCAAATAACATACAACCAAGTGGCAACTAGCAACCTAGATACTCATTCAAGGCAAGCGAACTAGTAAACCCAACTTCTACCAAACATGCAGTTCATGGTGTCAAACATCAAACATCGCCACAACTCAGAAACACCAAATCCATAATATAACAACAACTCCAATATAAGCAAGTCGGGGCTCCGCCCTCAACTCAGAAGACAAACAAAGGCAGAGTATGTCTCAGATTATACGTCTTATACAAATACATGATCTAAACTACATGCATGCAGCTACAGCTACAGAGCCATTAAACCAAAACCTATATATACCTATGTGCGAAATCGGAAACCTTCTCGCTCAGGAGATTTTCCGCACGTGGTACTGCACCGCCGCCGAAACCCAAAATAATGTAAAGCACCGCGGACCTCTATTCCGCCGGTTGCTTGTCAGGACAGCCTGAAAGGTTTAAACAAATGAAAGTGTGAGTCCTCGAGAGGACCCAGTAAGGGCTGAGGTAAAACGTAGTTTGCCCAAGTGGCAACAAGTCGAACTCGCAAAATGTAATAATACAAGCATATACATATACATATGAACATAAAGTATAAGGTGAGCCGGAAATTCAATCGTATGCGGTCCAACCGCCGTAACGACCTAAACGACAACCCTCTCACAGAGGTCGAATATACGTAATGCATCGTAGCAGTATGCAATGTAAAGCACGGTACCGGCCGGGTCGCGATCCCCAAACTGCCGTAGGGTCACGTAAGTATATCGGCACCCCGCGCGGATATACGCAGAATGTCGGCACTCTCCAAAGGCGGACATCGTAATGTAAATATCGGCACTCCCGGTGCGGATACGCGAAATGTAACCAAGGAGCACCCGTGGTCCCTTAGACCATCCGGGTCTCGCCACGTAATGTAACATATAATAATAATACACAAATATAAACAGAAATATCATCACCGATATGCATATACAAAACAAAATAGGAACCTGGGCCTCCAAGGCCATCCGGCCTTGAAACAGATCAAACATACGTTTTACCATTTGACGGGTCTCGGTTCACCGAACCACCGCCTCACCCGGAACCAGCCTCAACTAAACCCGATACACATCATATAACTCCCAGAATGTATAACGAGAGAAGTTGAGCCCTTACCTCAAAGATCACCGCTCCGTTGTACAATTCCCGGAAATCCGGCTCCCGCCCGAAAAGTCACAACTTGCCTTTACGGTCCCACTCTACTCCACCCACGCAGAAACAAGCTGAACAACCACAATTGCGTCGAACACACCAAAACAAACCCCGAAAATCAATCCCGCACAATCCTGCACTTTCCCGCAAAAATCCACAGAAAGCTCGGTTTCACGAACCGAGCCAGAACATTGTTATTCATACACCCATAAACACATTCCAACCTTTAAACCCACATTCCAAACACTTTTCCCGGAAACCTGCATAAACCTAACTTTTCCTACCATTGTCTGAAAATGATGTTTCAAACACCATTACGAACCTACTTCCATCCACAATACCAATTTAGCATCCAAATCAACCAAAAAAAAACCCCAACATGGAAAAAGAATCATTTCAACAGTTTCGGTTCTTCACCCAATTTTCACCCAATTACCATTTCAATCCAAACAAGGTTCCATTTGCTCTCTTTAATCACCAATTACAATTCTTAAGCAAGATTACTAACCATTTTCACCTTAAACAAGCAAAATCAACCATGAACCCTAATCCACTATTCACTCAAATTGGGGCTTTTCTACTCAATCAATTTCCCTCCAAATTGAAACCATAGCAAGCCTTAGAATCATTCTAGGAATCACATATCCAAAGCATGATCCAAGAACACAACCACACAATATTTTAGAAATTCCACTAATAATTTGACTAATTATGTTTCCCCCATCCATGGTGTTTTTCCAAAATCTAAACATAGATTCTTACTCTTCTCCATGCCAAGAACAACATACTTGAATTTGGAAGCAAGAGAATCATCCAAACTAGTAGCTAAGAACAAACCTTAATTTTGGTTTTCCTTCTCTTTTCTCTACCAAAACTTGTTTTCAACATGGAAAGAGAAGAAGGAAGGAAGCTTACCAAAGATTAGAGCCAAAACCTTGAAGAAATCAGCCAAGAAAATGGAAGAACATGGAGTTTGGAGAGGAAGAAGAATGGCGGCAAGAGGTAGAAGAAGGAAGAAGAAGAAAATGAATTTCTAACTCATTTTATGAAATAATATCCCCTTATATATTTATCCCTTCTTTTTCCAACTTAAATAATAAATGGACAAGTGTCCTCCCAAAAAAACTGCAGCCGACTTCAGCCCAAAATCTGCCCAAAATATTTTTAACTTTTGGGTTAATAACAACTTAACCCCCCAATTCTCCAAATCTTTGCAATTAAACCCCAAACACAAGTAACAAACTCCAAATGGAACCAAAACTGACCACAACCCTCAGAATATCATAACATTCATAAAACATTTTTCAAAAATTTATTTACCATTCCAGAGTGTCCTACCGAGCTCGCTGAACCCGAATAAGTCCCGACGCGCACAAAATAACCCGGACCACAACCCGTCACGACAAAATTCCACAAAAATAACCATAAAATCCACCTTAAAATATAACATGACTTACCCTGGAGCCGTCGGAGAAATTCCATCCCGAGCCCCGGGATTCCGCCCAGAGCCCCGGGAGTCGCCCGGGACCGCACGTCACACACCAAATAAAATACTCCGCAGAAAGATGCAGGATGCTCTCATGATCCCAAATATGCGAACGGTTTCCCAATCTAAGGTCCTGGGAGCGCTACCGAGCCCGTTGTACGCCCCGAGCCAACCCAGACAACCCCCCGGCGCCGGAAAAATATTTTCGGCGGAAATGTCCAGGGGACCCACACGACCTCAAATCCCGAAGGATTCCCAGAAATAATGCTCGATAAGCCCCGGGAGCCAATTAATCGCCAAGAAACGTGACTCCGCAGCCAAAACCGAGCCCCGGTCACCCGGCCGCAACCCGCTCGGGGTGACCGTAACATCCTCCCCCTTTGGACTCTTGGTCCTCCACGAGTTTCCTGCTAGACTGTAGTTGCTGAAATCCTGACTCTCGTCTGAACATTTCTTACCTTTCTTTCCCTCCGCTACTCGGACCACCGTGCTGGTGCGGTGAGAGTGGTAGTTTAGACTACCATCCTGAGCCTCTCAGCGGCGTCTCATCCCTCAGGGTGCATCTCTTTGCGCCCCGAGTCAGTTGCCGGTATTTCTACCTGGCAACCCCCAGACAGTACCGAAACTATACCTAACTGACCCTTTTACAAGTCATCCTGGAAGACGTCACGTGTAACAAACATAGTCAGGGGGGGTAAAGCCAACCTATCAACCCACTCTAGAATCTCATGAGAACCGATATACCTCGGGTAACTCGCCCCGCCTACTAAATCTGACCGTCCCTCAGACCAAGCTACCGCTACCAAACTCACACCAACCTCAAATCCCAAGTCCTTGCGACGTTTACCCACGTACGAGGTGGTGCGGTCAAACGCGGTCGCCATCCGCGCCTGAATCATCCTGATCTGAGCTGTGTTTCCTCAACAATCTGAATCATCCGCTCCGATTTCCCATCGGGTTGGGAGTGATAGACTATACCCAGATGGAATAGCGTACCCAAAACCTTATGAAAAGTATTCCAGAATCGTGCGGTAAAACGCAGATCACAATCGACACCATGGAGTCCGGCACTCCATGTAACCGCCAATCTTCTCTAGAGGGTCTCTCTGAGGGTCTCACCCGTATCGGCAAAAAGCGAGCTCTCTTAGACACCTAAGTGGTGATATGTCCCCGCATATCTGGCCACCAAAAGCAAGCACGCAAATCCTGGAACAACCCTCTCCCTACCGAGGTGTATACTTAACCAGCTGAAATTGCCTCCTCCAGAGCCTCATCCCGTAGTGTCTGATCCTCTGGTACAAACAACCAATTCCCAAAGTATAATGATTCCCGCCTGTATTGAGATGTCGGTAGTAGTGCTCCTCTGTCCTCTCCAGACAACTTCTTCAAATCCGGATCCTTCTCTTGTGCCTCACGCACCCTATCGGGCCTCTTTGAATGCTCTCAAAACTCCCACTTGTGCCAAAGGCACTTCAACCATCTTCCTGGGTCCGATCCTCAGCGCTACATTAAGTTCAGTTCCTTATCCCGCATACTGAGATTGGCTGTCTCCAATCCTATACAACCTTAATTCTCTCGTATTCCGCTGATAACCCATGTTCACCGATGATGTGTCCCAGAAAAGCAGCCTCTCGAATCCAGAAATCACACTTCGAAACCTTAGTGTAAAACCATCGTTCCCCAAAACGTCTGCAGAATAACCCTTAGATGCTCCTGGTGCGAACCTTCATCCCGAGGGTAAATCAGAATATCCTCTTTCTTTATCCAAAGCTAAAAGTATCCTGATTGCAGATCAATCCTGGAAAGGATCCTCGTACCTCCCAACTGCTCAAAAAGGTTAACAGTCCTGAGCAGTGGATACCTATTCCTAATAGTGTTGGCATTCATCCGCCTGTAGTCAATACACAACCAGAGTAACCCATCTTTTTCCCTGACATCCAGGACCAGAGTACCTCACGGCGAAGTGCTCGGTGAATGAAATCCTTCTCCAATAATTCCTTCAATCAAGCTTTCTTCCAGCTCAACCATCTCCACTATCGGTCTCCGACAAGGAGGAATGAAATTAGAGTGAAATCCAAGCTGCGGACGTATTTTAAACACAATCTCCCGCTCTGTTGGCATCCCCAAGTAAATTCTCTGAAATACTGCTGGAATTCCCGAACAGTGGAATCCCATCTAGCTCCAACCGAGTATTCGCCATGGGCAGATCGTAGTACTTCTCCAAATCCACTGTCGGAACCTGATCCAAAATCTGCAGTGCCATGCTGCAAAATGCCTCCCTGCTCAATCTGGAGAACACGTCCGGCTCTGGGTTACTGTGGCGGAGGGGGTGGCTGATACAAAGGTCACCGCGGTGGTCTCGTAACGCCTCCCCATGATCCACACCCTTGGGTGTGTTGGGCTGGAACCAAGATCATGGATATAAAACACCGCTGGATCCCTATCTCAAGATCGTAAAGCAATCCGTATTCAATGGTTATCTGTCCCACATCGCAAGCATCGCCCGATCGCTGTAGCATGGCCGGCCGGGTGCCGCTGCCACAACTCGAACAAAACTGAACTATCACAGTCATCCACCGCCTCGCCACTCGCCAGCCTCCCACCGCCTTACCCGTAAACCTTGACGAACTCTATCAGGTGTAACCTCTCCTCGATCTTGAGATCGGTGGGGACGATCGACTCTCAATCTCCTCTGCTCCATACCATGGTACTTTGGTATGTAGCAAACCAGCCGGTCAAACTCTCTCACTCATACTCTCTGACAGTCATGGTCCCCTGCTCCATAACACCAAACTGCGCCTGTTAGAGGTCCTTGGCTACATCCCCGCTGCACTGCCGGTGGGAAGTGTAGCCTCGCCAGGAGTTTGTCAACTCCTGCAAACCAAGTCTCTACTGCCTACGGCCCTCCTCGGCCGTTGAACCTCGGGGGGTCAAATGCTGAAACCACTCCAGTCCGACCACTGACCGGTACCTCTGACCTTCCTGTCATTGGTGGAACCGAAGAGAGGTCTCTGTGTCCATGTAATCGTCCTCCTCGGAGTCATTCTCCGGCTGGCCCTGGACACTAAGGTGGCTGCTACCCACCTCCTGATTCGAATGCCTTTACCGAGGCATAAACAGATTTTCCCTTGCCTACTGCCGTCCTCGAACTCGCCGTGGCCGGGCAGAAAGTACCAGACACTGCACTGCCCAACACAAATACCAAACAGAAAGGGTCCTGTGGATCGCTAGAACCCCGGGGTGGTGATGTTTGTGGTTGTTCAGAACCTGGGTTACGCTGAACTCGTATCCCATTCTTCTGAGGTGTGGGATCCCGCCCCTCCTCCGATGCCAAAACACGCTATTCGCGTGTAGTAAACATTTCCTTAAACCAAGTCCAACCAAAAACCAACTTATCCCATAACCAAAAGTCCAAATTCAATAACTCTTCCCTATCTATCCAAAAGCCAGCAGCAGTATTCTAAGGCTCTGTAGTGTAATGCAATGCATGATGCAGAAATTCATTTTAGAATCACACAACCAAATATCAAATCCTCAACCACAGAATCAGTTCATGTTCATATCACAGAATCACACCATATACCAAACAACGAATTAAAGTACCCGGATCATATCAGAAGTCCAACATCCAAACCTTCCAGATTGCTTCAAAGAACCGCCCGCTGCTCCACACCCATTCCAAAGTGGTTCAAATAGGGAGGTGGCCAGTCTCCGTACAGAACCGCCCCAGAATGAAACGTAGAACTAGTGGCTCGCACTTTGAAGTCATCTCTCACAGAACTTACCCATGAACTAGCATGACTTGCTCCAAAAGTCCACTCCCGAGCTTGTATACTTGCCTTCCACAATCCACACTGAAACTAATCATACCTTACCTCTTGGGTCACACCGACCCGACCTGCTCTGATACCAACTGTCACAGACCGTGGCTAGATCTTCCCCGACCATGGCTAGATCTTCCCCGGTCCAACCGGCATCGCCATGCGTCGGCATTGCCATGCATTCGGACTCATGGACAGACCGTGTACAGTGCCAAGATATTGTCCGCTTTGGGGTTACGGCCCAGCCATTTCCCCCTCACGATTTTGTTTCTAACGGAATGGATGGTCTTGGGGTTACGGCCCAGCCTTTTCCCCCTCAATCCAACATCCGTTAAAAGGCCTCTTGAAGGGGAGAGGGGTGGTGTACATTATATACACCATAATCCCTCTTTAACCCTTCCATGTGGGACGTAACATCCACCCCGAGGAGCCAGGCGTCTCGGCCGGCACATGTGCATCTGATAACCCGGCTCTGATACCAACTTGTCACAGCCACCCCGCCCGGTTGCGGAGGCGGAGCCGGCTGCGACGTCGAGAACCGGAACCCACGGCGGAAAGCGCGGCAACGGAGCATCGAGCTCAAATAACATACAACCAAGTGGCAACTAGCAACCTAGATACTCATTCAAGGCAAGCGAACTAGTAAACCCAACTTCTACCAAACATGCAGTTCATGGTGTCAAACATCAAACATCGCCACAACTCAGAAACACCAAATCCATAATATAACAACTCCAATATAAGCAAGTCAGGGCTCCGCCCTCAACTCAGAAGACAAACAAAGGCAGAGTATGTCTCAGATTATACGTCTTATACAAATACATGATCTAAACTACATGCATGCAGCTACAGCTACAGAGCCATTAAACCAAAACCTATATATACCTATGTGCGAAATCGGAAACCTTCTCGCTCAGGAGATTTCCCGCACGTGGTACTACTGCTGCTGCTGAAACCCAGAATAATGAAAGCACCGCGGACCTCTATTCCGGTAGCTTGTCGGGACAACTGAAAGGTTTAAACAAATGAAAGGGTGAGTCCTCGAGAGGATCCGAAGAAGGGCTGAGGTAAAACGTAGTTTGCCCAAGTGGCAACAAGCTGAACTCGCAAAATGAATAATACAAGCATATACATATACATATGAACATAAAGTATAAGGTGAGCCGGAAATCCAATCGTATGCGGTCCAACCGCCGTAACGACCGAAACGGCTGCCCTCTCACGGAGGTCAATATACGTAATGTAATGCAGAGCAGTATCGTAATAGAAAGCACGGTACCGGCTGGGGTCGCGATCCCCAAACTGTCGTAGGGTCACAGAAGTATATCGGCACCCCAAGTGCGGATATACGCAGAATGTCGGCACCCTCCAGTGCGGACACTGAACAGAAGTATCGGCACTCCCGGTGCGGATACGCAGAACAGAACCAAGGAGCACCCGTGGTCCCTTAGACCATCCGGGTCTCGTCACAGAACATAACATATAATAATAATAATACACAAATATAAACAGAAATATCATCACCTGATATGCATATACGTAACATAGTAGGAACCTGGGCCTCCAAGGCCATCCGGCCTTGAAACAGATCAAACATACGTTTTACCATTTGACGGGTCTCGGTTCACCGAACCACCGCCTCACCCGGAACCCGCCTCAACTAAACCCGATACACATCATATAACTCCCAGAATGTATAACGAGGGAAGTTGAGCCCTTACCTCAGCATCACCGCTCCGTTGCACAATTCCCGGGAAATCCCGGCTCCCGGCCCGAAAAGTTGCAACTTGCCTTTACGGTCCCACTCTACTCCACCCACGCAGAAACAAGCTGAACAACCACAATTGAGTCGAACACACCAAAACAAACCCCGAAAATCAATCCCGCACGATCCCGCACTTTCCCGCAAAAATCCACGTAACGCCGGTGCCACGAACCGAGCCAGAACATTGTTATTCATACACCCACAAACACATTCCAACCTTTAAACCCACATTCCAGACACTTTTCCCGGAAAACCCGCATAAACCTAACTTTTCCTACCATTGTCCGAAAATGATGTTTCAAACACCATTACAAACCCACTTCCATCCACAATACCAATTTAGCATCCAAATCAACCAAAAACAAACCCCAACATGGAAAAAGAATCATTTCAAGTTTCGGTTCTTCACCCAATTTTCACCCAATTACCATTTCAATCCAAACAAGGTTCCATTTGCTCTCTTTAATCACCAATTACAATTCTTAAGCAAGATTACTAACCATTTTCACCTTAAACAAGCAAAATCAACCATGAACCCTAATCCACTATTCACTCAAATTGGGGCTTTTCTACTCAATCAATTTTCCTCCAAATTGAAACCATAGCAAGCCTTAGAATCATGCTAGGAATCACATATCCAAAGCATGATCCAAGAACACAACCACACAATATTTTAGAAATTCCACCAATAATTCGACTAATTATGTTTCCCCCATCCATGGTGTTTTTCCAAAATCTAAACATAGATTCTTACTCTTCTCCATGCCAAGAACAACATACTTGAATTTGGAAGCAAGAGAATCATCCAAACTAGTAGCTAAGAACAAACCTTAATTTTGGTTTTCCTTCTCTTTCTCTACCAAAACTTGTTTTCAACTTGAAAAGAGAAGAAGGAAGTAAGCTTACCAAAGATTGGAGCCAAAACCTTGAAGAAATCAGCCAAGAAAATGGATGAACATGGAGTTTGGAGATGAAGAAGAATGGCGGCAAGAGGTAGAAGAAGGAAGAAGAAGAAAATGAATTTCTAACTCATTTTATGAAATAATATCCCCTTATATATTTATCCCTTCTTTTCCAACTTAAATAATAAATGGACAAGTGTCCTCCCAAAAACTGCAGCCGACTTCAGCCCAAAATCTGCCCAAAATATTTTTAACTTTTGGGTTAATAACAACTTAACCCCCCAATTTTCCAAATCTTTACAATTAAACCCCAAACGTAAGTAACGAACTCCAAATGGAACCAAAACTGACCACAACCCTCAGAATATCATAACATTCATAAAACATTTTTCAAATATTTATTTACCATTCCAGAGTGTCCTACCGAGCTCGCTGAACCCGAACGAATCCCGGCGTGGCCGCAAAATAACCGGACCACAACCCGTCACGACAAACCCACACGACCTCAAATCCCGAAGGATTCCCAGAAATAATGCTCAGATAAGTCCCGGGAGCCAATTAATCGCCCAGAAACGTGACTCCTCTCAAGGTCCTGGTGAAGCCTCTCAGGCCTCATGGTGGTCTTGTCCATGATAGGGACAACTGGGCGAGCAACACCCTTGGCGGCCATGACAACAACAGGAGTGAAAAAGGCTGAAAAGGCGAGAACACTGTCAGATTGGCTGTTAGCAATTTTATCAAACACCTGGCGTGCCAGGGACAAGAGAGCGGTTTCTCACCTAAAATTTCGATGGCAAAGGCAGGCGTAGACAGGAGCAGCAGAAAGACAATAGAAAATCGAACACAAAACCAAGAGTATCAGATTCAGACAAGGAAACGAAAGAGACAACGATATGCGAAACAAGATTCAAGCAGGAGAAACGAGAATGCGAAAGGGTGAGACTCGCAAGCAAAACCGGCTATTTATAAGCATAATGCTAGCGAAGCTGAAATGTCGCCTCACACGGAGACCTAATCCCAACGAGCCGCGTGTCAGAATTCGGTAACGGTAAGAGACGTTTGGCCTACCGCGTTGGTGATTGTTCCCAACGGTAACTTTAAGGCAAAACACGGAGTACAGGACCCTGCCCATACTCTGCCTCTAGGAGGAGGCACCTTGGTACACTACCCAAGCAAATGCCCCCTCGCATCTCGCCCCTCGCGTTATCGTCAGCAGCAACCAAGGAAACACATGGAGATGCCACCGCATAGCGTGAAGGCGCTACCAGGGGGCTTCGCACCTGCTGGCCTCGCTAGGACCTCACGGATCCGCATCTCCTGGTCTCGCTAGACAAGGTCTTCGCACCTCCTGGTCTTCGCCATCCACCACTTGGCGACGTCATAGACTGGGGAAGGAAGCTGGAAACGGTCGTTCCCACGACCTACCCACGTTCTCCATTACGTCATCAGTCTGCAGCAACTCTGAAACGTGGGGAAGCACTCCACTACTCCAAACACGGGACAACCGCCACCTCAACGCCTCCTATAAAAGGATGGCTTGGGAAAGGTACACTCTATCTACACACCTCCACTCCTCTTTCTGCTCCTGAGTATTCCGTTTTACACCTTGCAGATTACTCCGGAGCTCAAGATCGTCGTTCCGATCACTTCACCACCATTCAAGTATCTGGAAGCCTAGTCCCGTAAAGGAACCAGGCTATCACAAGACATATAGAACGCCCTCCCCCCATCCTCGAATCCCGAGAAACGCATATTGCACAAATCCCAATGGCATCTAGCAATGCCAACACACGTCAACTCCACAGACACGTGGAGGCAGCCCAAACGGATCCGCCACCAATGGTATAGAAGGAGAGAGAAACGAAGAGAGCAAAACGTTTTTCATTTCAAAACTTTCTTCCACTCTCTCGTCCATTTTCCTTGTGAGAGCTCAAGATTGAAGCTCAAAGTGGTTTCCACCAATATTGGTCCAAACTCTGAGGTAATGGATTATGTTATTCACAGTGAGAAATTATACGTTTCCTACGGATCAGAATTCTTATTGCATGTTCTGTTGATCAGTTTTGAAGAGAGAGATTTGAAAATCTGCTGGAACCGGCATCGCGGACGCTCCTCTCCACCACGGTTTCGTGAATTGTGTTGCTTCTGCGTGAAACGAATTGGTTGTGTGGAAATCTTTAGTGTATAAGGTAAGGGTTCAGTTTTTCCGTGATTCTACACTTCTGGGATGCGTATAAAATGCATATCAAGAGAAATTGGGTTAAGTTTGGCTAAGGGATATGTCTGAAGGTCATCGCTGTTCTGGGAATGAGGCTTCGCATGAATCTGGGAAAGGCTTCACATGAGTCTGCGAAGGCGCTTCGCATGAATCTGGGTGAACCTTCGCATGAATCTGAGGTTCCGCATGAATATGAGGTTTTGCATAAATCTGAGGCTTCGCGTGTATCTGAGACTTCATATAAATCTGTTATGGACGCTTTGCGATGGGGAATCCCATGGCCAGTTTCGCCTTGGGGTCTTTGCATTTGCTTGGAAGTTCCATCTGAAAGGTCTTCGCCTTCGCCTGGACTTCGCATTCGTTCTGAGAGGCTCCGCACCCACAATGGGAGTCCTCGCATTCGTCTTAAGGGGCTCCGCATTCACTATGAGAGTCCTCGCGTTTGTTCTGAGAGGCTTCGCCTTCGCACTGAGGCTTCGTCTTCGCACTGAGGCTTCGCCTTCGCATTGGGGCTTCGCCTTCGCCAATGGGTTCCCTCACCCCTGCACTTTCAGTATTGCGATGTGACCCTCAGCTTCCTTTAGCCTCGGTAACATATGCGACTGTCAGCTCCCTCTAGCCTCGGTAACACCAAACTTAACTTATGGCATAGGTTGGGTATATGCGTGGATCTGGAAATATGTTCAGGATAACTTGCTTGACAAGTTTCCTTCTGTATTTGTTTCTGTTCTGTTTGGCAGCGGGGATTCCAGACCCCAGGCTGGTACCATGCCTCTGATTATTCTGATATTCTGACACTGATATTCTGAAAACCTCTTCCGTAAGGCTAAGAGCCTCAGAGGTCTACCGAATCTGTCTAACTAATGATAAATGTTTGTCTGTTTGTATCTGTATTTTTGGTGCAGGTATAGTTAGTTCAGTATGCTTCAGACTTCAGAAATCCCATCCTATGCCTGACCCTTACTGAGTTCTCGTTGAGGACTCACCCTTATTCTGTTCACCTTTTCAGGCTCATTTGATAAGAAGCCCGAGGAGTAAAGATTCTCGGTGCTTTCTGGTGTTTGTGTTTCAGTATTAACGAATTCCGAGTATGTCTTCTGATTTAGAAAAAGAATAGTTATGCTTGTGATATCTGCAAGATCTTATTCTGGTTCTGAACACATTCTGAGATGTCTGACGGTTGCCTTCTGTCCTCTGTTCTCTGTTTAGCAGCAGCGGTGACCTACGTCGAGTTCTGTATGAGGATCTTGGCGTTCCAGATCCCTCCACACTCGTAGGTATTTTGGATAGTAGATTCTGGATCTGTAAATGTAAACGTTGCCATGTTTAGTATGTTGCATCACATTTGTATCGGTTTGGGTGTATATAAGTATGTTTGAATTCAGATGATTCTCGTTACTTGTACTACAAGTTTATTTATGAGTAAGTGAAATTTTAATCGGGTGGGTTTGGACCACTACACCAAGGGAACTCTGCGACCGCTGTTACCCCCGACTCCGGTTCCCGCCTCCGCACTGCCTCGACTTCCGCGCACGGCAGGGGGTAACCCCTGACACAAAGTATGCACAAGAAAATGTAAGGAAGGTTTAGGAACCATAAAATCAACCAAATGTGTGGTTCCATAAATATGGAGCAACTTTCAGAAGCTCATGGTTTCCAAAAGGAGCTGATTTCACAAAATCTGATCCGTAATAACTTCCTTACTCAACACAAGAATCAGTTTGATAAGCTTACCTTGAAGCTTCTTCAAGTTTCCTTCAAGATCACCTTTGGCCATTAATGGTGTTTTAGCCATGAAGTTCTCACGGATGAAGAAGAAGAAGAAAGAATATAAAAGTGGAAGAAATAATGTTTTCTTCCTTTATATATTTTCCATTTCTTCCATTTCTTTTTCATTTCTCTCATTTTCTTCCAAGTGTCCACTTTCATTCCTTTTCTTTTTCTTTTCTTTCTCTTTCTTCCCTTTCCCACATTTTATCGTTCCATTTCTTTTCTTTTCTTTTACCATTATCTCTTCCTTTCCTTTTTTTCTATTTTGTCTTCTTCTTTTCCTTCTTTCCTTTCATGTGGCGCCACTTGTCCCTCTCATTTAATTATTTGGTTCCATTTTTCTTTTTTTACACTTTAGCCTCCAAACTTTGTAAAGTTGCAATTTAATCCAATCGCAACTTGCATAACTTTCAAACGGCCTCTTCGAACGGAACGAAATCTGAGCCACATCCTCGGAACTTCATATCACACACAAATCATGCTTCACATGTTTAACTATAAGTCCCGAACCACACACAATTAGCGCCACCATATTGTTCATCCCGAGACAACTTAACCCAAGCAAATCCCGACGTGTGTGCTTGCTAGCTTTCCCGTCATGTGTGCTTGGCTCGGTTATCATTACAATACTCATCCCGAGTCGTAAAATACCATATACCCTTGGCGCCATCAAATTTTTCCATCCCGAGCCCCGAGTGTCGCCCAAGAACGAAAGTCCTGACCCCAAAAAATATTTTCCGCGGAAAGGTTTGGCGGACTCATGCGACCTTGAATATATAAGCATTCCCGAAAATGTTACCTAGAAAAGATCCGGGAGCTATCTGACCAACAGAAAACATGCCCCGCATGTTGGGAACGGAGCCCTGGAATACACAGAAGTCACCACCCGCTCGGGGTGACTGTAACATTCTCCCCCCTTAGAACTCTTGGTCCTCCAAGAGTAACCTGAACCATACAGATGTCCCAAAGGACCAGAACAGATGTTCTCTTCACCTGGCATATTCGGACCACCGTTGCTGGTGCGACGAGAGTGGTAGTTTAGACTACCATCCCGAGCCTCTCAGCGGCGTCCAAACCCTCAGGGTGCATTTTCTTGCGCCCTAAGTCAGTTGCCGGTATTTCTACCTGACAACCCAGACAATATCGAATCTATACCTAACAGACCTTCAACATGCCAACATGGAAGACATTGTGCACTGCAGACCGATATATCTCGGGGCAAGACCGAATGACATAACCGTATACTCGTAGTGCTTTTATCGAGTACGGAAAGCAGTCTTCGGAATATCCTCTTCCTTTACCCGTAACTGAAGATTCCCAAATCGCAGATCGTTCTTTGAAAAGATCCTTGAACCTCTCAGCTGATCAAAGAGATCATCGATCCTAGGCAGCGAGTACTTATTCTTAATAGTGATGACATTCAATCACCTATAGTCAATACCTAATCGAAGTGATCCGTCCTTCTTCTTGACAAACAGAACCAGAGCACCCTATGGTGAAGTGCTTGGTTGGACGAAGCTCTTCTCCTGAAGTTCCTCCAGCTGCTTCTTTAGTTCAACCATCTCCATTATCGGCATCTGATAAGGAGGGACAGAAATCGGGGTGAACCCGATTGCAAATGAATTTCAAACACAATTTCCCGCTCCGGTTGCATCCCGAGCAAATCCTCCTGAAACACCAACGGAAAATACCGGACCACTGGAATCTTGTCCAGCTCCAGTCGAGTGTTTGCCGTATTCAGATCATAACACTCCTCTGAATCTGATATCGAAACCTAATCCAGAACCTACAGTTCCATGCTGCGCTTTACAACATCCACATCGGCTGAAACAAAGAGAGGTAGTACCTCCCCAGTGTAGATTTAGAGATTCATAGCATGATGTGTTTTCCATAATCATGCCTCTCCACTTTCACAGAGAAGAAAGAGGAGAAGGAGGAGGCAGGATTAGAAATAGGAGGCATACCTTACACCCTTGAGAAAATAACGTAAGGATCTTTGTCCTTGCTCCAAACGTTTGCTCGAAGTCTTCTTCGTTGGTGGCAAATTCCTCTTCGATCTTCAAGCCTTCGAATTGCTTGATGAGGACTAATTGCATGTGATGGAATGAGGTTGTTTTGTGTTGAATAGACACAAAATAGTTCCACCCGAAATGCTCTAGGAATGCCTTAATATTTCGGCCAAGAACTAGAGAGAAAAGAGAAGAGTTTCGGATTCTTAAGTGTGTTTATGTGTTGTGGCCAAATCATCTATTTATAGATGATGTAGGGAGTTATTAGGAAGGGTTACAACTCCTCATGTCCAAAAATACACATACTCTCGGCCTAAGGAGTGGTTACTCCCTCCTTGTACACTCACTTGTCCAAATGCTAAGTAACTACTCTTTTAGGCGAAGTGGTGTCTTCCCTTGAGGTGCCTTTTCACTAATTTCAGGCTCTCATGGCCGAAAATCTCTTGGTAACTTCCAAGAGATGTGCACACATGCACCAGGGTGCATACACCATGCACCTCGATTGCCAAAGCCATGTCCTTTTACCAAAATACCATTATTTTGTGTAAAAGGATGCTAGTAAGTAGTTACTACTCATGAAACATCACAAATGTTCCATATAGTCACAATTCACATAGTTGAATTCCATAAAACTCATTTCAGCTCACTTTGAGCTGAAATCACTTCTCCATTTGAGATGAGCTCAAAAGGACTTGGTGCGCGAAGAATTCCAACACCCAGAAACCATAACGCTACGGTTAGCACAACCAATGTGCACAGAATTCTTGGATAGCCAACCCATCCCAACACCTATACCAAATTGGGAGGGGGTCCATGTGGTTGCTGAAGATTCGGTGGTGGTGATTGTGGTTGTTCAGACCCTGGATTCCGCTGAATCCGTCTTCTAACTCTCGGAGGCGTGGGATCCCGGTCCCTACCCTCCGGCAACTGATCACGCCGTCTATGCGTGTTAACCATTTCCTGAAAACAATCCTAACCATATACCAACTCATACATAACAGTTAACTCTCTCTCTATAGCAGCTAGTAGCGGTATTCTAAGGCTCTGTAGGTGTATATGCATGCATGTCATCTGTCTAATCATGCTATGTATCTTAGATACATTTTGCTTCTGTATATATGTTCGGGATACTTTGTAGGGCCGGGGACTTGCCCATGACAGTGGAGGGCGGGACCCGGGATGTGATCATATTCTGTCGTGTTAGACACATTCTGTATCTGTGTGTTTCTGAGAAGCTATGTATGATGTTATCCATGAACTGTATGTTTGGTGATGGTTGAGTGCTCGCCTATTTCAGTGGGGCGGGGCTCGCCATAGATAGTTAGGGTTTATACTGTATACTTGCCATGTTTGGGAATTGTAGGTTGTGGGTCCAATCACGACCGAAGGTTATAAGCGCATAACTCTGTCTGCATACTCCGTGAGCAAAGTGTTCTCAGGCACCGGGCCTTTGAGAACGAGTCTTTGCGGGCCGGGTCACGGGATCACTACACGCAGCGGGTCTTGGTTGGACTGACCGCTTCCGTTTCCGCCGTAGCTTCCGCTTCCGCCGTCGCGGGACGGCCCCGCCTCCGCAACTGGGCGCGGGCGCACCCGTGACATGTGTAGCCCTGAATAGAGCTTACGATGGCCTCCTATGGTTGTCCTGATGATCTTGATAATGACTGAGTGGTCATAGTGGTGATGGAGAGCTTCCTTAACTAAATCGGAGAAGGTTATCAACGGGATCCCGCTATGGGTGATTTTGTGTTCACATTCCGATAACTTCTCGTCGCTTGCCAAAATGGTGCTCTGATCTGCTTCCGATACATCCCCCTCCTTTGCTTTGACCACTGAGATTCGGCCGAGCCACCAACTTCTTCCTACGGCCCATTTAATACTAATTGGTTCAGGAATTCTTCTGAGATCAGACAGAGCTAACGTTTTGGGTTTAGGGTTTCATCGATTAAACGCTCCAATCTTTTCGGTATGTACTGAGGTAGTATTAAGGCACACACCCAAGAATATGAACACATGGTGTTCTCAGTTCTAAGCGAGACGATTGGGAAGAAGCCGAGAGATTGAAGCAAGAAATTGGATTGATCGGAGACAGTTATCGTCAGTCATCGGTGAGGGGTGGTGGAGGAGAAGTAAAGTGATGAGGTTATAGATATGAATTAAACTTTGAGGTTCAAATTTTAGGGAACTATAAGTTTGAGGACTGAAGTAAAATTTTTATAAAGGTAAAAGAGTAAATTCACATAAATATGTTAGAATTAACGGCTTAGGAGGACGAAAAGGACCAAAATATGACAAAATACCATGGGATAGGACTTAAACATGACAAGTTTTTAAAATAGGACCAAAACAGGATAATAATTGTTTAACGGGACTGCCAACGGAACAGATCCAAATGCTAGAATGCAGGAGGTAACTTGCAGGACAAGTTATCCCAAGTGATGATGGGAGGTAACTTGCCAGACAAGTTATCCTACGCAGAAAAAATCTAGATGCCGGGATGCAGATCCAGAAGCCGGAATGCAGAAGGAAACTTGCCGGACAAGTTACCCTGAATGATAACAGCGGGTAACCTGCCGGACAAGTTATCTCGGAGCGTCCAGCCGCATACCCGAGCCTATGCCATAAACTGAGTTCGGTATCACCGACCCCACCCTCAACTTGAACCCAGCCCCAGTTACCCCGACACGCATATATAAGCATCCCAGAATGCAGAGTCAAGGAAAATTGAACCCTTACCTTGTATACCGAAAATTCCCGAACCGGGCTCCTGCGCAGATTCCCAGAAACTAATTTTGGCAGAGTTTCGGCTTAGTTTCTGCCAAACTCCCTGTTGACAATTCATCAAAAGATCACAGAATAAAAATCCAGGAACCACAAAATCATAAATCTGAACAACTCCGCCACACACCAAAAATTAAGACGTTAACGATTTTTCACACATAAGCTCATTTACAAAAACTGATACATACAGAATGCATAACTCTTCACCGTGAACAACTTATATCATTACCTCTTCACAAATCTGAAGTTGGGTTCCTGTGCAAAAAATCAGAAATTGATTTCGACAATACTCCAGAATCGTTTCAACTCAACCTCCTTTCCAAAACTGATCCTAAAACACATAAACAACGTTTAGAAACCAAGAAACATACCCCATATGTGTGGCGCCTCAACATGTAGAAAATTTCAGAAAAAACGGCTTTCAAACGGAGCCGTTTCAGAAAAATCTGATCTGTAGGATGTTCCTAACTTCTCCCGAGGATCAGTTTCATATAATTACCTCGAAGCTTCGCCAACTCTCCTTCAAGATCACAAGAAGCTCAACAATGGTGGCCACATTTTGGAAGAGAGGAGGAAGAAGATGATGAAAATGACAAATGCATTTCTTTTCTTCTTTTTATCCCTTCCACTTTTGACTTTTCTTCTTTTTATCTCCATTTCTTTCCTTTTTCTTTTCCTTCCATTTCTTTCCTTTTCTTTCTCTTTCTATTTCTTCCCTTTCTCACGTTTTATCCTTCATTTTCTTTTCTTTCTTTTTTATTACCATTATCTCTTCCTTTCTTTTTTCCATTTTTTCGTCTTCTTCTTTTCCTTCTTTCCTTTCATTTGGCGCCACATATACCTCTCTTCAATTATTGCTATTTCAAAATTTTCTTCTTTTACACTTTAGCCCAAAACTTTGCAAAGTTGCAATTTAATCCAACCGTAACTTGCATATTTTTCAAACGGGAACACCTACGGAACTGGAATTCGGACACCAACTCCAGGACTTCATAACACACCGAAAACATGTTTAATATGTTCAAATTGAAGTCCTGATATTCACAAAAAATCAGAAAACGGATCATCAATCGTATAGAAATTACCTCGAAAACCACCCGGCGCATGGCGGCTGTAACAATCTCCCCCCTTAGAACTCTTGGTCCTCCAAGAGGGTCCTTAGTCTCTGATACTCCTCGGGATATAGCTCCATCATATCCTTCTTGGTCTCCCAAGTCGCCTCCCGGTCAGAATGATGTGACCACTGAATTTTGACCATCAGAATTAACTTGCTACGGAGTTTTCGAGTATCTCGAGCCAGAATGACAACCGGTACCTCCTGATATGTTAAATCCAGTGCCAATTGAACCTCCTCCGCTGGTACAGTCTGAATCGGATCTAGCAGACACTTCTTGAGCATGCTGACGTGGAATATATTATGAACCGCAGACATGTCGTGTGGCAATGACAGACGATAAGCTACCTTGCCAACCCGTTCCAGAACCTCATACAGACCGATATATCTCGGGGCTAACTTGCCCCGTCTACCGAATCTGAAAATTCCCCTAATCGGTGCCACCTTCAACCATACCTTATCACCCACCTCGAACTCTAAATCTGTCCGACGTCTATTCACATACGAGGTGGTTTTGTCGTTTGCAGCCTTCAACTGTGCCTGAATCTTCTTAACTTTCTGCGTAGTCTCCTCGATAATTTCAGGACCTAACTCCACTCTGTCTGATGCCTCCGCCCAGCAATGAGGTGTCATACACCTCCGCCCATACAGAGCCTCGTAAGGCGCCATGCTGATAGTAGTCTGATAACTATTGTAATACGAGAACTCTGCCAACGGCAAGTGCTGATCCCAGTCACCTTCAAAATCTAATGCACAGCTCCGCAACATATCCTCCAGAATCTGAATAACTCTCTCCGACTGTCCGTCAGTCTGAGGGTGATATGTTGTGCTCAGATGGATACGCGTGCCCAATGCTTTATGAAAAGCATTCCAGAATGGTGCGGTGAAACGCGGATCCCGATCAGATACTATGGAGTCTGGTACTCCATGTAACCGCACAATCTCTCTGATGTACAGATGGGCAAGCTTCTCTAATGGATCTGTCACTCGGATAGGCAGAAAGTGAGCACACTTAGTTAATCGGTCTACAATAACCCATATAGCATCGTGATGAGATCGCGTCATAGGTAGACCTGTCAGAAAATCCAACGTGACATTGCCCCATTTCCTCACTGGAATGGGCAACGTCTGCAATGTTCCTGTTGGCTTCTGGTGCTCAATCTTTACTCTCTGACATGTAGCACACTTCGAGACATAGGTGGCAATGTCTCTCCGCATGCTAGGCCACCAGAAGTGCGTCCTCAGATCCTTGTACATCTTCTCGCCTCCTGGGTGTATGCTCAATCGACTCGAATGAGCGTCTGCCATAATCTCATCCCGGAGTGCCTGAATATCGGACACATATAGCCGATAATTGAAGTACAACAACCCCTGTTTGTACTCAAATGACTGACGCAATGCTCCTTTGCTCTCGCCCAATATCTTTTTCAGCTTTGGATCATTTCCCTGTGCAGCTCGAACACTATCCAACCATCTGGACTGAATAGTTAGAGTGCATACCTGTGCATCCTCCCAACGCCTCCAATTATGCCATAAGCACACCAGATCATCCTCCTTGGCCCTATGATCTGGGTCTCCGCCCCTGACCAATCCTGTGTACTTCCTGCTCAGAGCATCCGCCACAGAGTTACCTTTACCCGCGGTGTACTCGATGCTGCAGTCATAATCCTTAATGTACTCGAGCCACCGACGTTGCCTCATGTTCAACTCCTTCTGAGTGAACAAATACTTTAGAATTTTATGGTCGGTATAAATCTGAAATTTGCTCCCGAGCAAGTAATGTCTCCACTACTTTAGAGCATATATTACTGCAACCAGTTCCAGATCACGTGTCGGATAGTTTTGCTCATGCGGTCGAAGCTGTCTCGACCCATAAGCAATAACATTATTCCCCTGCATCATAACACATCCCAATCCGACTCGTGACACATCTGTGTAGATAACATACGGCGCACTCGGATCCGGTAATATCAGAATTGGAGCGTTCGTCAACCTCTGCTTAAGCTCCTGGAAACTGCACTCGCACTCGTCAGACCAAATAAAGGCACGCCCCTTCTGAGTTAGCTGAGTAAGAGGTGAAGCCAGAATGGAAAAACCCTGAACAAACCTCCGATAGTACCCAGCCAATCCCAGAAAGCTCCTGATCTCACGCACATTCGTGGGTTGCTTCCAATCTCGTACAACCCTAATCTTCTCAGGATCCACAGATAAGCCATGTTCACCAATAACATGACCTAGAAAAGCAACCTCACGAATCCAGAACTCAGACTTGGAAAAATTGGCATATAGCCGGTGTTTCCACAGTGTCTGTAGTACCATCCTCAGATGGTCCTGATGTGCATCATCATCCTTGGAATAAACTAGGATGTCATCAATGAACACCACAACAAACGAATCTAGGTCAGGACAGAAAACTCTGTTCATCAGATCCATAAACGTTGCAGGAGCGATAATCAGATGGAACGACATAACTGTGTACTCGTACTGTCCATACCGAGTCCGAAAAATAGTCTTTGGAATGTAGTCCTCCTTAACCCGTAACTGAAAGTATCCGGACCGCAGGTCGATCTTCAAAATGACCTTTGCTCCTTTCAACTGATCAAACAGATTATCGATCCTAGGTAATGGATACCTGTTCTTCACTGTGATGGCGTTTATTTTCCGATAATCGATGCACAACCTGAGGGTTCCATCATTCTTTCTCACAAACAGAACCGGAGCACCCCATAGAGAAGTGCTTGGTTTAATAAACCCTTCACAAGAAATTCATCCAGTTGTTTCTTGAACTCATTCATTTCAACAAAAGGCATGCAATAAGGGGGAACAAAAATCGAGTAGAACCTGGTTGGAGCTGAATCTCAAATGTGATCTCTCGCTCCGGTGGTAGTCCTGGAAGATCCTTCGAAAAGACCTGCGAAAAGTATCGTACAATCGGGATCTTCTCCAGCTCCATTCTAGTATCAACTGGATTCAATCCATAATATTCTTCCTCACTTACCACCGACACCTGATCTAGAACCTGAAGCTCCATACCGTGTTCCACAACTTCCACATCCGGCACTACAGATATAGGTATTACCTCTCCAGATACTCTAATCTATTGCTAGGCACAATTAATCTGAACAGAATTCTTGTATAGCCAATCCATCCCAAGAATCACATCATAAGTCGGAACATCCAGAACTAACAGATCAGACATAAAATTGTGTCCTCCTATTGTCAGGACACAATGCCGAGCCATCTCATTCGAAAACAAATATTGACTTCGAGCAGTTTTAATCAGAAACACATCAGACAACTGACAAACAGATAATTGCAGAGATTGAGCACATTTCTGTGCTACAATCGATGTGGAAGCACCAGTGTCGAAAAGCACATTAACAGATATATCATTCAGAAACAATGTACCTTTCAGCGCTCCCTACTGAGCTGACTCGCCCTGCTCAATCTGAAAAACTCTATCGGCACGAGGCTGCTGTGCTGACGGAAGTGGTGGTCGCGCTGGCTATCGCGGACCTCTCTGAAGTACCTCCCGCCCCCTGCGTGCACTAGGCTACTGTGGAGGCGGTGCCCGAGGAAAACTGCCAGACTCATATCTGGGCATTAGAGGATAGTCGCAGATCCAGTGCTCCGTGGACCCGCTTCTCAGGCATCGGTCGGACTCTCGATAACATGGTCGACCGGCGTGAAATTTCCCACAACTGCGACAAGGAGGTCCAGATGGTGCTGCTACAATGCCCTTTCCTTTGTCAGTCGGCCCGGCTCCAGCCGTCTGCCCAGTACTCCAGAAAGGTCTCCGTGATCTCTGAAATCCAGAACCTCGTACACTCTCACGAGGTCGATAAGGAGACTCCTCCTGCTCCAGAAGCTGAGCCTTCTGAACTGCCTCACGGTAAGTAGCGATGCCCAGGGGTCGCAACGCCCATCTGATATCGGGGCGCAGTCCCCATATAAACCACTTGGCCTTCTGCTCCTCAAACCCATAGTATTGAGGAACAAAACAGACCAACCGATCGAACTCCTGCTCATAGTCCTGCACAGTCCTGTCACTCTGCTACAGACTGTTGAACTTCCTCTGACGGAGATCTCAGACTGCATCACCGATATAGTACTCTAAGAACACTCGGGAAAACTCCTCCCAGCCCATACCTGGGTCCTGCTCATCTCTGCGCTCAAACTGTACTCTTCTGCTGCTCTGTACACTCCTCCATCAGTGATCTGCCTGCCCGGCCAAGTTGTATGTAGCTAGGGATACCATGGTAGTGGAAGACAAGTGTAAGATCCTGAGCGTCTTCTCCATGTCAGAAACCCAAGTCTCTGCTACTTCTGGTCCTCCTTTGCCATCAAACTTCGTCTGATTCATACGCAGAAATCGCTCCAACAATCTCACATCCCTTGATCGGGACTCCTGCTGCCCATGTCGCCTACGAGACCGGCGAGAGCTCTCTGACTCATCATACTCATCATCTCTGTATCGTCTACAATGTCGACAACTCCCGTCACCCCAGTGCCGCTCATCCTTAAAATAATCAGATCTGACCTCACGATCGACCTCTGACCGTACCCTCCTAGATCGAGGGTGTCGTCTCTCTGAATCCTCCTCATCAGTACTCTCCCTCTGCTCCTCCTGCAGCGGAGTACCGGTATGAGTTGTGGCGCGGGTGACAATATTCCCCTCGCTCTGAACCTGCTGAGCCCCCGGAGTAGCCTGAGCCAACGCAGGCAATAATGCTGTAACTACATCCCGGATCTGCTCCAGGGTCTGTGCAAGGTCAAGGGGAGGCTGCTGCTGAGGATGCAACTATTGTCCCAGATCCCGAGGTTCTCGGACATCTCTTGGAGAGTCAGGATCCCTGTCCCGCTCACCCTGATCTCTCTCTCGCTGACGGCGAGTATTAACCATAGCTCCTGAAATTCACAGATGCACGAGCACATACAAGACGGTAAGTGTCTAACAGAAGCTAGCAGCGGTATTTCTATAGGCTCTGCAATGTAAATGCAATGCATGATGCCATAACACCTGAACTCAGAATCACACATGTATATTAGAAAGTTTAACTCTGGACATCATCCTTTCTTCTGATTCTATTTAGTACATCTCGAAGAACCGACCCCTGCTCTTACACCCCTTCCAAAAATGTTCAAGTATAGGGGTTGCCAGACCCCTTACCGAACATCCCTGGAATAAGCGGCAGAACAACGGCTCGCCCTACCAAGCCCGTACACAGAACAAAGATTCACTTATGGACTATAACAGGCTCAGAACACAACTTCACTTGATCCTCGTACTTGAATGAACCTGGCTTTGATACCACCTTTACTGTTATCCCCTTTAGCGGAAGCGCACGTAATGCGGAATGCCCGGCGGCATTAGCGGAAACCGGAATTGGGGTAACAGTAAAACAGAGTTCCCTCGATGTGGTGGCCCAGAACCCAACCCGATTAAAATTTTTCTTTTACTCTACTCATGCTATTAACTTGTAATGCAAGTGACGAGGATCATCTGAACACAACACATGTATGTACATACATACAGATATGACAACACAAGTTCTGCCCCGCAGGCCTCAAAATGCAGCAGAATACTGAAATTCTCATACCGATACATATGTGATGCAACCTAACTTTACATGCATGCGTTCACATATACAGAGCCAGAACCTAATATCCAGAATACCTACGTGTGTGGAGGGATCTGGTGCACCAAGATCCTCAGAAAGCAACTCCACGTAGGTCACCGCTGCTAAACAAATAACAGAAGACATACCGTCAGTAACCTCAGAATGTGCTCAAATCAGAATCGGATCTTGCAGAATAGCAGAAAATCTCAAACGGGACTATCCTTTTTCCAAATCAGAAGTCAGACTCGGAATTAACAATACCTGAAAATCAAATACCAGAAAAGCACCGAGAGACTCTACTCCTCGGGCTTCTTATCAGACGAGCCTGAAAAAGTGTAAATATATAAGGGTGAGTCCTCGTTGAGAACTCAGTAAGGGTCAGACATAGGATAGGGTATCTCAGAAATCCAGAATACTCGGAACTAATATACCTGCACAGAAAACACAGATACAAACGGAAACAGATATACAGATAATAATAAGAACGATGTCAGAAATGTTAGTAGTCAGACAGAATCGGCAGACCTCTGAGGCTTTTAGCCTTACAGAAGAGGTTTTCAGAAATAACAGAGGCATGGTACCAGCCCGGGGTCCGGAGATAGCAGAATACAGAAGGATACTTGCCGGACAAGTTATCCCGAGTGATGACGGGAGGTAACTTGCCGGACAAGTTATCCTGCGCAGAACAGATCCAAATGCCAGAATGCAGGAGGTAACTTGCCGGACAAGTTATCCCGAGTGATGACGGGAGGTAACTTTCCAGACAAGTTATCCTGCGCCGAACAGATCCAGATGCCGGAATGCATATCCAAATGCCGAAATGCAGAAGGAAACTTGCCAGACAAATTACCCTGAATGATAACAGGAGGTAACTTGTCGGACAAGTTATCTCGGAGCGTCCACCCGCATACCCGAGCCTATGCCATAAACTGAGTTCGGTATCACCGGGCCCCACCCTCAACTCGAACTCAGCCCCAGTTACCCCGACACGCATATATAAGCATCCCAGAATGCAGAGTCAAGGAAAACTGAACCCTTACCTTGTATACCGAAAATTCCCGAACCGGGCTCCCGCGCAGATTCCCAGAAACTAATTTCGGCAGAGTTTCGGCTTAGTTTCTGCCCAACTCCCTGTTGACAATTCATCAAAAGATCACAGAATAAACATCCAGGAACCACAAAATCACAGATCTGAGCAACTCCGCCACACACCAAAAATTCAGACGTTAACGGTTTTTCACACAGAAGCTCATTTACAAAAACTGATCCATAGAGAATGCATAACTCTTCACCATGAACAACATATATCATTACCTCTTCACAAATCAAAAGTTGGGTTCCCGTGCAGAAAATCAGAAATCGATTTCAGCAGTACTCTAATCGTTTCAGCTCAACCTCCTTTTCAGAACTGATCCAGAAACACATAAACAACGTTTAGAAACCAAGAAACATACCCCATATGTGTGGCGCCTCAACATGTAGAAAATTTCAGAAAAACGGCTTTCAAACGGAGCCGTTTCAGAAAAATCTGATCCGTAGGATGTTCCTAACTTCTCCCGAGGATCAGTTTAATATAATTACCACGAAGCTTGGGCGAGTATTCTTCAAGATCAGTTGAAGCACATCAATGGAGTCTTACTCCCATGGAAGAACCGTGAAGAGAGGAAGAAGAAGAAGAAGAAGAAGAAGAAATGAAATGAACAACATTTTCCCTTCCACTTTTGACTTTTCTTCTTTTTATATTCTTTTCTTTTTCTTTTCTTTCCTTTTCTTTTCCTTTACTTTCTCTTTCTTTCCTTCCTCACGTTTTATCCTTCATTTTCTTTTCTTTTTTACCATTATCTATTCCTTTCTTTTTTCCATTTTGTCTTCTTCTTTTCCTTCTTTCCTTCCATTTGGCGCCACATATACCTCTCTTCAATCATATATGTTTCAAATTTTCCACTTTTACACTTTAGCCCAAAACTTTGCAAAGTTGCAATTTAGTCCAACAGCAACTTGCATATTTTTCAAACGGGAACACCTACGGAACTGAAATTCGGACACCAACTCCGGGACTTCATAACACATAGAAAACATGTTTAATATGTTTAAATTGAAGTCCCGATATTCACAAAAATCAGAAAACGGATCGTCAATCATACATAAATTACCTCGGTTAATGAACCTTCCTTAACTTTTTTGATGATTGAGTGCTGGTTGATTCCCAAAAGAGATACTTGAATAGTTCAGATTCAAGTCCTTGCTCGATGCGCCCCTTGAAAATCTGTCCTTGAAAATGAATGATGACAATGTGCATGATGCATGATTTCCATGATGTATGACTTTAAAAATGCTGGAAGTTTGGAGTTGTTCACAACACCTTCGTAAAATCAGGATGATCTCTGATTATAACCAATGATGGAGATTTTCAATTAAAACCAATGATGCATGGTAGATGCAAAAATGTTTACTCAACTTACTTCATGAACACCGTTCATCTTGTCTGATATGATCTTACCTTATCGTCAAAAAAATTGTATTCCATTCTTGGATTCCATTGCCCCCCGAGAACAATTATATGAGTGAATGATCCGTTTGCCCCTAAATGATATAAGGAAATCACATATTCTCCACAAAAGTCTTTAAACCATGTCTGACGTCTGATTCATGCTCATTAATGTATAATGGTTGATCCTTAAAGAAAACTCTTATCAATTTATAGAACTTGATAAAATACATGATGGTCCTTATATCATTATCATAACTCTGTTATTCTTCCCATTTTCAACTTTAAGAAGTAGAATGTGCGAGAGTGGAAAAGGCTTTTTAACATGAAGGATTTCTTGTGTGGAGGTTAAGGTGAAGAATGAACACCATTTAAGTGGTTCTTTATGTAAAGTGGCATCCATTAATGGTAGGCTAATGAAAAGTAGGATAGTTCAGGCGAAAGGCCTAGTAACGTCACAAATGAGAAATTGACTTCTTTTCAAAACCTGATAGTGTCAATCACAAAATCATCGCCTTATCCAACAAGAACGACTTGAAATGTTGCCTCTCAACTCTGATGGTCTGTTGAACTACTCTTCAGAAACTTGAAAGTGGTTGATACTCCTTGAGAGTTAAGTTTGTTACCCAAACCTTTATGATGTCTAGAACCGCTCTTTGGGAAACTTGAAAGGTGAGTGATACTCCTTTAGATTTGTTTCATGCCCTCATGGTAATGGGGCTAGTGATAACTGCTTCAATTGTGCCTCCATTCTAAACCATCTTTGTAGATTTTCAGTTTAGACTCCATAACTCACTTTTTTCATTTTTCATTCTTCTTCTTTTTTTCGGGTCGGACCTTGTTTGAATGCGTTTTTTAGTCATTTTGATGTGAGCGTAAATAGTTGTTGCTACCTATACCCGATTACTTATGACTAAAATGCAAAGACAAATGGCTACTAGCACTACTCATATCCTTAGATATGTTTCAAACTAAAGATAGTGGAGTAGAATATTTTTGACCCCCCTTTTCCTTTTCTTCATTTTTGAGAGTCATGGGTATTGATGTGATGAAGGCATCATGACCGTTGATCTGACCTTGGGATTGATGAATTCAGTGAAACTTGATTTGATATCCACCGCAGCAATGATCTGAAATGTTCTTTCGTTCTCATGTCTCTTTTTTTTTATGAATTAGGTTCTCTTCTTTTGGAAAAAATATTTGAGATGACCGATCTTTTGATGCGGAGAAATAACCATATGATGTTTATTTGGCCAGCGGTTCAGACAACATTTCTCTGAAATAATCTCACAGTTAAAGGGCCACATCAAAATAATTCTTACAAGATTTGACAATGTCTTTGAGATAGCCACTATCGAGTCCTCCTTTTTACTCATAGGTGACATTATTTATGTTGTGGCTTGGTGAAAGAGTCTTGAAATGGAGAAGAGAATTCTTGAATTGTGATGTGGTATTTTGCTGAAGGATGCCAAGGTGCACATTTTACACCTTCTCATTTCAAGGAAAACAATAATAGATGTTCGTTGCAACAAAGACAATTCCCTTGATTTCGGACCAAATCTAGAGACTTTCAACTTTCAATTTATTTTGGCAAGCTCTCAAAGATTAGAGTTAACTTAAGATTTTTTTTCCAATTATTCACCAATTTGCATAGATCTATGTATTAGAACTAGCTTAAAGATGACTTGTGAGAAATTGTCTTTCCATGCCATAAAAACACGTAATCAGATTTTTTTTTCACATCAGAAAATTGTTCTCAAACACCCTAACGTCCACTTCTCTTTTTTTTGCAAGATATTTTTATTTATTGATGTTCCAAGTTTGGGAATGTAAATGTACAATGAAAAGTATGAGACATAAATAACTAATGCATTGCTGATGTGCAATTTCAAATGTGTGTCAATGATAATTAAATTAAATATGATGCATGTGAAAATGAAATACAAAGGAACATCAACTAGTACAAATAGTATATACAAAAATGTACAAGTATAAAGAACAAATGAGTTGTATTGACAATTTTGAAAGAAACGACTCTTTTTGTACAAAATAAGATAATCCAAACCCAACAAGTTGTTATACTCAGGTCTTCAAACTTCATGAAATCACTTAAGTGCATTGGTTATTGGCCTTGTCTTGTCTTCTTAACCCATATCATATGATGTTGAACTTTTCATCTGTCACTCATGCCACTCGTGTAAAGTCTCGCATTTGTTCCTCCAAGAATTGACATGTTTGCCCTTTCCTAAATTTTACTGCTTCGAGTGCTCACATTTGATCTTGAAAAGTTCATTCATGCCAAATATGGATTTATTTCAAGCTCCTCGAGATCCCTTTCGGCTCAAAACATTGTGCAAGTTTCATCTTTGAAATGATAATGTCCAGTGATATGTGTGAAGAATATAGTGAAGATTTACAATTATACTATCAATGGTTAGGAAAATGTGTACTGTAAATGCTATTAAAAGGCAAAGAGAAAAGAAACACTAATTATGTACACAAAAAGCTGAGTATTATAAGAACGAGAATATTTAAATGAGAATGATGTTTGTTTTACGCAAATGCGATAGAGAAAAATAAAAAGAAGACATGTTAATTGCATGCTCATAAATTATAGCATCAAGTATTCAAAAAAAGGGTCCACATATATACAAATTTGTAAGATAATGTGTCTTGTCAGGGTTAAGCTTAGTGGAATGATTTATAGTCATTATATGCAAAAGTGGTCTTTGAAAGAAGAAGGACAAATGTAGGTTCTCGAATCCCTTTTAATGAGTTCTATCGATCTAGAAAAGGCCCAATTCCTTACCCACGAGGGTTAAGTAAGGAAGGAATAATTCGAGTCATAGTTTTCGCGTTCCCATTGAGGTGACTATTGTCACACCCGGACAACACTACTAACCACTAGGGTTTAGAGAAAGCGCGGTGACTACTGCCACCGACTAGCCTATTCCGGGTATTCGAAAAATGGGTTACGCAGAGCTCGGGTGGAGAGCTCGAAATGCGTGTTTTGTGTGTGTGAGAATCATAATCTGTACAATAAAAAAATCATGAAAAATAATAAATTAAATAGAGTCAAGCAAAGAAATAAAAATCAAACCCTTTATGTGGCTCGATCAGTCCCCAACAAAGTTGCCATCTGTAGCAACGTGGTTTTTGACAAGGAGTCGCCACCAATCTTTTTACCTAAGTCGATTGGAAACCTGAAAATGGTCTATGAGAATATCTCGATTCGTTTGTTAGTTACGCTAAAAAAGCATAAATTTCCGAGCGCCAAAAATTGGTACCACGGATTCTTTTTGTATAGATGTTTACTTGATCTTTTTAGAACGAGGGAAATGATTAAAAAACCACTAAAAGAAAATTAGAAATAAGAAATAAAACAAGATAAAATAAAGAGACCAAGGTAAAGGAAAAAAATTAAGAAAAACAAAAGCAAAAAGAAAAGACAAAAACGAAAAGAAAAAGATAAACAAAGTAAGTAAAAAGTGGAATAAATAATACAAAAGAAAAGAAATTTATAACAACTTAGCAAAAATAATAAGTAAGAGATCCAATTATGAACAAACACATTTAATTTGGTGAAATAATAAACATTTTAGATGAAAATAAAACAAAGTCTAGGCATTAGCCCAAGGTTTGAAACTTGTTTGATGAATGGACTGTAACCTCTGAAAACATGAGTACCTAAGTAATATAAGGAAGTAAGATAAGGGCGAAAGTTGTAATTTGCCCAAAAACATTAAAGAAAACTATATTCTCTTCTTCCACGCGACTATTGCAATGCGCAGATGGCGGAGGCGGTTGCCGGACCTTCCTGGAACGACGAAATCTCGATTTTGACTGCGGACCAGGTGGTGGGAGGTGCGGCGGACTTCAGTGGAGCTGTTGGTGGTGGTCTCGTGGAAAACTGAGAGGTTGGAGAGGAAAAGGAGTACGCCGGAAACATTTCTTCGACCAATTCTCCTCTGTTTGGGCATTTTCGGTGACGTGAGAGGGTGGGTTGGCTTCGTTTCGTCGTGGCGGAGCTAATGGTAGCTGATGGTGGCAGCGAAAGTGACGGAGGGAGGAGTAGGAAGGTGGAGGCCGACGGTGAAGAATGATTCTGCGTCCTTTTTTTGTGTTGAAGCTCTCCCGTTTTCCTCTCCAATTTTGGCTCTATTTATAGACAAAGTTCAGAGCTGAAGGATTGGATTGATGGAGGATGGGTGATACAATGATGAGGGAGGGTTGATTCAAGCCACCGATGTTACCAACACCCGGTGAGTGAGTTAATTTGTGTGATTAAGTGCTAATGTCGGGATTAGGAAATTTTGTGAAGTTTGGGGCTTAATTTTAAACATTTTAAACATGTTTTGTGTGTGTTATGAAGTCTCGGGGATGGTATTCAGATTTCATTTCAGTTGGTGAAGTGGTTTGGAAGATATGCAAGTTGCGGTTGGATTAAATTGTAACTTTACAAAGTTTAGGGGTCAAAGTGTAAAAGAAGTAAAATTGAAACAAAAATCATTGAAGAGAGAGAGAGAAGTGGCGGCATAATTGGAAAAAAAGAAAGGAAAAAGTCAAGAAGAAGATAAGGTGAAAAAGAAAGGAAAGAAAAGATGAAAAGAAGAAAAAGACAAAAGGTGAAAAAGGAAGGATAAAAAGAAGAAAAGAAAGAAAAAGAAGAAAAAAAAGAAGGAAAGAAAGAAACCTGGAAAAAGACAAGAATAGAAAGAACAAAAAAGTGAAAGTGAAAGGGAAAGGAAAAATAAAGATGAAAAAGAAAAGAAAAGAAGAGAAGAAAAGGAGGATAAAAGGGCAAAAAGTAACTTATCACTTTTGCCTTCTTCTTCTTCTTCTTCTTCTCATGCGTGACTTCCATGGAAGAGACCACCATGGATGTGCTCCTTTTAATCTTAAAGAAATTTCGGTGAAGCTTTGAGGTAAATATGTTAAATTGATCCTTGTGAGAAGTTATGAAGATCCTATGGATCAGATTTTTCAAATATGATTGCGTTTGAAAGCTGTAAATTTCTGAATTTTGACATGTTGATGGCGCCACATATATGTGTGATATTATGGTTCCTAAGTGTGTTTTACATGCTTCGTGATCAGTTGTGAAGAGGGTGTGAGCTGAAACTCTGCCGGAGTTCTGTCGAACTGCACGGAAACAAAAGTTCAGTTGTGCAAAAATATAATGATATATAATTGATCATGGCGAAGAACTACACATTTTTTACGGATCAATTTTTACAAATAGGGCTTTGTTTGAAAGACGTTAATTCCTGATTTCTGATTTGTTTAAGACGCCACATGAGCCTTTGATTTTATGGTTTCTGAATATGTATTCTGTATTCTGTTGATCAGTTGTGAACAGATAGTGGGTAGAAACTCAGCCGAAGCTCCGCCAAAAACAGTTTCTGGAAAATTGAACGGAGGTTCAATTTCGGGTTTGTGTGTAAGGTAAGGGTTCAATGTGTCTCTTGATATTGCATTTTGGAGCATTTTATAAGATGCATATTGGAGGATATTGAGGCTAGGTTTGGTTTGAGGGGTGATCCCGGTGATGCCAAACTTAGTCAGATGGTATAAGCATTGGTGTGCAGGTCTTGGGATCAACATTCAGAATGTGTTACTAGACCTAAATGGTGTTGTGTTGTGATACACCTTTAAGGTGTTTGTGATATGACGGTGGGGATCATGACCCCGAGCTGGCCATGCTCTTGTGTGTGATTATGTGTGTGTGTGTGTGCCTCAGCTTTGGCTAGGAAGACCGTCATTTTGTTCCGTTAAATTTTATTATGATCTATTGTTTGAGTTGCATTGAATCTGCATTGGTTGAGCATGTATATGAATGTATATATATTCCTATATATCTGCTTTTATTTTTGGTTGCAGTTTTCCTGTGCATCAAGAAAACCATGCCTTATACCTCAGGCTTTTCTAAGTTCTTAATGAGGACTTACCCCTTATATTATCATTTTCAGGAGTACCTGACAAGCAGTCCGCTGAATAGAGTTCAGGGGTTGGTTTTGTTTTTGTGATCTTTCAGGTACAAGTGTGTGTTCTGATCAGTTGTGATTCAGTATGTGTGATTTAAAGGGGTAACCTCCGATGTGTGTGATCAAGTGTGATCTAGATTTCTGGTGTGTGTCTGTGTATTCAATTCTTAGCACAATGGTTTTTTCACGGTTAAACTTTCTATATGCGTGTAGCAGCAGCAGTACCTGCCACGTCGAGGACTTTAGTTGGACCTTGAAGTGTCACCACCTCGCACGTTCTGTATGTATTCCAGTGGAGGTCTTTTGGCTCTGTATATTGTAGATGACATGCATACATATTGATAGTCTTGTTCCTTTACTGTCCGAACTCTCAGATGCTGGATGGAGTGACTTTTTATAGCCTGGTTCCTTGACGGGACTGGGCTTACGGATGCTTGAATGGTGAGGAGATGACCAGAACGACGGTGTTGCGCTCCGGAGTAATCTGTAGGATGTAAAACGGAATACTCAGGAGCAGAAAGAGGAGTGGAGGTGTATAGATAGGGTGTACCTTTCCCAAGCCGTCCTTTTATAGGAGACGTTGAGGTAGCGGTTGTCCCATGATCCTGAGTAGTGGAGTGATCCTCCAAGTTCCGGAATAGTGGGAGACTAGAGGCGTTATGGAGAACGTGGGTAAGTCGTGGGGATGACCGTTCCCAGCTCCCTTTCCCCAGTTCGTGACGTTGCTAAGTGAATGATGGCGAAGACCAGGATGCAAAGGCCTTGTCTGGCGAGGCCAGGAGATACAAACCCGCGAGGTCCTGGCGATGCCAGCAGGCGCGAAGCTTCCTTGATAACGCATTCGCGAGATGCGGTTGCATCGCGGTGTGTTACCTTGGCTGCTGCTGATGATGACGCGAGTGGCGATGTCGCGAGGAGCGTTTGCTTGGGTAGTGTACCAAGGTGCCTCCTCCTAGAGGCGGAGTATGGGCAGGGTCCTGTACTCTGCGTTTTGGCTCGAAATTGACCGTTGGGCAATAGTCACTTTGACAGTAGGCCGAACGTTTCCTACCGTTAGTGATTCCTGATACGTGGCTTGTTGGGATTAGTTCTCCGTTTGAGGCGACGTTTCGGCTTCGCTATGGTTGGGCCTATAAATAGCCGGTTCGTTCACGGATTTCCACTATTTGCATTCCCGTTCTCTTGCTCGAATCTTCTCCGTTGCTTCGTATTTTGTGGCTTCTTCCGCTTTTTTGCTTGATTCTGATATTTGGGGTTCGTGTCTGATCCTTTGTTGCTCCTGTTGCTTCGGCATTGGCCTGCTTTCGTCTTCGTAATTTCAGGTGAGAGGTCACTCCTTTGTTCCTTGCATGCAAGGTGTTCGACAAAATTGCCAATAGACTGTTCGTCTTCTCAGTCTTTTTGTTCTTTTTCTCCTGCAGTAATGGCTGCCAAAGGAGCTGCTCACCCAGTCGTTCCCGCCGTGGACAAGACCGTCGTGAAGGTTGACAAGCTTCACCAGGATCTTGTCAAGGCCTTCTTTCCTATCGAGGAAGTTGCGGTGTACACAGCGCGGAGCGGACCCTGTAAGTCGCTCAAGCTTCCCCAGATGTCGGAGAATCTGGAGTGTGCCGCATTGTGCCTGTACATTGCCCAGATGTCTTCTGGGCTGAGGTTTCCTTTGCCTCCCCTGGTCCAAGATCTGTGTACTCTGTGGGGTCTCCCACTGTCACAGCTTGGGCCCAACTCCTTCATCCACATCGCCGGCTTCATCGTGGCGTGCCGGTTGGCTGGGGCAGAGCCTTCGCTGACGTTTTCCTACGGTTCTACTGACTTGATCTGTGAACGGGGGGACAGTTCTTCCATGTTACCCCCCTTAGTGTTAGGGGGAACAACTCTGTGTCTTTTGGTGTTCCTCTGAAGTCTCATCATGACTAGCACGGTAGTTTCTTTTTTTTTTTGCAGGGACGAGTCCTGGGGGCTCCCAGTGGCGAGGACTTCATGTTGAAATTCTTGCGCACCAAGATGACCTGGGCTAGCTAAAGTAGCTAAGCACAGCTCAACTCAGCTCAATCTGAGTGTTTGAGCTAGAGAGATGTATATCTGCTCTTAGTGAGCTGATATGAGCTCAAGGAACTCAATGGATGATTTAATGTCTTGGAATAGCTCTATGTGAGCTTGGTACAAATGTGTCTAGGCACCTTTTGGCGAAGAGACGTGTCTCTTGGCGGAAAGGTGCGTAAATTGGTGAAAAGGTGTCGGAGAGGGCCAAGCACACCTTCGGCTTAGGCCGAAGGGTGCCGAAGGGGCACCCTAAGATGGCCTTACACCCATTCGGCCATGGGCCTAGGGGTGTGAGTGTCCCTTCGCCCTAGGTGCCTCTAGGCAGGGGGTGCACCCCATGCCTTGCACCATTCGGCCAAAGGACATGTCTCATGTCCCATGGCCGAATGGGCAAGGGGCATAGGTCACCTCACTTGCCTCTACACCCTATTAATTGGATAATAAATTAAATAATTAGTTAATTTCCTACTAGACACAATTATTTATTTATTCCTTTTCTAATTAATTAGTTAATTGAAAAGGCAAAGGCATGAGACATGTCTCATGGACCAAGGGCATTGGTTGCAGCCCTTGGTCCTAGGGACATGTTACTTCGCAAATGAAAGGGCATTGTGCCCTCTCATTGGCAGCCCATCCTCCTCATAAATAGAGGGAGGATGCGCCATTTCTAATCATCCCACAACCAGCATTGGTTCTCTCTTCTCTCCTCATACTTCCTCTTCCAAACTAGAAGGCATCCTAGGAGCATTGTGAGTGGAACTCACCTTGGAGACGAATCATCTTCAAGCCGCCCTTAAGGTGTTCCCCGAGCCGAGTCTTCTACATCAGCAAGGAGCAAGAATCTCTAAGATTCTTAAGCTGCGTCCAGGAGAAAGGTACATACTCTTAATCCTTTCTTCGGCATTATTAAATGCGAACATGAGAAGCATGTTAAAGACGATCCTAAAATCAACACTTCAGAGGCTGTGCGGAGCGTGGCTCTAAAGCCGGTTCTGTACACATACAGCGAAGGTGGCGTGACTACGTTCGCCTTCCGGGATGGCTAGATGATGTCTTTGGCAAGGAGGTCTTGTGATGACCTCTTCCCATTCTCCCGGCGCGGTGGATGAGGTGACCACGAGGTGGGCCGGCATTAGCACGGGTTACTTGATAGACTCCAAGGTGCCTCCACATTATGAAGGTTGGGCACCCACGCATCGCGGTGAAGTAGTGGATGCACTGCGTGCTGCCCTTGCATGAACGAGAGGTATGCGCTCATTAGCCTTCTTTTAATTTCTTATGCGAATATGTACTAATCTTTGTGGTGTCCAGATGCTCCTACTGCATCGGCGAAGAGAAAGGGAAAAGTGGATCCATGGGCGCTGTAGTGCAGATTCACCATGCTTGCGTGTCCTAGCAAAATGCTTCTCCTGCTGCGGAGAAAGTATTGGGTGCCATTGGGCCCCCACGAAGGAAAAGGCCAACCACCAGTTCCTTGGCACCATTCCAAGGAGCGGCGAAGAGGAGGAGAGAGGCTAACGATGCGGCGCAGTCCTGTGCAGAAAAGGCTCTTCATGAGTCAGACCAGGCGAAGGCCAGATGGCCTGACCAGGAAGCACTCCCTAGTGTGAGGGAAACGGTTGAGGGGATTTACGAAAGTATCCCCGGGGAAGAGAGGGTTCGCGAGACTCCGGTGGTGGAGGCCACCGGCTCTTCTTCTGCAAATGTGGCAACAACACCAGTGAAGACGCCGGAATGGAAGCCTTTGTGTCCGAGATGCTAGCGAGCCCTCCCGGGCGAGTGGCGAAAGTGCCCTTGGGGATGTTGCGGTGGCAACCTCTTCTCAGTCGAGACTCATCCCCAAGTGGATGCATCCCCAGTGGAGGTCTCTTAGATCAAGGCTTCACCTCGGGTGGGGGCACCCCCATCCAAGAAGATAACTTCAGCCGGCGATCTCCGATGGCCATGATAAGGTAGTCTAAGTCGGCCACGAAGACCAGCAGTTCTTTTGGGGGAAGGCACCAGCAGCCCCAGGAGGCGCGCGCACCCGCATTGGCTGATACCCAGCCGGAAGTGAGGGGAGATGTTCGGGGTGGTTTCCCAACAAGCAGCCAAGCTTCCCAAGGGGATGGGGCTCCAGAGGGGGTACCGCCAAGCATCCCAGCTGGCACTGCCAATGATGCCTTGGTGGCGAAAGAGATCCCAGAGGAGACGAGTGCTTGGGATGTGGTTTGCACTTCCTGCGAACCATCCGGGAGTGTCACTTGGGGAGGCCACGGCGCCCGGCAATCTTCTAGTGAGGCCATCCTTGCCCTGGACCAAGGCCCTTCGTGGGGTGAGTACCTTTCCTCGTTTACATGTGTTTCAAGTTCTCTTTGTTGTGCTTACAAGTCGTTTGATGCGGGGACTGAATCTTCCAACCCGCATGGCAGCATATGCTAGAGTGTGGCGGACTTGGGTACAGCGGCGTGCTTGAGGAGACTGGAGTTTGGTCGCATTTCCTTGAAGGGAAACACGCACGCCCGAAGGCCTCCAAGTGGTCCGAGGATCCCGCCGTGCTGAAATCCTTGAGGGAGGACCTCCGGGCGAAAGTGTATAAGGAGGAGGGCATGCCTCGGAAGGGGCACAGGGACCACAGCTTCCTATTGAACAACAAGTCCTCCTTGTTGTTGGGGGAGAGCACACACTGCTTGCTGTCTTGCACGGAGGGCTTCGCACTCCCTTGACAGGGCCCGATGGACTGAAGCCTGGACTCCCTAGTTGAGTTCATGAAGGAGGCTGCCAAGCACAACCTCCAGTGAGGCATCTCCCTTGCTCTGCTTTTTGTTCTCTGGTTTCGTAATGACTCATCTTGATGCAGGCTGCCGTCAATGAGTATGCTGGTCTCAGCCAGTGGCACAAATTCCTAAGCTATGCGAACGCGAGGGACAGTGCCTAGATTGCTAAAATCGCCCACCTGAAGAAGGAGGCAGAGGCTGCCCACGCTGCCAAGGTTGAGGCTGAGAGAGCCAACAAGAGAGTGGCGGAGCTGGAGTCTTGGTGCGTTGTTCTCTCCAAGGAGAGGTGGAGTCCAGCTGGAGCATTTGCAAAGGGACACTCTTCTGGAGAAGCTTAAGGTTTGGTGTCCCCTTCACGAGGCGGAGCTGGCGAGGAATAAATTTGTGGACGCGGAGCTTGATAGGCTGGACATTGCAAACCAGCATGTTGACCTGCTTGCAGACCTCATGCGCGCAATGCGGGAGGTCTTCAAGCTGGAACGAGACCTTGGGCTGGAGCAGTACCCTGGAGAGGATCATGAACATGAATCGACTTACACAATGAAGATCCATGAGAGGTGGCTGGGCCCGAGGCGGAAGGTTGATGAGCTCAAGATCCAGGGTGAAGTCGCAGCGCAAGGGTATGAGGAAGGTTGGTTGCTATGCCGCTTTCAAATGGAGCAGTTGCACCCTGAGTTGAACCTGGATGCCTCCAAGACCGATGATCCCGGGGCGAGTACCTTGCTTGACTGGGGCGAGCAAGGGAAGAAGATTGGTGCCCGGTGGCATGCCATGCTAGAATAGGTAGGGGTTTTGGGTCATGTGTTTGACCCCCCTTTAGTTAGGCCGGCCTTTAAGCCGTTGTAATCTTGTATCTGCAAAGAATGTATGGTTCCAACAATATAAATGAACAGACCGGTTTACCTTAACGTCCACGTTTTCCTTTGCTCTGCGATAGCCTTATTTGGCGATTTGCTAGGCTAAGTTAAATCTGTTAGGATTAAGCTTGGCGGGGTCCCAAATATTAGAGGGATTGCTTGTGGTTCGCGAGGGCGAGACCATCAAGGACCTCAGTGTGAAGGCTGGTTTCCAGCATGGGGATCCAGTTGGGGATCGCATCGCGTGGCCCGAAAGATCGGTTGACGGATTTCTGGTTTACATGGGTGAAACCATCAAAAGCCTCTGTGAAGCCGTTTCGAGCTTGGGGATCTGTTGGGATTCACTTCGCGGGGTCCCAAAGATCTGCTTTCACAAAGTTCGCGTTGGCGACGGCCTTGGGTAGTGTACGCATGTTTGCGTGTATTGGCGACTGACAAGGTCTGATGCCGTTACCTTAATAGGTTAGGCTTTTAGCCATTCTCGAGCAGTCGGGTGCGAAGGCGTTTGGGCTATTGTCGATGAGATTACTCTGCAAAAGTGTTAAGTGGAGAAGCATTTCATTCATTCCAGCCATGGGGTTACAATGATTTACACATAGTATGGACGAAGGTCGTCTGCGTGAAAGTTGCGAGGGAGTGGTTTCCCATCCTGGTCGTACAACTCGTAGACGCCCGGCCGGACTTGCTTGTGGATGATGTATGGACCATCCCAGTTGGGTCGCAGGACACCCTGTTTGGGGTCTTGAGCAGTGAGGATGGATCTGAGTAGCGCGAGGTGTTACGGTCACCTCGAGCGGTTTGCGACCGGGTGACCCGGAGCTCCAGTTTTGGCCTGCGGGTCACGTTTTTCGGCGTTCAGGCGGCTCCCGAGCCCTATCCGAGTATCATTTTGGCGAACCCTTCCGTATTTGAGGTCGTGTGGGTCCCCCGGACGTTTCCGCCGAAAATATTTTTCTGGCGCCGGGGGGTTGTCGGGGTCGCCTCGGGACGTACAGCGGGCTCGGTAGCACTCTCGAGACCTCAGTTTGGGAAGCCGTTTGCAGTTTTGGAGTCGTGGAGACGTCCCGGTGATAGTTGTGGAGTTTAATATTTGGGGCGGGACGTTCGGTTCCGGGCGACTCCCGGGGCTCGGGACGGGAATCCCGGGGCTCGGGATGGAAATTTTCTGACGGCTTTGGGGTAAGTTGTGTTTTAATTTAAGATGGAATTTATGGGAATTTTTATAGAATTTTGGAGTGACGGAATTTCGGTTCAGGTTGACACGCTCGCACGTCGGGTTTTGGTTCGGGTTCAGCGAGCTCGGTAGGACACTCCGGAAAGGTAAATGAATTTTTGAAAAATGTTCTGTGAATGTTATAATATTCTGAAGGTTGTGTCCAAGTTTCGTTAATTTTGGAATTCGGTAATTATTTTTGGGCAAAAAGAATTGGAACTTTCGGAAAAATTGGGAGTTAATTTGCAATTGGTTGCAAATTTATTAAAATGGGTATGGGCAGCAATCAGTTTTTCGGCAGCAAGTGTGTGAGTGTGTGATTTATTGGACACTTGGCTTCTTTTAATTTAGGAAGAGAGGGATGGGCTTAAAGTGAGGATTTTTTTTAAAAGGCTATTATTCACATAAAATGAGATAAGTCTCATTTTCATTTCTTTTCTTCTCCATCTTCTTCTTCCTGCTGCCCCTGCCGAAACCTCCATTGAAGAGCAACCTTCAAGCTTGAACTTCTTATTCTTGGGAGAAATCAAAGAGAAATTGGATGCTACTTGGGGTAAGCATCATCCCTACTCCTCTTTTCTTATTAGTTTTGAAGTTTAGTGGTGAAAAGAGAAGTTTTGGCAATTGATGGGTTTGTTCTTAGCTATAAGCTAGGATGATTTTCTTCCTCCCATCTTTTAGTATGTTGTTCTTGGGTGGTAGGAGAGTGTTAATCAAGTGTTGGATTTTGGAAAACACATCTTGGATGAGGAACTAGTGTTGGCCGAATTTATGGAAAATTTTCCAAAATGGTGTGTGTTTGTTATCTTGTTTCATGCTTCAAGTATGTTAGTCCTAGCATGATTCTAAGCTTGTGTATGGATTCAATTTGATGGAAAACAAGTTGAGGGAAAAATCCCCAAATGGCCGAATTATGGGTTGATTTTCAAAAATGGATTTTGTTGTTTTGGATGCAATTGGATAGCATTCATGGTTTAGAAATGAAATTGGTGGTTAGAATGGTTGTTTGGTAGCTTGAATGGATTGAATTGGAAGTTGGATGAAAAGTTGGTTAAGAACCGAATCTTGGAATGATTCTTTTTCAATGTTGGAGGTTCATTTTGGTTAAATTGGATGTTAATATGGTGTTGGGCTTGAATTTAGGAGTGGATGGGAGTTTGAAACATTGAATTCGGTTAAGAAATGGAAAAGTTACAATTAAGCGGGATTATCGGAAAATGGCGGGTAAAGAAGGGTTTAAGGTTGGATTTGATCAGTTCTGCTTATTGTATGATGTTTGTCAATGTATAATCTTGCATTGTCTAGGTTGGTTCGAATTACGGCGTTTACGTGAAAATCTGGAATTTTACGGAAATTCTGTCGGATTTTCGGTTTTGGGGTCGGGGGTTGTAATTTGGTAGTGTGGTTGATAAGGATTCTAATTCAACTTAGTTTGGCAGATTCCGAGGTTCGGAGGTTAGAAAAAGAGGAGTTCTAAGTTTCGGGGCACGGTGTAGGTGTTGTCGAGAATCGGTCCAATACTGGATTTTGAGGTAAGGGTTTGGTTACGTTGTTTTGGTAAGCTAAGTATATGTTTTGGGTTTCAGTTTACATTACGCTAGTATTTCGAATATTATGCCTTTGGGCATATTCTCAGTAGTTTGTAGGAGTATGCCTTATTGCATACTCTGTCTGTTAAAATTACGAAAGTTGTGGGTTCGCTACCCCAGCTGGTGCACCATGCTTCTGTATTAGCTTCGGCTTCTGACTCCCTTAGTGGAGGCTGTCGTTCCGATGTGTTATAAGGGTTATGGCGATTTAGAATCGCACGTCCTTCGGGACTCTGATCTATTTTCTGTACATGCATGTTATTCTGTATTCTGTTGCATATATTGCTATCTTTCTGTTTTGCAGGGTTACATATACTTACCTTACCCCTTATCCCTTACGGGGTCCTTTTAGGACTCACCCTTCTTTGGGTTCTGTTTTTGGGTATCAGGTAGACCTTATAAGCGGCCTGCGGGGTAGGTTTCCGTGAGGTTCTACCTCGGTTGTGTCTTGCAGCAGCTTCACCTTGCGGCCCGGGATTGTCTTTTGGATCTGAATCCCGCGCGAGGTATTTGATGCTTAGTCCTAGGCTTGGCTCTGTAGCTGCATGTGCATATTTTCTGGTTTCTTTGTGATGATTGTATTTACGTATATATTTATATATTACATTACTGTATATGCTCTCGGCGCTTGGCGCTTGCTAGACATTTTAGGTTACGTGAATTCTGTATGTATATGTGTTTTGGTGCGTAAGCACTCGTCCCACGGAGGCGGGGCTTACTCTGTTATTAGTGCATGAATTGTATGGTTGCATTTTATTTTGGTTATACGCATGAAATTTCCGTTGGTTTGCTTCCACAATCTTTCCGTTTTGGGTCCGCTACGCGCGGCGGGTCTCGATGGACTGCCACTCCTTTCCATTCCGGCTTCCGCTTCCGGCGTCCGGCGCCCCGCCTCCGCCTCCGCCGGGCTCGGGCGGCGTGCGGTGACAAGTTGGTATCGAGCAGGTAAGTGACCATATTGGTCGTCAGTGGTGACTTGTAGTGACGACTATTGTTGTACATTTTATTTTAAAATGGTTTGGTACGGAGATTGGCCACCTCCTTACTTGAACCACTTCAAAATAAAATTGTGGAACAAAGTTGATCCTTCAAGTTATCCTGATAGTTGCAGATTTCGGAACTCGGGATTTCTGGATTCTGGTAAAAGTATTACGAGTAAGGGGGATTGTGGAAAGGTTTCAGGGACGTAAAATTGTGTGTTAGGAAAAGATTTGGTGAAATAAGCATGAACTGCTTCGTGATTACGTGAAATGTATGATTTTATCATTCGAGAAGTAACTTCGTGTCAAGTCTTGCATTGCACTACAGAGCCAAAGAAAACTGCTGCTAGCTTCATTAGGGATTAGGAGTGACCGATTTGTCTGGACACTGTTTGGTCTGAAATTTTTGAGATATGGTTAACACGCGTTGATAGCGTGATTTGGTACCGGAGGGGCGGGACTGGGATCCCACACCTCCGTGGAATAGGATACGGGTTCAGTGTAACCCAGGGTCTGAACAACCACACTCACCGCCCCGAGGTTTAGCGGTCGTAGGGACCCCTCTCTGATTTGGTATTACCCGCCAGCTTAGCTGGTTCAGGGGCGGCAGTAGGCAGGGGAAAATCTGTTTATGCCACGGTAAGGGCATTTTGATTAGGTGGTGATAGCGAGACTTAAGCCATTGCTCGCCATAGTTTTGGGATCAGTAAGTGAGTGACTCTGACAAGGGTGGTCACTACGACACCTAGACTTCTCGTCGGTCCTATTAACGACGGGGAGATCTGGGGCACCAGTCTGGCGAGGTCAGACTTCTGGAGAGGTTTCAGAGTTTGAACCCCCCCGAGGTTCAATGACCGAGAAGGGTGCAGGGTAGTAGAGATTTGGTTTGCAGGAGTTGACAAACTCACTGGGAGGCTACATTTTCCCAGCGGTGCGGCGGGGATGTAGCCGAGGATCTGCGTTAGGCACGGTTCGATGAGCTTCATCAGGGAGACAAGATTGTCGGAAAGTTTGAGTGAGAGTTTGATCGGCTGGTTTACTATGTACCGTAGTATCAAGGTATGGAAGAGGAGAAGACCAAGAGGTTTATTTCGTCGACTGCGCCCCGAGTACAGGTGGGTTTTGAGACCTTTAGACATTACTTTGTTTCGGGAAGCGGTTATTAGGGCTCAACTCCTCGAGCAAGAGGAGGTTGAGAGTCGTCTCACCTTGCAATGAGGTCAGGGGAGTACGGAGGGGTTCCATACAGCTGGGACCCGGCAGATTTCTGGATGGCCGAACAGGCCTGGGCAATTTAGTAGAGGTAGAGAGGGGGCACCACCGGCACGACCTTGTCTGATTTGCAGTAGGTATCACTCCGGTCGACTTTGTTACCGGCAGGAGGGCCGATATTTACGTTGCAGGTCTGACACTCTTTGGGTACGGGATTGCCCTCTTCTTGTAGGGCGGGGTTTTGGCGGTCTTCGGCGTTCATAGTCTCGAGTACAACCCAACGCGCCGCGGCGTGGGTTTGAATGGGTGGCCGAGACCTCGGCGGCGGCAGCCTTCAGCCACCCCCTCCGTCACAAAGAACCAGTAGGACGGGTTTTCCTTTTTCGAAGGAGGCCACGGTTATCGAGGAGGACCTAGTCAACGGTCAGTACCGGCCAGCGGGGAGGCTCGAGTCACAGGAGTTTTACATGGTACTTTATTTCGAATGAGATACCGGTACATGCAGTATTGGATACAGGAGCATCTGTTTCCATGGTAACACAGAAATGTGTTACATCTCTGCATCTGTCTGTTAGTACCTTGCCTCAAACGTATTTAGTAAAAACTGCTGGGAGTCAGTTTCTGTTTTCTAAGGAGATGGTTCGGAGTTGTGCGATATCTGTAGGCGGACATCTGATAGTATCGGATTTGTTGGTTTTAGACACGCCGAACTATGATATTATTCTTGGGATGGACTGTCTATCCAAGAATTCTGTGCACATTGATTGTGCAACCCGAACCATTATGGTTTACGGAGAGGTACTACCTCTCACGGCTCCGGCCGGTGTGACTATCGCGCAATACGGTATAGAGTTACGGAGTTACGGATTCAGCTGTCGATAGTTGGTGTAGGGAATGCTATGATCTGAATGAGGCTGGTACTAGGTTGAAGTTGGATGGTTTACCATTGGTTCGAGATTTTCCGCAGTATTTCCGGAGGAGTTGCCGGATTACCACAAGAGCGAGAAATTGTGTTTGACATCCACTGCGGTGGTCTTGCTCCGATATCTATTCCTCCTTATCGGATGCTTAATTACGAGATGCGGGGTTAAAGAAACAGCTTGGAGGAATTACAGCGAAGGGGCTTCATCCGACCGAGCACTTCACCGTGGGGTACTCCGGTTACATTTGCTAAGAAGAAAGATGGGACGCTCCGACTTTGCATTGATTACAGACGGTTGAATGCACTTACTGTGAAGAATAAGTATCCGTTGCTAAGGATTGACGATCTTTTTGATCAACTTCAGGGTTCGAGAGTTTTCTCAAAGATTAATCTCCGATCTGGGTATTTTCAGCTTAGGGTGAAGGATAAGGACATACCTAAGACTGCTTTCCACACCCGATTTGGACACTTTGAGTTTACGGTCATGCCGTTCAGGCTGACCAATGCTCCAGCGGCATTCATGGATCTGATGCATCGGGTGTTCCGACCGTACTTGGACTCATTTCTGGTGGTTTTTATTGATGATATTCTGATATATTCTCGGGGTGAGGATTCGCATCGGGATCATCTGAGGGTGGTTCTGCAGACACTTTGGGAACATCAGCTTTATGCCAAATTCTCAGTGTGAGTTCTGGATCCGGGAGGTCACCTTTCTGGGACATGTTATTTCTGAGCATGGTCTGTCTGTGGACCCAGAGAAGGTGAGAGCAGTTCGGGATTGGAAACAACCTACCACAGTACGGGAGTTCAGGAGCTTCCTGGGGTTAGCAGGATTTTATCAGAGGTTTGTACCAGGGTGTTCTATCCTAGCATCTCCGCTTACGCAGTTGACCAAGAAGGGTCAACCGTATTTCTGGTCTCATAGGTGTGAGCGGAATTTTCAGGAGTTAAAACGGCAGTTTACTAACGCTCCGATTCGACTCTTCCGAGATCCGAGCTTACCGTATGTGATTTATACGGATGCTTCCACATCCGGTTTGGGGTGTGTTGGCGCGAGGCGTTTTGTGGTAGCTTATGGGTCGAGGCAGCTGCGACCGCATGAGCTGAACTGACTGACACATGATCGGGAGTTGGCTATAATAGTTTATGCGCTGAAACATTGGAATCAATATCTGTTTGGTAATAAATTTCAGATTCTTACCGACCATAAGAGTCTGAAATATCTGTTTACACAGAAGGAGCTTAGCATGAGGCAGCGCAGATGTCTCGAATACATTAAGGACTATGATTGTAGTATCGGGTACATCTCGGCAAGGGCAACACGGTTGCCGATGCTCTGGCAGGAAGTATACCGTCTTAATTAAGGGACGAAATGTTGGTGACCGATCGAGGAGAGTGATTTGATATGCCTTTGGCACGGGGGCAGCTACGGGAGCGTGCTCGGGTTATTACACTTACCATACATTACGAGTGGCTTGATAGGATGCGCGAGCGCAAGGTAGAAATCTGGTATTGAAGAAGTTATCTGGGGAAGATAAGGGTTTATTTGTTACCGACGTTTCAGTATAGGCAGGGATTGCTATACTTCTGAGATCGCCTTTATGTACCTGAGGATCAGGAGTTCTGGAATGAGATTTTCGAGGAGGCACACTCGGCGGTTTGAGTATCAGAAACCGGTAGGGACACTGCAGACTTTGCCCATTCCAGTCTGGAAGTGGGGTAATGTTACTATGGACTTTCTGACTGCACTGCCCCTGACACGGTCTCGCCATGATGTTATCTGGGTTATTGTGGATCGGCTGACAAAGTGCGCACACTTTCTGCTTATTCGGGTCATAGACCCTCTGGAGAAGCTTGCCGGCTTTACATCAGGAAGATTATGCGTTTGCATGGAGTACCGAGACTCCATTGAATCGACCGTGATCCGCGTTGCACGGCACGGTTACGGAGGGCTTTTCATGAAGCGGCTGGGCACGCGACTCCATCGAGTACGACTTATCACCCACAGACGGATGGGCGATCGGAGCGGGTGATTCGGATATTGGAGGATATCTTTGCGAATCAAGTACTTTGGATTTTGGAGGAGATTGAGACCAGCAGTTACTTTGATAGAGTTCTCATACAACAATTGTTTTCAGACTACGTTTGACATGGCACCATATGAGGTGTTGTACGGGAGGTGTATGACACCATACTGTTGGACAGATGCGTCTGATGGGGTTAAGCTGGGACCCGAGCTTTTTGAGGAGACTACGGCGAAGATCAGTTTGTTATAGGCGCGGATTAAAACCGCGAACGACTGCACCACTGCTTATACGAACCGTCGCCGTAGGATTCTGGAATCTGAGTTTGGTGACGAGAATTAGGCGGAGGTAGCGCCGATCGGAGGGACGATAAGATTTGTTAGGCGGGGCAAGTTACCCCGAATTTTATCAGTTCTCTTGAGTTTCCCGAGTAAGTTATTAGGTTGGCCTTACCCCCTACTTTTTCATTTTTATGTGGTATCTTCCGGGATAGCTGTTGTGGATCGGTTAGATTTAGGTTCGATCTTATGCAGGGTTGTCTGGTAGAAATACCGGCAAGCTGACTCGGGTGCAATAAGATGCACCCGGAGGGTGGGGCGCCGTGAGGCTCTGTATGGTAGTCTAAACTACCACTCCCGCCGCACGATACGGTGGTCCGATTGTTCAGGTTAGAGGAATGTTTATATTTTCTGGTTGGTAGCGACACTGTCTGGTTGATTCGAGCTACTCTTGGAGTACCAAGAGTTCAAAGGGGGGGAGAATTTTACGGTCACCTCGAGCGGTTTGCGACCGGGTGACCGGGGCTCGGTTTTAGCTGCGGGTCACGTTTTCGGCGTTCAGGCGGCTCCCGAGCCCTATCCGAGTATCATTTTGGCGAACCCTTCCGTATTTGAGGTCGTGTGGGTCCCCGGACGTTTCCGCCGAAAATATTTTTCTCGCGCCGGGGTTGTCGGGTCGCCTCGGGACGTACAGCGGGCTCGGTAGCACTCTCGAGACCTCAGTTTGGGAAGCCGTTTGCAGTTTTGGAGTCGTGGAGACGTCCCGGTGATAGTTGTGGAGTTTAATATTTGGGGCGGGACGTTCGGTTCCGGGCGACTCCCGGGGCTCGGGACGGGAATCCCGGGGCTCGGGATGGAAATTTTCTGACGGCTTTGGGGTAAGTTGTGTTTTAATTTAAGATGGAATTTATGGGAATTTTTTATAGAATTTTGGAGTGACGGAATTTCGGTTCAGGTTGACACGCTCGCACGTCGGGTTTTGGTTCGGGTTCAGCGAGCTCGGTAGGACACTCCGGAAAGGTAAATGAATTTCTGAAAAATGTTCTGTGAATGTTATAATATTCTGAAGGTTGTGTCCAAGTTTCGTTAATTTTGGAATTCGGTAATTATTTTTGGGCAAAAAGAATTGGAACTTTCGGAAAAATTGGGAGTTAATTTGCAATTGGTTGCAAATTTATTAAAAGGGGTATGGGCAGCAATCAGTTTTTCGGCAGCAAGTGTGTGAGTGTGTGATTTATAGGACACTTGGCTTCTTTTAATTTAGGAAGAGAGGGATGGGCTTAAAGTGAGGATTTTTTTTAAAAGGCTATTATTTACATAAAATGAGATAAGTCTCATTTTCATTTCTTTTCTTCTCCATCTTCTTCTTCCTGCTGCCCCTGCCGAAACCTCCATTGAAGAGCAACCTTCAAGCTTGAACTTCTTATTCTTGGGAGAAATCAAAGAGAAATTGGATGCTACTTGGGGTAAGCATCATCCCTACTCCTCTTTTCTTATTAGTTTTGAAGTTTAGTGGTGAAAAGAGAAGTTTTGGCAATTGATGGGTTTGTTCTTAGCTATAAGCTAGGATGATTTTCTTCCTCCCATCTTTTAGTATGTTGTTCTTGGGTGGTAGGAGAGTGTTAATCAAGTGTTGGATTTTGGAAAACACATCTTGGATGAGGAACTAGTGTTGGCCGAATTTATGGAAAATTTTCCAAAATGGTGTGTGTTTGTTATCTTGTTTCATGCTTCAAGTATGTTAGTCCTAGCATGATTCTAAGCTTGTGTATGGATTCAATTTGATGGAAAACAAGTTGAGGGAAAAATCCCCAAATGGCCGAATTATGGGTTGATTTTCAAAAATGGATTTTGTTGTTTTGGATGCAATTGGATAGCATTCATGGTTTAGAAATGAAATTGGTGGTTAGAATGGTTGTTTGGTAGCTTGAATGGATTGAATTGGAAGTTGGATGAAAAGTTGGTTAAGAACCGAATCTTGGAATGATTCTTTTTCAATGTTGGAGGTTCATTTTGGTTAAATTGGATGTTAATATGGTGTTGGGCTTGAATTTAGGAGTGGATGGGAGTTTGAAACATTGAATTCGGTTAAGAAATGGAAAAGTTACAATTAAGCGGGATTATCGGAAAATGGCGGGTAAAGAAGGGTTTAAGGTTGGATTTGATCAGTTCTGCTTATTGTATGATGTTTGTCAATGTATAATCTTGCATTGTCTAGGTTGGTTCGAATTACGGCGTTTACGTGAAAATCTGGAATTTTACGGAAATTCTGTCGGATTTTCGGTTTTGGAGTCGGGGGTTGTAATTTGGTAGTGTGGGTGATAAGGATTCTAATTCAACTTAGTTTGGCAGATTCCGAGGTTCGGAGGTTAGAAAAAGAGGAGTTCTAAGTTTCGGGGCACGGTGTAGGTGTTGTCCAGAATCGGTCCAATACTCTGGATTTTGAGGTAAGGGTTTGGTTCTGTTGTTTTGGTAAGCTAAGTATATGTTTTGGGTTTCAGTTTCTGTTCTGCTAGTATTTCGGAATATTATGCCTTTGGGCATATTCTGTAGTTTGTGGGAGTATGCCTTATGGCATACTCTGTCTGTTAACATTACGACAGTTGTGGGTTCGCTACCCCAGCTGGTGCACCATGCTTCTGTATTAGCTTCGGCTTCTGACTCCCTTAGTGGAGGCTGTCGTTCCGATGTGTTATAAGGGTTATGGCGATTTAGAATCGCACGTCCTTCGGGACTCTGATCTATTTTCTGTACATGCATGTTATTCGTATTATTCACATTGCATATATTGCTATCTTTACATTTTGCAGGGTTACATATACTTACCTTACCCCTTATCCCTTACGGGGTCCTTTTAGGACTCACCCTTCTTTGGGTTCTGTTTTTGGGTTTCAGGTAGACCTGATAAGCGGCCTGCGGGGTAGGTTTCTGTGAGGTTCTACCTCGGTTGTGTCTTGCGGCAGCTTCACCTTGCGGCCGGGATTGTCTTTTGGATCTGAATCCCGCGAGGTATTTGACGCTTAGTCCTAGGCTTGGCTCTGTAGCTGCATGTGCATATTTTCTGGTTTCTTTGTGATGATTGTATTTACGTATATATTTATATATTACATTACGTATATGCTCTCGGCGCTTGGCGCTTGCTAGACATTTTAGGTTCTGTGAATTCTGTATGTATATGTGTTTTGGTGCGTAAGCACTCGTCCACGGAGGGCGGGGCTTACTCTGTTATTAGTGCATGAATTGTATGGTTGCATTTTATTTTGGTTATACGCATGAAATTTCCGTTGGTTTGCTTCCACAATCTTTCCGTTTTCGGTCCGCTACGCGCGGCGGGTCTCGATGGACTGCCACTCCTTTCCATTCCGGCTTCCGCTTCCGGCGTCCGGCGCCCCGCCTCCGCAACCGGGCTCGGGCGGCGTGCGGTGACATCTTCGGCCCATTCTTTGCACGCTCTGGCTAGCGAACTAGCTCCGTTATGCATGATGATGGCGCGTGGACTGCCATATCGGCAGACAATGTTTTTCCACAAGAATCGATGATTTTGGAGGATGTTATCTTCACCAAGGGTTCGACTTCAATCCACTTTGTGAAATAATCCCGCTGCGACAACACAGAACCGGAATTGTTCCGTCGCTTTTGGCATTGGTCCGATGAGATCGACACCCCAAAGGGTGAAGGGTGCAGGGTTTGTGAGTCTTTGGAGATTCCGTGGATGGAAGTCGTTGGATGCGCTAGTTGATCGGCATTGGTGGCACATTCGGACTAGTGAGGATGCGTCCTTCTTGAGTAGGCGGTAGTATCACAGGCGGAGGGCTTTGTGTGCAAGTGCCTCCGCCGCAATGTGGGCACCGTAGCTTGTAGATTTAGAGATTCATAGCATGATGTGTTTTCCATAATCATGCCTCTCCACTTTCACAAAGAAGAAAGAGGAGAAGGAGGAGGACGAAGTAGAAATAGAACGCATACCTTGTACCCTTGAAGAACAGAGTAAGGATATTTTATCCTTGCTCCAAACGTATGTTCCAAGTCTTCCGATTGAATTTTCAGGCCTTCGAATTCCTTGATAAGGGCAGATTGCATGTGATGCAATGAGGTTGTTTTGTGATAGAGAGACCCAAAAATCGTTCCAGCCGAAATGATCTAGGAATGCTTAATATTTCGGCCAAGAACAAAGAGAAGAGAGAAGTTTTGGATTCTTGAGTGTGTTTTGTGTTGTGGCCAAATCATTTATTTATAGATGATGTAGGGAGTAACTAGGAAGAGTCACAACTCCTTATGGCCGAAAATACACATACTTTCGGCCTAAGGAGTGGTTACTCCCCCCTTGTACACTCCCTGTCCAAATGCTAAGTAATTCCTTATTTAGGCGAAGGGGTGCCTCCACTTGAGGTGCCTCTTCGCCAATTTCAGGCTTTCATGGCCGAAAATCTCTTGGTAACTTCCAAGAGATGTGCACACATGCACTAGGGTGCATACACCATGCACCTCGATTGCCAAAGCCATGTCCTTTTACCGATATACTCTTATTTTGTATAAAAGGATACTACTAAGTAGTTATTACTCATGAAACATCACAAATGTTCCATATAGCCACAATTCACATAGTTGAATTCCATAGTACTCATTTCAGCTCACTTTGAGCTAAAACTCACTTCTCCATTTGAGATGAGTTCAAACATCACCTCAAAAGTACTTGGTGCGCTAAGAATTCCAACAAACTCCCACTCGCACTAAGTTATCTTTTAATTGTGAACTCCCACTCAAATAAAATATCTTTAACACATATGTAGGCAAAAATAAACAAGTACATTCACACAAGTATTGTTAAGGGTGCGACCCCAAGGCATACACATAAAATCACTTTTATTGTGGTTGTTAGACTCACAATGAAAGCTTGTCCTCTTCAAAATAACATGCTTGAACCAATCAAGCAACGGTGTATTGTTTGAACTTATCAAACATGCTTGAACTTCTTCAAGCTCACTTGAACTCATCAAGTGGTGCCTTTACAAACCCCAGACACAATGATACACTTCACTTAATCATAATCAGTCATTTTCTTGAATTTCAGCCACTTGAAACCCATGATTGTATTAAGAAGCTGAGATCTCATTCACAAGTGCTCATAATTCAATCTAAATCATACTACACATAGTATGTGGGCCCAAGATTAAATTTAGAGCATGTGTATCATCATAAAACAGTGTCTTTCCTATCAACTTAAACTACTTAGGTCATTGTACCAACTCAACTACCCAAATGGAGGATATTCCAGTCTTTTCTTCTAAGACCTTCAACAACCAATCAAAGTAGTTTTATTGATACAATTTCCTAATAGCAAGTCAAAGTCACTAAGAGTCTGAATCGAAGAACCTCACACTAAGTAAGAACAAAGACGACCACCCCGACCGGTTGCGGAGGCGGGGCTGGCGCGACGTTGAGCACGTGGAAGCTACGGCGAAAGCGCGTAACGGTACCACCGAAACCCGCTGCGTGTAGTAGTCCCATGACCCGGCCCACAATAACGGAATTGTTGTACTACGACCTGCAACCTATAGAACACATACATTGCAAGTATACAAAACAACTTAACAATCACAAATGCAGTTCATGGAATACCATTCATTACTCATGATAACCAAATTTCCGAAACCATATTATACATACAGCCAATATACGCAAGTCGGGGCTCCGCACTCGACTTAGAAGACAGATACAGAATCAACACAAATTCCAAAACATACTTAATAACCAACATTATGATCTGATTTACATGCATGCAACTACACCTACAGAGCCGCCAAAACAAAACCCTAGAATACCTAGGTGCGGAATCTAGAAATCTCTCGCCCAGAAGATTCCCGCACGAAGTACTGCTGCTGCTGCTAAACACAACCAAAGAGAGAGAAAAGAGTTAGTTAACTGTAATCCATTAGAACTGAAATCAGAAACACCAACCAAAAACCTCTACCGGGACCACCCCTTAACCCAAACAGAACAGATCAGAACAGAACGGAAGTTCCACAATGGAACAGTCGATACCTGAAAACCAAAACAGAAAGCACCGCGGATCTCTAGTCCGCCGGCTGCTTGTCAGGTAGTCCTGAAAGGTGGTAAACATATAAGGGGTGAGTCCTCGGGAGGACCCAGTAAGGGCTGAGGTAAGATACAGTTTGCTTAAGCAGTCGTGAGCCGAACCTGCAAAACAGAACAGAACAAGCACAAATATATATACATATACAAATACAAAGTACAAGGTGAGCCGGAACCCATCACATGCGGTCCAACCGCTGACCCACAGAACGACAGCCCTCTCCAAGAGGTCAGAAAATACAGAACAGAAGCACGGTACCGGCTGGGGTCGCGATCCCCAAACTGTCGTAGGGTCACAGAAGTATATCGGCACCCCCAGTGCGGATATACACACAATGTCGGCACTCTCAGTGCGGACATAGCCAAACCGAACCAAACCAAGGAGCACCCGTGGTCTCTAAGACCATCCCGGGTCTCGTCACAGAACAGAACATATATATATATATATATATATATATATAAACAGAACTATCGGCACCTAGTGCGGATATACAGAACAGAATATGAACCCGTGGCCTCCAAGACCATCCGGGCCTTGAAACAGAACAAACATGCATCTTACCATATGACGGGTCTCGGGATCACCGAACCACCGCCCTCACCCGGAACCCGCCTCAACTAAACCCGATATACATGCAAATACTCCCAGAATGCATAACGAGAGAAGTTGAGCCCTTACCTCAGAAAAGCTGCCCCGCAATACAAATCCCGGGAAATCCCGGCTCCCGGCCCGAAAAGTGAAACTTGACTTTTATGGTCCCACACCACTCCACCAATGCTGAAACAAGCTGAACAACCACAAACCAATCAGAACTCACCAAATTAGACCCCCAGAACCAAACCCGCACTTTCCCGCAAAAATCCACAGAAAGCTCGGTTTTACGAACCGAGCTAGAACATCGTTATTCATACACCCACAAACATATTCCAACCTTTAAACCCCACTTTCCAGACACTTTACCCGTAATCCCGCATAAAGGTGAATTTTGCTCCTAACACCCGAAAACGACGTTTCAAACACCGTTACGCACCTAATTCCATCCCCGATACCAAATCACCATCCAAATCACCCAAAACACAACACCAACATAGATAAAGTTTCATTTTAAGTTTCGCCCTTCACCCATTTTTCACCAAACATCCAAATCAATCCATTCAAGGTTCCATTTACACACTTTAACCACCAATTTCACTTCTTAAGCATGATTACTAACCAATTTCACCTTGAACACCACAAATCAATTCCTAAACCCTAGCCAAAGTTTCGGCCATTTAGGGGTTTCTTACCCAACTTGTTTCCCATCAAATTGAAACCATAGAAAGCCTTAGAATCATGCTAGGAACAACATATCCAAAGCATGATTCAAGAACACAACTCTACATCATTTTAGAAAATCCACCAAGAATTCGGCATCTCTAGGGTTTTGCAACCAGAAGTTTTTCCAAAATCTAAACCATGATTCTTACTCCTCTCCAACGCAAGAACATACTAAAAGATGGAAGGAAGAAGATCATCCAAACTAGTAGAAAAGAACAAACCCTAATTTCGGTTTTTGCTCTCTTTTCCAACCAAATCATGCTTCCAACTTGTAAATCTTGAAGAGAAGAAGCTTACCAATTTATGGAGCCCAAAACCTTGTTGATTCCAGCCAAGATGAAGAACACCAAGCTTGAAGGATGGAGATGGTGGCGGATGGGACTAGAGGAAGAAGAAGAAGAATGAACAAATGTTTTATTTCCATAAAATGCCATCCCTTTTATACTTATGATATAATGAGTCATGGGACACTTGTCCCATGATAATTAACCCATAAACATGACTCATTATCAGCCACAAATCTGAAAAATGGCTAAGTGTTTGGCGCACCACCCGCGCCAACTCCTCCCGTGTAATTCCCGACGTACGCGCATGTCGACCTGAACCAAAATCCCGTCATGCCAAAATTCCATAAATAATACCATAAAATCCATCTCGTGATATAACATCTCACACCGAAGCAGTCGGAAAATTTCCATCCCGAGCCCCGGGAGTCGCCCGGGACCGAACGTCCCGCCCCAGAAAATATACTTTGTAAAAAGATCTGGGACGTTCCCACGATTCCAAATATGTAAACTGTTTCCTATTCCGAGGTCCCGGGAGCGCTACCGAGTCCGTTGCCGTCCGAGACAAGTCTTATTTCGGCGAAAATGTCCGGGGACCCACACGACCTCAAAACCCAAAGATTCCCAAAAATAATGTTCAGATTAGTCTCGGGAGCCATTTAACCGACCAAAAACATGACCCGCAGGCCAAAACCGGAGTCCCGGGTCACAACCCGCTCGGGGTGACCGTAACATTCTCCCCTCCTTAGAACTTTTGGTCCTCTAAGGGTAATCTGAACCATACAAGTGTTGCTACCAACCAGAATACATACATTCCCTTTTACTGAGCATAATCGAACCACCGTTACTGGTGCGGCGGGAGTGGTAGTTTAGACTACCATCCAGAGCCTCTCAGCGGCGTCCCACCCTCCGGGTGCATCTTGTTGCACCCCGAGTCAGTTGCCGGTATTTCTACCTGACAACCCCAGACAGTATCAAATTTATACTTAACAAACTTTCGATATAAACCAACATAAAAGCATTAAACACTGTAAACATTCTGGAAAGTAAAGCAGATCTAAACACTGTCCTGCCAACCCGTTACAAAATCTTACAGAAACCGATAACCCTTATATTAGTTCTTCCCCTTTCTACCAACTCCGACATTTCCCCGAGTAGACGCTATCCTGCTAATACTGACACCGACTCCAAACTCCTGATTCCAACGATGTTTGTTCACAAATGAGGTGGTGCGGTCATTCACGGTCTTCATCCGCGTCCATCTTATCCTGATCCTCGATGTGATCTCCCTGATGAGTTTCAGACCCAGCTTGTTCCTGACTGATGCCTCCCTGCTCAATCTGAAAGACGCGCCCAGCCCTGGGCTGCTGTGGCGGAGGGGATAACTGAAGTGGTAACTGTCGCTGTGGTCTCGGGCCGCCCTGCTGGAAACCGCGCCCCCTGGGTGCGTTGGGCTGGAACCGAGACTGAGGGCGTGAAACAATACCAGATTCCTATCCCTGTGTCACAGGGCAATCCCGTATCCAATGATCATCTGCCCCACATCACAAGCACTGCCTTGTCTACCTAAAGCATGACCGGCCGGGGTGCTGCCTGCCACAACCTGCACAAGTCTGCACTACTGGGGTCACCCCTATCTCGAAATCAGTGTGGTAGGTACCAACTCTCAACCCCCTCCTGCTCAAGGAGCTGAGCCTTCTGAACAACCTCATGGTAGGAAGTAATGTCCAGAGGCCTCAGAGCCCACCTGTAGTCGGGGCGTAGTCGGCGGATGAACCTCTTGGCCTTCTCTGCTCCATACCGTAGTGCGTGAGTACGTAGCGAACCAGCCGGTCAAACTCCCGCTCATACTCTCCGACAGATCATGGTGCCTGCTCCAGATCGTCAAGCGTGGATCGGAGATCACGACCGCATCCCCAATGTCTTGCCGGTGGAAGTAGTAGGCAAACTGCTCTCGAGTAAGGTCCGGATCTGTCCATCTTCCGTGCCGCGTCGGCTCTCAACCGCCCCTGAGACTCCTCCACTAGTGGTCTGCACTATCCTGCAGATTAAACGTCGCCAGTAAGACCTTCACCTCTGATGGAAGATGTAGCCTCCCAAGGAGTTTATCAACTCCCGCAAACCAAGTCTCTGCCGCTTCAGGCCCTCCTCGACCGTTGATGTTACAGTCACCCCGAGCGGGTTGTGACCCGGGTGACCCAGGGCTCCGGTTTTGGCCTGCGGGTCACGTTTTTGGGCAGTTAAATGGCTCTCGGGACTTATCTGAGCATTATTTCTGGGAATCCTTCGGGATTTGAAGTCGTGTGGGTCCCCCGGACATTTCCGCCGAAAATATTTTTTGGGGCCGGGGGGTTGTCTCGGGACATACAGCGGGTTCGGTAGCGCTCCCAAGACCTCGGAATGGGAAACCGTTTGCATATTTGAAATCGTGGGAACGTCCCGGATCTTTCCACAGAGTATATTATTTGGGGTGGAACGTTCGGTCCCGGGCGACTCCCGGGGCTCGAGGCGGAATCCCGGGGCTCGGGATGGAAACTTTCCGGCGGCTTGGGTGTAAGGTATGTTATATTTTAAGGTGGATTTTATGGTAATATTTGCGGAATTTTGGCATGATGGGATTGTGGTTTAGGTCGGCACGCGCGCACGTCGGGGTTTGCGCGGGTTCAGCGGGCCCGGTAGGACACTCTGGATTTCCAAATGGACTTTGGAAAGAAGTTTTGGATATTTTATGATATTCTGAGGGTCGTGGTCAGTTTTGGTTACATTTGGGGTTCGTTACTTATATTTGGGGTTTAATTGCATAGATTTGGAGAATTGGGGAGTTAAGTTGTTATTAACCCAAAAGTTAATATTATTTTGGGCCAGAATTAAGAGTAAGTCGGCAGCAGCTGATGGGGAGGACACTTGTCCATTTATGATTAAAGATGGCTAAAGGGAAGAAGTATATTAGGCAAAAAGTACATGAAATTCATTTTAATTTCATTTCTTACATTGATTTTAGGATCGTCTTTAACATGCTTCTCATGTTCGCATTCTATAATACTGAAGAAAGGATTAAGGATGTGTACCTTTCTTCTGGACGCAGCTTAAGAATCTTAGAGATTCTTGCTCCTTATTGATGTAGAAGACTCGGCTCGGGGAACACCTTAAGGGCGGATTGGAGAGGATTTGTCTCCAAAGTGAGTTCCACTCACAATGCTCCTAGAATGCCTTCTAGCTTGGAAGAGGAAGTATGAGGAGAGAAGAGAGAACCAATGCTGGTTGTGGGATGATGAGAAATGGCGCATCCTCCCTCTATTTATAGAGGAGGATGGGCTGCCAATGAGAGGGCACAATGCCTCCTCATTTGCGAAATAACATGTCCCTAGGACCAAGGGCTGCAACCAATGCCCCTTGGTCCATGAGACATGTCTCATGCCTTTGCCTTTTCAATTAACTAATTAATTAGAAAAGGAATAAATAAATAATTGTGTCTAATAGGAAATTAATTAACTAATTAATTAATTATCCAAAATATGGTGAAGAGGCAAGGAGGTGACCCATGCCCCTTGCCCATTCGGCCCATGGGACATGAGACATGTCCCTTTGGCCGAATGGTGCAAGGCATGGGGTGCACCCCCTTGCCTAGAGGCACCTAGGGCGAAGGGGCACTCACACCCCTTGCCTATGGCCGAATGGGTGTGAGGCCCCCCTTAGGGTGCCCTTTCGGCACGCACCCTTCGGCCTAAGCCGAAGGTGTGCTTGGCCCTCTCCGACACCTTTTCACCAATTTACGCACCTTTCCGCCAAGAGACACGTCTCTTCGCCAAAAGGTGCCTAGACACATTTGTACCGAGCTCACATAGAGCTAGTCCAAGACATATTAAATCATCCATTGAGCTCCTTGAGCTCATATCAGCTCACTAAGAGCGAGATACACATCTCTCTAGCTCAAACACTCAGTTGAGCTGAGTTGAGCCGTGCTTAGCTACCTTTAGCTAGCCCAGGTCATCTTGGTGCGCAAGAATTCCAACAAACTCCCACTCGCACCAATGATGATCTTTGAGCACAAGCTCCCACTCGAATAAAACACTTCCTCATACTAAAACAAACACTTTGGCAAACTATATAAAAGGAGTTGTGAGTGCGACCTTAAGGCATCCACACTGTACCTCTTCCATTGAGGTTGTTAGACTCTCAAATGGAAGATTGTCCTCTCAAACTCACTTGAACACTTCAAGTGTTTGTGTGTTATTCAAATTTTCTTGAACTTAACAAGACATGCTTGAACATCTTCAAGCTTTACTTGAACTACTTCAAGTAGTGCCTTTAGAACCCCAAGACATATGGTACATATTCTTAACCACATCAGTCTCTTTCATTTAAATGATGACTGTGTTAAGTGTCAGTACTCTTTAATTCGTATTATCCCCAATTCAGACCTTATCATGTTGTACCAATGCAACATGTGAGCTCAAAGGTTGAATTTAGGACTCTTGTACCAAGTTTCACTTGTCTTTCCTTTACACTCTACCCGCTTAATGATCCATATAGATTTAGTTACCCAAAGGAGGATACTCCAGCCGCATTCATCTGCGACCTTCGACAACCAATCAAAGTAACTTTGTCAATGTGAATCATTAACAGCGAGTTAAAGTGATTAAGGGTCCAATCGAAGAATTCTCACACTACGCAAGGTTAGAGACAACTTGCTTAAATTCTTCTTTTGGTCGAATTTCATGGTCATAGGATCTTTGCAACATACTTACAAAGATTCTATTAACACTTCTTAGGGTGTTTTACAAACACCACTCCCACTTGGAGTGATATCACTTAGAATGAGGGGTGTGTCATTTCTCCCTCTTAAAACACCTCAGAGTGTGCTCCTTCTAACATATAAAAGGAGGACATGTCACAAGCCATGAAATTTCTGTGCAAGCCCTAGCTTACACTCACACATAGGCTAGAATGTATCAGTGTCATACAAAATCAGTGACGAGCACCTCATCTTGATTATTCAGATCAAGGCGACATAAAAGTATACCAAAGTGTCATGTGTTGTAACATGACTCCCACTCAATAGAGTAACATTGCATGTCACATGTTTCCTGAAGAAACAACACACTATTTGAGTCTTTGGTAGTCTCATCCTTGGTCTACTTAAGATCAAGGGCGAATGACTTGGTGTGAGAAAGTCATTCTCAATGCCTATAGTGGACATGTTCATTTATTCATTGTGTGTTATTAATGGAACTAAGTAAATGACATCAAATAATTACTTTATTGATCATCATTATACATATATACATGTGTGACACCAAAGTGGTGAAAGTCATACAACAATTAGTATATTTACAATCTCCTAAGACCCATTGCTCGGACATGACGAGCAAACACAATGGGTGGCAATGGCTTAGTGAGAGGATCTGCCACCATAAGGTCTGTTGAGATGTATTCAATTTTGACTTCACCTCCTTCAATTTGCATCTCGAACGAAATTATATTTCATGCTAATGTGTTTGGTTTTCCATGATACTTGGGGTCCTTGGTGTAGGCCATAGCTGCCATACTATCACTGTAGATAGTAATGGGCTTACTTATTTTGACCATCGACTCCAAGTTTTTAAGAAAATAACCAAGCCACGGGGCTTCTGGACAGCCGAGGCACAAGAAAGCAGTCTGCCTCCATGGTTGATAAGTCTGTACAGGTTTGTTTTTAATACAACAAGTAGTAGCGCCCCCATTTTGCAAGAAAATATAACCACTTGTAGATTTGCTAGAATCTCTATCTTCTCCCAATCGGCATCGAGAATAGCCGTGTAAACCAAGGGTTTTCCTTGATAACATAGCCAATAATCCTTAGTACCTTTAAGGTATCTAAGGATCCTCTTGACATTCTTCCAATGCTCCATGCCGAGGTTCAAGAATATCTAGCAAGTAAACCGACCGCTTGACTTATGTCTGGCCGTGTACAAATCATGGCGTACATAAGGCTACCAATGGCACTAAGGTAAGGTATCTTAGTCATTTCTTCCTTGTCTTTTGGAGTCTTAGGACATAAGTCCTCTCCAATTTTGCAACCATATGCAAGTGGGGTGTTCATTGGCTTAGAGTTGGTCAAGTTAAACCTCTCAAGAACTTTATCTATATAAAGCTCTTGTGAAAGTCCTAACATATGCTTCTTTCTGTCCCGATGTATCTTAACACCTAGGATATAAGAAGCTTCCCCCAGGTCCTTCATTTTGAAGGTGGAGGACAACCATCCTTTGATGGCGAGCAACAACTCCAAGCTACTACTTGCAATTAAAATGTCATCGACATATAATGTCATAATGGCAAAACTGGACTCTTTGAAGAACAAGTACACACAATGGTCTTCATGCATCATCACAAAACCATAGCTTGTATTTGCATGATGAAACTTCAAGTACCACTTGTCTTGAAGCTTGTTTGAGACCATATATAGACTTCTTTAGTCTACATACCTTGTCTTCTTGACCTACTTGTACAAACCCTTCGGGTTGTTTCATGTAGATCTCTTCACTCAACTCACCGTTGAGGAAGGCTGTGGTTACATCCATCTGATGCAACTCAAGGTCCAAGTTTGCCACTATCGCAAGTAGCAATCTGATGGAATTAAACTTAACCACGGGAGAGAAAGTGTCTTTGAAATCAACACCTTCCTTCTGTAAAGCCTTTGGCCACTAACCGGGCCTTGTACCTTTCGATACTCCCATCAGAGTTCTTCTTTATTTTAAGAACCCACTTATTGCCGATCGCTTTTCGGCCACGAGGAAGATCAGACAATTCCCATACCTCATTTTCATGCATTGAATGCAACTCATCATTCATTGCCTTTAGCCACTCTTCTTTCTGTGCCCCTTCAAGAGCTTCTTTGACATTACTTGGCTCATCGATCTCGCACGAGACCAAGTATGTCTCACCTTCCGATAGTCCCCACCTTTTAGGTGCTTTGGACTCACGAGTTGATCTTCTCAATTGGGGTGGAGGTGTTGGCTCTTGAAGTACCTCAACTCCCTCTTGAACAGATCCCTCAGTTTCAGGATCCTGTTCATTCGAGTCCATGTTTATGGGCTCATTCTGAAAAGCCTCAGCTTGTTCCAGTTGAGGTACTCCCTGCAGGTAGGTGCAGTCCTTGTAACCGGCACTTGTGAAGTGCCGGTTGACCTTCTTCTAGGATCGGGCCTATTGAGGCTAAATCATCACTTTCGCCAACTTTTGGAAACTCCGTTTCCACAAACTTGGCGTTTCTTGCATCAAACACCAAACCCTTCTTTAAACTGAGATCCAAGAACACATAGCCCTTGGATTCCGTACAATATCCGAGAAAAGCACACTTCTTTCCTCTTGGTCCCAATTTTCCCAACGGATGGTCGGGATTATGTACGTAAGCTAAGCAACCCCAAGGCCGCAAGTAGCTTAAGTTCGGGGTCCTCTTCATCCATAACTCATATGGAGAGGAGTCGATGTCCTTGGTAGGTACCCTATTGAGAATGTGCACCGCACATAGCAGCGCATCACTCCAATAGGTCACGTCCGGGTTGGCTTTAGCCATCATGGACCGTACCATGTCCATCAAAGTTCGGTTCTTTCTTTCGGACACACCATTTTGCTGGGGTGTCCAAGAAAGGGTGAACTCTCTAGCAATACCTTTTGACTCACAAAAGGTCTTGAATGCAAGTGAACTGTACTCACCACCTCTGTCAGTCCTTAAGGACTTCACTTTCTTATCTACTTGGTTCTCAACCAAGTGTACATATTTCTGAAAATATGCTAAGGCCTCTGCCTTGGCTTTGAGTAAGAAGACGTGGGTGAATCGTGTACAGTCATCAGTAAAAGTGATGAAGTACTTGAACCCATTTAAGGATTCAATTCTCATAGGTCCACAAAGATCGAATGGACTAAACTTAGTGCCTCGGTTCTCCTAGTTGCCCTCCCAAAGGGCTTTCTCGTTGCCTTGCCTTCTAAGCAAGGTTGACAAGTTAGCGAGGACAACCTTGGTCAAGGATTCAAGCAAGCCACTTTTGGCTAACTTATTCATCCTATCTTGTCCTATATGTCCCAACCGTTCATGCCACAGATTTTGATCTATGACTTTAGTCACGTGGCAACTAGGAGTTGCAACGAGAATGGCCATCGGGCCTTAACTCATACTGATCCATTATTAACTAAGCATTTTGTGAGAACTTGATTGTCCTTTAATATAGTTACACTATCATTAAAGAATTGAAAGCAATAATTGTACTTCAACATGGCAGAAATAGAAATTAAATTTCTACAAATATTAGGTACATATAATGTGTCCACAAGATACAAATATCTATTACACAAGGGAACCTTACACGTTCCTATACCAACTACTTCTAATTTTGCATCATTCCCCACCGAGACGTGCTTCACACCTCTTGGGAGCTTGCGGTACGCCACAAACCAGGACTTGTCCCGAGCTATGTGGTCTGTTGCTCCTGAGTCTACAATCCACAAAGAATTGCTTTCAGTTAGCATAGTACATGACGTCACATGTGCTATTGAAGTAGAAGGTTCAAAATGTACCTTAGGTGCACTTTTGCAATCTTTTGCAAAGTGTCCTTTCTTGCCACAGTTGAAGCACTTGAGCTTCGAATCGTCCCTTTTCTTCTTTCCGGGCCCGTTTCCTTTTCCCTTTCCCTTACCCTTGCCTTTGAAGCCGCCCTTTTTCCCACCCTTGAACCACTTCTTCTTTTTACCCCCGTTGTTATCGGAGGTATTGGCAACATATGCCTTGGAGTGGTCCTTGAGAGCCATTACTTCAGCCTCAAGTAAAGGTGACGGGCGATGTCATCAAAGGTCTTAATCTGAGGTTGTGGCGTAAGTTGACCTTCATCAACTGCCACTCCTCATCAGTAAGACCTTATTATTGCTTGCACTGCTGCTCGTCGGTGAGGTCGTGCCCAGCTTGTTTAAGCTGATGAATCATTCGTGACATCTCACGAAGGTGGGCACTCATGGTGTGATCTGCTCGCTTACCATAGTTCTCAAACCTTAGTATCATTGAGCGTTGTTTCTCCACGGAAACATCTCCATACTTGGCCTTCACAGCATCCCAGATGCCTTTGGCCGAGGGTAGCATGGAGAACTCCACCATGATCTCATCCACCATTGTGGACAAGAGTGTGACTCTACACATAGAGTTCTTTTTAAGGTAGGCTTCATAAGCCACCCTACTTCCCCCTTCCTGCGGGGTTGACCTCGGCATCGAGCACCTCAAGTGTATCTTGCTCATTTAAGATGAACTTGACATTATGTTGCCAAATTAGATAGTTTTCACCATCCAATTTGAGGTCACGGTTCAACTCTGCTACTATGTTCTTAGTAGCCATCTACAAATATGCAATTCACATGTTTTAGATTCCAATTCACACAATTAGACTTATTCAAGCAATATGTTCATGAAATAACTTAGTTTATACCCAGACGTAGCAAAAAGTATGCATATAGCATCCGATCAGAAACGCCTAAGCATAACTTTGCCATTTTATGAACATACCCTTAACAAGCCTATACATTCAATCAATCAAGGGCAACCAAGCATACATCAGTTTATAACCTCACTTGACCTTCCAAGAAGGCTGAATCACGCACTCATGCGTTATCGTAACAACCATAGCACTTCACTTAAACCTTAGTCTCATCACCCATAAGTCTCCTTAATACAATGCCCAGGTCGTTGGTGGAGTCACAAACGGTCTCACTTAAGTACCACTTCCTTAGACAGCATTATATTAGCTTGACAGGGTCCCTAGAGACCTTAGTTTAATGAAGTGTCTCATCAATTGAATCAAGTTTCAAGTCCTTCAAGTTCACCGTACAAGTACTTGAACTATCTTAAGGTAGAATCTCTTGTTTCAATAGACGTATGTTCCCTCACTTAATTTAAGCTTCAATTCCCTCAAGTCCATGATAGTGGTACAAAACCAGTATTAAGACTATCAAGGGCTGAAATTCTTAAATTAGGTAAAGAATAAATGTCACATGCATGCCAAGTCTACGTCACACATGGACCTTAGGAACCACGAGAGGAGCGCTCCCGGGGAAAGATGGAGGGTCACGAGGCGGTCCCACTTAAAACCCACCTCCTAGACAGAGCACATTCCGGCAATTACCTCAAGGTATAATGTGATATAGAACTTTGGCACACATTTTCTTTAGGTTCATTTAATCATTCATGGAACAAATAGGCAAGTCAACATGTTATACAACCATTTTCATCATACAACATTCATGCTTCCCTTTTCCATTTAAACGAATATAACCCCGGCCGAATTTACATGTATTCATGTTTAGTCCGATTACATTCATACATGTTACTTCGAACTCAACTAACATGTATCATGCTTCATATAAACATATCGAACAAGTAAGCATGTATCACAAAGAGAAACCTTAAGCTCTGATACCATTTGTTGATTTTAGGATCGTCTTTAAACATGCTTCTCATGTTCGCATTCTATAATACTGAAGAAAGGATTAAGGATGTGTACCTTTCTTCTGGACGCAGCTTAAGAATCTTAGAGATTCTTGCTCCTTATTGATGTAGAAGACTCGGCTCGGGGAACACCTTAAGGGCAGATTGGAGAGGATTTGTCTCCAAAGTGAGTTCCACTCACAATGCTCCTAGAATGCCTTCTAGCTTGGAAGAGGAAGTATGAGGAGAGAAGAGAGAACCAATGCTGGTTGTGGGATGATGAGAAATGGCGCATCCTCCCTCTATTTATAGAGGAGGATGGGCTGCCAATGAGAGGGCACAATGCCTCCTCATTTGCGAAATAACATGTCCCTAGGACCAAGGGCTGCAACCAATGCCCCTTGGTCCATGAGACATGTCTCATGCCTTTTGCCTTTTCAATTAACTAATTAATTAGAAAAGGAATAAATAAATAATTGTGTCTAATAGGAAATTAATTAACTAATTAATTAATTATCCAAAATATGGTGAAGAGGCAAGGAGGTGACCCATGCCCCTTGCCCATTCGGCCCATGGGACATGAGACATGTCCCTTTGGCCGAATGGTGCAAGGCATGGGTGCACCCCCTTGCCTAGAGGCACCTAGGGCGAAGGGCACTCACACCCCTTGCCTATGGCCGAATGGGTGTGAGGCCCCCCTTAGGGTGCCCTTTCGGCACCCAAGGGTGCTACGCACCCTTCGGCCTAAGCCGAAGGTGTGCTTGGCCCTCTCCGACACCTTTTCACCAATTTACGCACCTTTCCGCCAAGAGACACGTCTCTTCGCCAAAAGGTGCCTAGACACATTTGTACCGAGCTCACATAGAGCTAGTCCAAGACATATTAAATCATCCATTGAGCTCCTTGAGCTCATATCAGCTCACTAAGAGCAGATACACATCTCTCTAGCTCAAACACTCAGATTGAGTGAGTTGAAATGCTTAGCTACCTTTAGCTAGCCCAGTCATCTTGGTGCGCAAGAATTCCAACATCTTCTTCTTCCTTCTCCATTTCTTCACGCCATTTTCACTGTTCACAGAAGCTTCAAGTTCTTCAATCTTGGCTGAAAACAACAAGGATTTGGCTACAAAAATTGGTAAGCTCCCTCTTTCCTTCTCTTTTCAAGTTGGAAACAAGATTAGGTTAGAGAAAGAGAAGGATTTGTGGAATTGGGGTTTGTTCTTAGCTACCATCTAGGATGATCCTCATGCTTCCAAATTTAAGTATGTTGATATTGGGAAGGAGAGGAGTAAGAATCTATGGTTAAATTTTGGAGAAAACTTATTGGTTGAAAAACCCTAATTAGCCGAATTAATGGGTGATTTTCTAAAATGGTGTATGTTTGTGTTCTTGAATCATGCTCTTAGTATGTTGTTCCTAGCATGATTCTAAGCCTATGTATGGATTCAATTTGATGGAAAACATGTTGGGTAGGAATTCCCCATTTTGGCCGAAATGTTCAAGCGAGTGGTTTTGTTGATTTTGGTGTAATTTGTTAGTAAGCATGCTTAGGAAGTGGAATTGGTGATTAATATGATTAATTGGAAGCTTGAATGGTTTGATTTGGGAATGTGGTGAAAAGTTGGTTAAGGGTCGAAATGTTCAAATGAAACTTTTTCCATGTTGGTGATGTGTTGTGGTTGAATTAGATGCTAAATTGGTATCGTGGTTGGATCTAGGTGCGGTATGACGTTTTAAATATCTTTTTCGGGTTAGGAATGAGAAAGTTACCTTTATGCGGGTTTTCCGGAAAAGTGTATGCGGTATGCGGGTTTAAAGGTTGAAATGTGGTTGTGGGTGTTGGAATAACAAGGTTCTAGCTCGGTTCGTAAAACCGAGCTTTATGTGGATTTTTGCGGGAAAGTGCGGGTTTGTGCGGGAATTGGTTTCCGGGGTTTGTTTGGGTGTGTTCTGACTTAATTATGGTTGTTCAGCTTGATTCTGCGTGGGAGGAGTAGTGTGGAACCGTAAGAGCCAAGTTTTACATTTTGGGCGGGGCCAGGATTTCCGGGATTGTGCAACGGAGCGGTGTTCTTTGAGGTAAGGGCTCAACTTCTCTCGCTATACATTCTGGGAGTTATATGATGCGTATCGGGTTTAGTTGAGGCGGGTTCCGGGTGAGGGCGGTGGTTCTGTGACCCAGAGACCCATCATATGGTAAAACGTATGTTTGTTCTGTCTCAAGGCCCGGATGACCACGGAGGCCTCGGGTTCCTATTCTGTTCTGTATATGTACATCAGGTGATGATACTTCTGTTTATACATATGCATTATTATCATTGTATGGTTCTGCTCTGTGACGAGTCCCGGATGGTCTTAGAGGCCACGGGTACTCCTTGGATCTATTCTGTGGTGTCTGCACTGGAGGGTGCCGACATTCTGTGTATATCCGCACTTGGGGTGCCGATATACTTCTGTGACCCTACGACAGTTTGGGGATCGCGACCCCAGCCGGTACCGTGCTTTCTGTTCTGTTCTGATCTGTTCTGTATATTCTGACCTCTGTGTGAGGGCTGTCGTCTTGGGTCGTTCTGGCGGTTGGACCGCATATGATTGGATTCCGGCTCACCTCATACTTTATGTTTATATATATATATATATATATATGTGTGTGTGTGTGTGTGTGTGTGTGTGTGTGTGTGTGTGCATATGCTTGTGTTATTCTGTTTTGCAGGTTCAGCTTGTTGCCACTTGGGCAAACTACGTTTTACCTCAGCCCTTACTGGGTCCTTTCGAGGACTCACCCTTTCATTTGTTTAAACCTTTCAGGCCGTCCTGACAAGCAACCAGCGGAGTAGAGATCCGCGGTGCTTTCTGTTATTTTGGGTTTCAGCAGCAGTACCACGTGCGGGAAATCTCCTGAGCGAGAAGGTTTCCGATTTCGCACATAGGTATATATAGGTTTTGGTTTAATGGCTATGTAGCTGTAGCTGCATGCATGTAGTTTAGATCATGTATTTGTATAAGACGTATAATCTGAGATATATTCTGTCTTTGTTTGTCTTAAGTCGAGGCGAGCCCACTTGCTTATATTGGAGTTGTTGTTATATTATGGATTTGGTGTTTTACGTGTTGTGGCGATGTTTGATGTCCGACACCATGAACTGCATGTTTGGTAGAAGTTGGATTTACTAGTATGCTTGCCTTGATTGAGTATCTAGGTTGCTAGTTGCCACTTGGCTGTTTGTTATTTGGGCTCGATGCTCCGTTGCCGCTTTCCGCCGTAGGTTCCGGTTCTCGACGTCGCAGCCGGCTCCGCCTCCGCAACCGGGCGGGGTGGCTGTGACAGTTGAACCTCGGAGGGTTCAAACGCTGAAATCTCTCCAGGAGTCTGACCTCGTCAGAGTGGTGCCTCTGCTCTTCCCGTCGTTGGTGGGACCGACGAGAAGTCCCAGTATCATGCCGATCACCCTCCTCAGAATCACTCTCCTGCGGATCCTGAACACTAAGGTGGTTGTTGCCCACCTCCAGATTCGACTGCCTCTGCTGCGGCCTGACCGGACCTCTCCATACCTGCTGCCGCCCCCGAACCTGCTGGGCTGGCAGTAGGGTACCCAAGACTCACTGCACGACCCAACACCGTAACACGTCGAGAATGGGTCCCTCGACCGCTGAACACTCGGGGGTGAGTGTGGTTGTTCCGGTCCCGGGTTCACGCTGTCTGCGTGTAGTGACCATTCCTGAAATCAATCCAACCCAAAACCATATAATCCAAAACAGTTAACTCTCCCTCTCTCTATCAAAGCTAGCAGCAGTATTCTAAGGCTCTGTAGTGTAATGCAATGCATGATGTAGAGATTTTTTTCAGAATCACACAACCAAACATCAAAACCTTAAACAGAGAATCATATAATGTTCATAACACAGAATCACCTCATATAACACCCAACAAACATAAAGGTACCCGGATTATGTCGGAAGCCCGCACTCGAGCTCCGTGCCTAAGATTTGCCCGGAGTACCCTGAACCTTCCAAAGTGCTCCAAAGAACTGCCCGCTGCTCCACATCCATTCCAAAGTGGTTCAAGTAAAGAGTTGATCAGGCTCCGTACCGAACCGCCCCAGAATGAAACGTAGAACGGTGGCTTGTACCTCGAAGTCACTTCCGCAGACGCTGATCCATGAACTGGCATAACTTCTCCAAAAGTCCACTCCTGGACTTGTATACTTGCCTTCCACAATCCATGCTGAAACTAACCATACCTTGTCTCTCGGGTCACACCGACCCGACCTGCTCTGATACCAACTTGTCACGACCACCCCGACCGGTTGCGGAGGCAGGGCTGGCCGTAACGTTCGGAACGCGGAAGCTACGGCGGAAAGCGCGGTAACGGTACCACCGAAACCCGCTGCGTGTAGTGGTCCCATGACCCAGCCCGCAATAACGGAATGGTCGTACTACGACCTGCAACCTACAAAACTCAGACATGCCAAGTATACAAAACAACTTAACAATCACAAATGCATTTCATGGAATACCATTCATTACTCATGATAACCAAATTTCCGAAACCATATTATACATACAGCCAATATACGCAAGTGGCCCGCCTCGACTCGAAGACAGATCTGAGAATCAACACAAATTCCAAAACATACTTCATAACCAACATTATGATCTGATTTACATGCATGCAACTACACCTACAAACTACACCTACAGAGCCGTCAAAACAAAACCCTAGAATACCTAGGTGCGGAATCTGGAAATCTCTCGCCCAGAAGATTCCCGCACGAGGTACTGCTGCTGCTGCTAAACACAACCAAAGAGAGAGAAAAGAGTTAGTTAACTGTAATCCATCAGAACTGAAATCAGAAACACCAACCATTAACCTCTACCGGGACCACCCCTTAACCCAAACAGAACAGGTCAGAACAGAACGGAAGTTCCACAATGGAACAGTCGATACTTGAAAACCAAAACAGAAAGCACCGCGGATCTCTAGTCCGTCGGCTACTTGTCAAGTAGTCCTGAAAGGTGGTAAACATATAAGGGGTGAGTTCTCGGAGGACCCAGTAAGGGCTGAGGTAAGATACAGTTTGCTTAAGCAGTCATGAGCCGAACCTGCAAAACAGAACAGAACAAGAACAAATATATATACATATACAAATACAAAGTACAAGGTGAGCTGGAACCCATCACATGCGGTCCAACCGCTGACCCACAGAACGACAGCCCTTTCCAAGAGGTCAGAAAATACATAACAGAAGCACGGTACCGGCTGGGGTCGCGATCCCCAAACTGTCATAGGGTCACAGAAGTATATCGGCACCCCCAGTGCGGATATACACAGAATGTCGGCACCCTCCAGTGCGGACACAGAACAGAACGTCGGCACTCTCAGTGCGGACATAGCCAAACCGAACCAAACCAAGGAGCACCCGTGGTCTCTAAGACCATCCCGGGTCTCGTCACAGAATAGAACATATATAATATATATATATATATATATATACATATCTAAGGATAAACAGAAATATCGGCACCTGGTGCGGATATACAGAACAGAATATGAACCAGTGGCCTCCAAGACCATCCGGGCCTTGAAACAGAACAAACGTGCATCTTACCATATGACGGGTATCGGGATCACCGAACCACCGCCCTCACACGGAAGCCGCCTCAACTAAACCCGATATACATGCAAATACTCCCAGAATGCATAACGAGAGAAGTTGAGCCCTTACCTCAGAAAAGCTGCACCGCAGTACAAATCCCGGAAATCCCAGCTCCCGGCCCGAAAAGTGAAACTTGACTTTTATGGTCCCACACCACTCCACCAATGCTGAAACAAGCTGAACAACCACAAACGAATCAGAACTCACCAAATTAGACCCCCAAAACCAAACCCGCACATTCCCGCACATTCCCGCAAAAATCCACAGAAAGCTCGGTTTTACGAACCGAGCTAGAACATCGTTATTCATACACCCACAAACATATTCCCACCTTTAAACCCCACTTTCCAGACACTTTACCCGTAATTCCGCATAAATGTGAATTTTGCTCCCATTGTCCGAAAACGACGTTTCAAACACCGTTACGCACCTAATTCCATCCCCGATACCAAATCACCATCCAAATCACCCAAAACACAACACCAACATAGATAAAGTTTCTCTTTAAGTTTCGGCCCTTCACCCATTTTCCACCAAGTTTCCAAATCAAACCATTCAAGGTTCCATTTACACACTTTAACCACCAATTTCACTTCTTAAGCATGATTACTAACCAATTTCACCTTGAACACCAAAAATCAATTCCTAAACCCTAGCCAAAGTTTCGGCCATTTAGGGGTTTCTTACCCAACTTGTTTCCCATCAAATTGAAACCATAGAAAGCCTTAGAATCATGCTAGGAACAACATATCCAAAGCATGATTCAAGAACACAACTCTACATCATTTTAGAAAATCCACCAAGAATTCGGCATCTCTAGGGTTTTGCAACCATGAAGTTTTTCCAAAATCTAAACCATGATTCTTACTCCTCTCCAACCCAAGAAGAACATACTAAAAGATGGAAGCAAGAAGATCATCACAACTAGTAGTTATGAACAAACCCTAAATTCGGTTTTTGCTCTCTTTTTCCAACTTGTAATACTTGAAGAGAAGATGCTTACCAATTTATGGAGTCCAAAACCTTGTTGATTCCAGCCAAGAGATGAAGAACACCAAGCTTGAAGGATGGAGGCTATGGCGGATGGCAAGAGGAAGGAGAAGAAGAAATGAACAAATGTTTTATTTCCATAAAACTCATCCCTTTTATACTTATGATAGGTTGAGTCATGGGACACTTGTCCCATGCCAATTAACCCATAAACATGACTCACCACCAGCCACAAATCTGAAAAATGGCTAAGGGTTTGGCGCACCACCCGCGCCAATTCCTCCAGCGTAATTCCCAACGTACGCGCGTGTCGACCTGAACCAAAATCCCGTCATGCCAAAATTCCACAAATAATACCATAAAATCCGTCTCATGATATAACATGTCTCACACCGAAGTCGGCGGAAAATTTCCATCCCGAGCCCCGAGAGTCGCCTGGGACCGAACATCCCGCCCCAGAAAATATACTCCGTAAAAAGATCCGGGACGTTCCCACGATTCCAAATATACAAACGGTTTCCCATTCCGAGGTCCCGGGAGTGCTACCGAGCCCGCTGTACGTCCCGAGACAAGTCCCGGCCCCCGAAAAATATTTCCGGCGTAAATGTCCGGGGGACCCACACGACCTCAAAACCCGAAGGATTCCCAGAAATAATGCTCAAATAAGTCCTGTGAGCCGTTTAACCGCCCAAAAACGTGACCCGCATGCCAAAACCGGAGCCCCGAGTCACCCGGGTCACAACCCGCTCGGGGTGACCATAACAGTTTCTGGATGATTTTGGATGACTCTTGAGTCCTCCAGGCTGCTGAAGTTCATCATTGATGAGGAGTGAATGGTTGGAAACCTTTGAGTGCATTGAATGCACCAGCTGGAAACTCAACAGGTTGAGAATTTCGCGAACCATGGTTTTCCTGGGCTTCAGATATGATTAACTGGTTATGGGCTTGTGACTCTTGAACCATAGCATTAGGATGGGCTTTAGTCCAAGAACTGATGGTGTGGACATTTCCTTCATCTCCAATAATATGTTCATTTTGATCCTCACACTTTTAAAACTATCCATCAACTGGTTGAGCATGTCATTTGCTTTTTTGGTTTGACTTCTTGTGATTGATTCTCTAAGACCAATGAAGGGATCTTGATATTTGGCTCTGAGTTGCTCCATATCATTTGGTTTATTGACTATGGAAGTGTCATAAAAACCAATGATCTCTTCTTTTGACATGTGCGCTCTTGGATCCTTAACATCATACATGTTTCCATGTAAGCCACTTGGTGGGCTCGCATCATTCCCTCCCCCTTGAAAATGATTCGACCTCTAATCATAATGTTCCGTAACATAAAAATATAGTAGGTTATATGAAGCAATTCCGAACATGAACATCCAATACATAAAAAAGTTGAGATACAAATTACTTCCCTTGGTAGCCCTATTGAAATTTTCAAGGCGCTTATGTCTTGAAAGATTTTGAAGTAATTTCTCATGAATGTGGACTTTTTTTTGAAGTTCATGACTTCTAAGATAAATCCTTTGAACCCGCAAAAGAAATGTAGCCCTTTCTCTTTGGTTAGATTATAAACTTTATGGGCAAAAATAACAACACATAAAATGTATAAGAACAAGATATGTAATTGCTTGGAAAATTCAATGTGATGAACCAAGTGATTGGAAGTGACATTTTCACATGATATAGTACCTAGTTCATCCTTAACATCAAATGATTGCTTTAGGGATGCTCCTTGTACAAGAACATATATAGAAAATATAGCCGATAAATATGCAAAAATTGATACCACTAGATATTCAAGATTTAGCATACATACGACAAGTTCATTGCACAAATTATGACCAATTAATTCAGCATGTTTCCCTGAACACATAAATTCATCCAAAGCATGCTTTTCAAAGATCAAAACATGCTTACATACACATTGTTCAATGAAGACATCACAACACAAATCATCATTTGGTGAACTTAAATTGAAACAAGTACATTGTAAATCATCACCATTTTCAATCAACTCAATTTGAAACATGGTAATAGGTAAAAATTCATCACTTTCAAGCAATGGACTTGGAAAGAAAAGTTTCCCATGCTTACTCAACACGTTGAGCTGACTCAAACATACTCCCGGGTCAAACACAAATATTGTTCTTTCAATCATTTCATTCTTTATCAAGCATGTGCCGTCAATTTTGACACATAAAATGAATTCATGACCAAAGTTGAATTCAACAATGAATTTAGAAATGACAAATTTCCTCTCAGAAAGTTTGACATGTTCAACATGTTTAGCATCTTTATATACACCTAACCCAATGAATTGTACATTTTTCAAATCACTGTCAACACGTTGAGAAGCTATTTTCCAGGAATTAAAAGTAACTTTGCTTTCTACTCTAGCAAGAATAGAAGGTGAAAATAAAGCATGTTTGATAATATTTGTCCAATTCAAATAAGGTAATGACAATGAAGCATATGAGTCAACATATTCAACGGGTTGAATAAAAGACTGAACAAATCTTAAACTAGAGCACAAATTATTCAATCGAATAACTTCATGCACAGTTTCATATTTTCCAACATCATGCAAATTAATACTCAAAGAATCATTTTTAACAAATAATTTATTTGAGTAAAGAGAAAAGTTACCATCCCTCGAAACTGATGTTTCCTCTTTATGTGGTTCTTCTTCCTTTCTAGATAATGCTTCAAACAATGAGTTTTCACTTTGACTTTCAACATGTTGGACAATTGTAGACACAATTTCCAAAGGTGGCACAAGTGGTACTTCAACCTCAACTTCTTGCTCTTCCTTAAGGTTGATGTTCTTACCTTCTTGAACATCATCATTCTCCTACACAAACATCAAAGAAGAACCAACTTTCAATTCATTAGACGTTAGTGAATCATTTGGAATTGTTGGAGGCAAGGTGCTCTCTGGTTCAACACGTTGAGAAAGTGGAGGTGGCTCTTGTTTTCTCTCAAACTCATTATTTTTCCACTCGAAACGCTCAACTCTTTCTTTTGCTGATACCACTTGGGACTTTGCTCACTTTCTTCTCTCAAGCCTTCATCTCTCTTTTTTTAGATATTCTCTCACCATCCCGAAAGACACTTGACTCTTGCAAATCCACTTGAGATTTCTTTTTATTTTCAATCTTACCCTGGAATTTACCTTCCTTACACTCTGTCTCACTTTCAAGGTGCAGTTGATGGACATGAGCTTCTTGGGGAGTTAAGGGCACCACAATGATCTTTCTGTCAATAGGTTGAATTGTGCATTGGTTGGTCACACCAACAACACGTGATCTTGAATGAAAAGGAGTATCTTTTTGAGAAGTTGGAGGTTTTTCTTTCACATGTAGAACTTCTTTTGCTGCCATCAAAGTACCTTCAATTGGAAAGGCCAATTCTTCTCCGGCAACATGTTGTGCACATATGTCTTCAACAGATTGAGAACTTTTGGTCTCTTCATTTCTCATGATCATTCCTCTTGGTGGTGATGGTGGGGATCTTGGTGAAACTTTCAGTGAAGGGTTGGATCGTTCAACCTTGGTGGAACTTTTGCTTCTCCCAAATTTTCTTTCAATCTTGACAGTTTTTTGCAACAACTCATGAAAACTATCATACTCACATAATTTAAAGATCTCCACAATCTTGGGTCTAAGTCCTTGAATGAACCTAGATATTTTGTCTTCTCCTTTCTCAATCACACTTGCGTTAAGAAGGGCTGCCTCCATCTCTTTATGGTAGTCTTCAACACATTTAGTGCCTTGGACAATGGTCTGACGGCGTTTGAGACACCCTCGACCATGAAACTTGTATGTTTTTTGACCATTCTCAAATCGGGCAAACTTTTCATTTATTGGAGACATTTGTTCATGCAACATTTTTTTGACTTGTGCTAACAATTTTTCATTAGCCATTTTCACTCAAAACTCACAAGATTCTCTTTATAAACCTAGAAACTTTTTCTGGCTCAAAATTCTTGAAAAAGTGATTCAAAACAAGTTTAAAAAGACACAATAAAATAAAACTTCAGCATACCTCAATAGGTTGAAGTAAGTGTTGTTACTTTTTGCAAAACGGTTCTTGTTTGGGTTATGAAAAAGAATATTCTGCAACTTTTGAAAGAACGAGTTTGAAAAGGCTCGTTTTCTGCAATGCAAATAAAATGCAATTGTTTTTGTTTATTTTCAATTCAGATTGCACAACACTGGAACAAGAAATTAAAAAATGGAAAGAACATCCGAGAAAAACACAATGACAAAAAAAATGATATATGTTGCGGAATAGAAAGAAAAGGGTAGAAAATAAAAAACTTCTCCTTCTTGAGCATTTGGCTCTGATACCAATTGATGTGGTTGTCAGAATGCTCTGATACCAATTGATGTGGTTGTCATATTGTTCTGATACCAATCGATGTGAACCGGGAGGGTATCCTGGAACACGAAGAGCAGATCTAGCCAACAAAGGCGCAAGAAAGGGTAGGTATGATTGATGAGACGAAAATGTCAACAGGTTGACAAATCCGGAATGCACTAAAACAAAACGATGCGGAAGCTTGTGAAATGAACTGATATGGCCGCCAACTCCTCCTGGATCCTTGCCCAGGCAAAGATGGTGTTATGCCTTTGGCGACTCCTCCTTCTTGATACCAAAAATGGTCCAAGACAAAGAAAGCCTTCGTTGCCAAAAATTGTGGGGGAATGTAGATGGGGCCAACACCTCCTTCTTCCAATGAGAAAGCAATATTGGTCTTAGTAGACTTGTCAAGAAAACTCAACAAGAATTGAGTGGAAAAGGTAGATAGGTTGAAAAGAGAATCACTCTCAATTTCAAGGAAAAAGTGTAATATATTTTTGATGATTGATTTTTTGCAAACTCACCTAGACCTCCTTTTATAGGATAAGGAAGCTAGACATCTAAATCAGTTTACAAGTCCCTTGATCTCCACTCTTAATGATGGAAATTAAAAGGAAATGTAAATATGAGAATTTAAAACAATTATTGCTAAACTTATTCTAGGCTAGCTAAGGGGTAGAACTAGCCAAAATATATCTGAAAACTGAAATAAAATGATGAAAATTCGAGTTGGAAGATGAGGGATGAGTTTTGGCCAAATAAATGAGGAGTAAGTGATCCTCATTTAATGCTTTGATGGAGGGACTTCAAGGCTTGTAACTCCTTCTTCACCAATGGTTTCTGGATGATTTTGGATGACTCTTGAGTCCTCAAGGCTGCTGAAGTTCGTCATTGATGAGGAGTGAATGGTTGGAAACCTTTGAAGTGCATTGAATGCGCCAGCTGGAAACTCAACAGGTTGAGAATTTCGTGAACCATGGTTTTCCTGTGTTTCGGATATGATGAACTGGTTATGGGCTTCTGACTCTTGAACCATAGCATTAGGATGGGCTTTAGTCCAAGAACTGATGGTGTGGACATTTCCTTCATCTCCAAGAATATGTTCATTTTGATCCTCACACTTTTAAAATTGTCCATCAACAGGTTGAGCATGTCATTTGTCTTATTGGTTTGACTTCTTGTGATTGATTCTCTAAGACCAATGAAGGGATCTTGATATTTGGCTCTGGGTTGCTCCATATCATTTGGTTTATTGACGGTGGAAGTGTCATAAAAACCAATGACCTCTTCTTTTGGCATGTGCGCTCTTGGATCCTCAACATCATACATGGTTGCATGTAAGTCACTTGGTGGGTTCGCGTCATCTAAGCCCGCACCGAAACACGTTAGTGATTTTACAAAATATCGCGCCCAGAAGCGAGATAATAAATGTCTGAGAAGGAGTTCTGCCTTCTTTGTGGGGTCGGAAATTCCCCACGAATAATATACAGTCCAGAATATCATAATACTAAGTGTATCTAATATGCGTATTACGCCTACAGAGTCGAGCCATAAAGCGGATTATACCTCGCTAACTACCACTGCTGCTGCTAAACATAAACAGGAGAAATTAACGTCAGACTAAACGTGTAAATTTAACCGACAGATCACAGAAAGGATCTAACGAGAATAACCCCCAAACTTAATCAGAAATATACCTCTCAAAATACAGAATGCAGAACGATCACTGCGGGAGATCTACTCCGCAGGTCGTTTGCCAGGATCCTTGAAAATGTTTAATATGTGGGCGTGAGTTCTCGAAAGAACCCGTAAGGGGGCAGGTACGATAACGGGAAAACCTTTAAAAATGTTTTTCCCTACATAAAAGGTTAGTATGCAATGAACTAGCAAATAATACAACCCTAGGTTTAAACAGGAATATGATATGCAAATGTCATGATGCTCAGAAGTCCCGTCGGACTGGTGGTACTTTCTCATACAAGTGGTCCCAGACCTCAGACAGCACCCTACGGTGGCTTGTTAAGCTCACACCGATTATCGGGATCAGAACACATGGTACCAACGAGGGGTGATCTGCCCCTAACTGTCAGAATAGGAAGCGACATAAAGCCGACACAGAACAGAAAATGGGTCCATTGTCGACCCCCGATAAGCATATCCGATATAGCATAAGTCCATTAAACCATAACAGAGAGTGGGTATGTCATCGACCCCCGATAAGCATGAAGTCCAGAATAATAATAACCTATATACCGCTATGTACCATGTGACTAGCCCCGGGAGTCACTGGGCCCCACCCTCAACCCGAGTACTAGCCCTTAACTAACCTAATACACATGAGTTGAACTGCATTGCGTATTAAGAAAGCTAAACCCCTTACCTTAGCATAAACGGATAATCTACTGTGGCCCCTAAACGCTCCACAGCAATATCCACAGAAATGCAGATTTAATCTTCCAGAGTCAGAAACACAACATAACTCTAGTTAATTAACTAAAGTTCCTTACTTTGATAATTTATCTAAAATTACCACTTAGGTCCTCCAACTTTTCAGAAGTTTGAAATCGCAGGCATGATCAGGCATGGACGACATGTCACCAGACATGATCGTGCTATTCATGACAACTCTCGAGATAGTGTGCACGGACGACACCGCAGGCGACACAGGGATGAGGATCAAGATGAGGATGAGGGCACTACGTAGTTGGTAGAGCTTTTGTAGCAGCTATGAAGCGCAGAAAGCCGTTACAAACCACTATGTAGCGGATTTGTAGAGCAAAGGCCGCTAAAAAATTATATATCTTCTCCTCCTCCTCCCTTCTTCTTCCATTTCTACAGATCTAGTTTCGGGAACAATTTTTTATCCTCTCCATGTTCTCTCAAAGTGAAGCTGTCCAACTCCATCTCATTTCTGGTTTAAAGTTGTAGATCTTTGAAGTATTTTTGCAAGGTATATAATAGTATTTTTTTAGTTTAAATATATTTATATATAGATTTTGTTTATATTTTGATTATGTTTTTAGTTTTAGAGTAGGTTGAAAATGGTAGATTTGGTCAATGGTTAAGCCATAGCTCCTGTCTGTGAATATTTTGTAGAATATTATATTAATAATATTATTCTCATTTATTTATTTTTTGAGAATAATATTGTAAAATATTATATTATATTTTATATTCATGGATTTTCCAGATTGGACAGTTTGTAAAAGTGCAACTGATATGTTAAAGTTTTATGGTTGTGTATGCATAATTGATACAGTTGCATAAATTTCGGTGCATTTTCAGTCTCGTTCCTCGTTGTACTGGTTTTTAGGGAAAATAACCCCGAAAATTTGGTATAACGAGGAACTGAGACGAAATGTTGCCAAAATTTATGCAGGTTGTATGGATTATGCATACACAACCATAAAAGTTTGATATCAATTGCACTTTTATGAATAGGATAGGACCCATGCACCCTTTGCTGAATTTATGAGATCATTTAGTATGTAGGAAGTTTGCGAATAAGCCTATGATGTACTTATTGTGGATTGTTATTTAACACTAATATGCAGGAGGGTTATGGTTGAAGATCGTGATTGGATGTACCAGCGTCTAAAGAAGGGGACTCGGGAATTAAGTGAAAGATTTTGTCAGGGGTTACAGTATTTTCTTCAATTTGCTTTTTCTGTTGCTGAATCAAACGGGGTGTCGACAGTGAAATGTCCATGTAAAAAGTGTAGAAACAGATTCTATAGTAATAAAGTTACTATAGAAGATCATTTATGCGATTATGGTTTTAAGCCAGAGTATTATGTGTGGGATTGTCATGACGAGGAAATACAGATCGATCCTAGTATTGCCGGTGGTCGAAATCGATTTATTGAAGGATCATCGTCTAGTAATCCACGTGTTCCTACAGAAATGAATTCGATGAATATTGATTATCAAGGATGGAACATTGAACAAATGGTTCATGAAGGTTTGAGAATTCGTTATAGAAATGTTGAACAAGGGAATAACAATCAAGATGAAAATGGTTATGGTTCTGATGATATTGAGATGAATGAAGAAGAGCTGCAAGTTGAAGAAGATGAAATTCCGAATGAAGAGGCGCAAAAATTTTACGATTTGGTGAAAAATGCTTCACAACCTCTATACGATGGGTGTCATACTGAACTTAAGAAGTTAGCGATTTTGACAAAGTTTTTGAGTTTAAAAAGTCGGCACAACTTGTCTGATGTCTTCTTCTCCGATTTCATGGAAGTTATCAATGATATATTGCCTAGCGAAAATGCATTGCCTGCGAGCACAGCTGATTCGAAGATGATGATTAGAGACTTGGGTTTACCGTACATTAAAATACATGCATGCGAGAACAATTGTATGTTGTTTTATGGTGATTTCAGCAATGAGAAGAATTTTATGGTGTGTGGTGTGGAAAGGTACAAGGAGGATGGTACAGATCGACGTGACAATCTCAAACTGAAAGCAAAGAAGATTTTACGTTATTTACCAATCAGTGAGCGCCTTAAGCGTCTTTACCAGTCCTAAAAAACGACTGAATTTATGAGTTATCATGTAAGTGCCAATGAAAATTCAAGTGATAGCATTGGACACCCCAGCCAATCGCGGGCTTGGAAACACGTTGATGAGCGTTATCCTGATTTCACTGAAGAGGTCGGGAACGTAAGATTAGGGTTATGCACTGATGGATTTAATCCAATGTCTGCCACCGGTGACCCTTATTCGATGTGGCCAGTGTTTATCACAGTGTATAATTTGTCACTTGACTTATGCATGAAGCAGCCGTACATTTTTATGACACTGTTAATACCGGGTCCTCGATCACTAGGACGTAACATTGATGACTTCTTACGACCATTGGTGGATGAGTTAAATTTTCTATGGAAAACTGGTGTACAAACATGGGATGCGCATCGTAAAAAGAACTTTACAATGTGGGCATGTTTGCTATGGATGATTAGTGCTTTTCCGGCATACGGTATGCTATCGGGCTGGAGCACGCATGGAAAACTTGCCTGCCCGTATTGTATGACTGATGTGTCTAGTTTTCTGTTAACTTATGGTCATAAACCTTGTTGGTGGAGTTGTCATAGGCGATTCTTACCCCGTAGACATTCCTTTCGAAAAAACGCTCTTCGATCTGTGCATGGAGACTGCACGGATCCGTTCATGTACAAATCTGGGGTTCAGATTCTAAGCGAGATTGATAAGATTCAGTTCCCACTTTTTGGTGCATTGTCGGACAAACAATGTGCAGAAGGATTTGGTGTCTCTCACAACTGGATTAATAAATCAATCTTTTGGGAGTTGGAGTATTGGCCGCATTTGTTGGTGAGACATAACCTTGATGTAATGCATATAGAGAAAAATTGTTTCGACAATATCTTCTTCACTGTTATGAATCAAAAAAGGGAAGAGTAAGGACAACGCAAACTCTAGAAAGGATCTAAGGTTGTTGAATATCCGAAATGAGTTGCATTTATTTCCCGGGGAAGATGGAAAACAACGTCAACCTAAGGCAATTTACACTCTGAATAATCAGCAGCTTGCGAATGTTTGCAATTGGTTGAAGAAATCTCTCAAACTACCTGATGGATATGCGTCCAACATTGGGAATTGTGTAAACACGTCAATAATTCTTTTTATGCCATGAAAACCCATGATTGTCACATCTTTATGCAAAAATTGCTTCCAGTTGTTTCACGAGGCAATGTTCCTGATAATATCTGGATTCCAATTGCTTCCATGATTGTCGTGACGTTGTGCAAACTCGAGAAGATCTTCCCTCCGTCATTATTTGACTCCATGGAACACCTGACCGTGCATTTACTGTGGCAGCTGAAAATCTGTGGTTCCGTCCAATTTTGGTGGATGTATGGGTTCGAAAGGATGATGAAAACGCTTAAACAAAAATGTACAACCAAACAGTTTAAGGAAGGGTCGATAATTGAAAAGTATTTGGTACAAGAGGTAGCTTTCTTCTCTGAGCATTACATGGATGACGATCTCGGTACTCGAGTCAACCCCCGGATGCGTAATGAAGTGTATAATGCATCGTTCGATGAGAACGGTCTATCAGTTTTCATTTCAATCAAGAACTTCGAGGAACTAAGAAATAGAGAATTGACAGACAAAGAACGACATCATGTCCACACATATATTCTCCTGAACTGTCCTGAGGTTGAACCATATATAAGGTAACATTTGGAATCACAATTAATAGGTTTTATATATTTAATTGAATTTATATTAGTTTTTATTATACATACAGGCAGTTCGACGAGGTTTCATGCTCACATTACCCCGCATTGGCCAATGATGGTTTAGATAAGTACAAACTAGCTAATTTCGTAGTGGTTCAAGAACTTAGCTCATGCAAACCGTTGGTCGTTGCCTCTGTTACTGTATGACTTGGCGTGTTTCCCTCATTCGATAGCGAAATCGTGGGGTGGCTCGTTCGTCAACGGATTCAGATTCCATACTAAAGATTCTGGACGTGAAAAAACGACTGCTAATTGGGGTGTTTGTGTCTTTGGAAATACAAACGAGGAAGATTGTGTGGATTTTTATGGCATCATTAAAGAAATTCTCAACCTTCGTTACAACCAAAACAAAGTAACAGTGTTCAAGGGAGCGTGGTTTGACCCATATAAAGCGGTGAGTACGGATAAACACTCTGGGATCACTGATGTCGATCACACATGTCGATGGAAGGTTTATGATCCATTTATCCTAGCGAGCCAAGCACAACAAGTCGTTTATCTTGACTACCCCTGTCAAATCAGAGATCTAAGAAAGCGATGGGCAATTTTTAAAATGAAGCCGAAACATTTTACAAGTGAAGGAGGAAGAGGGTCAACAACCAAGAACAAAGAGCAAAGGAAAGATGACGATCCTCTCCAAGAACCACGAATTGAGGAAACTATAGTCGTGACAGAAACTGATGTGAGTATTCCTTTGGTCGATATTCATGTAGAGCCGGAGCGGCTTGAATTTGACAACATTCTCGAGGATGACGATGCTTGATGTTAACTTTTTTTTTGTTTACCTTTGAGGACATTCATTAAGTTAGTGAAGACAATTAATTATGTAGCGATGTGATTTTTGACAAGGAGTCGACACCAATGTTTTTTTGTTCTAGGTCGATTGGAAACCTAAAATGGTCTACGAGAGATCTAAAGCTCGTTTGTTAGTTGTGCTCAGAATTGGTACCACGAGCTCTTTTTAGAGTTTTGCTTGATTTCTTTTATTTTTATATTTTTTTAAGGCGTTAAAAAGAAATAAAAATGGGTAAGATTTTTAACAAAGAAGACAAATCACATTTTTATTCTATGTTACTAGTATAGATAAAATTGGGTGTCAATAAATTCGGTTACAATTTATCAAATTTGAAAAGTATTGAGTTACTTTAAAAATTCTTGTGTAAAATTGGAAGATTTTGGGTCAATTTTTGAAAATATTTAGTCAATTAAAATTTTAAAAGTTTTTGGTCAGTGTCAATTTTTCAACTTTCACAGACTGCTAAGTTTCTTGTCAAATGTTAAGGTCAATGTCAGTTGTCAAATTTCAAAAGCCAAGCGTTTATATTACGCTAACCATCCTACACGCATATTCTGCAACCTTCTCTCTCCCTCACTCTCGCCAGCGACCTCCCTCTCCCAGCCAACGCCGGTTTCGACTAACCGCCACCGTTTTTCACTCTCCCTTTGTTTTTCCCTCTCCCTCCTTTCTTCTCTACTCGTTTTTCCTCCCTAACCATCACCGTCGCCGTTTTCCTCAAAAACATTAACCGCCGCCATCCATTCTCCTCCTTTCTTTCCGGCGACATTTTAGTATTTTCCGGTGAGAGTTTCGCATTTTCTCCGTCTCTCGGTAAGATTTTTGTTTCTTGCTTTTTAAGTTATTCGTTTCAGTTTTCCGGTCAAAGTTTTTGTAGTTTTTTAAATTCTTTTCTCTTGCTTTTCCAACCGCCATCTTCTGCAGCACACTTGGTTCCGGTGCATCTCCCACCTTCAGCGACAGTAGCTCCATTTCCACCAGGTTAGGGTTGCTGAAATTTAATTCGTATTTTGTTGTGGAATTTTTAGAAAGTCTTGATTATTGTTGGTGAATTTTGTTCTGAATTTTGCTATGAATTTTGTTGTGCAGTTTTCTTGTTGTGAATTTTGCTATGAACTTATTATTATGTATCCTAGGGTCATGGCGAGTGAGGATCCTGGTGACCAACGGGACCCGAGTAGAACCTCGACTAGCGGTTCACGACGTGGTTCCACTTGTGGCGGTCGAGGTAAGGGTCCTCGTGACGATCGGTCCCACGCATCTCCGGGACCGTCCACTAACTCGACACCATCCCTTTCTGCCGCATCATCACATCTCCAGCATCTCCGACCACCGCACCCCCCCCCCCGCCGCAGCCGCCACCACGGCGTCGTGCTTCACGTCGTCGAGCTCTGGAGCTGCCCCCGGTGCTTCCACCGCCTGAGGTCCAGGAGGACGGACGCAGGATGATATTGGTGGGCCAGTAAGTATTCTAAACGACAATTTCTTCACTTCTTTAAATTTATAGAATATGTGTTTACTGATTCTGTTTTTTCTATGCAGCCTCACACAAGAAAAATCGGGCGTGCCAAAGGAGATTAGTGCGATCGTCGACGAGTATTGGAGTAGCTGGCCGGCGCACTGCACCGAGCTCACTCAGGTCGCCAAGGATAGTTATGCGACCTCAGATTTGGATGATGTGTTATTGCATCTCCATAGGAGGTTCTCTGCACTGTACCAGCAGAAGTTAAACTCCCTCAGGGGTCGGTACAAGTCCAAGTGCCCAATTGACCCTGTGACACTTGACCACAGTCACTGGCGGGAGCATCCACCGGAGGAGCTCTCTAGGGAGGTGTGGGATAAGTTGATCAATTGGTGGAACACTGAGGTCTACAAGAACATTATGAGGCAGGCCATGGGGCATGGTAGGACCTCGAAGTAGCACATGCAGGATAACTTAGTAAGTACATTCATTTCCTAAATATAAACTAGTTAATTCCTTTTAATTAAATCATTATTAACCGATTCCTATGTTTGTCTGTTCAGAGTGAGAGGGCGGGTACGCAGGCCAGCATCCTTGAGTTTCGTAGGCATTGGGGTGGTGAGGACCGAGAGTTCGAGGTACATTTACAATTACATATTTTAATCATTTTGTATTCTATAATATTTAATTTAATCTTTTATTTTTTGTCACTCTTTTCAGGAGAAATACTTGGAGTTAATGGAAGAAAAGTATGCAGACCTCCCTTCTGATGAGGAGATGCCTTATTTCGATCAGGAGGTGTATGACCAGGTTGAGGGGTGGCGCTCCACCAGAGGACGAGTTGCGGGTGCACCCCCACAACTAGTTTTCCCAGACAATTCGAGCCGCCAAAGCCATATGAGGTAACTAACTAATTATGGCCTCATTTGAAAGTCTTATAATAATTTAGGCTCTAATTGTAAATTTCACTTAATTTTCAGCGAGAGCTTCAGCTGGAGGAGGTGCGCCGAAAGGAGCGGGAGCGCAATGATAGAATGGATGAGGAGATTCGTATCCTTCGGGGCACGGAATACTGAGTATGAGATGAGGTTCCACCAACAGGATGAGCAGCTGCGGCAGGCGAATGCATCCATCAGTGCCATCTGGGGAGCACGGCAGCGCCGTCGGGTCTTGTCACCGAGTGACGTACCAACGAATCTAGTGGCCGGATCATCGAGCCAGGGAGGTAGACAACGACTGGAGTCCTCACCACGATGCAACCCGTACATCCATGCTGATGACTTCAAGGACGATTATAGTCCTGAGCCCCCGAGGCAGCTGGACCCGCCACAGTCCACCTACCTCTCGTTGTCGAGACTCGAGTCTCTCTTTGCGTCGCTAGAAGAAATGGACGCGTGGTTGGACGGCGTCATTGCTGCGAATCCAGCGTGCCAGACTGACACTTCTCCAGACAATCCTTAGGGTTTCGATGTTTTCAACATTTTGATGTAAAATATTACTCCCTCCGTTCCACAAAGGTTGTCAACATTACTATATTGGGCCGTCCCACAAAGGTTGTCAACTTTCCTAAAACAGAAACTTTCTATCACCATTTTTACCATTTTATCCTCTTATCTCACACCATGGACCCACAAGTTTTTCTCTTTCCTCCCATTAAACTTAAAATTGGGGTCCACAAAATTTTCTCATTCTTTCTTTTTCATGAGGGTAATTTTGTCAACACACTACTATTCTCTCACTTTCCTTAATATATGTGCCCAAACAAAACCTACAACCTTTGTGGGACGGAGGGAGTATAATTTGATGCAAAAATACATTTATTAAATATTTTTTGAATGATAATTAGTTTTATAAATATGTGTTAAGTATTATTTTATTATTACTAATAATAATAATAATTACTAATTATAAATCAATGTATTTGGCATGCAAATAGAAAACAAAAAAAATGTTGAAGCGCAGCGGCTGTTACAAATCCGCTACGATTGTAGCGCATTTGTAGCACCCAGTTTCTACAAAGCGGACCATAACGTAGCGGTAATAATAACGGCCACGTGCGCTACAATTGTAGCGGAACTGTAACGGATCCTGCGCTACAAAGCGCCCTTCAGGCACGTAGTGGGGGTCACACCAACCCAGAGGTGTAGAGAGGGACATGAACGCCTGAGCAAACTACTTGAGAAATTACAGCGCTTGACTCCCCCGAAGTTTAATGGAAGAGGTGGTCCCGAGGCAGCTGAGATCTGGTATAACCGGATCAACTCTATGTTTGAGAGGTTGGAGTTCCTTCCTACCATGATGGTATCCCTGGCCACTTGTAATCTGGACGCCCGAGCTTTCATATGGTGGGAGAGCATCAGGAACAGGAACAGGCACAGGAGCTCGACATTGATATGACTTGGGATGAGTTTAGCTGTCTGTTCCAGGAGCAGTACATTAGAGACGCAGTCCGAGACTTGCGACAAACTCAGTTCAATAACCTAGTACAGGGCAGCATGAGTGTGTTGGAGTATGAACATGAGTTTGATCGATTGGTTTGGTATGTCCCGCAGTACTAAAGGATGGAGGAACAAAAGGCCAAAAGGTTCATGTGGGGGCTGCGACCTGATATCCGGGTGGCATTGTGACCTTTGGGCATTACCACCTACCACGAGGTTAAACAGAAGGCCCAGCTCATGGAGCAGGAAGAGACCGAGAGCAGGTGTGCACCATACCGACCTCAAGAGAGTGGGAGAGGCACAGGTCCACGGAGGTTTCCCCGGAACACCGGGAAGGCTCCTAAAGCTAATGCGAATGCGAAGGGAAAGGGAGTAGTATCTTCGTCTGTTGTGTGTCTGAGCTGTGGGACACTTCATCCGGGTAGGCCGTGCTACTGAGAGGCAGGCAGATGTCTGAAGTGTGGGTCCGCTGACCATTGGATCAAGGATTGTCCACAGGTAGTGCCGAGAAGAGATTTCGGCAACTGGCCGAGAGCTCCGTACAGTGCACCGGCGGGACGAGGAGCACCACAGGGAGGTGCTAGACAGCAGCCACAACTTCCACCTCCTCCGCCACAGCAACAAGGGCTGGAAGAGTATTCCAGATCAAGAGAGGCGAGCCTGCACAACAGGGAGCACTGAAAGGTACCTTACTTCAGAATGATATGCCTGTGAATGTTCTCTTTGATACAGGTGCTTCTATATCTATTGTCGCACAGAGATATGTTATGTCCCGGCATCTGTCTATCTATTCTATGCCTCATATATCATTGATTAAAACTACTGGGAGTCAGTGTTTGTTTTCAAATGAGGTAGCCAAGGATTGTGTGATAACGATGGGAAAGCATCAGATTCTCACTGATTTGCTTGTGTTGGATATTCCGAGATATGATGTGGTTTTGGGAATGCACTGGTTATCTTGGAATTGTGTGTAGATAGATTGTGCAAAGTGAGAGATTGTGCTATCTTCCGATGTGGTACTTCCTTTATATACTCCTTTTGGATGTGTGTCTGAGATACAATGTCTAGAATTAGAAATTCTAGACAAGATATCTGTGATGGATGAGGATGAGTACTTTGGTCTGAATTCAGCTAATATCAGGGATGAGTTAGAGCAGATATCTGTTGTGCAAGAATTTCCGCAGGTATTTCCCAAGGATTTGCCGGGCATGCCGCCGGAACGCGAGATTGTGTTTGAGATTCTGATTCAACCAGGATCTGTTCCTATTTCTGTTCCTCCCTACCACATGCCAATTTCAAGATGAATGAACTCAAGAAGCAGCCTGACAAGTTGCTTGCGAAAGGGTTCATTCGACGAAGCACTTCTCCGTGGGGTGCTCTAGTGTTATTTGTGAGGAAGAAGGATGGGACATTGAGATTGTGCATTGATTATCGAAAGCTGAATGTAGTAACTGTGAAAAAAAGGTGTCCTTTACCCATATATGATGACCTGCTAGATCAATTGAAAGGAGCGAAGATTTTCTCGTAGATAGATATGAGATCGGGATATTTTCAACTCTGAGTAAAGGAAAAGGATATACCAAAGACAACTTTCTGAACCAGGCATAGACACTACGACTATATAGTTATGCCATTAGGTCTGACTAATGTTCTAGCAGCTTTTATGGATATGATGAACCGGATTTTCTGACCATACCTGGATTTGTTTGTGATTGTGTTCATTGATGACATCCTGGTATATTCCAAGGATGAGTGTGAGCATCGAAATCACCTACGGATTGTTCTGCAGACATTGTGGGATCATCAGCTATATGCTAAGTTCTCCAAATGTCAATTCTGGAATCGGGAGGTGTCATTTCTGGGACACATCATCGGTGGGAGTGGTATTTCAGTGGATCATGAGAAGATTAATGTTGTGCAAGACTGGAAGCAGCTGACGAATGTGCGGGAGATCAGGAGCTTCCTCGGATTAGCGGTATCTATATTGGCCTTACCCCTAACTCAGCTGACAGAGAAGGGGCGAGGATTTGTCTGGTCCGAGGCTTGTGAGCATAGTTTCCAGGAGTTGAAGAATAGGTTGACTAGCGCATCTATTCTGATACTACCAGATCCGAGTGTGCAATATATTATTTACACAGATGCTTCCAGATTCGGGCTTGTATGTGTGCTTATGCAAGGCATGAATGTGATTGCTTTTGGATCGAGACAGCTTCGACCACATGAGTGAAACTATCCATCTCATGACTTGGAGTTAGCAGCGGTGATCTACGCGCTCAAGCAGTGGTGACATTACTTACTGGGTAACAAGTTTCAGATATTCACTGACCATAAGAGCTTGAAATACTTGTTTACTCAGAAGGATTTGAATATGAGACACCGTAGATGGTTGGAGTATATGAAGGATTATGACTGTAGTATTGAGTACCTTGCAGGAAAAGGGAATTCTATGGTAGATGCACTAAGTCAGAAGTATACCAGTCTAGTAAAGGGCAGAGATTGTTACCCCCCTTTGCGCGGAAGCTAACGTACTGCGGAAAACCTGGTGGCGTAAGCAGGAACCAAAGTCGGGGGAACAGTAAACCGGAGTTCCCTTGGTGTAGTGGTCCAAACACACCCTATTAAAATTTTACCATATCCTACTCATGCAATAAACTTGTAGTACGAGTAACGAAAATCATCTGAATTCAAACATAGTTATACACACACATGCAGATACATATGTGATGCAACATGCTTTCACATGTTCGCGTTTACATTTACAGAACCAGAACCTAATATCCAAAATACCTACGTGTGTAGAGGGATCTGATATACCAAGATCCTCTGAAAGCAACTCCACGTAAGTCACCGCTGCTACTAAATAGAGAACAGAAGACAACCGTCAGTAACCACAGAATTTGCTCAAATCAGAATCGGATCTTGCAGTAAATCACAAACAGGACTACCCTTTTCTAAATCAGAAGACAGGCTTGGAGTTATTAATACCTGAAATTCAGACACCAGAAAGCACCGAGAGTCTTTACTCCTCGGGCTTCTTATCAGACGAGCCTGAAAGAGTGAACAAATTAAGGGTGAGTCCTCAATGAGAACTCAGTAAGGGTTAGGCATAAGGTAGGGTTTGTGAAGTCCGAAGTATACTGAACTCACAATACCTGCATCAAAATTTCAGATACAAACAGAAAACAGATATACAGATAATAACATTAACAATATCAATAGTCAAACAGATTCGGCAGACCTCTGAGGCTCTTAGCCTTACAGAAGAGGTTTTCAGAAATAACAGATATATGAGAGGCTTGGTACCAGCCCGGGGTCCGAAATCCCCGCTGCCGATAGAACAGATCCAGATAACAGAATACAGAAGGAAACATGTCAAGCAAGTTATCCTGAAGTAGATAACAGAATCCACACGTATACCCTAGCCTATGCCATAAGCTAAGTTTGGTATTACCGGGGCTAAAGGGAGCTGAGGGTCGCATCGCAATACTGAAAGTGTAAAGGTGAAGAAACCCCTAGGTGAAGGCGAAGTTCCTCCTGGCGAAGGCGAGGCCCCTCCAAGCGAAGGCAAAGTCCCTCCTAATAAAGGCAAGGCCCCTCCTAATGAAGGCAAGGCCCTTCCAGTCGAAGGGAAATCCCCCAGAGTGAAAGTGAGGCCCGGGCGAAGATGAAGTCCTCCAGGGCGAAACCTTTAAGCGAGACAGCCCATGTGAAGCCTCCAAGCGAGTGCGAAGACCCCAGGGCAAAGACGCCCATGAAATCCTCCCGCGCGAAGCGCCCATACAAGGCGTCTTCTCAAATTCATGCGTAGTCTCTTCTCAGGTTCATGCGAAGCCTCTTCTCAGAATCATGCGAAGCCTCTTCTCAGATTCATGCGGAGCCTCTTTCCCAGATCGGCAATGGCCCTCAGACACACCCTTTAGCCAAACTTAGCCCCAATTTACCCTAACATGCATATTATAGGCATCCCAGAATGCAAAATCACGGAAAAACTGAACCCTTACCTTACACACTGAAGATTTCCATGCAACTCATTCGTTTCACGCACAAGGAAGCAACGTAATTCACGAAACCGCGGCGGAGAGAAGTATCCGCGATACCGGTTCCTACAAACTTTTAATCATTTCTCTCTTCCCAACTGGTCAACAGAGCATGCAATAAGAATTCTGATCCATAGGAAGCGTATAATTCTTCACTGTGAACAACATATATCATTACCTCAAAGCTTGGGCTAATATTGGTGGAGATCACTTGAGCTTCAAACCTTGAGCTTTTCACGGAGGAGGCAGACGAGAGGGAGAGAGGAAGACGAAATGAAAAGTTTTTTCTTCTCTCTTTCCTTCCTCTCCTTATTCTAATTAACCGACCTCTCTTACCTTAAGGAAAAGGAAACATCTCATTTTTCCACATTTACAAATTGGCCCCCAAACTTTTCAAAGTTGCGATTTAGTCCAACCGCAACTTGCATAACTTACTAATGGAATTCCCAACTGAACTGAAATTCTTATACCAACTCCGGGACTTCATAACACACATAAAACATGTTCAACATGTTTAAATTTAAGTCCCGATATTTACGGAAATCAGAAAATAGATCATAAATTGTGCGGAAACTACCTCAGAAGTCGCCCGGCACGTGGGGGCTGTAATAATCTCTCCCCTTAGGACTCTTGGTCCTCCAAGAGGGTCCTCAGTCTCTGATAATCCTCGGGATATCTCTCCATCATACTCTTCTCGGTCTCCCAAGTTGCTTCCCGGTTAGAATGATGTGACCACTGAATTTTGACCATAGGAATTAACTTGCTACGGAGTTTCCGAGTATCCCGAGCCAGAATGGCAACCGGTACCTCCTGATATGTCAAATCCGGTGCCAAATGAACCTCTTTCACAGGTACAGTCTGAATCGGATCCAACAAACACTTGAGCATACTGATGTGGAAAACTTTGTGAACCGTAGACATGTCAGGTGGCAATGCCAGATGATAAGCTACCTTGCCAACCCGCCCAAGAATCTCATACGGACCGATATATCTCGGGGCTAACTTGTCTCATCTACCAAATCTGACAATTCTCCTAATCGGTGCCACCTTCAGCCATACCTTATCACCCACCTCAAACTCCAGATCTCTCTGACATCTGTTTACATATGAGGTGGTTCTGTCATTTGCAGCCCTCAATTGCCTGAATCTTCTTAATCTTCTGCGTAGTCTCCTCAATGATCTCAAGACCTAACTCCACTCTGTCTGATGCATCTGCCCAGCAATGAGGTGTCATACACCTCCGTCCATACAGAGCCTCATAAAGCGCCATGCCGATAGTACTCTGATAACTATTATTGTACGAGGACTCTGCCAATGGAAATTGCTGATCCCAGTCCCCTCTGAAATCTATCGCACAGATTCGTAGCATATCCTCCAGAACCTGAATAACCCTTTTCGACTGTCCGTCAGTCTGAGGGTGATACGCTATGCTCTGATGGATATGCGTGCCCAATACTTTATGAAAAACATTCTAGAATCATGCGGTGAAATGCGGATCTCGATCAGATAATATGGAGTCTGGTACTCCATGTAACCGCACAATCTCCCTAATGTATAGATGGGCAAGCTTTTCCAATGGATCTGTCACTCGGACAGGCAGAAAGTGAGCACACTTAGTCAATCGGTCTACAATAACTCAGATAGCGTCATAATGAGATCGCGTCATAGGTAGACCTGTCAGAGAATCCATTGTGACATTACCCCATTTCCTAACCGGAATGGGCAATGTCTGCAACGTTCCAGTTGTCTTCTGGTGCTCAATCTTCACGCTCTGACATGTAGAACACTTTGAGACATAGGTGGAAATGTCTCTCCGCATGTCAGGCCACTAGAAGTGCGTCCTCAGATCCTTGTACATCTTCTCGCCTATTAGGTGTATGCTCAATCGACTCAAATGAGCATCTGCCACAATCTCATCCCGAAGCGCCTGATTATCGGGCACATATAGCCGATCCCTGAAGTACAACAACCCTTGTCTGTACTCAAATGACTGACACAAAGCTCCTTTACTCTTGCCCTATATCTTCTTCAGCTCTGGATCCTTTCCTTGTGCTTCTCGAACATTATCTAACCATCCAGACTGAATAGTCAGGGTATATAACTGTGCGTCCTCCCAACGTCTCTAATCATGCCATAAGCACACTAGGTCATCCTCCTTGGCTCTATGGTCTGTGTCTCCGCCCCTGACCAATCCTGTGTACATCCTGCTCAGATCATCCGCCACAGAGTTACCTTTACCAGCGGTGTACTCGATGCTACAATCGTAATCCTTAAAATACTCGAGCCATCGATGCTGCCTCATGTTCAACTCCTTTTGAGTGAACAAATACTTCAAACTCTTGTGGTCGGTATAAATCTGAAATTTGCTCCCGAGTAGATAATGTCTCCACTACTTCAAAGCATATATTACTGCAGCGAGTTCCAGATCATGTGTCAGATAATTTTGCTCGTGCGATCGAAGCTGTCTTGACCCATAAGCAACGACATTGTTCCCCTGCATGAGAACACATCCCAGATTGAATCGTGACGCATCCATGTAGAAAACATACGACGCACTCGGATCTGGTAATATCAAAATTGGAGCGTTCGTCAACCTTTGTTTGAGCTCCTGGAATTGTGCTCGCACTCGTCAGACCATACAAAAACTTGTCCCTTCTAAGTTAGCTGAGTAAGGGGTGAGGCTAGAACAGAGAAGTGCTCCTGGAGAAGTGCTCGGTCTAATAAACCCTTTCGCAAGCATTTCATCCAATTGTTTCTTTAACTCATTCATTTCTACTATAGGCATGCGATAAGGGGGAACAGAAATAGGAGTAGAACCTGGTTGGAGCTGAATCTCAAACGTGATCTCCCGCTCCGGTGGTAGCCCTGGAAGATCCTCCGAAAAACCTTGCGGAAAGTATCGTACAATAGGAATCTTCTCCAGCTCCATTCGGGCATCAGCTGGATTTAATCCATAATATTCTTCCTCGCTCACCACCGGGACCCGATCCAGAAACTGAAGCTCCATACCGTATTCCACGACCTCCACATCCGGTGCAACAAATTGAGGCATTACCTCTCCAGATACTGTTACAAACGTCACGTGCGGGAGTGATTTCTGATGTATATTTGTACATATGTCTGCCGTTTGTTGATTCTCGCGAAGACTGAGGCTCGATTTTAAACATGCGGGTCATGTTTTCTGTGGATCAGCGCGTCCCAGAATTTTATCTAGACCTCATTTTTTGGAGTTTTGAGCACTTTTGAGGTCGTATGTGCATTATGGACCATTTTGCGAATTTTCGTTTTCGGGGGCAAAATGGACATTTTGCGAGGAAAGTTGAAAATTTAAAAAAAAAGAAAGAAAACGAAATTCAAAAGAAAAACGGCAAGGGAGGCGGTGACTTAAATGCCATTTTGAAGTGAGGCCACATGTAAGGCTTAAGTATAATATTATTATTATTATTATATATAAACTTATATATGATAATAGAAAGAAAGAATGAAGCAAAGCTTCTTCTTCTTTCTTCCTCTCTGCCATCGCCGAGCGCTTAAAAGTGCAATTTGAGGTGTCTCAATTTCTCACCAAAATCTTGAAGGTTAGTTGGTTAAATCGATCATTAAAAGAAATAATTAACTCATTATAAATCGGTTTTTGTGATTATGGCTCTGGTTGGAAACCGTGATCGTTCGAAATTTGGGTAAATTTGTGATACTTTCGTCGGTCGATTATTTTGGGTTCTAAGTGTTGTTTGGGTGTTCAGCTGTCATTTTGTCTTAAGGAGGAGTACGAGAAAACTGACGGAGTACTGCCGAATTCACGTCTGAACCGTTTGGAAAAGTAGAAAGGTTCCTGCCTCCGGGTAAAGTTGGTAAGGTTTCAATTTTCCTTGACTCTGCATTCTGGGATAATTATAATTATGCTTGTCAGGGTTAATTGGGGGTGAGTTCGAGTTGAGGGTGGGGCCCGGTGATACCTATCTCAGTTTATGGCATATGTTTAGGTGTGCAGGTATAGGGTATAGGATACCCTGTCTAGTAAGTTTTCTGTTAATTTTGTTATGTTGTTCTGCTCTGACGACAGCGGGAAATCCGGACCCCGGGCTAGTACCATGCCTTAGAAAATATACTTTATTGGTTGTTATGGAAAATCCTCTTCTGTAAGGCTAAAAGCCTCAGGGGTCTGTCGTTTTGTTCAGAGTTACTATTATTATCACTTTCATATTTGTTTTGCATTTGGTATTTTCGTGTTTTCTTATGCAGGTGTGAAAACGCAGGATTATTTAGAATTTCTAAAAACCTTATCCTATGTCTGACCCTTATTGAGTTCTCATCGAGGACTCACCCTTAGATACGTTTACTTTTTCAGGTTCATCTGATAAGAAACCCGAAGAGTAGATCTCTCTGGTGTTTACTTGTGTTTTGGTTTCAAGTATTACTATGTTTGAGTTTTTCTTCTGAGTTTGTAAGGGTGGTCTCGATTGAGATTTCTGCTCAGTTGTACAATCCGACCCTTATTTGAGCACATTATGAGTTTACTGATGGTTTTGTTTTCTGTTATCTGCCTAGCAGCAGCGGGTGTCCTATGTGGAGTTTTGTTTCAAGGATCTTGTTGCACCAGATCCCTCCACATGTGTATGCACTCTGAACACTAGGTTTTGGGCTCTGTACACGTAACGCATGCATGTGTGTATATATGTTGCATCACATATGTATATATAAGGATTGCTCGTGTTATGTTGTATTTTGGAGCCTGCGGAGCAGGGGCGTGAGCTTGCCCATTTCAGTGGGAGCAAGGCACATCTTGTTACATATGTTTATATGTGTGTGTTCAGATGATCTCTTTTACCTGCATGGCAAGTTAGTAAAACTAGTAGATAGAAAAGCATGGATTATGTGATTAAGTTTGGTGCATATGTTCTGGTGATAGATGTGAGTGAACTTTGTACTATCCATGTTGTAGAAGTGTGTTTGGTTGAAGTCATTTCAGGTTGGAATTTCTCGGTTTCTCTGTCAAACTCAGGATCAGACCATTCTGACCTTCCTACTACGTTCTGACACACCCCTCTCAAATCAACAAATCTTCAAACAAAAGGGCTTGGACCATCACACCAAGGGGACTCCGTTTACTATTACCCAAGTCCGGTTCCCGCATTACGCCACCTGGCGTTCTGCATCACGTGAGCTTCCGCAGAGGGGGTAACAGTAACAGGTACCCTGATCCGCCGCTGGGCACAATCAATCTGAACAGAATTCTTGGATAGCCAATCCATCCCAAGAATCACATCATATTTCGGAACATCCAGAACTAACAGATCAAACAGAAATTTGTGTACTTCCACTATCAAGACACAATCTCGAGCCATCTCACTCGAAAACAGATATTGACTCCCAACAGTTTTAATCAGAAACATATCAGAAAATTGACAAACAGATAATCGCAAAGATTGACCACATTTCTGTGCTACAATCGATGTGGAAGCACCGGTGTCGAAAAGTACATTAACAGATATATCGTTTTGAAGAAGTGTACCTTTTAGCGCTCCCTGTTGAGCTGACTGGCCCTGCACAATCCGGAAGACTCTGCCTGCTCGAGGCGGCTGTGGTGGTGGAAGTGGTGGTCGTGTTGGCTGTCGCGGACCTCTCTAAAATGCCTCCCGCCCCCTGCGTGCACTAGGCCGCTGTGGAGGTGGTGCCCGAGGAAAACTGTCGGACTCCTGTCTGGGCATCAGAGGAAAGTCGCGGATCCAGTGCTCCGTGGACCCGTATCTCAGAAACATTGGCCAGACTCTCAATAACATGATCGACTGGCGTGAAACATCCCACAATTGCGACAAGGAGGTCCTGATGGTGCTGCAACAACGCCCTTTCCTCTGCCGCTCGGCCCGGCCCTAGATGTCTGCCCAGTACTCCTGAAAGGTCTCTATGATCTCTGGAATCCGGAACCTGATACACTCTCACGAGGTCGATAAGGAGACTCATCCTGCTCCAGAAGCTGAGCCTTCCGAACTGCCTCGCGGTAAGTAGTGATACCCAGGGGTCACAACACCCATCAGATATCGGGGCGCAGTCCCCACACAAACCGCTTGGCCTTCTGCTCCTCAAACTCATAGTACTGAGGAACAAAACAAACCAACCGATCGAATTTTTGCTCATAGTCCTGCACAGTCCTGTCACTCTACTACAGACTGTTGAACTGCCTCTGACGGAGATCTCGGAATTCATCACCGATATAGTACTCTAGGAACACTTGGGAAAACTCCTCCCAACCCATACCTGGGTCCTGCTCATCTCTACGCTCAAACTGTACTCTCCTGCCGCTCTGTACACTCTTCCACCAATGATCTGCCTAGCCAGTCAAGTTATATGTAGCAAGGGATACCATGGTAGTGGAAGACAAGTGTAACATCCTGAGCGTCTTCTCCATATCAGAAATCCAGGTCTCGGCTGCTTCCAGTCCACCCTTACCATCAAACTTTGTTGGATTCAGACGCAGAAATCGCTCAAGCAGTCTAACATTCCCGGATCGGGGCTCCTGCTGACGAAGTCGCCTGCGAGACCTACGGGAACTCTCTGACTCATCGTACTCATCACCTCTATGTCGTCAACAATGGTGTCGATTCTCATCATCCCGGTGCCACTCGTCTTCAGAACGATCAGATCTGACCTCAAGGCCAACCTCAGATCGTACCCTACTAGGTCGAGAGTGTCTCTCTGAATCCCCTTCCTGCGATGGAGTATCCATATGAACTGTAGCGTGAGTGACAGTATTCTCCTCGCTCTGAACTTAATGAACCCCCGGAGCGACCTGAGCCAAAACAGGCAGTAACGCTGTAACTATATCCCGGATCTGCTCCAGGGTCTGTGCGAGAGTAACGGGTGCTTGCTGCTGAAGATGCAACTGTTGTCCCAGATTCCGTTCCTCTGTAACATCTCTCGGAGAGTCGGGATCCGTGCCCCGCTCACCCTGATCTCTTTCTCGCTGACGGCGAGTATTAACCATACCTCCTGAAATTCACAAATACCAAGAGCACATACAAGACGATAAGTGTCTAACAGAAGCTAGCAGTAGTATTTCTATAGGCTCTGTAATGTAAATGCAATGCATGATGCAATCACACCAATTCCTCAGATTCATATCTACATATCAGAAGTTCTAACTCTGGACATCAGCCTTTCTTGATATTCAGATCTGATTCTGTTTAGTACTTCTTCCAAAAATGTTTAAGTAAGGGGGTGACCAGACTTCTTACCGAACATCCCTGGAATCAGATAGTAGCAAAGTGGCATGCCCTATCAAGCCCGTACACAGAATAGAAGTCCACCTCTGGACTATACCAGACTCAGAACACAACCTTACCCGATTCTCGTACTTGACTAAACCTACTCTGATACCACCTCTACTGTTACCTCCCTTTGCGTGGAAGCTGACATAATGCAGAACGCCCGGTGGCGTAAGCGGGAACCAGAGTCGGGGGAATAGTAAACCAGAGTTCCCTTGGTGTAGTGGTCCAAACCCACCCGATTAAAATTTTACCTTATCCTACTCATGCAATAAACTTGTAGTACGAGTAACGAGAATCACCTGAATTCAAACATAGTTATACACACACACATGCAGATATATATGTGATGCAACATGCTTTCACATGCTCGCGTTTACATTTACAGAGCCAGAACATAATATCCAAAATACCTACGTGTGTGGAGGGATCTAATATACCAAGATCCTCAGAAAGCAACTCCACATAGGTCACCGCTGCTGCTAAATAGAGAACAGAAGACAACCATCAGTAACCTCAGAATGTGCTCAAATCAGAATCGGACATTGTAGAAAATCACAAACAAGACTACCCTTTTTCTAAATCAGAAGACAGGCTCGGGGTTATTAATACATGAAATTCAGACACCAGAAAGCACCGAGAGTCTCTACTCCTCGGGCTTCTTATCAGAAGAGCCTGATAGGGTGAACAAATTAAGGGTGAGTCCTCGATGAGAACTCGGTAAGGGTTAGGCATAAGGTAGGGTTTCTGAAGTCCGAAGTATACTGAACTCACAATACCTGCATCAAAATTTCAGATACAACAGAAAATAGATATATAGATAATAACATTAACAATATTAATAGTCAGATAGATTCGATAGACCTCTGAGGCTCTTAGCCTTACAGAAGAGATTTTAAGAAATAACAGATATATATCAAAGGCTTGGTACCACCCCAAGGTCCGGAATCCCCGCTGCCGATAGAACAGATCTAGATAACATAATACAGAAGGAAACTTGTCAACCAAGTTATCCCGAAGCAGATAACAGAATCCACGTGTATACCCTAGCCTATGTCATAAGCTAAGTTTGGTATTACCGGGGCTAAAGGGAGCTGAGGGTCGCATCGCAATACTGAAAGTTTAAAGGTGAAGAAACCCCTAGGTGAAGGTGAAGTTCCTCCTGGCGAAGGCGAGACCCCTCCAAGCGAAGGCAAAGTCCCTCCTAACAAAGGTGAGGCCCCTCTAGGCGAAGGCGAGGCCCCTCCTAATGAAGGCAAGGCCCTTCCAGTCGAAGGGAAATCCCCCAGAGTGAAAGCGAGGCCCGGGCGAAGACGAAGTCCTCCAGGGCGAAACCTCCAAGCGAGGCAGCCCATGTGAAGCCTCCAAGCGAGTGCGAAGACCCCAGGACAAAGTCACCCATGAAATCCTCCTGCGCGAAGTGCCCATACAAGGCCTTTTCTCAAATTCATGCGAAGTCTCTTATCAGGTTCATGCGAAGCCTCTTCTCAGATTCATGCGAAGCCTCTTCTCAGATTCATGCGAAGCATCTTTCCCAGATCGGCGATGGTTCAACCGCAGCTTGCATAACTTCCTAATGGAATTTCCACTGAACTAAAATTTTGATACCAACTCCGACACTTCATAACACATAGAAAACATGTTCAACATGTTTAAATTTATGTCCCAATATTTACAAAAATCAGAAAACAAATCATAAATTGTGCGGAAACTACCTCGAATTAATTAAGCAGTTGAATCTTTAAAACTATATTAAAATTTAGCTATATAAATCAAAATAAAGTTTCAAAGTCCTTTGTACAGTTTCCAAAGGTTTAAGGTAAGTGGCTGAAAATAAAAGCAATAAGAAAATAGAGTAAAACATAAGTAAATAAACACCCCAAGTGGTGCCTTGCTAGTCTTCCGCTGCACACTCTGATCCCTCTTGCATTTGTCAGTCCCCGAGCCTCCACTCCTGATCTTCCTTCCAACCTTTGAATAGTGTCAGGTTCCCTTCAAGTTATATTGAGGGGCGTGAGAATTTAATCAAAATAAAAGGAAATGCCAAAAGAAAGTAACATAAGGAAGAATTAAATGGGAGAGAGAGGGTTCAAGAACTTACAGGGGTGTGGAGTGCACCCCCGCCAGGAAGAGCAAGTGCTTCTTCTCACTGACTCGCCTAAATGCCTAATTCCAAGCTTTATCTCCATCTTTATAGTGATTCAGTTCCTCAGTTATTGATTACAAGGGTACTTAAGCATGTTTCTCAATGGTATAAAACTAGGGAATACCATAACCATGTGACATTCTCCATTAGGCCGAGACTTTGGAGATGCATTTACAGCTTTACATTTATCTTGCAATACCCCAAGAGAGATTTCAGAAATATCTTCATTTATTCCTTAACGGTTTTTATTCATGAGGCCGAGAGGTTGAGGGTTCTCAAACATAGAAGCTGGGTTCTTGTCTCTACATTTTTTACCAATTAATCAATCTATAAGCCAAATCTTACCAAACATTCATTGGTTATCAACCATTGATTTAAATAACCCAAGTAGCTCACCACAAGAACCAATAGCATAGGCTCTTTTATCAGATCACAATTAGGCCAAGGCTAACATATCCCCTCATAAGCCTCTTTCAGTAATGTATAGTTAAACTAATACTTCCAAACCTCATATATTTATGGAAGTCATACTACAAAGGAACCAAAGCCCCTTATAGCTTTCTTTCCCTTTTTCTTCTCCACATCAATACCCATGCTGCTGATTTTCGGTCATCATCAAACCAGCCACAGTTCAGTCCCAACTTCACATGTGTTGCAAGCATATGATATAACACACATTAAGAAACTCATAACATTCACTCCACATGAATCAACCCAAACTTTCATCAAAGTTCATCGGATCCAGGTTCAGCCAAGTTGAAGGCAGATCACGAATTGAACCAAAACGACATACAATTCCGTAAACTATAAGGAAATACTCACTTGTGAGCGAGAGGATTCGAATCTCTCCATGAACCCCAAATTTCGCTTGAATTGACCGACACAGTAGTTAGGGTTCCTCACGTTTCTTCCACCAATCTTTGCAGCAATGAGAAGGAGATGGTTCTTTTTGCTGATATTAAGGTCGACTTCACTCATAGATGCCTCCTCCTAGCGGGATTTGATGATGGCGATGAAGAAGGAAGAGATGAAAGATTTGAGCAAGAGCAAGCCTTCCTCTGTCGGTTGCAAAAACGCGAGAGAAAAGAGATGACCGAATGGTCTTCTGTTCTGCTCCTATAGTGACTTATCTAGGAATCATTAGGAAGATCCCTAGTCTTTTAATTAATGTACATAAAACCTCATGAGCCAATAGTAATTCCAATTAAGTCACCAATTTTCATAGTCATCTTTATTTCCTCAAAATCATCCAGTATATTTCCCTAATTATCCAATGTCCTTCACTAAGTTCCCAGTCTTCACAAACAAGTCACCCTTGATTTTTTTTTTAAATTCTAAAATCTTCCTCAAGTTTTTCCAAACTTTGCAAATAAATCCTTTACTCTTACTTTCTTCCCGTTATGACACGACACAAGAGGGACGGGTCATAACACTTTAACTATCCAGTCTGAGTAACTAAATAGAGCGCGGGATGTGTAGAGAAGCAACCCAGAATTGAAGAAGGTATATAGAGAGGCAAAGGGATCACTGCACCCATCTTTGAAATATGGGCAAGGTCTGTTGTACTTCAGAGATCGACTATATGTGTCGAACATCCCGACACTTCGAGATGAGCTTCTTGAGGAGGCTTACGCGAGCAGGCTGAGTGTGCACCCAAGAAGTGAGAATATGTATGATGACCTGAGATGTTAGAGACCAGGTTGGCATACCAGTCCAACTGGCGTTCCCTGCATCCCTAACTCACGGACTTCTAGTACCCGGTTACGAGTTTCATGCCTTCCCCAGGACTCGAACATGGGACTCCGGGCTTAATGTCCCATTTCACATGAGTCTAAGTACCACTTGAGCTGGTAGCTCAAGTGGTACTCCATTTCACATGAGTCTGAGTACCACTTGAGCTGGTAGCTCAAGTGGTACTCAAACTCATGTGTAATGGGTCATTAAGCCTGGAGTCCCATGTTCGAGTCCTGGGGAAGGCATGAAACTCGTAACCGCGTACGAGAAGTCCGTGAGTTAGGGATGCAGGGAACGCCAGTTGGACTGGTATGCCAACCTGGTCTCTAACATAAGATCTCATTTCTAGTGGTCGGGCATGCAAAGGGACATTGATACATATTTCTCTAAGTGTGCCACGTGTCGGAGAGTGAAGGCCGAGCATCAGAGACTAGCGGGGACAATAAAGACATTGCCTATTCCGGTCAAGAAGTGGGGTAACATCACGATGGACTTCCTGACAGGATTGCCTTTGACATGGTTATATCACGACACTATCTGGGTCATTGTAGATCGATTGACGAAGTGTGCTCACTTTCTGCCTATGAGGATTTCAGATTCCCTGGAGAAGCTAGCTCAGTTGTATATTCGTGAGATAGTACGGTTACATGGAGTTCCAGACTCCATTGTATCTGATCGATATCCGTGATTCACAGCGGAATTCTAGAGTGCTTTTCATAGGGCTTTGGGCATACGACTCCATTTGAGTACGACATGTCAACCTCAAACCGATGGACAGTCAGAGCGAATGATTCAGGTTCTAGAGGATATGCTACACAGTTTTGCACTGGATTTTGACGGTGAGTGAGATTAGCATTTGCCTTTGGTAGAGTTCTCTTATAATAACAATTATCAGAGCACCATCGGCATGACACCTTATGAGGCTTTATACGGTCGACGTTGTGTGACGCCCCATTGTTGGGCAGAGGCTTCTGATAGGGTCGAGATAGGTCCTGAACTGATTGAAGAAACAATGAACAAAATCAAGAAGATTCAGGAACATTTGAAGACCACCAACGCCAGGACTACTTCTTATGTGAATAAGCGGAGATGAGATTTGGAGTTCAAGGATGGAGACAAGGTATGGTTGAAGGCAGTACCAACTAAAGAAACTATCAGATTCAGAAAGAGAGGGAAGTTAGCTCCACGTTATGTAGGTCCATATGAAATTCTGGACTGAGTGGGCAAGGTAGCCTACAGGTTAGCTTTGCCACCGAGTATGTCTGCAGTGCACAATGTGTTTCATGTGAGTATGTTGAAGAAGTGCATCTTGGATCCGATTCAGATGATTGTGTTAGAGGATGTGCAACTAGAACTGGATCTATTGTATCGAGAGGTACCCGTTGCTATTTTGGGACAGGATGTGCAAAAGCTTCGGAGTAAGCTTATTCTTATGATTCGAGTACAGTGGTCCCATATTTCCGAGCGTGAGGCAATATGGGAGGTAGAGCAAAATGTGATGGAGAGATACCCCGATGAGTAACAGAGACTTAAGACCACCTTGGATGACAAAGGGTCTTAAGGGGGGAGAAATGTTACCAACATCCGGTAAGTGAGTGAGTTAATTTGTGTGATTGAGCGCTAATGTCGGAATTAGTAAATTTTGCGAAGTTCGGAGCTTAATTTTTAACATGTTTTTTGTGTGTAATGAAGTCCTGGGAATGTATTCAGATTTCATTTCAGTTGGTGGAGCGGTTTGGAAGATATGCAAGTTGCGGTTAGACTAAATTGAAACTTTGTATAGTTTAGGGCCAAAATGTAAAAGAAGAAAAATTGAAACAAAAATCATTGAAGAGAGAGAGAGAAGTGGTGGCATAATTGGAAAAAAAAAATAAAGGAAAAAGACAAGAAGAAGATAAGGTGAAAAAGAAAGGAAAGAAAAGATGAAAGAAGAAAAAGATAAAAGGTGAAAAAGGATAGATAAAAAGAAGAAAAGAAAGAAAAAAATGAAAAAAAAAGAAACGTGGAAAAAGACAAGAAAGGGTGCACCAGCTTGTGCACTTTGTGACATTTGTGTTTAAATATGAGCAAGTATGTGATCATTAGTGAGAAATGAAAGTGTTTGTCATGTATGACATCTCTGTGAATGAAAAGTTTAAAATGGCATGTGGGGTCCAAGTGGCTCACCTCTGTACGGAAATTGTTCAATTGTGCAAAAATGTAATGATATACTCCTCCGTCCCGAAAGATTGGTAGATTTGATGGACCAGAATCAGGTGAATGTAAGATGTTTGTATATGTTTACTTAATTGTCCCTTAGTTAATCGAAAAACGAGGTTTCACGGTAAAGCCATTAGTTTAGTAATTTTGCAGAAGTTTCCTTTTAATGAGCAGCCAACTCAAAAAGGAAATGTGTACAATTTTTCAATTTGTCCGTGAATCGTGAGCCGAGGGTCGCAAATCGAGAGCCTAGGGTTGCGTATCACGACCCAAGGTTGGCGGATCTCAGCCTCTAGGCTGTCCTCATTGTTGGACGACGGTTTTGGGCCGTTTTCACGGCGGTCCGGTGAAGGGTGGTGGAGGTTCGGGGAAGGTGCGGCGGTTGGAGGGAGGGTGCTGGGTCAAGGGTGAAGGTGAAAAGTTTTGGGTAGAATTGCTAGTTTTGAAATTGTTTGAGAAAATTGAGGGAGTAAACTGAATATTTTCCTCCTCCATCACCATTGTCCGGCTTTTCTCCTACCCTCAACGGCCTACCTATAGCCCCCGTTTCTATTGTAAAACTTTATCCTGTTATCATGCAAGGGTTGCCACGTGTAGGCCGTGGATAGGCAGAAGAAGGCTTGATGGTGGGGGCTAGGGGTGACGGGTGACGTGGGTAGGGTGGGGTGAAAACCTCTGTTGTGTGAGGAGTCGGAGTTGGATTGGGTGGCCGGAGATGAGCAGGGCGGCCAAAATGGTGGATGTGAGACTTTAAAGATAATGAGACCTATGAGAAAATTTCAACCAATTATAATTATTATACTATTTATCCTAATGGCGCAAAATTATCAGGACCACATGAGCAACATAAAATTTAAAAGGAGCAGCATAAAATTTAAAATGAGACTAACTGGTTAAGAAAAGAGTAAAATAATTTGATTGCATAATGTAGAGTGAGAGGACAAAAGATGCACTATTTAAAATATTAAATGAAGCATGCTGATCCGTGCGACCAGCTGTATCCATTTACTCTTCCTTCCGCCTTTATAAACCCCCTTAATCAGAGCAGCAGGATAAGTGAAGAACAGCTAGCAGAAAAAGAAAGAGAGAAAGCAAGGAAAAAAGAAATAAGTGAAAAAAAAATTCCCGCCGACAACCGGAGTTCGATCGTGCCGACGCCGGTTGTTGTTCCTGCCGCTGCCAGTCCGAACAAGGCACCTCCTCTCACCACCGGCAGCCACTTCCTCTCCAGCAAGTCGCTACCAGATCTTCCAACTCGACGCTCCGTTCTCCGTAACTCCGACCTTCCTCCACCGTCTGCACACTTCCGCTGCTCGCGATAGCTGAACCCCGGCGGACACTGTCGCTCCGGCTCTGTCCGCATCCAGCTCTTTCCTGAGGCTTTCGTCTGCATCCAAGCCCTCTCCCTCTCCGGCCGCCTTACCTCAAGCAATCACTGAGGTCGCTGATTCAGCTTAGAATACCGTTGCTCCAGCCCGCCTCACTGCCGTTCGACTTTCCGCAGCCTTCACCGCCGTCACCTTGCTGGGCGTCCTCACCCAGTTCCGCCAGAGGAGTCTCTGCATCGCGACGCTTCCTGAGAATCACGAACCAGCGTGGTTAACAATAAGTCAGGTAAAACTCCTCTCTTTGTTATCATTTTTTAAGCTAGTCATCAAACAGATCTAGTCTAATTTTGCAAGAAATTGAATTTTTTTTTCTCATCTTTTTCCTTTAATTGCTTATGAGATTTATAAATTCCGATACAAAAGAAATTTTCGGAGAAGGAAATTTGGTTCGTCTTTCATTTTATGTTCTTGTTTTTTCAAAAAAAAAACCATATTTTTCTGGGCTTATTTTGCAGCCCTGTTATTACGTAGGAGAAGCCCTCTTATGCATATCTACCAACAGTACAAACCCAAAAAAAATTGCAATTGCAAAATTAACTGTAACCACACCGTCACGCATGTATTAGCTGATTTTTTACCTAAGTGAAGAATAGAATTATTACTAATTTTGGGGAGGGAGGCGAAACTTCGTTTTTTTTTTCGGGCGGATCTCTGTATTTTTATTTTTTTTTATTTTTTATTTCTGGGCATTGATCTTCTCAGTACCATCAGTTTACTTCACTTTGTTTGTGGTCGTTGTTTTCATATTTATGGGATTGACCATTTTTGTGTAACTATCATGTTTGAGCAGCACAAAATTCTTTAAGAAAAAAGATTATGGAGGTCAGATCCGCTAAAGTTAATCTACCAAGTGAGGGGTAATTTTGGTCATAAATTTCTCACTCATTTCTTAATCTTGCTACTTAAATATTTGAACATCTTTTCCGGGATGAATGAGAGTATAATTTTTCATTCTTTAGTCACTACAAAGATGGTTAAAATTGAGAAATCACTAATGGAATTTACCTTTTATTCACTCCGTCACTAATTAATTATACACTTTATATGAGTACGGAGATTAAGTGAATGTAAGATTTTATATAGTTTGATATAATTACCTCTAGAGTAGATGTTGCATAAATAGAAAAAGTTAAAATAAAGTACGGATAGTTTAGTAATTTTAGAGGAGAGAAGTTAGCATTTAAGGAAAGTGTAGATTTTTTAGTGACAATTCAAAAAGGAAATGTTTAGAATTAATTGGGATAGAGAAAATATTCATTTCCGTATACTCAATCTATCCCTAAAGAATCCTATAAAATGTTTTTTGGGCTGTCTAAAAAAACTTGCTACACTTTTATTTATGAAAAACATTTTACAGTAATTTTATTTTATTACATTTACTTTCTCCTTCACTCGAACAAGCTATCTTTGTTTTATATGCATATTTTACATTAACCTCCAAATCAACAAATTTCCTTAATCCAAATAAGGATATTTGTTTTATTTTTTTTGGCTGTCTAAAAAAACTTGCTACATTTCATTTTATGGAAAGCTTTTTACACTAACTTTACTTTATTCTCATTATTTTCTCCTCCCACTCAAATAAGCTATTTTTATCGTATATACATATTTTACATTTTAACACCATGTCAACAAATTTCTTTAATTTCTTTAATGCGATTGTCAGCCAATCAAACCTGTGCAAGTTTAAACAGACGGTGGTAGTATAATTGAAATTTACAATTTTATCGCAGTTTGTTTCAATGTTTCAAGAGTAAGACTTTAAGTTACTTTTGTGTTTGCATGTAGAAAGATGAAAACATCACACATTGAAGTAAAAGAAGTCATTAATGCAACTCGAGATTAGCTGCTCTTTAGTTTAATCTAATATGTTACTTTGCTTGTCACATCTTAATTGATACATTAACTTTATATATCTATTATTATGGATAATGTTTTAAAATAAATTTTGAAAAATATAATACTTTGAAACCAAAAGATATCAAATTACTAGAGGGGCAAATGCACAAAGAGCCCGAAATGTTCCAGATTTCAGATTTCTAACGATATAGTACTACGGGACTAGTGGCAAAATAGGCCTAAAACTTTTAAGGTTTTCACAAACTTGGCCTATAACTTCGGACTTTTGCAAAGAAGTCAAAAGAATATTCTCATAAGATCTTTTTCCTCAAACTTTCGAACTTTTGTCACTTTTTACCTCGAAATTTTAAAAATGATTCTTCTACCCAAAGAAGATAGAATTTGCTCAAATTCTTCATTTATATGCCTAGTATGAATATAGTTTAGAAAACAATTCAAACAAAAATCATAGAAGGAATAAATCTTATAAAAGTTTTAAGGAAAGAAGGTTGGAAAAAGGAGAAGAAAAGCCCAAAAGGTATAATAGGTTCAGGGAAATAAAATTTTGAAAACCCCAACTTCAACATTTCAGAAAAAACAAATCTGAACAACCAATTTGTTGGAAGTGTGGGAAAATAGGACACATCCAAAACAAGTGTAGAACTAAACAAAAAAATAAACTCTCTAGAAATTGATGAAGTGTCACCCCACCGCCCCTGAAAGCTGGCGGAAGCGTCTTTGTTGCGGAAGCTGGAAGTATTGGCAGCGGGTAAATACGGAATTTCTCTTAAAAGAGTTGTGGACCCGAAACTCGTCCCTTAAACGTTTTTCTTCAAGTTCAAGGTTAAGTTTAGGGTTGGTTAGTTGACACCATAACCTAGCATAATTTGGAAACTCAATTAAAGTGGTTAAATCAGATATTGCGTCAGAATGATCCACGAAGGATGTGGATTATCTTAGTCCTTTCAAAGTAAGCAAGCAAATGAATTGTTGCTGAAATTCTCTGTTTAAGTTAAATATGCATATCATCTGCACTATATAGCCATTAGGAAACTGTTGTTTACTAACATGAAGATTAACTGTCTTTTCTGTCTGTTTTTGTTGGGAATTTCAGATGATCAACAGGAGACGCGACCGCGCTACTCGTACTGACATTTTGGATCCCTCTCTCAATAGTAACCCCGAGAGGAGGGCACACCGCCGAGCTCGACAGCCCACACCACGACCTTCACCTCAGTCCCGACCTAGATCTGCTCGACGCCAGGAGCGCGTCAACCTTGTGGAGGTATTGGGTCAGCTACACACCGTTCTGAATGGTGTCATTGCTCACTGGGATCTATTGTCTGACCAGGAGAGTGACAGCAACCACTCCGCACTGACTGGTACACCATCTGACATTGAGACCACACGTATTGACTCCAGACTACGCAGTCCTACTCCTATTTCTGAGGAGGAGGACCGGTCTGAGTCACGGGGTCGTTCCCGCACCAGGAGGACTCGGGCAGCGGCTAGCACTGTTCGCACTAGACAGGCTACCCACAAGGCTCGGAGGGACCGATCACCGATCTGTCATCGCCGACCTAGGGACGATTCAGATTCAGATTCCGTGGATACTCGAGGGGCCCCGAGGCCGCGTAGAGGGAGCAGTGTGGGTTACGATGAGGTTAGGATGATGGAGCGCCTACAACGTTTCAACCCGCCCAAGTTTTCGGGTAAGACAGGGCCAGATACAGCCGAGAGCTGGCTGTCAGATATGGAGCGCCTCCTGTCGAGATTGAGACTACCATCCGAGGTGATGGTTTCCCTTGCCACCTTCTATTTGCGTGACGCTGCACACAACTGGTGGCAGGGGATAGTCAGGGACCGGGCGACACAGTATCAGTACCGGGATATGAGGCGTACCGACCCGGGGATAACTTGGGAGGAGTTTTATCACCTTTTTCACGAGAGGTGGTTAGGGTATGTCATTCAGGAGCGTCGACAGGAAGAGTTTGATGCGCTCACTCAGGGCAGCAGGACCGTCACCGAGTATGAGCTGGAGTTCAGCCGACTCATTCGTTATTCCTCCCAGTTCGATTCTTCCGAGCGGGAGAAGACGAGGAGGTTCATAAGAGGCCTGCGCCCGCAGATCAGAGAGCACCTGATCGCATTCAGTATCTCTGTCTATCACGAGGCCATTCAGAAGGCCCTTCTGTTGGAGACGGAGTTGATTGGATCAACAGTTACATCTTCCCGGTCCCAGAGTGGCGGGAAGTTATCAGGCCAGCAGGGCCAAGGACTGCGTCAGGGACCGAGTAGGTCAGGCAGGTTCGACAGGGGTAAGGGCAAGGCCCCCACTACTGAGATGCCAGTTTTCCGACAGTGTGGTAGGCGCCACGAGGGTCGGACTTGCTACAAGACGTCAGGCCAGTGCCTGAGATGCGGGGCGTCAGATCATTGGATCAGGGATTGCCCGCAGACTCAGACACAGGGCGCTCGTTTTCAACCGGGGGGACAGCAGCGGGGTCAGACCAGGACTATTCAGGGCCGAGGCATAGCACATGGGGGTTTGAGAGCTCCACCGTAGAGACCACCGATTGCACCACCACCAGTTCAGCGGATTACCCAGCCAGCACGGATTTTTCAGATGGAGCAGTCCGACACATCACAACAGGTAGCGTTAGCAGGTACAATCCTGTTAAATAACGTACCTGTTAATGCATATTTGATACCGGCGTCTCCATTTTTGCTTTTTGGCTCGGCTCTGTAGGCGTAGTATGCATATTAGTTACATTGGGTATTATGATCCTCTGGTCTGTATATTATTCGTGGGAAGTTTCCGACCCTACGAAGAGGGCAAAACTCCTTATGCTTGTATTACTTATTTTCTGTTTTCCGCGCGGGTGATATTCTGTAAAACCACTAACGTGTTACGGGTGCAGGTTTAGAACTAGTAAGACATCTTAAAAACTGCAAATACGTATTAATCTTAAAACTTGAAGGAAAACGTTTTAAGGGACAGGTTTCGGTCCACAACCCCTTTTAAGAGAAAATCTGTATTCACTCGCCGTCGATACTTTTGGTTTCTGCAACAACGTCGTTTCCGCCAGCTTCCGGGGGCGGTGGGGTGATATAAAGGCTTAAAACAAAGCCTAATGCAAATAATGCTGAATAGTAATTCAGAGAAGATTTCGAAGAAAATTCAGAAAACTCAAAAGAACTTTATGAAATAGATTCAAGTAGTGAATAGAGTCAATAATCTGATAACAACTTTAATTCTGAATGTCAATGTAATTCCTGTGATATACAGAAGACTTTTAAAAAATTAGAATTAAATATAATCTAAATAAATGCTATAACAGAAGAAGATGAGAGAATTATGGAAATAACAAGAAATATAGAACATCCAAATACAAGAAAAAAATTCTTTTAATGTATCTAGAAAAAATAAAAATTCAAGAATAAGTCCCAAAGTGGCAAAAGAAGAGAAAGATTGGAAAGAAATAAATAAGTCCCAAATTTATAGCTTTAATGAAATATTAAAAAGAGTTGGCGAAGCTCAGATAAGTTATAGAGAACCTACGGTCAACGAATTAAAAATCGAGCTTCATCAGGTTAAAGATGAAGTGAGGTCTCAGAAGAAAAATTTAGATTTTAGAATTACAAAGAATGCAAAATATTTTCAAGAAGATGATGTTATTGAAGACTTAAATGAATTTGAAAAACAAAAGAAGAAAGATAAGTGGATAATGCTTGAATAAGCAGTTAATGAACTACCTCCTCATAATAAATCACTTCATATAAATGAGATTGAGTACATTCCTAATCAAAAGTACACAAGTTTAATTACCTTGAGGGTACAGAAACAATTTGAAATCACAAATTTCGTATTGATTGATTCAGGGGCAGATAGAAACGTAGTTAAAGAAGGATTAATTCCTTACAAATACTTGAAAAAAACTTTTGGGTACATAACGACAACAAACAAATAATGTCGATGAGATTTAAGTTAACTCATGTTGATGTTTGCAACGAGAAATTTTTTATCTCAATATTTTACAGTGCTTGGCCAAATGAACCAAGATGTAATTTTAAAGACACCATTTCTTAGTGCTATCACACCTTACAAAGTTGACAGAAATGACTTAAATACTAAAAATTTTGGAAGAAAAATAATTTTAAAATTTGTTGAACCTTCTAGGACCAGCTTACTTGAAGAACTTACTACTAATCTAAATAATAAACATGAGACATTTATGAGTCTTCAAGGGGATATTAGAACAGAAGTGTCGAGGAAAAAAAAATAAAAACTCAGGATTTACAAAAGCAAATTCAGGCTTTCAAATAAGTTCTGAATAAGAAGATTTATGTAGATATTCCCAATGCATTTTGGAAAAGGAAAAAACACATTGTTCATCTATCTTACGAGGCAAAATTTGAAGAGAAAAATATATCTACTAAATCAAGAGCTATTCAAATGAATGAAGAATTAACAGCTCATTGTAAAAAAGAGATACAAGATCTAATAGATAAAGGATTAATAAGAAAAAGTTCATCATCATGGAGTTGCTCAGTCTTTTATGTTAATAAAAATGCTGAGATAGAAAGAGGAGCTCCAAGGTTAGTAATTATTTACAAACCTTTGAACAAAATACTAAAATGGATTAGGTATCCAATACCTAATAACAGGGGCGGATCCAGGGAATAAAATCAAGGTGAGCAGAAATATTCGATCAAAAGAGACAAGAATTGTAAATCAAAATACAACAATGCACATTCAAAAGTACATGATGCTCTATCTGAATTGCGCTTTACGATCTCCAAAAGATTCGAAGTGATCAATCACTGCCTTTGAATCAATATCATCCACATATTCTTTTTCAATATGAAGCATCATACAACTTGAAAGGTATCCGTCTTCCATCTTGTTTCTAAGTTGAGCTTTTATAAGTTTCATAGCTGAAAATGCACGTTTAGTTGTTGCAGTGGAAACAGGAAGTGTCAAGACCAAACGAATCAATCTATCAACCAAGGGAAAAAGCTTTGATAGGTCCGTTTCAGTTAACCTTCGACATAATTGTGTAAGAGAAGACAATTCCTGAAAATCCTTATCAGAAACTACTTGAAACTTGTAATGCTCTAATTGTAACTTTAAAGCTCTTACCTCTGATGCATCAAAGTCTTCAGGATAGAACTTCTCTGCAAGTTTGCAAATCTTTTCCATATTAAACTTCTTGAACTGATTTATAGGATCTAATGCAGAGCTCAAAATAAGTTGTTCTATACTTCGCTCTGTGAACCTGTCTTTTAGCTCCATCATTTGAACATCTATAATCACATTAAACACGTCAAAATGATAGTAATGTTCATCTGTAACAACATCATGTTGTTGGCAACCATGACCAGTAGCCATTGAGTAAGCTACATCCATATTAGGCATTTCAAGACCATGAGCTTCACCAAATTGTTGGACACTTTGTAAAAAACTATCCCAACCATCTTCCCTGTTGATTTTCGGAACGTCATTAACATGTTTGTTGTTACGGTCACCCGAGCGGGTTGCGACCGGGCGATCCGGGGCTCCGGTTTTGGCCTGCGGGTCACGTTTTTCGGTGTTCAGGCGGCTCCCGAGTCTTATCCGAGTATCATTTTGGCGAACCCTTTCGTTTTTGAGGTCGTGTGGGTCCCTCGGACGTTTCCGCCGAAAAGATTTTTCCGGCGCCGGGGGGTTGTCGGGGTCGTCTCGGGACGTACAGCGGGCTCGGTAGCGCTCCCGAGACCTCAGATTGAGATGCCGTTTGCAGTTTTGGAGTCGTGGGAATGTCCCGGAGGTATTTATGGAGAGTAAGTTTTTGGGGCAGGACGTTCGGTCCCGGGCGACTCCCGGGGCTCGGGACGAGAATCCCGGGGCTCGGGATGGAATTTCTCCGATGGCTCCATGGTTGGTTATGTTATAATTCAAGATGGATTTTATGAGTATTTTTGGGGAATTTTGGTGTGACGGAATTTTGGTTCAGGTTGACACGCTCGCACGTCGGTATTTGTTCGGGTTCAGCGAGCTCGGTAGGACACTCTGGAATTGTAAATAAACTTTTGGAACATGTTTTACGAATGTTATAATATTCTGAGGATTGTGTTCAAGTTTCGTTTAATTTGGAGTTCGGTAATTGCGTTTGGGCCAAACTTGGAACTTTTGGAAAAGTTGGGAGGTTAATTTGTTTTTGGCCATAAAACAAAAATAATGGGGGTATGGGCAGCAGCAGTTCGGCAGCAAGTGGGAAGGAGATATGGGACACATGGCTTGTTTTCATTTAAGTGGAGTGGTATGGGAAAAAAGAAAGGGATATATATATATATATATATATATATATATATATATATATATATATATATATATATATTTGGCTATTAATTTCTTAAGGGAATTATCTCATTTCTTCTCTTCTTCTTCAACCTCTTGCTGCCGCCACCATGAGAGCTTTCTCCAAGCTTTGTGATCTTCAAATCTTGGCTAGAATCATCAAGGGTTTAGCTTCAATCTTGGGTAAGTTTCCTTCCTAAGCTCTCTTTTCTTATTGGAATCAAGTTTGGTTGGAAAAAGAGAGGATTTGAGAATTATGGGTTTGTTCTTAGCTACTAGCTAGGATGATTCTCTTCCTCCCATCTTTTAGTATGTTGTTCTTGGGTTGTAGGGGAGTGATAATCAAGTGTTAGATTTTGGAAAAACTCCTTGGATGAAAAAGCCCCAATAGGCCGAATTATTGGGTAATTTCTAAGTTGGTGTATGTTTGTCTTCTTGATTCATGCTTCAAGTATGTTAATCCTAGCATGATTCTAAGCTTATGTATGGATTCAATTTGATGGAAAACAAGTTGGGTTGGAAACCCCCAAATGGCCGATTATGTTTGTTGTTGTTCAATGTTGAATTTGGTTGTTTTGGATGCAATTGGTTAGTGTTCTTGGTTTAGAAGTGTAATTGGTGATTAGAATGGTTGTTTGGTAGCTTGAATGGATTGAATTGGATGTTGGGTGAAATGTTGGTTAAGAACCGAAATGTTGGAATGAAACTTTTTCTATGTTAGGGGTTGATTTTGGTTGAATTGGATGTTAAAGTGGTATTGGGGTTGAATTTAGGTATGGTTTGGAGTTTGAAACGTTGATTTCGGGTAAGAAATGGAAAAGTTACTATTATGCGGGTTTATCGGAAAATGTCGGGTAATGAAGGGTTTTAAGGTTGGATTTGATCGATTACGCTTGTTGGATTATGTTTGTCAATGTATAATCTTGCATTGTCTAAGTTGGTTACGAATTCGATGTTTACTGCGGGAATGCGGAATTTTACGGAAATTCGCCGGATTTTCGGTTTTGGGGTCGGGGGTGTAGTTTGGTAGTGTGGTTGGTAAGGTTGCTAATTCAGCTTGAATTGACAGATTCTGAGGTTCGGAAGTTAGAAAAAGAGAGGTTTTCGGGTTTCGGGTCGTGGTTTGGAAATCGTCCAGAATCGGTCAAATACTGGATTTGTGAGGTAAGGGTTTGGTTCTGTTATTTTGGTAAGATAGGTGTATGTTTGGTTTCACTTTCTGTTCTGCAAGTATTTCGGGATTATATGCCTTAGGGTATATTCTGTAGTCTGTAGGTGTATGTGTTGTTGCACTTCTGTTTTGCAGGTATTTCGGAAATATGTGCCTTAAGGTACGTTCTGTAATCTATAGGTGTATGCCTTGTGGCATACTCTGTCTGTTAACCCTACGTTTGTAGGTGTATGCCTTGTGGCATACTTGGTCTGTTAACCCTACGACAGTTGTGGGTTCGCTACCCCAGCTGGTGCACCATGCTTCTGTAATAGCTTCGGCTTCTGACTCCCTTAGAGGGAGGCTGTCGTTCCGATTTGTTATAAGGGTTTATGGCGATTTAGAATCGCACATCCTACGGGATTCTGATCTGTTTTTATTACATGCACGATATTCTGTACTCTGTTGAATATATTCTGTATATTGCTATCTTTCTGTTTTGCAGGGTTACATATGCTTATCTTATCCCAAATCCCTTACGGGTCCTTTCGAGGACTCACCCTTTTTGGGTTCTGTCTTTGGGTTTCAGGTAGACCTGGTAAGCAGCCAGCGGAGTAGGTTTCCGTGAGGCTTCTGCCTTGGTTGTGTTGAGCAGCAGCTGCACCTTGCGGGCCGGGATTTTGTCTACTTGGTCAGAATCCCGTGCGAGGTATTTTGACGTTTAGGCCTAGGGTTGGCTCTGTAGTCGCATGTGCATACTTTCTAGATTGTTGTGATGATTGTATATATATATATATATATGTATGTATTCTGTTCTGTTGCATGTTCTGAGCGCTTGGCGCTTGCTAGAAATCCTAGGTTCGGGGAATTCTGTATGTATCTTTGTTGTGTGCGTAAGAACTCGTCCACGGAGGGCGGGGCTTACTTTCTTGTTAATGCATGAACTGTATGTATGGTAATGGTGATGTGCTCGTCCGTTTTCGAGGGGCGAGACTCACTATGGGTTTTATTTTAGTTATATGTATGAAAATTTCAGGTTGCTTCCACAACCACTTTTCGGGTCCGCTACGCGTGGCAGGTCTCGATGGACCTGCCTTTCTGTGTCATTCCGGCTTCCGCTTCCGACGTCCCGGCGCCCCCGCCTCCGCAACCGGGCTCGGGTGGCGTACGGTGACAAGTTGGTATCAGAGCAGGTAAGTGACCGTATTGGTCGTCAGTGGTGACTTGTAGTGACAACTGTTGTTGTACATTTTATTTTAGTATGGTTTGGTACGGAGATTGGCCACCTCCTTACTTGAACCACTTTAAAATAAAATTGTGGGACAAAGTTTGGTCCTTCAAGTTATCCTGGTAGTTGCAGTTTACGGAGTTCAGGATTTCTGGATTCTGGTGAAATTATTATGAGCAAGGGATTGTGGAAAAAGGTCCGGGTACGTAAACTTGTGTGTTAGGAAAAGATTTGGTGAAATAAGCATGAACTGCTTCTGTGATTCTGTGAAATACATGATTTTAGCATTCTGGGAAATAACTTCTGTGTCAAGTACTGCATTGCACTACAGAGCCTTAGAAAACTGCTGCTAGCTTCTGTAGGGATTAGGAGTGACCGATTTGTCTGGACTCTGTTTGGTCTGAAATGTCTCAGGTTTGGTTAACACGCGTAGACAGCGTGTTTTGCGACCGGAGGGAGGGGACTGTAATCCCACGCCTCCGAGAGATAGGGTTTGAACTGTTGGTTATGGGTTGAGTTGGTATATGGTTTGGAAATTTGGTTTGGGATAAGTTGTTTTTCTGGTTGGATTTGGTTTAAGGAAATGTGTACTACACGCGAATAGCGTGATTTGGTACCGGAGGGGCGGGACTGAGATTCCACACCTCCATGGAATAGGATACGGGTTCAGCGTAACCCAGGGTCTGAACAACCACACTCACCACCCCCGAGGTTTAGCGGTCGTAGGGACCCCTCTCTGATTTGGTATTACCCGCCAGCCTAGCGGGTTCAGGGGCGGCAATAGGCAGGGGAAGATCTGATTATGCCACAGTAAGGGCATTTTGATTAGGTGGTGATAGCGAGACTTAAGCCACTGCTCGCCACAGCTTTGGGATTGGTAAGTGAGTGACTCCGAGGAGGATGGTCACTACGACACCTAGACTTCTCGTCGGTCCTATCAACGACGGGGAGATCTGAGGCACCCGGTCGACGAGGTCGACTTACGGAGAGGTTTCGAGTTTGAACCCCCGAGGTTCAATGACCGAGAAGGGCCGAGGTAGTAGAGACTTGGTTTGCAGGAGTTGGCAAACTCCTGGGGGAGGCTACATTTTCCACCAGCAGTGCAGTGGGGATGTAGCCAGGAATCTGCGTCAGGCATAGTTTGATGAGTTTCATCAGGGAGACAGGACTGTTCCAGAGTTTGAGCGGGAGTTTGACAGGCTTATTCACTACGTACCGCAGTACCATGGTATGGAAGAGGAGGTTGAGAGTCGCCTCACCTCGCAGCGAGGTCAGGGGAGTACGAGGGGCTCCACACAGCAGGTACCCCGACAGATTTCTGGATGGCCGAACAGGCCTGGGCAGTCTAGTAGAGGCAGAGAGGGAGCACCACCGGCACGATCTTATCCGATTTGCTGTAGGTATCACCCCGATCGATTTTGTTACCGGCAGGAGGGCCGATGTTTACGTTGCGGGTCTGACACTCATTGGGTACGGGATTGCCCTCTGACTTTAGGGCAGGGTTTTGGCAGTCTTCAGCTTCCACAGTCTCGGGCACAGCCCAACGTGCCGCGAGGGCGTGGGTTTCAGCGGGGTGGCCCGAGACCTCAGCAGCGACAGCAGCTTCAGCCACCCCCTCCACCACAACAGCTCAGAGGAGGATAAGTTTTCCTTATTGTGAAGGGAGGCCCTAGTCATCAGGGAGGACCTAGTCAGCGGCGAGTGCACTAGCCAGCGGGAGGCTTGAGTCGGCAGGAAGTTACATAAGGTGCTATATTTCCGAATGAGATACCGGTTCATGCGTCATTTGATATAGGAGCATCTATTTCTATTGTAACACAGAAATGTGTTACATCTCTGCATCTGTCTGTTAGTACTTTGCCTCAAATGTTTTTAGTAAAAACTGCTGGGAGTCAGTTTCTGTTTTCCAATGAGATGGTTCGGGATTGTACGATATCTGTAGGCGGACATCTTATAGTATTGGATTTGTTGGTTTTAGACACGCCGAACTATGATTTTTATTCTTGGGATGGATTGGTTATCCAAGCATTCTGTGCACATTTATTGTGCAAACCATACCATTATGGTTTCTGGAGAGGTACTACCTCTCACGGCTCCGACTAGTTTGACTATCGCACAGCACAGTAAAGAGTTACAGATTCTGGATTCAGCTGTCGATAGTTGGTGTGGGGTAATGCTATGATCTGTTTGAGGCTGGTACTAGGTTAAAGTTGGATGGTTTACCAGTGGTTCGAGTTTTTCCGCAGGTATTTCCGGAGGAGTTGCCCGGATTACCACCAGAGCGGGAAATTGTGTTTGAGATCTACCTGCAGTCGGGTACTGCTCCGATATCTATTCCTCCTTATCGGATGCCTATTTCTGAGATGCAGGAGTTGAAGAAACAGTTGGAGGAATTACAGCAGAAGGGCTTCATCCGACCGAGCACTTCACCATGGGGTGCTCCGGTTCTGTTTGCTAAGAAGAAAGATGGGACGCTCCGACTTTGTATTGATTACAGGCGGTTGAATGCACTTACTGTGAAGAATAAGTATCCGTTGCCGAGGATTGACGATCTTTTTGATCAACTTCAGGGTTCGAGAGTTTTCTCAAAGATTGATCTCCGATCTGGGTACTTTCAGCTTAGGGTGAAGGATGAGGACATACCTAAGACTGCTTTCCGCACCCGATATGGACATTTTGAGTTTACGGTCATGCCATTCGGGCTGACCAATGTTCCGGTGGCATTCTTGGATCTGATGCATCGGGTGTTCCGACCGTACTTGGACTCATTTTTGGTGGTCTTTGTCGATGATATTCTGATATATTCTAGGGATGAGGATTCGCATCGGGAGCATCTGAGGGTAGTTCTGCAGACACTTTGGGAACATCAGCTTTATGCTAAATTCTCAAAGTGTGAGTTCTGGATTCGGGAAATCATTTTTCTGGGACACATTATATCTGAGCATGGTCTGTCTGTGGATCCAGAGAAGGTGAGGGCAGTTCGGGATTGGAAACAACTTACCACGGTACGGGGGATCAGGAGCTTCATGGGGTTAGTAGGATATTATCGGAGGTTCGTACCAGGGTTTTCTATTCTGGCATCTCTGCTTACGCAGTTGACCAAGAAGGGTCAACAGTTTATCTGGTCAGAGAAGTGCGAGTGGAATTTCCAGGAGTTGAAGCGGCAGTTGACTGACGCTCCGATTCTGATTCTTTTAGATCCGAGCTTACCGTATGTGATTTATACGGATGCTTCCACGTCCGGTTTGGGGTATGTGTTGATGCATGAGCGTATTGTGGTAGTTTATGGGTCGACGCAGCTGCGACCGCATGAGCTGAACTAACCGACACATGATCTGGAGTTGGCTGCGATGATTTATGCGCTGAAACATTGGAAGCAATATCTGTTTGATAATAAATTTCAGATTCTTACTGATCATAAGAGTCTGAAATATCTGTTTACGTAGAAGAAGCTTAATATGAGGCAGCGCAGATGGCTCGAATACATTAAGGACTATGATTGTAGTATCGAGTACATCTCTGGCAAGGGCAACGCGGTTGCCGATGTACTGAGCAGGAAGTATACCGGGTTGGTTAAGGGAGGAAATGTTGGGGATCGATCCGAGGAGAGTGATTTGACATGCCTTTGGCACAGGGGGCAGCTTTGGGAGCGTGCTCAGGTTTATACACTTACTATACATTCTGAGTGGCTTGACAGGGAGCGCGAGGCGCAAGGTAGAGAGATCCGGGGTTGAAGAAATTATCTGGGGAAGATAAGGGTTTATTTGTTACCGACGTTTCAGTATAGGCAGGGATTGCTATACTTCCGAGACCGCCTTTATGTACCAGAGGATCAGGAGTTCTGGAATGAGATTTTAGAGGAGGCACACTCGAGCAGTTTGAGCATCAGAAACCGGCAGAGACACTGCAGAATTTGCCCATTCCAGTTCGGAAGTGGGGCAATGTTACTATGGACTTTCTGACTGCACTGCCCCTGACACGGTCTCATCATGATGCTATCTGGGTTATTGTAGATCGGCTGACAAAGTGCGCACACTTTCTGCCTATTCGGGTTACAGACCCTCTGGAGAAGCTTGCCCGGCTTTACATCAAGGAGATTGTACGTTTATATGGAGTACCAGACTCCATTGTATCTGACCGTGATCCGCGTTTTATAGCACGGTTCTGGAGAGCTTTTCATGAAGCACTGGGCACGCGACTCCATCTGAGTATAGCTTATCACCCACAGACGGACGGGCAGTCGGAGTGGGTGATTCTGATACTGGAAGATATGCTGCGAATCTGTACTTTGGATTTTGGAGGAGTTTGGGACCAGCAGTTACCTTTGATAGAGTTCTCGTACAACAACAGCTTCCAGACTACGATTGGCATGGCACCATATGAGGCGTTGTACGGGAGGAGGTGTACGACACCACACTGTTGGACAGATGCGTCTGATAGGGTTGAGCTGGGACCCGAACTTTTGAGGAGACTACGGCAAAGATCAGATTGTTACAGGCGCGGATCAAAACCGCGAATGACCGCACCACCTTATGTGTGAACAGATGTCACAGGGATTTAGAATTTGAGATTGGTGACAGAGTTTGACTGGAGGTAGCACCGATCAGAGGGACAGTAAGATTTGGTAGGCGGGGCAGGTTACCCCGAGTTTTATCGGTTCTCATGAGTTTCTAGAGTGAGTTGTTAGGTTGGCTTTACCCCCCACCCAACTGTTTCTGTATTACGTGATGTCTTCCAGGATAGCCTGTTGAGGATCAGTAGATTTAGACTGACTCGGGGTGCAATAAGATGCACCCGGAGGGTGGGACGCCATTGAGAGGCTCTGTATGATAGTTTAAACTACCACTCCCGCCACACCAGTACGGTGGTCCGATTGTTCTTAGTAAGGGAATATTTGTATATTCTGGTTGGTAGCGACACCTGTATGAATGGTTCAGGCTACTCTTGGAGGACCAAGAGTTCTAAGGGGGGGAGATTGTTACGGTCACCCGAGCGGGTTGCGACCGGGCGACCCGGGGCTCCGGTTTTGGCCTGCGGGTCACGTTTTTCGGTGTTCAGGCGGCTCCCGAGTCTTATCCGAGTATCATTTTGGCGAACCCTTTCGTTTTTGAGGTCGTGTGGGTCCCCCGGACGTTTCCGCCGAAAATATTTTTCCGGCGCCGGGTTGTCGGGTCGTCTCGGGACCTACAGCGGCTCGGTAGCGCTCCCGAGACCTCAGATTGAGATGCCGTTTGCAGTTTTGGAGTCGTGGGAATGTCCCGGAGGTTTTTATGGAGAGTACTTTTTGGGGCAGGACGTTCGGTCCCGGGCGACTCCCGGGGCTCGGGATGGAATTTCTCCGATGGCTCCATGGTAGGTTATGTTATAATTCAAGATGGATTTTATGAGTATTTTTGGGGAAATTTGGTGTGACGGAATTTTGGTTCGAGTTGACACGCCGCACGTCGGTATTTGTTCGGGTTCAATGAGCACGGTAGGACACTCTGGAATTGTAAATAAACTTTTGGAACATGTTTTACGAATGTTATAATATTCTGAGGATTGTGTTCAAGTTTCGTTTAATTTGGAGTTCGGTAATTGCGTTTGGGCCAAAATTGGAACTTTTGGAAAAGTTGGGAGGTTAATTTGTTTTTGGCCATAAAACAAAAATAATGGGGGTATGGGCAGCAGCAGTTCGGCAGCAAGTGGGAAGGAGATATGGGACACATGGCTTGTTTTCATTTAAGTGGAGTGGTATGGGAAAAAAGAAAGGGATATATATATATATATATATATATATTTGGCTATTAATTTCTTAAGTGAATTATCTCATTTCTTCTCTTCTTCTTCAACCTCTTGCTGCCGCCACCATGAGAGCTTTCTCCAAGCTTTGTGATCTTCAAATCTTGGCTAGAATCATCAAGGGTTTAGCTTCAATCTTGGGTAAGTTTCCTTCCTAAGCTCTCTTTTCTTATTGGAATCAAGTTTGGTTGGAAAAAGAGAGGATTTGAGAATTATGGGTTTGTTCTTAGCTACTAGCTAGGATGATTCTCTTCCTCCCATCTTTTAGTATGGTGTTCTTGGGTTGTAAGGGAGTGATAATCAAGTGTTAGATTTTGGAAAAAACTCTTTGGATGAAAAAGCCCCAATAGGCCGAATTATTGGGTAATTTCTAAGTTGGTGTATGTTTGTCTTCTTGATTCATGCTTCAAGTATGTTAATCCTAGCATGATTCTAAGCTTATGTATGGATTCAATTTGATGGAAAACAAGTTGGGTTGGAAACCCCCAAATGGCCGATTATGTTTGTTGTTGTTCAATGTTGAATTTGGTTGTTTTGGATGCAATTGGTTAGTGTTCTTGGTTTAGAAGTGTAATTGGTGATTAGAATGGTTGTTTGGTAGCTTGAATGGATTGAATTGGATGTTGGGTGAAATGTTGGTTAAGAACCGAAATGTTGGAATGAAACTTTTTCTATGTTAGGGGTTGATTTTGGTTGAATTGGATGTTAAAGTGGTATTGGGGTTGAATTTAGGTATGGTTTGGAGTTTGAAACGTTGATTTCGGGTAAGAAATGGAAAAGTTACTATTATGCGGGTTTATCGGAAAATGTCGGGTAATGAAGGGTTTTAAGGTTGGATTTGATCAGTTCTGCTTGTTGGATTATGTTTGTCAATGTATAATCTTGCATTGTCTAAGTTGGTTCTGAATTCTGATGTTTCTGCGGGAATCTGGAATTTTACGGAAATTCTGCCGGATTTTCGGTTTTGGGGTCGGGGGTGTAGTTTGGTAGTGTGGTTGGTAAGGTTGCTAATTCAGCTTGAATTGACAGATTCTGAGGTTCGGAAGTTAGAAAAAGAGAGGTTTTCGGGTTTCGGGTCGTGGTTTGGAAATCGTCCAGAATCGGTCAAATACTCTGGATTTGTGAGGTAAGGGTTTGGTTCTGTTATTTTGGTAAGATAGGTGTATGTTTGGTTTCACTTTCTGTTCTGCAAGTATTTCGGGATTATATGCCTTAGGGTATATTCTGTAGTCTGTAGGTGTATGTGTTGTTGCACTTCTGTTTTGCAGGTATTTTGGAAATATGTGCCTTAAGGTACGTTCTGTAATCTGTAGGTGTATGCCTTGTGGCATACTCTGTCTGTTAACCCTACGTTTGTAGGTGTATGCCTTGTGGCATACTCTGTCTGTTAACCCTACGACAGTTGTGGGTTCGCTACCCCACTGGTGCACCATGCTTCGTAATAGCTTCGGCTTGACTCCCTTAGAGGGAGGTGTCGTTCGATTTGTTATAAGGGTTTATGGCGATTTAGAATCGCACATCCTACGGGATTACGATCTGTTTTTATTACATGCACGATATTACGTACTCTGTTGAATATATTACGTATATTGCTATCTTTCTGTTTTGCGGTGTTACATATGCTTATCTTATCCCAAATCCCTTACGGGTCCTTTCGAGGACTCACCCTTTTTGGGTTCTGTCTTTGGGTTTCAGGTAGACCTGGTAAGCAGCCAGCGGAGTAGGTTTCCGTGAGGCTTCTGCCTTGGTTGTGTTGAGCAGCAGCTGCACCTTGCGGGCCGGGATTTTGTCTACTTGGTCAGAATCCCGTGCGAGGTATTTTGACGTTTAGGCCTAGGGTTGGCTCTGTAGTCGCATGTGCATACTTTCTAGATTGTTGTGATGATTGTATATATATATATATATATATATATATATATGTATGTATTCTGTTCTGTTGCATGTTCTGAGCGCTTGGCGCTTGCTAGAAATCCTAGGTTCGGGGAATTCTGTATGTATCTTTGTTGTGTGCGTAAGAACTCGTCCACGGAGGGCGGGGCTTACTTTCTTGTTAATGCATGAACTGTATGTATGGTAATGGTGATGTGCTCGTCCGTTTTCGAGGGGCGAGACTCATTATGGGTTTTATTTTAGTTATATTTGTCATGCTTACATATTACATGGATACTACATTTAAGTAATAGCACGATGTGTTTCTTCCATAATCATGTCATATATCCATTAGCATCATACATAGAACCTAGCATGATACTAATGGCAAAGAACCTAGCATGATACTAAAGAAAGGATTAAGGGTGTGTACCTTTCTTCTGGAAGCTCGAACCTTCTAAGACTTCAATGGAGGATGGACTTGGAAGTGCGCCAAGGAAGCGGACAAGAAGTGAAAAGCTTCTTGTGAAGTTCCACCCACAAACTCTAAGTAGAATGCCTACGAAGGCTTATTGAGAGAGAAGAGATGAGAGGCAATGCTGCCAAAGGGATGAGTATAATGGCGCCATCCTCCCTCTATTTATAGAAGAGGATGGGCTGCCAATGAGGGGGCACAATGCCTCCTCATTTGCGAAGTAACATGTCTCTAGGGTCAAGGGCTGCAACCAATGCCCCTTGGTCCATGAGACATGTCTCATGTCTTTAGCCTTTTCAATTAAGTAATTAATTAGAAAAGGAATAAATGAATAATTGTGTCTAATAGGAAATTAATTAACTAATTAATTAATTATCCAAATAATATGGTGAAGAGGCAAGGGAGGTGACCCATGCCCCTTGCCCATTCGGCCATGGGACATGAGACATGTCCCTTTGGCCGAATGGTGCAAGGCATGGGGTGCATCCCCTTGCCTGGAGGCACCAAGGGCGAAGGGGCACTCACACCCCTAGGCCTATGGCCGAATGGGTGCAAGGCCCCCTTTAGGGTGTCTTTTCGGCATCCAGGGGTGCTACGCATCCTTCAGCCATGGCCAAAGGTGTGCTTGGCCCTTTGGGTGCCTCTTCGGCACCTTTTCACCAATTACGCACCTTTCCGCCAAGAGACACGTCTCTTCACCAAAAGGTGCCTAGACACATTTGTACTAAGCTCACATAGAGCTAGTCCAAGACATATTAAACCATTCATTGAGCTCCTTTGAGCTCATATCAGCTCACTAAGAGCAGATACACATCTCTCTAGCTCAAACACTCAGATTGAGCTGAGTTGAGTTGTGCTTAGCTACTTTTTGCTAGCCCAGATCATCTTGGTGCGCAAGAATTCCAACAAACTCCCACTCGCACTAATGATGACCTTTATGCACATGCTCCCACTCGAGTCATAAAACAATCTACATTTAAATAGAGTTGTGAGTGCGACCCCAAGGCACACACACCAAATCTCTTTTATTGAGGTTGTTAGACTCTCAATAAAAGATTATCCTCTCTTGTAAGTCTCACTTGAACATTTCAAGTGCTTGTATGTTTGTTTGAACTTATTCAAACTTTCTTGAACTTATCAAGACATGCTTGAACATCTTCAAGCTTTACTTGAACTACTTCAAGTAGTGCCTTTAGAACCCCAAGACATATGGTACGTATTCTTAACCACAGTCAGTCTCTTTCAGTTTAATGATGACTGTATTAAGTGTCGAGTACTCTTTAATTCGTATTATTCCCAATTCACACCTTATCATGTTGCACCAATGCAACATGTGAGCTCAAAGGTTGAACTTAGGACTCACGTACCAAGTTTCACTTGTCTTTCCTTTACACTCTACCTGCTTAATGATCCATATAGACTTAGTTACCCAAAAGGAGGATACTCCAACCGCATTCATCTGCGGCCTTCGACAACCAATCAAAGTAACTTTGTCAATGTGAATCATTAACAGCGAGTTAAAGTGATTAAGGGTCCAATCGAAGAATTCTCACACTACGCAAGGTTAGAGACAACTTGCTTAAATTCTTCTTTTGGTCGAATTTCATGGACATAGGATCTTTGCAACATACTTACAAAGATTCTAATAACACTTCTTAGGGTGTTTTACAAACACCACTCCCACTCGGAGTGATATCACTTAAAATGAGGGGTGTGTCATTTCTCCCTCTTAAAACACCTCAGAGTGTGCTCCTTCTAACATATAAAAGGAGGACATGTCACAAGCCATGAAATTTCTGTGCAAGCCCGAGCTTACACTCACACATAGGCTAGAATGTATCAGTGTCATACAAAATCAGTGCAGAGCACCTCATCTTGATTATTCAAATCAAGGCGACATAAAAGTATACCAAAGTGTCATGTGTTGTAACATGACTCCCACTCAATAGAGTAACATTGCATGTCACATGTTTCTTGAAGAAACAACACACTATTGAGCCTTTGGTAGTCTCATCCTTGGTCTACTTAAGATCAAGGGCGAATGACTTGGTGTGAGAAAGTCATTCTCAATGCCTATGGTGGACATGTTCATTTGTTCATTGTGTGTTATTAATGGAACCAAGTAAATGACATCAAATAATGACTTTATTGATCATCATTATACATATATACATGTGTGACACCAAAGTGGTGAAAGTCATACAACACTTAGCATATTTACAATCTCCTAAGACCCATTGCTCGGACATGACGAGCAAACACAATGGGTGGCAATGGCTTAGTGAGAGGATCTGCCACCATAAGGTCTGTTGAGATGTATTCAATTTTGACTTCACCATCTTCAACTGCATCTCGAACGAAATTATATTTCATGCTAATGTGTTTGGTTTTTCCATGATACTTGGGGTCTTTAGTGTAGGCCATAGCTGCCATACTATCACTGTAGATAGTAATGGGCTTACTTATTTTGACCATTGACTCCAAGTTTTTTAGAAAATAACCAAGCCACAGGGCTTCCTGGACAGCCGAGGCACAAGAAACGAATTATGGCTCCATGGTTGATAAGGTTGTACAGGTTTGTTTCTTACTACACCAAATATTAGCGCCCCCATTTAGCAAGAAAATATAACCACTTGTAGATTTTCTAGAATCTCTATCTCCTCCCCAAATCGGCATCGGAATAGCCGTGTAAATAAAGGGTTTTTCCTTGATAACATAGCCAATAATCCTTAGTACCTTTAAGGTATCTAAGGATCCTTTTGACATTCTTCCAATGCTCCATGCCAGGGTTTGAAGAATATCTAGCAAGTAAACCGACCGCTTGACTTATGTCCGGCCGTGTACAAATCATGGCGTACATAAGGCTACCAATGGCACTAAGGTAAGGTATCTTAGTCATTTCTTCCTTCTCTTTTGGAGTCTTAGGACATAAATCCTCTCCAATTTTGCAACCATATGCAAGTGGGGTGTTCATTGGCTTAGAGTTGGTCAAGTTAAACCTCTCAAGAACTTTATCGATATAAAGCTCTTGTGAGAGGCCTAACATATGCTTCTTTCTGTCCCGATGTATCTTAACACCTAGGATATAAGAAGCTTCCCCCAGGTCCTTCATTTTGAAGGTGGAGGACAACCATCCTTTGATGGCGAGCAGCAACTCCAAGCTACTACTTGCAATTAAAATGTCATCGACATATAATGTCATAATGGCAAAACTGGACTCTTTGAAGAACAAGTACACACAGTGGTCCTCATGCATCATCACAAAGCCATAGCTTGTGACTGCATGATGAAACTTCAAGTACCATTGTCTTGAAGCTTGTTTGAGACCATATATAGACTTCTTTAGTCTACATACCTTGTCTTCTTGACCTACTTGTACAAACCCTTCGGGTTGTTTCATGTAGATCTCTTCACTCAACTCACCGTTGAGGAAGGCGGTGGTCACATCCATCTGATGCAACTCAAGGTCCAAGTTTGCCACTATCGCAAGTAGCAATCTGATGGAATTAAACTTTACAACAGGAGAGAAAGTGTCTTTGAAATCAACACCTTCCTTCTGTGTAAAGCCTTTGGCCACCAACCGGGCCTTGTACCTTTCGATACTTCCATCAGAGTTCTTCTTTATTTTAAGAACCCACTTATTGCCGATACTTCCATCATAGTTCTTCTTTATTTTAAGAACCCACTTATTGTCGATCGCTTTTCGGCCACGAGGAAGATCAGACAATTCCCATACCTCGTTTTCATGCATTGAATGCAACTCATCATTCATTGCCTTTAACCACTCTTCTCTCTGTGCCCCTTCAAGAGCTTCTTTGACATTACTTGGCTCATCGATCTCGCACGAGACCAAGTATGTCTCACCTTCCGATAGTCCCCACCTTTTAGGTGCTCTGGACTCCCAAGTTGATCTTCTCAACTGGGGTGGAGGTGTTGGCTCTTGAAGTACCTCAACTCCCTCTTGAACAGATCCCTCAGGTTCAGGATCCTGTTCATTTGAGTCCATGTTTATGGGCTCATTCTGGGAAGCCTCAGCTTCTTGCAGTTGAGGTACTCCCTCTGGAGTAGGTACAGTCTGTGTAACCGGCACTTGTGAAGTGCCCGGTCGATCCTCTTCTAGGATCGGGCCTATTGAGGCTAAATCATCACTTTCACCAACTTTTGGAAACTCTGTTTCCACAAAGTTGGCGTTTCTTGCATGAAACACCAAACCCTTCTTTAAACTGATATCCAAAAACACATAGCCCGTAGATTCCGTACAATACCCGAGAAAAGTACACTTCTTTCCTCTTGGTCCCAATTTTCCCAACGGATGGTCGGGGACATGTACGTAAGCTAAGCAGCCCCAAGGCCGCAAGTAGCTTAAGTTCGGGGTCCTCTTCATCCATAACTCATATGGAGAAGAGTCGATGTCCTTGGTAGGTACCCTATTGAGAATGTGCACCGCACATAGCAGCGCATCACTCCAATAGGTCACGTCCAGGTTGGCTTTAGCCATCATGGACCATACCATGTCCATCAGAGTTCGGTTCTTTCTTTCGGACACACCATTTTGCTGGGGTGTCCAAGAAAGGGTGAACTCTCTAGCAATGCCTTTTGACTCACAAAAGGCCTTGAATGCAAGGGAGCTGTACTCACCACCTCTGTCAGTCCTTAAGGACTTCACCTTCTTGCCTACTTGGTTCTCAACCAAGTGTACATATTTCTCAAAATATGCTAAGGCCTCTGCCTTGTTTTTGAGCAAGAAGACGTGGGTGAATCATGTATAGTCATCAGTAAAAGTGATGAAGTACTTGAACCCATTTCTGGATTCAATTCTCATAGGTCCACAAAGATCAGAATGGACTAAACTTAGTGCCTCGGTTCTCCTAGTTGTCCTCCCAAAAGGCTTTCTCATTGCCTTGCCTTCTAAGCAAGGCTGACAAGTTGGTAGGACAACCTTGGTCAAGGATTCAAGTAAGCCACTTTTGGCTAACTTATTCATCCTATCTTGTCCTATATGTCCCAACCGTTCATGCCATAGATTTTGATCTATGACTTTAGTCACATGGCAACTAGGAGTTGCAACAGAATGGCCATCGGGCCTTAACTCATATAGTCCATTATTAACTAAGCATTTTGTGAGAACTTGATTATCCTTTAATATAGTTACACTATCATTAAAGAATTGAAAGCAATAATTGTACTTCAACATGGCAGAAATAGAAATTAGATTTCTACAAATATCAGGTATATATAATGTGTCCACAAGATACAAATATCTATTACACAAGGGAACCTTACAGGTTCCTATTCCAACTACTTCCAACTTTGCATCATTTCCCACCGAGACGTGCTTCACACCTCTTGGGAGCTTGCGGTACGCCACAAACCAGGACTTGTCCCGAGCTATGTGGTCTGTTGCTCCTGAATCAACAATCCACAAAGAATTGCTTTCAGTAAGCATAGTACATGACGTCACATGTGCTATTGAAGTAGAAGGTTCAAAATGTACCTTAGGTGCACTTTTGCAATCTCTTGCAAAGTGTCCTTTCTTACCACAGTTGAAGCACTTGAGCTTCGAAACATCCCCTTTCTACTTGTCGGGCCCGTTTCCTTTGCCTTTTCCCTTACCCTTGCCTTTGAAGCCACCCTTTTTTCCACCCTTAAACCACTTCTTGGACTTTTTACCCCCGTTGTTATTGGAGGTATTGGCAACATATGCCTTGGAGTGGTCCTTGAGAGCCATTACTTCGGCCTCAAGTAAAAGGTGACGAGCGATGTCATCAAAGGTCTTAATTTGAGGGTTGCGGCGTAAGTTGACCTTCATCAACTGCCACTCCTCATCAGGTAAGGACCTTATTGTTGCTTGCACCTGCTGCTCATCGGTGAGGTCGTGCCCAGCTTGTTTAAGCTGATGAATCATCCATGATATCTAACGAAGATGGGTACTCATGGTGTGATCTGCTCGTTTACCATAGTTCTCAAACCTTAGTATCATCGATCGTTGTTTCTCAACGGAAACATCTCCATACTTGGCCTTCACAGCATCCCAGATGCCTTTGGCCATGGGGAGCATGGAGAACTCCACCATGATCTCATCCATCATTGTGGATAAGAGTGTGACTCTACACATAGAGTTCTTTCTAAGGTAGGCTTCATAAGCTACCCTATCTCCCCCTTCCTCCGGGGGGTTGACCTCAGCGTCGAGCACCTCAAGTGTCTCTTGCTCAGTTAAGATGAACTTGACCTTCTGCTGCCAAATTAAATAGTTTTCACCATCTAATTTGAGGTCACTGTTCAACTCTGCTACTATATTCTTAGTAGCCATCTACAAATATGCAATTCACATGTTTTAGATTCCAATTCACACAATTAGACTTATTCAAGCAATATGTTCATGAAATAACTTAGTTTATACTCAGACGTAGCAAAAGGTATGCATATAGCATCCGATCAGAAATGCCTAAGCATAACTTTGCCATTTTATGAACATATCCTTAATAAGCCTATTCAAGCAATCAATCAGGAGGCAACCAAGCATACATCACTTACATCTTAATATACATAGGTTTTCTCCAAAACATGTATACTTGGGTACAACTTATGTACCAAAATGCTTTCATGTACACATACATGAAATTAAAATGTGACACCCATGAGCACTTCACCTAAGCCTTAGTTTCATCACCCATAAGTCTCCTCGATACAATACCCAGGAAAGATGGTGGAGTCACAAACGGTCTCGCTTAAGTACCACCTCCTTAGACAATATCATATTAATTTCACAGGGTCCCTAGAAAACTTTAGCTTATTGAAGTGACACATTCCTTGAACCAAGCCTCAGCTCCCTTAGATTCATCATAGTAATGTTAAAACATTAGTACTTGAACCATCATAGGGTAAAGTATCTTGATTCAATAAATGTCATGTTCCTTATTAAATTAAGCTTCAATTCCCTCAAGTCCATCATAGTGGCACAAAACCAGTATTAAGACCATCAAGGGGCTGAAATTCTTAATTCAAGTCAAGGATAAATGTCACATGCATACCAAGTCTAGGTCACACATGGGCCTTAGGAATCACAAGAGGAACACTCCCAGGAAAGATGGAGGGGTCACAAACGGTCCTGCTTAAAACCCACCTCCTAGACAGAGTGCACTCGAGTAGCACTAAGGTATAATGTGACATACAACTAGGCACACACTAGATTCAAGTTCATACATTTTGAAATATACAAACATGTATCATAAATATAACCCTTTCAAATAACCTAATCGGGGGTCTCACTGCCCGGTCAGCGAGTCGGGGTTTAGGGGTTCAGGGACGCAACGTGATCCCCGATGGGGGTTTGGGGGCAACGCCCCCGAAACTTACGGTATAAATAATATACACAACAAATTGTATGTTTATTCATAATTTTAGCCGAATTGTGACATGCATTTCAGTTTCATGCATTTCAATTTCAACAAACATGTTTCAAACATTCAGAACCGAAAGTAACCAAGCTCTGATACCATTTGTTGATTTTTGGAACGTCATTAACATGTTTGTCATGCTTACATATTACATGGATACTACATTTAAGTAATAGCACGATGTGTTTCTTCCATAATCATGCCATATATCATTAGCTTCATACATAGAACCTAGCAAGATACTAATGGCAAAGAACCTAGCATGATACTAAAGAAAGGATTAAGGGTGTGCACCTTTCTTCAGGACTTCAATGTAAGGATGGACTTGGAAGTGCGCCAAGGGAGCGGACAAGAAGTGAAAAAGCTTCTTGTGAAGTTCCACCCACAAACTCTAAGTAGAATGCCTACGAAAGCTTATTGAGAGAGAAGAGATGAGAGGCAATGCTGCCAAAGAGATGATTATAATGGCGCCATCCTCCCTCTCTTTATAGAAGAGGATGGGCTGCCAATGAGGGGGCACAATGCCTCCTCATTTGCGAAGTAACATGTCTCTAGGGCCAAGGGCTACAACCAATGCCCCTTGGTCCATGAGACATGTATCATGCCTTTGTCTTTTCAATTAAGTAATTAATTAGAAAAGGAATAAATGAATAATTGTGTCTAATAGGAAATTAATTAACTAATTAATTAATTATCCAAATAATATGATGAAGAGGCAAGGGAGGTGACCCATGCCCCTTGCCCATTCGGCCATAGGACATGAGACATGTCCCTTTGGCCGAATGGTGCAAAGCATGGGGTGCATCCCCTTGCACCAAGGGCGAAGGGGCACTGGAGACACCAAGGGCGAAGGGGGTGTCACTCACACCGCTAGGCCTATGGCCGAATGGGTGCACACCCGGTGATCACCTAAAAACAGGTGTGTTGCAGTTGGTGATCACCTCGGTGATCACCCAAAAACAGCAAGTCATCAAATTGCAAAGTGTTGAGTTGGTGATCACCGGTGATCACCCGACCCTCCGACCGAACCCCAAACCTGAAATTACAACGCGAAACAAACGGGTTCAACTCCGAACATAACACTTATGCAATCCTTACCATATACACAACCGAACCATACAAAATGAAACATGCATGCTATGGACAATATACAGAGCCAGAACCAAGTTCGGAATACAGGGAACCAACCAATACCGGTCACGCGGAATCCAACCGCACCAAAGTGAAACTGCTGCTGCTGTTCAAACCCTCAAACTCTAGCGACCTCGCCTCTACTCGGCGACTTGCTTTTCCTTTCCTTTTCCTGAAATGGTATATATAAGGGTAAGTTCTCGAAAGAACTTAGTAAGAGAATAGGTATAGACATGGTGCAGTAACAATGACAGTCGATACAATGTACCTGCAATCGAAAACAGAACGAATACGATATACACAAAGCATCTCACCAATCAATCAAATGCTCAATCAATGCAACACAATCAAACATATGCAATGCACTTGGGCAATCACAATCACATTCAATTCACAATCGAAACGGTAACATTCTTTGTTATGGACCATGGCGAGATCTCCGCCGATCCAACCGGCAATGGCCATGCGTCCATTCACAATCGATCGGTAGAGCATGGTACCAGCTCGGGGGAGCGACCCCCATCAGTCAATCAATATGAATCATCGATAACCATCGTAGGTATATCGGAATTCCGGTAAATTCATCGATAACCATCGTAGGTATATCGGAATCCCAATCGGTTCCTGCACAACAATGTCTATACTAGGAACTAGGTCGGCGTCATCGGGCACTCCTCTTCCAAACCTAGCCTCGCCTATATCCGAGTATGCTTCCAAACCAAACGCACTCCTAAACACACACCGAACCCTTACCTCGGGTTATAGTCCAAATCAATTCTCGATCGACGGTCCCGGTAGAAATTTCGGTAGAGTTTCGGTCCAATTTCAAAGCAACTCCCTGTTCACAATCAATTCCAGATACAGAAAACGCATTCAGAGTTCACAAAATCAATCACTAACAATGGCGCGAAAACCGAGGCTCTGGCCGAGAAAAACGGCTTTCACACCGAGCCTCCTCTAACAGAACCGATTACACTAACAGAATCAGAATTCTACTCTGAACACAGAAATGCCCTGGAGACACTAAGGGCGAAGGGGCACTCACACCGCTAGGCCTATGGCCGAATGGGTGCAAGGCCCCCTTTAGGGTGTCCTTTCGGCACCCAGGGGTGCTACGCATCCTTCGGCCATGGCCGAAGGTGTGCTTGGCCCTCTGGGTGCCTCTTCGGCACCTTTTCACCAATCACGCATCTTTCCGCCAAGAGACACGTCTCTTCACCAAAAGGTGCCTAGACACATTTGTACTAAGCTCACATAGAGCTAGTCCAAGACATATTAACCATTCATTGAGCTCCTTTGAGCTCATATCAGCTCACTAAGAGCAGATACACATCTCTCTAGCTCAAACACTCAGATTGAGCTGAGTTGAGCTGTGCTTAGCTACTTTTAGCTAGCCCAGGTCATCTTGGTGCGCAAGAATTCCAACATTCCCTCAATGCTTGAAGAAGTGTCTTTGTACTTGAAACAAAATTCATAGCGTTTACAATATCTTGTGATTGCTTCTGCAATGCTCGAGAGAGTAAATCGGTAATTTCCACAATTTTGTTAGCAAACAACAAACAAAACACAAACTCAAATGCCCTAAATGCCTTAAGGAAACCTTTTGCATCACCTCTTATGCTTCTAGTGAGCTCTTTATCAGTCATCATGCTTTGAAGAAGCTCGGTAACCTCTTTAAACACATGAACTAAGCTCGGTAACCTCTTTAAACACATAAACTAACGTATTAACTGAAGCAAAGTGAGAAACCCATCGAGTTGCACCTGCTCTTTGCAAACTATGAACCTGGTTAAGTCCTTTCCCTGTTTCAAGATCTCTGGTTGCTAAACTCTCTGCAATTTGTGCTGCTTGAATTCCTTTCAATAGATTTGTACGCTTCAATGAAGACCCAACAAAAGCAACAATGGAGCTTAGCATTTGAAAAAACAACTGTATATCAGGAACATCTCTAGCACATGCATTCAAAGCTAATTGTAATCGACATGCAAAGCAATGAACATAATATGCAGAAGAGCACTCATGAAGGAATAATGTCTTCAATCCATGAAATTGACCGCGTATATTGCTAGCTCCATTGTATTCTTGACCGCGAATATTTTGTACTTGTAGTTTGTTTGAAGAAAGCACAAGACATATATGTTTCTTGACAAAACTTGGCATCCCCAATTTCTTGACGAATTTTGTTCTGAATTTTGGTAGCAATGATACCTAGTATCTCCTTCTGAATTGATGGTGCAATGTACATGGCATGTTTGGGAGCATTTTCAAGAACTACTTTCGCTATCTCATCATTCATATCTGCATAGCTCTTTATCATCTCAATGAAATGCCCTCTACTACTAGAATTAGAAGATTCATCATGACCTCTAAAAGGCAAGCCTTCTTTTCCAAGATACTTTATAGCTGCTATTGTTGTCTTCAAACGCAGCCTGTTTTGCCTCACAATTTCCGGTGGAAGTTTTTCAATCACTTTATCAATGTGTTGAGAAGTTCTTAATAAATTAGCCCAACTTTGAACATTTTTCTGATGAGTAGAATTTAAATTTCCTACATGTTCACAAATTCCTCTCTTCCCGGCCAACATTCTACTCCAATTGCAACACCCATCAACAGTGAACAAAGGAAACCTTGGTGGATTTTTTTCAAAGAGAAAGCAAGGGAAGCAGAATGTTCTATCTTTAGCTTCTGAATACTCCAACCAAGGATATAGTGTAAACCATTTAAATTGAAAACGTCGATTATCACGTCCATCAAAACGTTTGTGGATAATTTTGTAACTTGGGTTGACAAGGCCCCATGAGGAGATATTCCCTTCGAATACAATCTTGTTCATTCATGGGAAATGTACAAATCAACTGACGTAATCCAGGATCGGCTGAACAAGATGCTCTTTTGGAACATCAACTATTATTGGAGAGTTATCCATCTTTGTTTCATGTAGTTGTCATTTTGTTTGCACGCAGACAATTAGGAGAATTAGAATAAGGCAACGATGTTTTTGATGTAGGTGGTGCTTCATTATCAATATCTTTCTCATAGAAAGAAAAAAGTGTCTTCATTCGTTTCTTAGAAAGATGATCACCCATCCTAGTCAAAATATTAACAATTAGAAGATTCACTAATGTATGGACAAGTGCCAAAATGATTAAACTAAACTAACATCCACCACTATTTGTCTCCTATAGCAATTAAACTATAGCAATTAAACTATGAAAGTACCACATGACAGATGAAAGTATAAGTTAAACTGTGAACATAAACATGATTAAACTATGAAAGTATAAACTATAAACAATTAAACTAAACATTAAAGTAAAAGTCCATCTCCACTAAACTATAAACAAAACAAAGCTATAATATTATATTAACAGAAAGATTGATAATTAACAAAACTACTGCTGCTATAACAAAACTATAAACTAAACTAAATTGTAAAATTGATAATTAACACAAAGATTAACTACTCTACCACACAAAAAAAATTCAAAATTATAATATTATATGCATTATACCATTCTAAAAAATTGATGAATCAAATGGTTAAGCGGAGGGAGGGACATACACCTGCTGCTGCTGCCACCTGTCACTGGCGGTGACAAGAGGAGCTTCAAGCGTGTTGACGACGGTGGTTGTTGAATGATTCAAGCACGGAGATGGGAGGAGCACCGTTTTGATTCAAGAGCGGAGATGGGACTTGGGAGTCTCTGAAATTGATGAATCAAATGCAAAATGAGAAACCAAACCGGAAACCGGTTGACAGCAGCGCCGAGATCGGAGGACCCACCAGACCACCGGTAGAAGTGATGAACAGACGGACGGAGTCGGAGATGACCGATGACGGAGCCAGGGGTTTCTCTTTCTCATGAACTTCTAGCTTGTTGTTGCTGGCTACTGGCTGCTGAGAATAAGGGCTGAAGAGTGAAGGGGCTAAGTGTTGGGTGGGCTGGTGGGTTGGCTAAGTGGTGGGCGGGCTGGTGGGTGGGCTAAGTGTTAGGGTATGACTTATGGCTCCTAATATTGGGCCAAATTTTCAGCCCAGCGGGAGCTGGGTCTGCCACAAGGCAGATCCGCCCTTGGCTAATAAGAAAGATCTTCTAACAAGATTATGCAAAGTTTCTGTATTTTCGAAACTTGACATGAAGTCAGGATATTGGCAGATTCAAATTGCAGAAAATGATAAATATAAAACAGGATTCAACGTTCCATTTGGACATTATAAATGGAATGTCATGTCATTTGGTCTAAAGAATGCACCTCATAATTCCAAAGGATTATGAATGAAATCTTTAATCCTTATAGCGCTTTCACTATTGTTTATATTGATGATGTGTTAGTATTTTCCCAATCAATTGATCAACATCGGAAGCATTTGCATAAATTTATTAAAATAGTTGAAGAAACAGGTTTGGTGGTGTCAGCAAAGAAGATAGAATTATTTTAAAAAAAATTTCGATTTCTCGGACATATTATTAATAGAGGCACTACCACTCTATCCAATTCACCTAAACCAATATTACCAAAAAAATTGCATTTAGCTAAATTCCATAATTTACATTACAATCTCTAGGGTTCGAGCCAAGGTTATTAAATACGCGCCTAGAGCGCGCTCAAAGCGCGAGAAACAGGTTTGGTGGTGTCAGCAAAGAAAATAGAATTATTTTAAACAAATGTTCGATTTCTCAAACATATTATTAATAGAGGCACTACCACTCTATCCAATTCACTTAAACCAAAATTACCAAAAATATTACATTTAGCTAAATTCCACAATTTACATTACAATCTCTAGGGTTTGACCCAAGGTTATTAAATGCGCGCCTAGAGCGCGCTCAAAGCGCGATGCGTCGATTGAGCAAGTCGGTCGCATTTCGCATCGGAAGCGGCGGACCTTCAGCGAAGCGGCGGTGAGGCGCCGATGCGAGCTGAAGCAGTGCGCAACTGTCTGGGAGAGCTGACCGTGGCGGGTGATGAGGGAAGAAGATCCTTGAGGGAGGTGTAGGAGGCGGCTGAAGGCTTTTGAGATCAATGAGCTCGAGGTCCAGCGGCGGCGACGAGCAATCGACGCCATTGGATAGGCTGGAAGCGGTGTGGAGAGCCTAGCTAATCGACGCTGTAGGATCGGGACGGGCAGCGGAGTGACGATGGTATTGCGGCGGCGGAGTGGACAGAGAAATGTCAGGTGTGGTTGGGGAAGGAGACCACGTGGTGGGTTAATTAGTGGCAGAGGGGTAAATGTAATAAAATAAATGAGTGTTGCCATAAAATTATTTAAAATGAATGAGTATGGTGTAAAAAATAATATTTCCTCCGTCCCTAAAAAATTGATGCGTTTCTTTTTTATTGTTGTGGGGGATTTAATTTATTACTAAATAAATCATTAAAATATTTTGAAAAAAATATACTTCGAAAATAGACACATTAATCTATAATCTTCATTTAAAATATTTTATTTTATATATTAAAGTGTTAAAGAAATAAAATTATAAATTAAATGTTAAAAACGAAACACACCAATTTTTTGGGGACGAAGATAGTAATATAAGTAAAACTGATATATCAATATAAATAATTCTTTTAATTGGCTTTTTTCCTCTTTTCATTCTTTTTACACTTTAGCCTTGTTCCTTTGTTTTTTTTTTTCCATTTTGGCCATTTTCCTTCATTTCATTTTACATTTTTATCCTTTCCATTTTAATTCTAACTTTGTTGGTGCTAATAATATTTCTAGAGTTGGACTTTGTGTTTTTTAGATCTATTTTTGAGGTTTTCCACCTACTTTATACTTATATCTATTATTATGCTTAACTTCTTTAAAGCCCGCACTTTAGCGTTGCGCTTCGCGCTTTAGGACCCTTATCGCATTAGTGCACTTTTCGCTTTTAATAACCTTGGTTCGACCCCACTCTCCTTATTACAATTGCAAACCTTGTGCTTTAAGTAGAATGAGTTTTATTACTTGATAATGCTCATAATTATAGACATGTAAAACCATAATGACTCAACTTACTTGAAGGTAGTTGATGGGTACGTGATGCTTTAGCCTCTACATGATGAAGTACGTTTTGAATGTTGACTTACGGGGTTAAAAATTTTTATTGCTTCATGGACAGTTCAATTTGGGCATCATCTCATCACTTGCAGGACATCCACTTGTACCAAAATTTGCATGACATAATATTCAAATTGATCTTACCATGTCGGAACTTGTCCATGCACTCCATGCTTCCTTATGCACTTGTGGTTCATAATTTGTCTGGTTATTCATGCGATGCCTTTTCATTGTAGGATGGTACGCACCGAAAAGCGTAAGTCTCAAGAGTCCGGATCACTTCCGGACTCGTCAAGGAGATCGGGAAAGCCGCCGGCCACCGCCTCCAACAAGGGCAAAAAGGGGAAAGACAAGCAAAAGGAGCAACAATCGAATTCCTCCACCTCCCTCTTGTATGCTTGCACCATTATCCACGCTTGGAATGTGTTCATCCACAGGAGCATCCCACCCTCCACCCAGAAATCAAAGATCCAACCTGACCGGTTGGAAGTGTTGCGCAGAATAGTGCACAACGCCTATATCAATGTGCCTCAGTTGGTCTTCGCGTCCGTCTGCACTGTCGCCGAGTTCACTTGTTACGGTCACCCTGAGCGGGTTGCGACCGGGTGACCCGGGGCTCCGGTTTTGGCCTGCGGGTCACGGTTTTGGGCGTTCAGACGGCTTCCGAGCCTTATCCGAGCATCATTCTGGTGAGCCCTTTCATATTTGAGGTCGTGTGGGTTCCCCGGACATTTCCGCCGGAAATATTTTTCCGGCGCCGGGGGGTTGTCGGGGCTGGCTCGGGACGTACAGCGGGTTCGGTAGCGCTCCCAGGACCTCGGATTGAGGAACCGTTTGCGGATTTGGAATCGTGGGAGCGGCCCGGAGGTTTTTACGGAGCATATTTTTCGGGGCGTGACGTGCGGTCCCGGGCGACTCCCGGGGCTCTGGGCGGAATCCCGGGGCTCGGGATGGAATTTCTCCGGCGACTGGGTAAGTCATGTTATATTTTAAAGTGGATTTAATGGATATTTTTGTGGAATTTTGTCGTGACGGGTTGTGGCTCAGGTTATTATGCGGCCGCGCCGGGATTTGCTCGGGATCAGCGAGCTCGGTAGGACGCTACGGAAGGGTAAATAAATATTTGAAAAATGTTTTATTAATGTTATGATATTCTGAAGATTCTGGTCAGTTTTGGTTTCATTTGGAGTTCGTTACCTATATTTGGGGATTTATTTGCAAAGATTTGGAGAATTAGTGGGTTAAATGGTAATTAACCCAAAAGTTTTAATGTTTTGGGCCAGCTTTGGGCCTTAAGTCGGCAGCAGCTTTGGGGGAAGGACACATGTCTGATTTTTATTAAGTGTAAAAAAGTGAAGAAGTATAAAAGGGTTAAAAAATCATTTGTAATTCATTTAATCTCATTTCATTTTCTTCTTCTTCCTTCTCTTCTTCTGCCGCCACACTTCTTCTCTTTCAAGCTCCATGTCTTCCATCTTTTCTTGCTGAAATCTTCAAGGGATTGGGTCCAAAAGATTGGTAAGCTTCCCCTCTTCTTCTCTTTCAAGTTTGGAAACAAAGAAATGTTGGAAAAGAGAGGATTTTCAAGCTATGTGTTTACTCTTGTCTACATGCTAGAGTAATCCTCTCCCTCCCATCTTTTAGTATGTTGTTCTTGGGCTTGAGGGGAGTAAGAATCTATGGTTAAATGTTGGAAGAACTACATGGAGGGTGGAACCCTAGGGATGCCGAAATTAAGCTTAATTTTCCAAAATTGTGTGTGTTTGTGTTCTTGAATCATGCTTTAAGTATGTTGTTCCTAGCATGATTCTAAGATTATCTATGGTTTTAATTTGATGAAAAGCATGCTAGGGAAGAATTCCCCAAATTGGCCGAATTGTTCAAAGAAGGGTTTTGTTGATTTTGAAGCAATTGGTTAGTAATCTTGTTTAAGAAATGTAATTGGTGATTAAAGAGTGCAAATGGAACTTTGTTTGGATTGAAATGGAAGTTGGGTGAGGAAACCCCTCTTTGGCCGAATTGATAAGTGAAGGGGTTTTGTTGATTTTGGTATAATTGGTTAGTAAGCATGCTTAGGAAGTGGAATTGGTGATTAATATGATTATTTGGAAGCTTGAATGGTTTGATTTGGAAGTGTGGTGAAAAATTGGTTAAGGGTCAAAATGTTCAAGTGAAACTTTTTCCATGTTAAGGTTGTGTTTTGGTTGGTTTGAATCCTAAATTGGTATTGTGGGTGAAAATAGGTTCATAATGGTGGTTGAAACATCATTTTCGGACAATGGTAGGAAAAGTTAGGTTTATGCGGGTTTTCAGGAAAAGTGTACGTAATGTGGGTTTAAAGGTTGAAATGGGTTTGGTGGTGTATGAATAACAATGTTCAGGCTCGGTTTGTAAAACCGAGCTTTCTGTGGATTTTTCGCGGAAAATGCGGGATTGTGCAGAAATTTCTCTCTGGAGTTATTTGGATGTGTTCTGACTCAACTATGGTTATCCAGCTTGATTCTGCATTGGTGGAGTAGCGTGGAACCATAGGAGCCAAGTTTTGCGTTTCGAGTCGGGAGCCGGGATTTCACGAGTTTTGGGCTGCGGGGCAGCGTTTCTGAGGTAAGGGCTTAATTCGGTAAAATGTACGTTTGTTCTGCTCCGTATATGTTATCAGGTATGATATCTCTGTTATATTTGTATATTTTGTTATATGTTCTGATTCTGTGACGAGACCCGTATGGTTGGAGAGGCCACGGGTACTCCTTGGTTCTGTTCTGTGTATCCGCACCGGGAGTGCCGATACTTCTGTTCTGTGACCCTACGACAGTTTGGGGATCGCGACCCCAGCCGGTACCGTGCTATCTGTTCTGTTCTGTTCTGCATATTCTGACCTCTAATGAGGGCTGTCGTTACGGGTCGTTCTGGCGGTTGGACCGCATATGATGGATTCTGTTTTACTTTATGTTTATTTTCATATGTATATGTATATGCTGTGATATTCCGTTTTGCAGGTTTAGATGGTTGCCCTATGGGCAAACTGCACTTTTACCTTAGCCCTTACTGGGTCCTTTCGAGGACTCACCCTTTTTCTGTTTACCAATTTCAGGCCGTTCTGATAAGCAACCGGCGGAGTAGAGATCCGCGGTGTTTCCTACATTTTGGGGTTGTGGTTGCAGCAGCTATACCACGTGCGGAGGTCGCATCAGATTCCGCGCTAGGTATTTATAGGATTTTGTTTATTGGCTCTGTAGCTGTAACTGCATGCATATAGATCAGATCATGTATTTGTGAATGTTGTATAACCTGAGTTATATTCTGCTTTTGTTTGTCTTCTGAGTCGTGGGCGGAGCCCCGACTTGCCTATATCGGAATTGCTATATTATGGACTTGGTGCTTTTGTGTTGTGGCGTTAATTGAAATGTAATTTGCCATGAACTGCTTGTTGGTGGAAGTTGGTTGCTATATATATGCTTGCCTTGCTTGAGTATTTAGGTTGCTATTGGTTACTTGCTTATTTTGCATATGAGCTCGATGCTCCGTTGCCGCGCTTCCTGCTATATTACTGTTCCGACGTCGCGGTCGGCTCCGCCTCCGCAACCGGGCGGGGTGGCTGTGACATCACTAACCGCAACCGCCTTTTCCAACAATTCCTCACTCAGCTGATGATCGATGCGAGTGCCCCAGTGAATGAGGCTGAGTGTGTCACGATGACCGAGAAGCCCATCACCGTTCAGCTCATCCTATCCTTGGGAAGCGCCAGGACGCTTTCGCGCATAGCTACGCAGGACCAACCCCTACAGGACCCTGATCCTCGGCCGAAAGACGTAGCCACGATGACCATCAAGCAGGCAGAGGAGTACTTGCTTCGCCCTAACCATAAGGGCCAGACTCGGTCAGGTGCTACATTGTTAGGCGTGATCACCAACTGGGTGAGGAAGCTTTCCTGCCGCCTCTACACGGATGCAGCAGAGCGCGCCATTGATAAGGAGGAGCGTCAACTTCTTCATGCTAGGATTGATGCGGAGGCAATCGAGCGCCAGAGGACACATGACCTTCTTGCCCGCATTGATGCTCGGTTGGGTGGAGCTTTCTCTTCCGCCACTGGTCTCGAGACTAGTGGCCCCGATATGGATATTTGAAGGGGGGGGCTTACTTGGCCCCCCACGTATGTCTCACTTTTACTCCTATCTTATTTAACCCCCATTGAGGACAATGCGGATTTTAAGTTTGGGGGTGTTGTACTTTGCATATTATATTGATGTATGTATGTATGGTGAGGATGATTACCTTGTGATGATTTGGGTACTTGCACTTTGGTAATTATAGTTGCATTTTGCATCTTTAGGGGTAGTTGCACGTTTTGGTTACCTTTTGGACTTTTACTTTTAGAATAGTTGCATGATGCCTAGTTTAGTGTCTAGTTCAAGTGTTTTATGAGTAAAATGCGATGTTTATGACTTGGTGTGAATCTAATTGAGTATGAAAAATTGCTTTTGATGTTATAATCGAATATTTTAACCATGTGAGATTTTAAGCCTTGATTCTTCATATATATGGTTTGTGTGAGAAATTGTTCTTCATGAGAGAATCTCGGGTTGTACTTAAACTAGAACTTGCGTGACTTGACCACTATAAGCTCACAATTGTTGTATGCAATTTATGATGATGATGGCACCTAGTTATAACCACTTTCCCAAAGAGCCAATCAGTTGCATGTTTTCCAATAGTTCACCCCCATTGAGCCTTATAGACTTATTCTTTGTGAACCCACATTATGAGCCAACCACTTTATCTATCCACTCTTGTCCATGAAACTTAGTGAGCATGACTTAAGTTGGGCTTAGGAGAAAATTGTGGTTCGAAATGAAAAACAAGTATTGGGGGATTATACATCCTTGTTGGGAGCATATAGAAAAAATTGAAGAGAAATTGGTTTGTGAGTGAAAAAAAATTATGTGTTGTATTGGTGAGCTAACATTAGAGGTTGTAATGCTGCTATCTTAATTCAAAAAAAAAGGAAATTTCATTGTATTGTGCAATTGCCATAAAGAGTTGAGAGAGAATTTTGAAATTGTGGATGCTTTTGAACTCTTCAAGCATGTATTGAGTGTGCTGTATTCCTTTTTCATATCTTTAGTGCCCATAAGTCTTCCATGCTTGGTATGTTTCATTTAGCTCCACCGAAAAATGACTTTCAATCAACTCCCACGCCTAACCAAGTCGGACCACATTAGAACCTTACAAGACCATTGCCACTTAGGTTGCACACAACTCCCTTCGGGGAAAGTAGTGAGGGAGTTATGGGTCATCTCTCAAGCTTATGGGGCAAGTAGTAATTCCGGGGTCACTTCACACAATGGCACGACCTTTCTCAAAATTCGAGTGTAAACACTAAGGGAGTAACTCGCCGGTTGTAGCATATTGAGTAAGGTTTCATAAACCATTGGATTTATGTCTTGTTTTGTTAACTATAAATCTTGGCTTGTGAAACAATGGATGTGTAGTTGTGGTGTATATACAATGGCTTCCTTTAGTTGCATATAGGTAGTGTTTTTTATAGGGACTAGCAAACATTTAAGTTTTGGGGTGTGATAATTGCGTTATTCATATGTTTTTACCTCCATATACCTACTATTATTTGAGTTTTGTCGGTACTTAGTATGGGCACAAGTGTATTTTGTAGGTGTTCAAAGTCGGATGTCAAAAAGGATGAAATCTGATGAGAAAGGGGCCATTGAGAGAAAGCTGAGGACCAAATTGAAGAATCTGGATAAGTTCAATGAATGGTGAAGAAAGTGGTCCGGGTGAGACTCAGGCGGCCCAAACCCTTGGATCAGGCGGTCGCCCGGACTTGGGGAAATCCCACGGAGGTTCAGGAGGCCAGGCGGAAGTCAGGCGGCCCTCGTACAAAAGTCAGACGGTCAGCTGACATCAAATTTCAAAGGTTCAGGGGGCCAAGTGGAGGTCAGGCTGCCCCTTGTCTTTTGGTTAGACGGTTGCCTGACCTCAAAATCCTGCAATTATTTCCCTCGACATTTAGGCTCCTAAGTCGGCTTACCACCATTCTTGGTCGACCACTACCCTAGAAATTTGTGTTTCCTGACCAAGGAAGCTTCCCAAAGTCATTTCATGTTGCTTTTCCTTAATTAGAGGTGTTGATTGAAGGATTTAGGAAGGTTGGTTAGCTCTTTTTCCTGGATTAAGCTTCATGGTTTTCTTATTTTTGATATCACATAATTTACTGGAGAGTTGTTCTTGGCTAGAGCTTGGAGCTCACAATTATTCTCGCACTCCTTAGCTCGAATTTAACATGTTTTATGGGAGATTGAAGAATTCTACATCATTTCTAAGCTTCTCTCTACCTCTTACTCTTATTTGGCATATATGTTCATAATGTTTGAGAAAAACGTGTTGACCATGAGTAGGGAGTAGTTCTTCATCTCTTTGGTTGTTTAGGAAGTTGAATGATTGTTAGATGATGTAAATGTGTTGGTTTGATGATTATGCATGATGAGTGATCATTTCTTGAGCTTAAAGAAAGTGCGAGAGGAGGTGGAAGCTTACTCCTCCTTAACACCCTCCAAGTGTTTGATGAAATACTTGAGAGAGCATTTCATTGAATTTACCATGAGAAATGGTTAGGTATTCTAGGATTACTTGAGTATAGTAATCTAGATTATTAGGAGACTACAATTGGCTTGCTTAAAGCTTCCATAAATGGTGCAAATGATGAGATTTCATTTGGTCATCCTTATCTTCTACAGCTGATACGCATTATGCAACCTTAGCTGATATGTTGAATTATTTTACACCTTTAAAGATACTTTATATAAGTGGGCAAATACTTTTCATAATGGGTTGATGGTCCTACAAAGACTTTTCTCCTTTCTTCACATGGCCTTGTCTGACATGCCATTATTTTCTCATGGTGGCCCTAAATTTGACCAGATGATGACCCATGGCTGGATCCTTTTGATAGCTATTCTTTGGCAGATTTGAAAGCCAGCTTCATCAGCTTTTCTTTCATTTCTTCCAAGGGGATATCTGCTAGTTCTGATCCGGAGTAGAGTTTCCCGAACACCAAATCAAAATATTCTTCTTCTAGGTACTCGACTAGACCAATTTTCTTCAGTGTGATATTTTCTAAGAGTTAAGAATTTATCACACATTTGTCCCATCAGTGTGAGACTCAAACTCTTTCTAAGAAGGGAACATATTTTTCTTGATTGATCTCCTAATGCCATCGAACAATCCATGGAATATGGTAGATGACCTAGAAGTAGATTTCACTGAAGGGAACTAAATCTCCTTGAGGTTTTTGTTTGTTGAATTTTACAAACTGGGCAGAGGATTCTTTCACTGCCTTTTGGGAGTTGGTCCGAGACTAATCCCTTTTTCTCAAGCCAATGATGAAACCAATTTGGAAACCTTTTATGGATTGTCTTGAATATTATCATCCAAGAGTGCCTGAGCTCCGAATTTTGAATATTAAAGATTTCATCCCATACTCGGATATAATCCCAGTAAGAATAAGGATGACAATTATATTTTCCAAACATTAATCTTCTTCGGGATTAAGGTGCTCCCCATTCTTCTGGAGTGTATTAATGCTTAAGGATCCCTTTGTATGAATCTCACTTGCTAAATGACCTTAAGGAGCATTTAACTCCATGCTTAGGCCTTCTTCCAAAGATCCTATAAACTTTTAGGCCTAACTTGCTTCTTCCTATAGAGTTAGTTAGAATAATTTCATTTATCCCTCAATTTTCCTATGGAATTAGTTAGAAAATGACTGGATTGAAATTAAGTAATTAAGGTGGGGTAAGTTTGTAAGACTAAAATTAACCTAAGAACCTAAGTGGTAATTAAACTAAAACCTAAAGACTAAGTAACCTTCCTAAGCTAGACACGACAGACACGGGAATGAAAAAAAAAACGATGAAGCAGGGAGGAGAAGGGTTTCGTTTTAAAGGAGATTACAGATACGGTGGGGAAGATAGGGCGATGGTGAGGAGGATCGAATTGATTTCTGGAAGGGATGAGGCTTGGTTCGTGAACAAGGAAAGAGGAGAGGTTTTCAAGAACAACTTGGAAATTCTAATCTCCTTATACGAAGAGAGAAACAATTACTGAATTGAATTTTACAACTGCAAATGGGAGGCTGAGGACAGAGAGAAGCCAGCGAGCTTACTAAGAAGCAGACAAACTGTGGCTGGGTGCGGTTTGATGAGGGCTGGCTGTTCGAGCCAGCAACGGGAACTCGACCGGTATTAGAACCATACATAAAACTGAGCTGGGTAATATCTCTCTATCTTGTGTCGATTTACTCTGTTTTCTTGAATTATTGATGCTGATTTAGTTGATTAGAATCCCTGATTAAGTTGTATGTTTAGTTTATTGATGGAAGTGTATTTACTGATCAAGAAAGCTGTATACTTTCATCATCTTGGTCCTGGTATCTTCTTTAGAATTGATGTTAATGGTTGGACTGAGAAATTTAGGATTACTTGTGTTAAAATGGTCTGATTTATGATTTGATTTTTTGGAATTATCTGATGTTTGGAGTGGGTTGGCCTCATGTTATCGGCTAGCTATGTAAGTGGTTTCATGGCCATGTGTGTGGGTCTTTAAGTTAGTAAGCTATTTAAAGAAAAAGCTAATAGTTAGATGTTAGTAAATTTACTACGAATTAGCTAATTTTATTTCTGTAGAACTATCGATTGGATCTTTTGGTTAGATATTTATAATTTAGCATCTTTATTTGTTAGTAACTTTGATTGGAATTGTAGTTAGAAATTAATACATACAAGGGAGTAAATTCAAGGGAATCTTTACTGGCTTTGTATACGTAAACTGTGTATGTTATAGTATTCAGTTTCATTTTTTAGTTAGTCTAGAAAGGTCTAGATTAGTTAATTATTCATTAGATAATTGTTCTTTCCTCTCCGAAGACTTGATGCTTGAGTTGAAACATGAACCTTCTATGATGAGTTGGTACTTACCTACTGAATCTATTCGTGAGGATTGGTTGGCCATTTAAGTAAAGAACTAAAACTGATTTGGTGGCGGATGAATTAAAGAAATTTACATGACTTGTCCCAGTTAAGTGACTGATAATTATGTTTGTCATTGGATCTAACTGGATTATGATCTTTGAGTTGATATGATCATGAATTCTTGTAAAGCGCATTCTAAGCCTTTGTTTCACCGTTCTCTTGCCTGGAATGAATGATCTTTGGTTGTTTCCCCTTTAAATTATCATTAAGAAATATGCTTAATACTAGAAGCAAATAACAACATTCACTTTTATGGTTGTGTATGTAAATCGAGCGGATTACATAAGTTTGGTCGCATTTTCGTCTTGTTCCACGTTATACATTGCAGGAGTAATATTAGGAGAAATGGTATAGTGTGGAATTAAGGCGAAATCTTTGCCGAAATTTATGTAATTACGCTTTACGTGCGCAACGATAAAAGTTTATTCACTAATAGTACTTTTATGAACAGGATAGGACCCATGCACCCTGGATCTGGATTAGGCGAAAATGGTATGTGAATATTAATTGTGCATGTTTATTGTTTTTAGTGATGAATGAATGATCATATATAGGAAAGACCGTAAATGGGCGAAGAACGTGATTGGATGTATCGGCGCTTTGAGAAGGGACTCGCTATATAAGTGAAAGATTTTTCACCGGACTTCAGGAATTCTTGGATTACGCTTTTGTTGTTGCTAAATCGAATGGAGAAGAACTGGTGAAATGCCCGTGTACAATTTGTAAAAATAGATACTATTATGATCGAATTACAATTGGCAATCATTTTCTGTTAGACGGATTTACACTCAATTATCATGTGTGGGATTGCCATGGTGAGCGACACGAGATCAATCCATGTGTCTATCGAGGTTATCGCTTTGACGAAGTAGCGTCGACATCATCAAATCGCGCAAGTACAAGTACTGGAATACATAATTCTTCTGATGGTAGCCAAGAACGGCCGACTTACGAAGAAATGGTTCGTGACGCTTTTGGGTTTCATGAGCACTCTAATAATTTTGAAAATGATCAGAGTAATGACGATGAGAACGTTTCAGCTCCCCAAGTGCCAAACGAAAGGGCGCAACAGTTTTTTCAACTAGTGGAGCATGCATCAAAACCTCTATATGAAGGTTGTGGTGATAAGTACACCAAATTATCGGTTGTAGCGAAGTTGTTGAGTATGAAAAGTCAACACAACGTATCAGATGCCTTTTTCTCTGATCGGATATATCAATGAACTATTACCCGGAGGAAATTCGTTGCCAACAAGCATGTTTAGTACGAAAGCTATGTTGAAGGAGTCTGGGGTTACCGTATAAAATAATTCACGCTTGCGAGAATAATTGTATGTTGTTCTACGGTAGCTTGACAAGTTATTGAATTGTAGGGTGTGTGGAGCGGATAGGTATCAAGTGTGTGCCCCGGGTAAGAAACCGAAACCGAAAAAGGTTTTGCGATATTTACCAATCACCGAGCGGCTACAACGGCTTTACTACTGTCTAAAACCGCAGAGTTCTTGACGTATCATATTAGAGCGAGAGGAAATGTATCGCAGCGTTGGACATCCATCTCAAGGTGAGGCTTGGAAACACGTCGGCGAAATGTATCCGGATTTCGCACAGAGTACCGAAGCGTCACGATTGGGGTTAAATCGATGGCTTTAACCCGTTGTCCGAAACAGGACAATCGTATTCGATGTGGCCGGTATTCATCGTTGTTTACAATCTGCCGCCTGATTTGTGCATGAAGGAGCCGTACACTTTCATGCCTCTGCTAATTCCAGGTCCCCGATCTCCTGGCCGTACACTTTCATGCCTCTGCTAATTCCAGGTCCCCGATCTCATGCCTGATTTGTTGAGATTGTTGGATTGGTTGAGATTATTTGAGATTAGTTTGAATTTTGTGGAATTAGTGAAATTAGTAAATTAGTGAATTATTTGTGAATTTTGTGGAATTAATGAATTATTGATATTAGTTGAAATTAGTGAAATTAGTGAATTAGTGAAATTAGTTGGTCGCGCACATCGGCCAGTAAGTTTTTAATTTTAAGTTTTCATAAATTTACTAATTTTAGTATTTTATTTCTGCACGTAACATTCAACTCTTATGCAGTTTGAAATGTGCGACGTCGGGCGTGCCCAAGGCGGTCGGGGCGATCGTCGCCAGCAAGTTCAAAGGCTTCCCGCCTACGTACTCCGACCTCCCCGCGGATGAGCAGGCCGACTACGTCCACAGATTCTCGGTAATACAAATACTAATTGCACTATACATTTCTATATACTTTTTTAAAACTAATTCTATAACTTTCAACGTTTTGATGTTTTCTGGAACAGGAGCAGTATTCGTGGACGGATAACAAATTCCTGGAGAAGCTCCATTCCCGGTTCGCGGAGTTCTACCGGAACACCCAGACAATATCCGGATGCGGCCCGGAAGAAATGTCCCTCGATCGCGAGGCTCCCAACTACATGGAGTGGCTGGACATTCCTCCGCCGAGGATAGAACTGCGAAGTGGAAGCTGCTGCTCGAGTATTCGCAGCCCGGAGTTCAAGGTCAACTCCGCGCGGAACAAGAGAAATGCCAAGAGCGACAAACGACCAGTCTTCAAGTCGCATGGCAACAAGTCAAAGGCGACAATTTATGAGGAGATGGTAAGTTTTTTAAAATATTTATACATAATTACGTATGTATAAAGAAACTTCTGAATACCTAACATATTTTAATTGGCAGTGCGAGAAGGCGGGACAACGGCTGCGGGTGGACCGATTCGGGAGGACTGGTGGGCAAGGAAAATAGGGCCTTTGTAAGTTTTGGTCGTTTTTTAACCATTTATATGTTTAACGTATTCAATTTATTATTCATTAACACAAATTTTCTTAATCTTAACTAGGAGGAGTACAAGAAGCGCTTGATCGAGAAGTATGGGGCGGACCGGCCGTTCCCCGATATTGATGAGGACATCTACACGGATGTCTTGGGCCCGCCCACGCGAGGGCGATGGGTCGGTGTCCCGCCCCAGCTTTCTCAGCCCGAGCTGTTCGAGCAACCTCGGCCGTCGCAGGTAATAGAATTGAACTTTTACCACTTCCATACCTTTACAGTACATTCATTATAAGTATAACATTTTCAAAACGTAATTTTGATTTCAGCGCGAGATCGACCTGGAGGAGCAGCATCGGAGGGACATGGATGAGATCAGCGACCTGAGATGCAGGGTCGCCACTCTCGAGGACAACGCTGCTCGTGCGCAGACAGACGTTGCAGCCCAGGTGGCAGCCCAGGTGGAAGCCCGGGCGTACGAGATGACGCGTTCGACCGAAGCGGCGATCAGCAGCATCTGGTCGGCGCTACGCAGGGGGGGACATGTCCGACTCTCCGACGTGCCAGAGTCTTTTGTCGCCGGACCATCCCGGCCTCCTCCACGTCACGAGCATCCTCCGAGGCCGCCTTCTCCGAATCCCGACCTCACCCTCCACTCCGCCCAAGATGAATATCACCCGAGCCGCCGCGGACATCGGAGAACCCCCGATCAACTTTTTTAGCAACTTCCTCAATATGGAAGATCGTGGATTTTGACGATTTTCTAAATCAACGCGTCCTCCGAACAATTAGAATTAGAATTATCTTGTAAATATTTTTAGGATGTAACCGGTTAATTATATTCCATATACATACCAATTTATATTTATTTCAATTAATAATTACTTTCTTAATTAATTAACATTATTATTATATGTTAATTTACTAATTTAAATAATAGTTACTAAATATTTATAACAATTAAGACGCAGTGATGGCCGCAGTACAGATTGGCGGCGCCGCCAAAATGGTTGGCAGCTGCTGTCAGGCTTACTGCGGCAATCACCGCAGTTAGGCCGCAGTACGTACCACGGCCTCGGCCGCAGTGAGATCAAAACTGCCGACATTCCAACTGCGGCGTTCACTATAAGTATCATCTTTCCCTCTCTTCCTAGCGGTGGTGCAACACCACCCCTATAAGTATCATCTTTCCCTCTCTTCCTTCTCTTTCAAATTATTTTAGTGATTAAATTGTGTTGTCAATTACTTACTCTATTATTCCTTTGTTGGAGGGAACCTAGAAATGGAAAAAAGATGAGCAAAAGAGCATGAAGAGAAGGTTCAGAGGCTGCAACTTGAAGGGGTCGAGAAGAGTTGAAGTCCAACTAGGCTAGGTTTACCTTCAAAATGGTTTGTAATTTCCCTTCTTATTTGTAATTCTTAAATTCACTTCTCTAAACTTTGGTTTGTACAAGGACTTTGGACTATATTTTAGATTTACGAAACCTTTATTTTCTAATTATTTATTTTCCAAGTTTTATTTCTTTTGGAAACGCCAGATGTTCCTGGGGGTTGTGACTGAGTTTAACACTCTGCTTGCTAGATTTAGGGTTACAACACCCGAACCCGAAAATGTCGAGTTAGGGTCGGTTTGAGGGGTGAAACTGCCCTGGGTAGCCCAAACCCGAACCGAACCCGATTTTTTTGTGTTTTCCGGGTTCGGGTTGGGTTCAATCCGAAACCCGTAAATGAACCCGATTAACCCGAATTTTCACAGCCCATCAGTCAAGTCCATCCATTCCTCCCTTTAGCCTATAGCCTAGCCCAGCTACCCACCCCTTATCTTATAGCATAGCCTAGTTACCCATCCTTAAAGGCCCAATCCGAAAATCGAACCGGTAAAAAATCATCATTTTGACCTAAATCATCTATCTTCCTTTCACTTCCTCATCTCATCTTCACCAGCCGCAGACCTGAGCCAGTCTGCTCCTTCGTCACCGTCATCACATGGATCCGCCCTCTTCGTTTGCTGTCCTCGCCATCCTCAGCTTCCAATCCTTTGCTTTCGCCTTCAGTTGCACAAAATTGAAATTGGAGGTCTTACTCTACTTCCCAATGCCACTACCGTCTTGATCATTGTTCTCGTCGGGTTCTATTACTTATGAGGCGAGGATTTTAGAGAATATATTTGGGGAGTGGCTGGGTGGGTGATAGGGTGTTGGAGGATGTAATGAGTAGAAGAATTAGAAGACGAAGCAGTTTAGGCAGAAAGATGAGGGAAAGATATGAAGTGAACTTTGTATGTGTCCATCTGCAGAAGAAAATGAACCCGAGCCCGAATTACACCCCTAGAAAAGAGTATGAGAAACTGGAACATCCCAAGAATCAACAAGTTCGAAGTTCACCAAAAGGAAACTTTCAAGCTTAACACTACATATGCTATTAAAACGGTACAAAGACATGTTCCAATTATGGAAGAAGATCATAAATTTGAACTACTATCCAAATACATGATAGAGGATCATGTGGAGAATCATTATAATTATCTACATGTTGAATTAGTTCAAATTGCTTTAAAAAGGAATGAGTTGAAATACCTTTGTTGTTCTTGCCATAAGAGATCACCGTCATAACAAGTTTACTGATTCATTGTTATGATTGGTAAAATCAATCTTTGCCATGAACCAATATATTCAACTGTCATCTAAATTTTACAGTGTTCTTAAAAGATCCACATATCCAAATTTATGTCAAATCAAAAAGTACACAAGTTTAACCACTCTAAGAATCGGAAAATAATTTTAAAGCACAACTGTTGTACTAATTGATTCAGGCGCGGATAGATTTGTAATCAATGAAGGATTAATTCCTTATAAATACTTGGGAAAAGGGTAAAAATGCCACTAAAGTATTCAAAATCTCTCAATTTGCCACCAAACTTCAATTTGAAACTAAAGTGCCATCAAATTTTTGAAATTGGGTTAAAAATGCTACTGCCGTTAAAAACCGTTAGAAAATCTGTTAACTCTATAGTTTAATTACAAAAAGTAGTGCTTAGAGTTTTTAACCCTTTACAATTTAATCCTAACAATTTTACATCCTCAATCTAACCACCAGTAGTACCCAACATATAACTTAACTTGCTTACCCGCCTGCCCGGCCTCCCGATGTCTCCGTTGCCGCCGGACCATAACGGCGGCGACACCATGCTCCCCGATTCCCAACACCGCCTTTCGACGCCCTTCCTCACTAAAACTTACCACCTCATCAACAATCCAGCCATCGATGATGCTATCTCCTCAAACGAAGACGGATCTACGTTTGTCGTCTGGAATCCCACCATTTTGCTTCCCAAATACTTCAACGTCTGGAATGAAGGCGGAACATGAGATAAACTTAGCCCTCCATGGTTGATAATGCTGTACAGGTTTGTTTCTTGCTACACCATGTGGTAGCCCCTCCATTTAACATGAAAACGTACCTAGATGTAGATTTGGATGAATCACGATCACCACCCCAATCAGCATCAGAATAACCATGCAAATCAAGGTTCTTCCTTTATCCCGGGGTTTGAAGAGTAACGAGCTAGTAAGCCAATTGATTGGCTAATGTCAGGCCTAGTGCACAACATGGCATACATAAGGGAACCTATTGCACTCAAATATGGTATGTGTGCCATCTCTTCCTTTTCGATTGGAGTTGTAGGACACATGTCCCCTCCAATCTTACATCCATATGCAAGTGGGGTATTCATTGGTTTAGAGTTGGTTAGGTTAAATCTATCTAGAATCTTATCGATATAAGGTTCCTGTGATAGACCTAACATATGTTCCTTTCTATTTCCTTTCTATTTCGGTGTATCTTAACACCTAGAATATAGGAAGCTTCCCCCATATCTTTCATTTCAAAAGTGGAGGATAACCATTCTTTAATGGTTTGCAACAACTCAACTCCACTACTTGCAATCAATATGTCATCAACATAGAGAGTCATTATGGCATAATCGGATCCAGCTGAGTACAAATAAACACAATGGTCTTCATGCATCATCACAAAACCATAGCTTGTGATGGCATGGTCAAACTTCAAGTACCACTGTCTCGAAGCCTATTTAAGACCATAAATAGACTTCTTAAGTCTACAAACTTTGTCCTCAAGACCTTCTTGGACAAACCCCTCAGGTTGTCTCATATAGATCTCTTCACTCAAGTCACCATTGAGGAAGGCTGTCTTGACATCCATCTGATGCAGTTCAAGATCTAGATTCGCCACAATGGCAAGTAGTAACCTGATGGAATTGAACTTCACAACTGGAGAGAAAGTATCCTTAAAATTGATTCCCTCCTTTTGTGTGAAGCCCTTGGCTACCAAACGGGCCTTGTACCTTTCGATACTTCCATCAACGTTTTTCTTTATCTTTAACACCCATTTATTACCAATAGCCTTTCGGGCAATAGGAAGATTGGATAGCTCCCACACACTGTTCATAGCCATTGAACGCAACTCTTCATTCATGGCATTTAGCCATTCCTCTTTCTGTGCACCAGCAAGAGCTTCTTTTATATTACTTGGTTCATCAATCTCTGATGATACCAAGTAAGTCTCACCCTCCGAGAGTCCCCATCTTTTGGGTTGTCTTGATTCCCTTGTTGATCTTCTCAACAGGGGTGGAGGTGGAGCAAGCTCTTGTACATCCTTAACTCCCTCTAGAACTGATCCTTCTTTTTCAGGATCTTGTTCCATGCGATCCAACTCATTGGATTTACCATCGGGAATCAATACTCTATCTTGTTGAGGTTCTCCCTCTGTGAGAGGTACACTATGTGCAACTGGTACTTCTGAAGTACTCGGTTAATCCCTTTCAGGGATTGGCACTAAAGAGTCTAAACTATCACATTCACTAACTTTTAGAAACCCATTTTCCAAGAAGTTGGCGTTTCTGGCATCAAACACCAGCCATGTTTTGTGACTAAGGTCCAAGAACACATAACCCCTAGATTCAATGCAGAAACCAAGAAATGCACATTTCTTGCCCCGAGGACCTAATTTTCCCAAAGGATGGTCCATTACATGCACGTAAGTTAGGCAACCCCAAGGATGCATATAGCTTAAATTAGGTGATCACTTCTTCCATAACTCATATGGAGAAGAATCAATGTTCTTGGTGGGAATCCTATTGAGGATGTGAACTGCACAAAGCAGTGCATCACTCCAATAGATTATGTCCAAGTTGGCCTTAGCCATCATGGACCTTACCATATCCATAAGATTCCGGTTCTTCCTTTCGGACACTCCATTCTATTGAGGTTTCCAAGGAAGAGTGAACTCTCTGCCAATCCCCTTTATGTCACAAAATGCCTTAAAGGCATTAGAACTATACTCTCCACCACGGTCCGTTCTCAAGGACTTAATTTTCTTACCTAGTTGGTTCTCAACCAAGTGAACATACTTCTTAAAGTATGTCAAAGCCTCTGCTTTGTTCTTTAGTAAGAAAACGTGTGTGAATCGAGTATAATCATCTGTAAATGTTATGAAGTATCTGAATCCATTTTTGGATTCTACTCTTAATGGTCCACACAAATCGGAATGGACTAATTCTAATGCTTCTTGCCTTCTAGCTCCATGCCTAAAGGCTTTCTAGTTAACTTGCCTTGAAGGCAAGCCTGACAACTTGGTAAGACAACTTTGGTCAAGGATCCAAGTAGCCAATTCTTTGCTAAGTTATTCAACTGATCCTGACCCACATGTCCTAACCTTTCATGCCAAGTCATTTCATTAGTAACCTCGGTCACATGACAAGTAGAAGTTGCATTAAAATTGAAATTAGGTGGAAGCTCAAATAAACCATTATTAACGAAGCATTCATGAACTAGTTGGTCATCTTTATAAATAGCAACACTACTATTTCAGAAAGACAAGCTATATCGAAACTTCAACAAACTACTAATAGAAATCAAATTTCTACTAATATAAGGTACATATAAGGTGTCAATTAGATACAAATATCTTTTACACACTGGGACTTTACAAGTCCCAATCCCTAGTACTTCCATTACATCATTGTTCCCAACTGACACACACTTTGTGCCCTTGGGGAGTTTCCTGAAACCCACGAACCATGATTTGCCCTGGACTATGTGGTCCATTGCCCCTGAGTCTACAATCCACAAAGAATTGCTCTCAATTAGCATAGTACAAGATGTAACAAATACATCAGCAATTGAACTAGAGATATGTACCTTAGGTGCATTCTTGCAATCTCTTGCAAAATGCCCCTTTGTTCCACAGTTGAAGCATTTGAGTTTGGAAACGTCCCTCTTTTTCTTGAACTTTTTCAAGTTCGGACCACTACCACCACTCTTTCCCTTGCCATTGCCGCCCCCTTTGTTGCCACCCTTTTTGAACCACTTCCCCTTCTTTCTGTTTTCTCCCCTTTTGGAGGAGGAGCTTGAGGCAACATATGCCCGGGAGTGATGAGAGCCATGACTTTGGCCTCAAGTAAAAGGTGACGGGTAATATCATCAAATGATTTAATTTAAGGGTTATGGCATAAGTTGACCTTCATCAACTGTCATTCATCATCTGACAAGGATTTGATAATAGCCTGGACCTGTTGTTCATCTGTGAGGTCATGTCCAACTCCCTTAAGTTGGTGGATCATCCGAGACATCTCCCGGAGGTGAGAACTCATAGTATGGTCGGCCCTTTTCGGATAATTCTCAAATCTCATAATCATAGACCTCTATTTCTCGATAGAAACATCACCATAGTTCGCCTTAACATTGTACCAAATTTCTTTGGCATTGTTAACGGTCAAGAACTCAACCATGATCTCATCCACATGGTTAAAAAGAGGGTCACTCGACAATGACTATTCTTCTTCTTCAAGAATGCCAAAAGTGATTGTTCCAACTGAATTAGGTTGAAATTACACAAAGTAGTTCCAAATAAATCCAAGACACATAATTCAGCTCCTTTAAGCTTATTAGTACACTTTTACCAAAATACCCTTACATTGATAAAAGATGCCCTAATTGATTCTTCTCCTTCAAGACTAGCTTAAATGAACTGATGTTAGTTACCTTTAACTAACCTGAGCTGATGGGAGGTAACCACAACTACTTTAAGTTGTAGTGAGCAAACTTTTAGCTGTATTTAGCTACTTTTAGCTGAGATGAGCTAAAGCCAAGCTACTCCCAGCTCCTCTGAGCTGGATTACCAGCTCAAAAGTTCTTGGTGCTCCAATGAATTCCAACAACATCTTGGGTTCCACATCGAAGACCGCACACAACACAAGGAAAGCGTTGATATGGCAGTAGGTATTCGAGCTCAACTGATTAACTGCCAAACCATGAGATTCGACCAATTCTTGAACAAAAGGGCGTGGGGGAAACCTAAGCCTGCACTCTAATTGTTCCTTGAATACTACAAGATAACCAACAGCCGGCTCATAGACACGGCATTCAGGCGTTGGCACCCTTGTCTTCACTGTCCGGGGAAGGAAGAAATTAGACTGCAACTTCCTTATCAATTATGGAGTGGCCTTACTCCGGAAATGTTCCACCTCAGACCACCATCCTTCGGGAACAGGTCCACTGGTTTCTAATAGCTCCTCGGTGGGATGAGTAATAGATGGTTTAGGATAAAAAAGGGTCATTCTCATGTACCTCGGATAATGAGACGGAGGAATAGTGTTCGCGCAGCCAGCCGGAGGAACTCAGGCGTTACACGTGCCACCGCATCAACAACTGAATGGTAGTTGCGGTAGAACTTATGAATGGCAGAAGCACCCTCGTAGTTGTCGGAAGCAGCGGTGACTTCGTTGAGGAACGACGCTAGGTATTCTTCAGGATCAACCTTCTCAACGGTTTTCCACTTCTGAAAAAAGCTAACCGCCTACTTGAGCGATGACTTGTCCGTCGTGGATTTTTATTGATGAGAACAAAGAATGAAGAGCAAGAAACAGAGGAAGAAGAGCACAATTGCGGTGAGGAGCAATTCAAGTACTATTCTCTATTTAAGGAGGTCCGAGAATACGAACCGTCACCAGACACCAGATCTACACCGCTGATCAAAAGGAGCAGTTAATGCACGATGAAAGACGAAAGGTTAGATAACTGTCTCAAAGGAAACTGCCTCAAAAGCTCGAACCTTGATTGTTCAGGAAAGCGAGATGAGGATAAATAAAATCCCCAATATTCAAAAGCTCGAACCTTAATGGTTCGGGAAAGCGAAAGGTGGATAAATCAAGTCCCGAATATTCAAAAGCTCGAACCTTAATGGTTCGGGAAAGCGAAAGGGGGATAAATCAAGTCCCCAATATTCAAAAGCTCGAACCTTAAAGGTTCTGGAAAGCGAAAGGGGATGAATAAAGTCCCCAATATTCAAAATCTCGAACCTTAATGGTTCGGGAAAGCGAAAGTGGGATAAATAAAGTCCCCAATATTCAAAAGCTCGAACCTTAATGGTTCGGGAAAGTGAAAGGGGGATAAATCAATTTCCCAATACTCGAAAACTCGAACAATAATGGTTCAAGAAATCAAAGAGGAGTCAATTCTCGAATGATAATCATCCGAGAATAAACTCCCAACATTCAAACGCTCAAACCATAGTGGTTTGAGAAATTAGAGTGGGAGTAAATTCTCGACCGTCAATCATCCGTGAATAAGCTCCTAACATTCAAAAGCTCGAACCATAGTGGTTTGAAAAATCAAAGGGGATAGTTCGAAAAATCTAGATATTTAGAGTGATTCGGACTCCTTCTAGTTGGTCGAATGACTGAGGGGGGACTTGATGGTTGTCATGTTGGAATTCCTAGCGCACCAAGACCTTTTAAGGTGTCACTTGAGCTCATGGAGCTAAGTCGGAGCTTAAAGGTAGCTAGTTGTTGCTCACCCCAGCTCACCTCAGCTAGAACTAGCTGAACTTAGCTCACTCTAGCTAAAAGTAGTTGGACCCAGCTCAACTTGAGCTCACTCAAGCTAGAAGTAGCTAGACTCAGCTCACTCCAGCTCATTAGAGCTGGGTGTAGCTCAAGTCAGCTCAAGTGTATCTCACTCCAGCTAGAAGTAGCTGGACTCAGCTCACTTCAGCTAGAAGTAGTTGTAGTCAGCTGGACTTTAGCTCATATTAGCTAAATGTAGCTAACTTCAGCTCATTGGAGCTAAAGGAGTAAAGGAGCAACATTTAGCTCATTATGAGCTGAATTTGAGTTCAATGAAGCTCAATATGGATGAATGGCAAATTGAGTTAGTTTTGTACAAGCTTATAGAGTTCCTAGCTGAAATATGTGTGTGACACATTTTTTGTCAAAAGTTGTGACTTTTGAGCCAAAGGACACATCTCTTATGTAGGGATGTGACTCCTCACCCAAGGGAAACAACCCTTGGCCAATGCACATTACACTACAAAAAATGTTACATATGCTGACACACGTTTTTTCTAACCCATAGTAAAGTGTCAATGTAAGTTGGTCTCTGTCGAAAATTTTATCTATGAAGAAAGCTTTTATATTTCTCTTGACCCTTTCTTTTGTGTGTGGACATTTTTCTTACCCTCTCTTAACACAAAATTAAAATTTATGTGTCATAAAATACATTACTCAACCTTTATTAACAGACAACATATTTTTATGTGTTAATATTTAACTTGTGTAAAATAAATGTATTTAAGAATAAAAATTTGCTTTCACAAAAAAGAGGGCGGGAGTGAAATTAGATGGCGGGCAACAAATTGCCCAAATTGCTCCTACCCTAAAGCCAATCTTCCTGAACCCAATTTGCCCAATTTGCTCCAACCTTAAAGCCAATCTTCCTAAGCCCGCAGGAGCTGCAAACGACGGAGGAGTTCATCCAAAACAGTTCGTCCCAATTCGTGGAAGCGTCTTAAATCAAAGTGGAGGAGTTCGTCCCAATTCGTTGAAGCCGCCGATTCGAAGGTGGAGGAGTTCGTCTTCTCGGCGGAGCGTCGGCCACACCAGTTTGAATTTATCTTCAACAAGTCGATTTCATCAAGCTGTAGCTTCTATTAGGTAAATAATGGTTGATTTAGCTTCTATTCTGCAGCTCATTTTTTGGTTCAGATGCTGCTATTTTGTTTGGGTCGTTGCAAGTTTTATGTTCTGAGTTCATCCGTTCTTTTGTAGCTGTTGGGTATGTTATCTGTGGTTTGGATTCAATATTGATTTGGTCCTCTCTTCTAGACTTCTTCATTATTGGAATGAAAAATGTTCCCTCTGCTTGCTTGCTCCTTGCTCCACGCATATAAGTCTATTTTAACTAGGAAGGATTTCTTATTATTGGAATAATATCACTAGTCCACTACTAAATATAAATACTCCCTACTGTTAAAAGAGAACGAAAAAGAAAGAAACAAAGGGATCACTGAGTTGATGTTAGCAGCACATGGTTATTTTTGTTCTTTGTTTACTAGCAAAAAAATGACAAGAGATTTGCTGACGTGAATGGCTGATCTTCAGCTAGTGGAGAGTTAACTTGAGTGGTTGATTTAACTTAAATACTTCCCTTTTGCTTTTTGATGGATTAAGCTGGTTATTATTGCAGATTACTATGACTTCGAATCTTTTATCTTCTGTGACAGATTGCTAAATCTAACCGGATACTCTACTAAGATTTGGAGCAGCACCTCCTGGGGTTGTGAGTGAAGCAATTCAGATTTGGAAGGAGTGTTATCAAGCTTTCAGGTACATGTCTAACAAGTAGGATATGAACATATGCATATAGCTTCTTAAACTATTCTTTTACCAAGTCAAGATAGTGCAGGAACCAAGTGTTCTATTTTGCGTTGTATCTTTATAGGTCACCCAATCCAACTTCAAACATTAACTTTAATATAGAAGTTATAAGCAACGTGTCACCTTCATTTAGAAGTTTATCCAACTATATTATTATTATTATTATTATTATTTTATCATAAAGCTATTATGAACTTTCTCCTAGTATAAACTATTTACTCTATGTTTTATCAGTCAGTTTCAGTCAGCTATAGGAATTATGGGTAGCGGATCTTGGATGTATGATGCTCCAAGATCAAGCGAGCAATTCATAAATGGTGTGGAGAGTTTTTTAAACTTTGCCTTTGTGAAATCAAGTGAAGATGGAAAAATTGTGTGCCCATGTAGGAAGTGTTATAACATGTTTTATCGTACTAGAGGGGAAGTTTACGATCATCTAATATGCAATGGCTTTCGGAATGAATACATCCAATGGGTAGATCATGGAGAGCTTCGAATGGTAGACTCTTCTACACCTATGTGTAATAATGAAGAAAGGGAATTTGGGCACGACATGCATGGCTTATTGCATGATCTTTTACCACCTTTCCGTGTTATTGAAAGTAGCCAAAATATTGAAGAGCAAGGATGCAGTATAGGTGTAGGTAACAATTTTTCGAATGAGGAAACTAAAGATCTTAAGTTTCCTGACTTGATTAAAGATGGTGTAATAGTGGTGTATCCAAACTCTTAGTACAACAAGCTTGCATGTTTAGTACATTTGTTCCATATAAAGTACCTGAATGGAGTAACAAATCGTTTTCTATGCTACTAGAGTTTCTACAAGATTTGCTTCCCGATCAAAACTTAATTCCCAAAACAGCTTCTCAAGTAAAAAGGGCATTGGCCAACTTGGGTCTGGGGTATGAAAAGATTCATGTGTGTCCTAATGACTGTATGCTATTTTGGGATGAAAAGGAGAAAGATGAGAATTGCTCAACTTGTGGAGCTTCAAGATGGAAGTCTTTTGTAGATAGTACAGGTGATGAGGTGAGCACTAAAAAGAAGAAGGCGGCGAAAATTCTACGGTGGTTTCCTTTGAAGCCAAGACTATAGAGATTGTTTATGTCATCAAAAATAGCTGGCCTTATGAAATGGCATCATACGGATCGCATTGATGATGGAATATTGCGACATCCAGCTGATGCTACAACTTGGAAAGATTTTTATGAGAAGTTCCTGGGTTTTCTAGTGACCCTCGAAACATTCGAATGGCCCTTGCAAGTGATGGTTTCAATCCTTTCAAGACAATGAATGTCACTTATAGTATTTGGCCAGTGTTCTTGATTCCATATAACTTGCCTCCTTGGATGGTTATGAAACAAACCAACTTCATTCTTTCTTTGATTATTCATGGTCCTAGAGGCCCTGGAAACAAGATTGATGTGTATATGCAACCTCTAATAAAGGAATTAAAGGAATTGTGGGAGATAGGAATTGAGACCTTCGATGCTTGTACGAAAGAGAACTTCCCTTTAAAAGCAGCAGTGGTTTGTACAATCTCTGACTTCCCAGGATATGCCAATCTTTCTGGGTGGAGCACGAAGGGTCAATTGGCATGTCCCTTATGTGGATTTGACACTGCTTCAAAGTGGCTAGAGCATGGTCGAAAGTTCTGTTATATGTGTCATAGGAGATGGCTCCCTAGTGACCATAGGTGGTGAAATGAAAGTCGAACCTTTGATGAAGATACAGAGCTACGTAATGCCCCTACACCCGTTTCCGGCAACGTTGCTTTACAACAACTAGAAGAAATTGAATTTCTATCCTTTAATGTTGCTAATGGGCTGTGGAAAAAGAAAAGTATTTTGCCTTATTGGGAACGGTTATTGTTGCGTCAGAATCTTGATGTCATGCGCATAGAAACAAATGTATGTGACAATGTTGTTGGAACTTTGTTAGCGCAAGATGGAAAAACAAAAGACAATTATAAAGCCAGACTTGACCTACAAAAGATGGTTTTAAGGAAAGAACTTCACCCTAGAAAACGTCATGGGAGCCATATTACATACTTGCCACAAGCATGCTATCAAATGACTCGAGCTAAGAAGGATGCTTTCTTGAAAACGTTGAAATCTATCAAGCCTCCTGATGAATTCTCATCCAATATCTCTCGTTGTGTGCAGTTGAAAGAGAGAAAACTTATAGGGTTAAAAAGTTATGATTGCCACATGCTTATGCAAGAATATTTGCCAATTTCATTGAGAGGATCATTGCCTGAGAATGTGGCATCGAATGTGATAGAGCTATGTGATTTCTTTAAGGGGATATGCTGCAAAGATTTTTCTGAACACAATTTGAAAATTCTTGAAACAAGAGTTGCTACAACTTTATGTAAAATGGAGAAGTTGTTTCCTCCTGCTTTTTCACTATCATGGTGCACTTAGTTATCCATCTAGCTGAAGAGATGAAGCTTGGAGGTCCTGTGACTTTCCGGTGGATGTATTCTGTTGAAAGGTAATTATTTTTAACGTGTTTTCTTATTCATGAATTATATGAATAATGGTAAGTGCTAATCCGTTTTAAAATCTCTATTTTATACTAGGGAACTTCTCACTCTAATGTCATATGTTCATAATAGAGCTCACCCAGAAGGTTCAATAACTGAAGGATATTTGGCTCAAGAAAGCCTCACTTTTTGCTCTCGATATATGTCAGGGGTTGAAACATTGTTTACTAGACCAATAAGAAATGATGATGATGATGATGATGATGATGGTGGTGGTGGTGATCAGAATGAGATTGAGAAAACAAACTCACTTTGCCCTGATCATCCATTGGGACGAAACAGACCATCAGATTTTTCTTATTGGAAGCGGAAAAGGGCTACTAGTTATGTGTTGGATGAGAAGTCGGCTATGCAAGCACATCGGTATGTGCTGTTTAACATTGAGCCAATCATACCTTTTCGAGAGTAAGAGCGAATCAAGACTTTTTCATTTATTCTTATGGTGGGTACTCAACTAAACATTTTTATAATATTTTTTAAGGGAATATAAAGCAATCATCAAGAATAGAAGCCATTCTCGGCGACCACCTGCATATGAAATTGAGAGAATTCATTGCCAACAGTTTAGTGATTGGTTCAGAAAGCGGGTATTTTTTTAAACTCTTTTTGTATAGTTCAATTTTTTTGTCAAGTTATACTTCAAATTTACATACTAATTGGACATAGGTCTCAAGTTTACAAGAGGAAGGAGATTCAAGTCACCAATGAAATTAAGTGGCTTGCTTTTGGTCCTAATACTTCAGTTAAGAGATATTCTGGATATCTTGTAAAAGGGTATCGGTTTCACACAAAGAAACGTGAGAAGTCTTTAAAAACTCAGAATAGTGGAGTTTTAGTAACGGTAAAGGGTGAAAGTTATGCTAGTTCCCGTGATAGAAGGCCAATTCAAGGTGTGGTCAACAATTATGGTTCACTTGAAGATATCATTGAGTTGAACTACTCCGGTAAAGTACGAGTATTTCTGTTCAAATGTCATTGGATTGATATTAATAGAGGTGTCAAACAAGATGCTATGGGTGTGACATTAGTCAACTTCTCGTACTCCACACACACTGGTGCAAATTTGCTTGATGATCCATTTGTTCTAGCTTCCCAAGTTCACAAAGTCTTTTATGCCAAAGATCCCAAGTCTAAAGACTGATTTGTTGTGAGACATGTGAAAGTTAGGGATATGTTTGACATGGGGAATACTGATGATCAAATTATACATTCATCAAATGATGTTGTGTTTGAAATATCAAACTTGCATAGAATTGGGATTGATGGTGATAATGGAATTGATGTCACCCCATTGATGGAAGGTGCAGAAGATGATGAAGATGATGGAGCAACCTGAAAGTTGATGCTGGAATCTGTTGAATTAAATGATTTAGAACAGCAAACTTGGTTAATATAGGTGTTGGCTATGTCAAGTCAGTGCAGTTTACTGCAAGGGTTATTTCTTTAGTATATCTATCATGTTTTTATTATTTATTGCATCAGTTATAGGCTGAGTGACTTCTGTTCTTATTGCTTTTTGTTTGTTTCTACAAGTTGTTAATCTAGTTTGTAGATACTTGCAAGAATTTCTCTCTTTTTTCCCATTATATGTTCAATATGATATATTTCATACTAATTTTTTTACCTCTATTGAGTAAGGATGCTGAAACGTAGGAGATTAAACATCATATCAACCAGTCCAATGGGCAGGAGCAATCCACCAGAAATGAAGAGGTGCAATCTACTGGACAACAAGAACAACATCAACAAGATGTGTCAGAAAACTCTCAACCAAACACAGACACAATAGAAACTTCTGAACCAAACACAAATGAAACAGAAGCATCACACTCATCAGCTTCAGCCACTAACAGTATAGGTTATTAACGTTTTTGAAATTTATGTCACTGTTTATACAAATAAAGTTTCAATTAAGCTATAGCCTAATGCTTATTACACATATTAAAGGTGTTGCAAAGAAGTCTCGAGGTGCCAACAAAATGCTTGACATTTGGGACCTGAAAAGTTGTAGTAGAATAGCTGTTACTTTTAATGAAATGGTGCAGCCAATTGGTAGAGAAGGAAAAGCATTAACTAATTTCTTGGGAACCCTTGTGAAAATGCCTAATCATGTTGGAATAAATTTTAAAGATTGAAGGACTATTTCTGATATGACAAAGGATAACTTATGGAGCATTGTGAAGGTATTGCAATAAGTGTTTTTTTTAATCATTCTTTATCTACAGTTGTTTTTATTTAATGTTGAACTTTTTGTTTCTAGGAGAAGTTCCATTTTCTACCAGTTGAAACTGAGGAAGTGAAAAAGTGGGTAATTGCAGACATGGGAGGCAAATGGAAGTTTTGGAAAAATAGTTTGAAGTCAAAAAATTATGATCCAACTCTAAGTATTGATGAAATTGTCGAAAATGAGACGGATGTTAGGGTGAACAAAGCTCAATTTAAAGAACTTGTTAGCATGTGGGTTAAACCAGAATTTCAGGTGACTTAAAACTAACCTACTGTTCAGTTTTTATCACTTTTTTAATTGCTAACTTGTTAACATTGTATGGAAGGAACTTTAATTTTCTTAATTGATGACTTGTGACTATTAGGCAATTTCTGAAGGGAACAAACAGAGGGTGCTTGAAGAATGAAGAGCCACATGTGACAGGATCAAAGTCTTTTGCAAGACTTGTTGTGGAAGAGGTAAAGGCATTATTTACTTTCTATCATCAAAGTCTTTAGTTTAGGATTTTACACGCTAGCTTGATCTCTGGGTTAAAATAAGACAAGTCTGTTGATCTCTTGGTAGCTTAGAAGTAACCAAGGGCAGGTTCTGATGCACTTATTTGCTCACTGAATTGAAACTACTCATTCCGATGTTGTTTTGTCCATGAAATAAATATAATATATTGCAGGCTGCCAAGAATAATGGTGTTCGGCCAACACGTGGGCAACTATTTATTAAAACACGAACCCGGAAAGATGGCACTATAGTCAATACAAAAGCTGCTTCAGTTGTGGTATTACTCATTAATTTTTATACTTATGTTGCGTTTACTATTGTATTTTTTGTTGTTTTGCTGCTGATATTAAAATATATGAATTTTATTTAGGAATCTCTTCATACTCTCATGAGTGAGGCTAATGGTACACAAGATTCTGGGAATAATATTGATTGAAGAAATGATGATTTAGCCAAGATAAAAGGACTTGAAAAAAAGAGGGCGCATTCGGTGCATTGGAAAAATTGCAGTTGTGAAGGATAAAGGGGCTTCCTCCTCTAAATAGCCGCAGATGTTCATCCAAGATCCAGAAGTTCATGAACTCCGAGCCCAAGTGTCTAGGCTTTCAAGAAACTTCGACCTCCTTTTAGGTGCTTTCAAACAAAATATGACTCCTGAACAACTAAATGCTATTTTTAACAGCTTGAACAATGAGGTAAGTGTAGCTTTCAGTTTGTTATAATATTTGGTCTGCTTTTTGTGCCTTCTGGAGCTGTACATTTGTTGTTGAGTGGCTTATGATCTGGTTCTAAAGTATGGAATTGTAGGATCATGTGATGTAGAGTCCATATAGGATCCCATGCACTTTAAGTAAGCAGAAAATTCATGCAGGTCTCTATTCCATGTTTTGATGCAAGTTTTGGATCCATGGTTTTGTTGCTTGTATCTATATGATCAATTTGTATATCTAAGATCAGTTCACCACATACGCACAATCCTCTTGTCTTTGTCCTCAAATTTTGTCTCTTATCCTTTGAAATTCTCATGATATATTGATGTTAGTTATGATATAAAGACAAAGTAAATTGAAATTAGACAACACTTATTTACAGTTGAGTAAATGGTTTGGTGCACTTGTATTTTGAAGTTGATCCTTAATTTACCCACAGTAGAGTAAATTGTTTGTTGCACTTGTGATACTTGTCTCTTTGTTTGTGCGACTTCAGCAGCTTGGTTGTTTTTCTTGCGATAATGAATTTTTTATGATAATATTTTTCAGGTTAGTGATCAACTTTCTCCTACAAACCATCGATCGTCAACTGGCAGCTATCAACCGGAAGGATAGAGTTTCATCAATTGTAGCTCATTTATATCTAGTTTTGAACCACTTACTATGTTTATATTATATTTGCGATTCACAAGTAGATCTTGTTGGAAGATATTTATATAAGAATCTCTGTAAACTTTATTTCCGGCAATGAAGTACTTTTTTTAGAAGACATCTTATAATTATTGTTATTATAATTATTTATAATTCCAGTACTGATTTTTTTATTTATAATATTACAAACAACAAAATTAATTGTACTGTGCAATCAAAAAATAAATAGCATTTCTTTTGACGGTCAATATCAATTTTCTTAACACACGTAAGTGTCAACAAATCTAGGGGCAAATGGTGGTAAACTGGGTATTTTCTTGACAATTAATTGTCTGTTGCTAAAAGGGGAAGACCTAAGTTGACGGGGAATTGTCCGTCAGCATAGACCGCAAACAATTCGCCGACAAACATGTTAAGTGTCGGCATAGGTTTCTCCCAACGCCTCATGTGCTGGCGCTTTTTTGCACCTAGGAGTCTATCTTGACTGTTTTTCAGTGTTTCCCAACACTTTTTGTGCATCAACATATGTAACATTTTTTGTAGTGGTGACCATTGGCCAAGGGAGATGTCATTTCGGCATTAATGGCCGAATTGGTGTGAGGGAGGGACACCTATTTTTGGCATTTGAAGGCTTAAAGAAGGCCTTAATGGCCGAAAGGGTGGGTGCCCCTTGATGGCACTATTTCGGCAATGAAAAGGGGTCAGAACCCTTCTCCTCACCTCCTTTCGCCATCTATAAATATGGGTGAGGGGGCTGGCTATTTCTCTCATCCCTTGGCAGCATTGCCCTCTCTCTTCTTTCCCTCTCAAGGCCGAATTAGTTGACTATTCTCTAGAGCATTGTAGGTGGCTTTATATTAATGGTTAGTAACCTTAATCTCGCCCTTAAGGAGGCGCCCGAGTCAGCCCTCTTCCAAGGAGTTTCGGCCTCAACTTGGATCAAGGAACTTCGTTCCTTAAGCTGTTTCCTAAGGTGTAAGGTATGCTTCTTATCAAGTACTATACTATTATATAGTTAGTACCATGCTAGGATATACACTATTGTGGTGCTTATGTAGCATAGATAAATGACATGATATACCGAGACATTGTGCTAACACTTAGAATAAGTATGTATGCAATATGTTTGTACATGTATGACATGATATCGTGTGATATGCTTGTGATGCATATATGATATGTTAACATGAAAGCATGTTATTGATGACCTGAAATCAACACATCAGACCCAATCTACTAGATACTAAAGCTTAGAAAGGCCCAAAAGGCCTAGCAAAAGGCCAAGTCAGTAGCCTAGAATAAAGGCCCCATTAAAACTCGAATAATTTATAACCCAAACAAGTAAAAGCCGTTCTCAGACATGGTAAAGATATACTTGAACATATGAAGGACAATCCCAGACCACACATACCCGAAGATACTAAGGACATTCCGGACCATATATATTTGAGACCTTAAGGACACATGTCATTTGACACGCTGTCATTCTGTTACAGATCGTGTACAGTGCCAAGATATTGTCCGCTTTGGGGTTACGGCCCAACCCTTTTCCCCCTCAATCCAACATCCGTTAAAAGACCTCTTGAAGGGAAGGAGGGTGATGTACATTATATACACCATAATCCCCCTTTAAACCTTCCATGTGGGATGTAACATCCACCCCCCAGGGAGCCCAGCGTCCTCGCTGGCACATGTGCTGTATAATACCCCTTTAAACCTTCCATGTGGGATGTAACATCCACCCCAGGGGAACCCGGCGTCCTCGGCACACATGTACACTGTACAACCTGGCTCGATACCAATTATTACATACCGTGTACAGTGCCAAGATATTGTCCGCTTTGGGGTTACGGCCCAGCCATTTCCCCCTCACAGTTTTGTTTCTAACGGAATGGATGGTCTTGGGGTTACGGCCCAGCCTTTTCCCCCTCAATCCAACATCCGTTAAAAGGCCTCTTGAAGGGAAGGAGGGTGATGTACATTATATACACCATAATCCCCTTTAAACCTTCCATGTGGGATGTAACATCCACCCCCCCAGGGAGCCCAGCGTCCTCGCTGGCACATGTGCACTGTACAACCTGGCTCTGATACCAATTGTTACAGACCGTGTACAGTGCCAAGATATTGTCCGCTTTGGGGTTACGGCCCAGCCATTTCCCCCTCACGGTTTTGTTTCTAACGGAATGGATGGTCTTGGGGTTACGGCCCAGCCTTTTCCCCCTCAATCCAACATCCGTTAAAAGGCCTCTTGAAGGGAAGGAGGGTGATGTACATTATATACACCATAATCCCCCTTTAAACCTTCCATGTGGGATGTAACATCCGAAATGAAGAAATTTGTCTTTTCTTCCCCTTTTATACTTTCTTTTCTTTTCTTTTCTTTTTCTTCCTTTTCCATCTCTTTTCAAAATAGGATCGGTTATATATATACAAATATAGTAAACATGAAAGCGGAATCAGAGTCCCGGAGGACAAAGTGAGCCGGAATCCCATCACATGCAATCCAACCGCCAGAATGACCCTTATAATAATCATAGAACGACAGCCCTCTCCAAGAGGTCAGAAATATACAGAAGCACGGTACCGGCTGGGGTCGCGATCCCCAAACTTTCGTAGAGTCATAGAAGTATATCGGCACCCCCAGTGCGGATATACACAGAATGTCAGCACCCTCCAGTGCGGACATAGAACAGAACGTCGGCACTCACAGTGTGGACGTAACCAAACCGAATCAAACTAAGAAGAAAAGAACATATATCATAACGCATATAAGGATCAACAGAGATATCGACACTTGGTGCGGATATACAGAACAGAATATGAAACTCGTGGCCTCTAAGACCATCCGGGCCTTGAAACAAAGCAAACATCCGGGCCACCCGGGTCACAACCCGCTTGGGGTGACCGTAACATCCTCCCCCCATTAGGACTCTTGGTCCTCCAAGAGGGGTATCAACCGCTGGTACCGTGCCAAAATGTTTGCTCTGTTTCAAGGCCCGGATGGTCTTGGAGGCCACGGGTTTCATATTCTGTTCTGTATATCCGCACCAGGTGCCGATATCTCTGTTGATCCTTATATGCGTTATGATATATGTTCTGTTCTTCTTGGTTTGGTTCGGTTTGGTTACGTCCGCACTGTGAGTGCCGACGTTCTGTTCTATGTCCGCACTGGAGGGTGCCGACATTCTGTGTATATCTGCACTGGGGGTGCCGATATACTTCTATGACCCTACGACAGTTTGGGGATCGCGACCCCAGCCGGTACCATGCTTCTGTATATTTCTGACCTCTTGGAGAGGGCTGTCGTTCTGTGATTATTATAAGGGTCATTCTGGCGGTTGGACCGCATGTGATGGGATTCCGGCTCACTTTGTCCTACGGGACTCTGATTCCGCACTCATGTTTACTATATTTGTATATATATATATATGCTTGTGCTGTTCTGTTTTGCAGGTTCAGCCCACTACTGCCTATGCAAACTATATCTTACCTCAGCCCTTACTGGGTCCTCCCGAGGACTCACCCCTTATTTGTTTACACCTTTCAGGTCGTCCTGACAAGCAACCAGTGGAGTACAGATCCCCGGTGCTTTTTGTTGTTTTGGTTGCAGGTAAGGATCGTTCCATTATGGAACCTTGGTTCTGCTTTGTTCGGTTATAAGGGGTGGTCTCGGTAGAGGGTTTGGGTGATGTATCAGACTTCGGTTATATTGGTTGTGCAGTTGACTAACTCTTTTCTCTCTCTTTGTTGGTGCTTAGCAGCAGCAGCAGTACCACGTGCGGGAATCTCCGAGCGAGAAGGTTTCCAATTCCGCACTTAGGTATATCTAGGTTTTTGTTTAATGGCTCTGTAGCTGTAGTTGCATGCATGTATTACAGATCATGAGTTTTGTATATGACATATATTCTGGAACATATTCTGTCTCTGTTGTCTTCTGAGTCGAGGGCGGTGGTGGCAAATCAGTGCGCGTGATCGCCACGTTCCGGTTTGACTTGCGTGTCACGACATTGACGGAAGCCATTAGGTCGACTTTACGTACTAGAGCGCGTTTGTCAAGGAATAGAGAGATCCTCTGAGGTTATGATTTGACGAGTCGCGTTGAGTGGTTGTCAAACGTTACCCCTTTAGGTATGAATAGTGAATGTATTTATAGTCCCATGTCTCAGTGGCATTATTGTAATATCTCAATGTAAGGTGATTATATATTTTAGGTCATATATGCACTTCGGGAAGTATAGTTCGGGAACGTCCTCAATCTTTATTCGGGTTATATGCTAGTTTTTTAATGGGGCCCTTATTTCGGGCTTATGCGTGGGCCTTTTGTTAGGCCTTTTATGCGTATTTGGGTCTGGCGGCGTATTTGGGCCTGGCGGCCATCAAGTCCCCCCCAAGCCCTTTTGGCCGACTAAAAGGAGTCCAAAGTTCTTTTCTTGAAGATTCATTTTAGAATGTCTGTGAGTCATGTTCGGGAAACTGCTTGGTTCGGGATACTTTCTTTGTTCGGGCATCTGATTCCTCTTCTGTTCGGGTAACTGAGTCTGCATTTTGAAAACATCGTTCGGGCATGTGATTCCTTTTGTGTTCGGGTAACTGAGTCGTTTCCCGTACTAGTGTGTTCGGGAAACTGAAGATGTGGATTCCCCTTTTCTCGAACATAGTTCGGGCTTCCGAGTAGTCTCCCATATTGTGTTCGGGAAACTGAGGATGTAAATTCCTTCTTTTCTCGAACAATGTTCGGGCTTTTGAATCGTTTCCCGTACTATTGTGTTCGGGAAACTGAGGATGTTGATTCCTCCTTTTGTCTCGAACAATGTTCGGGCTTCTGAATCGTTTCCCGTACTATTGTGTTCGGGAAACTGAGGATGTTGATTCCTCCTTTTGTCTCGAACAATGTTCGGGCTTCTGAATCGTTTCCCGTACTATGGTGTTCGGGAAACTGAGGATGATTCCTCCTTTTGTCTCGAACAATGTTCGGGCTTCTGAGTCGTTTCCCGTACTATTGTGTTCGGGAAACTGAGGATGTTGATTCCTCCTTTTGTCTCGAACAATGTTCGGGCTTCTGAATCGTTTCCCGTACTATTGTGTTCGGGAAACTGAGGATGTTGATTCCTCCTTTTGTCTCGAACAATGTTCGGGCTTCTGAATCGTTTCCCGTACTATTGTGTTCGGGAAACTGAGGATGTTGATTCCTCCTTTTGTCTCGAACAATGTTCGGGCTTCTGAATCGTTTCTGAGATTTTCTCATTCGGGATCTACCACGGTTGGTATTCCCAACGGTTATTTTTGAATCGACGGTGGAGATCACATGTCGTTTGGCGATTCATCTGCCCGATCTTTTCTATAAATGTGAGTTGAGCCTCACTTTCATCTGCATCTCTCAAACTCTTCTCTCCTCTCGATAAAATCACGACGGACAATCCCACGCTCCAGGAGGCTGTTAGTATCTTCAAGAAGTGGAGGACTGTTGAAGAATCTAATCCAGAAGACTTTTTCCCCCCTTTCCTTGGAGAAACCACCGTACCTTACGGTTACAGAGGTTCGTCCGCCGTCCATCAATTCTACCGACTCCACCGTCGAGTTGTTGGCCTTGTTGTTGTCAGCCCGCCTTTTAGTCTTCTTCTAGTGAGCCGCCCTGTCTCCTCCGGCCATTTACCCGAGGTACATGAGAATGGCTCCTACTTTTCCCACCCCTTCTCTGTTCGTCCTTGAGGTTGCCTTTTAGAGACCAAGGGCGAGATTCCCGAAGGTTGGTGGTCCGAGATAGAGAACTACCGGAGTAAGGCAACTCCGGAGTTAATAAAGGAGTGGCAATCCACTCATTTTGTCCCGATGACGGTTCGTACTCGGGTTCCTTCTCCGGAATGCCGAGCGTATGAGCCTGGGAAAGGCTGGTTGGTGATATTTAAGTATCAACTGCTGTGCGGGCTCCGCTTCCCCGCACCCATTTGTTCGGCGGTTGGCGGAATCCCACGGACTTGCCGTTAACCAATTCAGCCCGAATACCTACGCCACATAAACGCCTATCTCATTCTCGTGCTCTGTTCGAGATAGAGCCAACCATATCCACTTTCCTCCGGTACTATAAAGTGAATGTGGTCCCGAGGAAGCTGTTTCTACTTCTTGATTGCCGGGGTCCTCCTCTTGTAAAATTCAACTTCGTTTGGAACTTGCCAACCAGCCGCGAGGATGGCATCGGGAATTTTTCTTCATGAAGCCTGATGCGTCATGGGGCTTGCAAACCGCGAGAAGGTGGGAGGGCTGCTTTGGACGTGCGAGAATCCTCGGCGATTCTTTGAAGGGGCTGCGCCAAGGAGAATTATTACCGGTTTGACAATAAAATCCTGACCATTGCTCCTTGGTGCGGGGATGGACCGGAGGAGGTCCTCCCCTTTCCTTTGTGCTGTAGGCTGATTACTCACGGGGTCCTATATCACTTGGGTATTATTCGAGGGACTTGGGGAGTTGGGCATCAGGGAGTCTCCCCCTTCGACCGAGACTTGGCCTTGGTGCATCGTCTTCGGGCGAGACGTCCTTCGAGGATTTCAAGAAAGGTTTATATCGTTCTTGTTCATAGATGCATTCGTTTGGTATTAACTAATTCTTCCCCTTTTTGCGAAATGGAGCCGAGTTCGATCTCGGCGCCATCTTTCGGGACGCGAAGGAGAAGAAACCGAGCTCTAAAGCCGGTGGTTCGAGGCCCGCCGCAGCTGAGAAGAAGCGGAAGAGGGTCCTTCGGTTGATCCAGGTGGAAGTCAGCCTGCTGAGAAGTCTGCCGGGAAGTCCCATCCCGGTTCATATGGAAGGGCAGCCTACTCGGGATGATGTATATGATATCTTTGCGAGAACTCCCGAACGAATCAGGAGGGCTAGGGGGAAGTTTGTAGCCTCGAGGATGACCGAGCAAAGCACCCCGGAGGTCCCTCCAATCGAGCTTCAACTAGGTAACCGGTTTGTGAAGTTACGCAATCTACGCTTTTGGAACTTATTCGGAAATCTGTCCCGAATGTTCGGTGAAGACCATGCATGACGTGGTTCGATCTCATTTTTGTACGTTAGGTCCGGACTGGAAAGAGTGCCAGGAAGAGAGGAGGCGGATGCGGGACGAGAAGCTCTCGCAATTCGGGAGCAATCTCATTCCTCGGGAGCCGGGGTGGCTGATCCATGAGGATCAGAACATCCTTGACGATGAAGACGCCAAGGATATGGCTCCCGAGCTTTTTGAAGGGACCGCCACTGCCCGAACCATGGAGTGCTTAGAACACTTCTACCCTGACTTGGACGTCGCCGCTTCAAAAGTGGCCGTCCTCGGGTACCAGGTTAGTACTTGGTTGCTTATTTCTTAAGTCTGGGCTTTCGGGTTAATACCGCGGGAAAGTAACCCTTTTTGATGATGCGCAGGTGGCCATAATGGGCGGGTGGCTTTCCCGAATCACCCGAGCGTGAAACCGGATCCGATCTGAGGCCGAGCAACGGGGGCCCAAAGCCATAGCTGTGGTGGCTAAGCTGATCCAGCGAGTCCACCACTATGAGCAGTTGCTGCGGCATTCCCTTACCTCCTCCAATCTCGAGCGTCCCGAAGGCTCACACATTCGGGAGAACCTCGGCCCGGCCGAAGCGATGATTTCGCTTTGGCTGAGGTTGCTTTCTTAAGCGCGGTCAAAGAGCACCGCCATTCGAGAGGACGCTCTTCGGGAAGAAGTTTGCTTGCTCAAGACTGAAAAGAGAAGTTCGGGTTGACTTCGCCAATCGAAAGAGCTTCATGAGCACGAACTACGGGTCAACGATGAGGAGAGTCAGAGACTTCGGGATGAGCTTGCTGCGGTTCGAGCCAAGCTCCCGAAGTATCGAGAAGCGCTGAAGGATTACGTGGATATGGCCGTTGATAAATATACCTTCGGGCTTTGTTTGGCTAGGAAGCAAATCGTTGAGCGCAACCCTCATGTTGACTGTTAAAACTTGGCGGGAATGAGGAGCCGAAGAGGATCCCGGTTAGTGCGGGGCGAATTTATGCATCCACCGAACCGAACCGTTGATGATTTTGCGGATCCTCAGTGATGTACTCTTTTCGTTTTTGGACCAATTTTTTGTAATCCCGTCCTCGGGCGTTTTTAATGAAAAAATATTCAAGGATTGGATCAACACTTGTTTCCGAACTCAGTAGTGCTTTATTATTCCCGGTCATACAAAATACTTCTTCAACGCTTCGGAATGGAAAGAGTTAGCCAATTCTCTTCCTTCGGGATCCGATAACTTGTACACTCCTTTCCTTTCTTCGGCGATGACCTCGAATGGGCCTTCCCAGTTTGGGGCAAACGCGCCCTCTTTTGGTCTTCGGGATCCCATTTGGTTTGCCGTAGGACCAAATCACCCACTTTTGAAGGACGTCTTTTCTTCATCTGCCGGGTTCATTCTTATCTGATGATACCCACTGTAAGCATCAAGGAAAGAGAGCCTCGCGTGTCCGGCCGTGGAATCCACAAGCCTATCGATCGGAGGGGTTGGATATGAATCCTTCGGGCAAGCATCATTTACGTTAGTAAAATCGATGCACAAGCGCAACTTGTCGCTATCCTCTCGGGTTGCCACCACGGGATTGCTTAACCATTCGGGATACGATACTTCCCTTATGACTCCCGCGTCGAGGAGTTTCGAAATTTGCTCTTTGATGAAGGCCCTTTTGAATGGGCGTTATTTCTTTTCTTACGCCTTATGGGTCTTGAATTCGGATTGATGTGCGGTGTGTTGTATTACCTTCAGGTCGATCCCGCGCATGTCACTCGGAGAGTAGGCGAATAAGTCTTTATTCATTCGAAGAAAGTTTACAAGATTTTCCTTACTGCCCTCGGGCAAGTCTTTCGCAATTCTTGTTGTCCTATCTCCTTCCAAGACGATGTCTTCGGTATTCGCTTTCCCCTTATCTTCCTTCGAGCAGCCCGGAGTTGGATCCTTCTGAGCTATTGCCATGACATCCTTGGCCTCTCTCTGGCTCACGTAAATCGAGGCGTCTCCCTCATCCGTGGCGACGTGATGGTCGGGTATTTCACGTCGGTCCTCATGTGAATAGCCACAGGTTTCTCTCCCGATGATAGCATTGTGCGCGGAGGGGACATCGAGGACAAGCCATTTGACCATCTGCGTCGTGTATCGGGGTTGACCTTGGGACCGACCCGAGGAACATCGCTGGGAGCTCAATGGAGCCTAATCTTTGGTATTTCGTCCGGGCCCACTCCGTAGGTTCTTTGTCTTGACGGGATTCAATCGGCTCGATTTGAGCTTGAGGCCTTCATAGGCTTTCCTGAACAACACGTCTGCATTTGAGCCGTCATCGCAGAGGACCCTCTTGACATCTATGGTTCCGATTCGGAGGGTGATGACGAGCGGGTCATAATGCGGAAGACGCACTTCGGACCCGTCCGCTCGTTTGACTCTCGAAGATGGATCTTCGTAGCTTAAAGAGGCTATCTCCCTTGCTTTCCTCTTCCTCGCGTTCGAGCCCAGGGTGGTCGTTATGGTGTTCAGAATCCCGGTGGGTTGTGGCGGAGTCATCTTCTCTTTGCCTTTTTTGTTCGGCCCCGATGGATCTTCTTCAGCCTTCCCCTTGCCTCAGGAAATTTCTTCGCTCCGAGGCATCTTCAGATACTCCCCCAGAGAGCCTCTCTTGATGAGGTGCTCTATGTACCTCTTGATTGATGGCACTTTGTTCATTTCATACCCGGTGTTTCTATGGCGGCAATACTTGGACGAATCACGCTTCGCCCCTTCGGCATGGCCACAGGCGATTAATATTCCGGCACCTTGTCTCTGGAGGCAGCGAGGATACTAGCCCGAGGCGTATTAAGGGGGTGAAGATCGGATTTCTCTCGAAAGCTCTCTTCGGTCCTCCCCAATTCCCAGCTGCTTGGTGACGGGTTCCTCGAGTTCTCCTTCCTTGGTTCTCGATTATCTCTGTTGTCCTCCTTTCCTTGGCGCGAGACAACATCTCTTGAGCAATCATATGCTCTGGTGACGACATACATTTCTTCGACGCTCGTGAAGTTCTTCCGAGATAACTCGTAAGCCGGCGCGAGTTGGGGATGAGCGCCTTCGTGAATGCCATAATGCGAATGTTGTCCGTCGGATCGAGGCGCGTGAACGGCTTCTCGGTTGAACCTCTCGGCGAACTCCCGAATACTCTCGTTCGGTCTTTATTTGATGTCAAACATCTGGATGGCCCTTTTCGCTGACCTCTTGCATCCGATGAAGTGTGTTGTGAATTTGGTGGCCAGTCCCGAATGATGACACCGAGTTCGGGAGGAGCGAGTTGTACCAAGCGGAGGCCGGACCTCCTAAAGCTACTTGAAGCACTTACACAAGGCCGCCTCGTTGGCTCCTTTCAGCTCCATTGCTCTCTTATACTGCGGATAAAGGCGTCGGGGTCTCAGAACCTTGGTACACTTCCAACGGATGCGGTAAGTTAAATATCCGAGGCATCAGGCGTCCCGAATCCTGCTGGTGAATGGTCCTTCATCGGGGATGTCCTCGCATTTGGGCTCGGGAATGCCCGAGTTTCTCTCGAGTCGCTCCGGGCGATGCGGCGGTTGCCTGATCACATCGTCCCATGGATCACCACGCACCAGTCTCTCTGGCCTTGGGGATCGGTCTCTCTTGTACTCCCTCGAGGACCTCGGCGTTGCCGGCTTTGGCGGTCCGGAGAAGCAACTTGTTGCGATCACACTGCTGGCTACCATAGCCCGATCGATTATGCCGTGATAAGCGCACATCACGAGGTTGATAGGATTGACCCGATCTGGTCGTTCGGTTTCTTCGCTCTTCTGAAGGACCACCCGCATGCTTGGACAATATCAGGGTCCAAGTGCCGGATGTCGCTTCGACGGTAGCTGGAAGTAGGACGTAGGGAGGTTGCTCCATCGGACGATTCCTCTGGGGAACCCCTATAGCTGGGATCTGCCGTGCGGCCGTTGGTGGAACCTTCTCCCTCCGGCCTGGATGATCGGGAACGGGAATGGCCCCCACGTTCAACCTGATTTTGGGGGCCACCGCGTTTCCCACAGACGGCGCCATTTGGTGGCAAATCAGTGTGCGTGATCGCCACGTTCCGGTTTGACTTGCGTGTCACGACATTGACGGAAGCCATTAGGTCGACTTTGCGTACTAGAGCGCGATTGTCGAGGAATAGAGAGGTCCTCTGAGGTTATGATTTGTGAGTCGCGTTGAGTGGTTGTCAAGCGTTACCCCTTTAGGTATGAATAGTGAATGTATTTATAGTCCCATGTCTCAGTGGCATTATTGTAATATCTCAATGTAAGGTGATTATATATTTTAGGTCATATATGCACTTCGGGAAGTATAGTTCGGGAACGTCCTCAATCTTTATTCGGGTTATATGCTAGTTTTTTAATGGGGCCCTTATTTCGGGCTTATGCGTGGGCCTTTTGTTAGGCCTTTTATGCGTATTTGGGTCTGGCGGCGTATTTGGGCCTTGCGGCCATCAGGCGGAGCCCCGACTTGCCTATATTAGATATGTGTATGAATGAGATATTGTGCTTCGGTGTTCTATTGTTGTGGGCAATGCTTGGTACTTCATGAATTGCTTGTTTGGAGATTGTTGAGTTACGTGTATACTTGCCATGTATGATATTGGTTGGTTGCGGGTCGTAGTACGACCAATCCGTTTACGGGCTGGGTTATGGAACCACTGCTCGCAGCGGGGTTCGGTAGTACCGATACCGCGCTCCCCGCCGTAGCTTCCGTTTCCGAGCGTCGCGACCGGCTCCGCCTCCGCAACCGGGCGGGGTGGTTGTGACAAGTTGGTATCAGAAGATTTTATGTACATCGGTTTAGGGATGGTAAACTGTCCTCAGATGGAGTCGCGTGCCCACATGGAAGGTTTAAAGGGGGATTATGGTGTATATAATGTACATCACCCTCCTTCCCTTCAAGAGGCCTTTTAACGGATGTTGGATTGAGGGGGAAAAGGCTGGGCCGTAACCCCAAGACCATCCATTCCGTTAGAAACAAAACCGTGAGGGGGGAATGGCTGGGCCGCAACCCCAAAGCGGACAATATCTTGGCACTGTACACGGTCTGTAACAATTGGTATCAGAGCCAGGTTGTACAGTGCACATGTGCCAGCGAGGACGCTGGGCTCCCTGGGGGGGTGGATGTTACATCCCACATGGAAGGTTTAAAGGGGGATTATGGTGTATATAATGTACATCACCCTCCTTCCCTTCAAGAGGCCTTTTAACGGATGTTGGATTGAGGGGTAAAAGGCTGGGCCGTAACCCCAAGACCATCCATTCCGTTAGAAACAAAACCGTGAGGGGGAAATGGCTGGGCCGTAACCCCAAAGCAGACAATATCTTGGCACTGTACACGGTCTGTAACACATTCTATATTGAGATACTACGACAATGCCACACTATTACAGTGGACTATAAAAGCATTAATCATACACACCTTTCAAGGTTACTATTCACTCACTACCTTGGTGCTATCGTACTCATTCCTAAAACTCATCAACATTGAATTGGCGTCGGAATACTAAACAAAGGGTCCCCTTTACTTCCCATTTTTGGTGTTTCGACCCACCATACTTTCACAAATCCGAATGGCGTTAACCAACGTCATGACTCCACGTAGACATCACAAGAGGACAGTGGCTGCTGCCACCACAAATCCACCACCATCTCCAAAGGTCACTTGCACAGGCTAGGCTGACTCTGAAAAGGCATCATCGCCGATGTCAAATCTTCATTCTACCCAACGGAAACACCACTCACCTCACATCTCTTGCTTCCTTACTGATGACCTATGCTTCCTTTCCCATTCCTCTCCATGGTAGAGTGCACAGTGGAGGACGAAGGAATAACCGAGAGACTTTTGTGATGAAGTAATATAAGTACTCCGTCCGTCGCATAGAGATTGTTGTATTTGACATTAATGTTTCAAGTTGCAGAGTTTGACTTAAAATTTCACTAAGATAACGAGTGAAAAAGTTTCAAAAAATATTTATCTAAAAAATTTAGATTTCAAATTATGAAAAGCATATGATCTATCTAGCTCTTGGAAGGAGATGAAGTGGAGATTTGGACCAAGCTCTTTCAGGGCCGAAAATGGCTTGACAATCCTTGGTTTCGCGCCAGTGGAGAAGATGGATCTAGCACCTCTACCCTACGATGGTGGTAGCTACACTAGATTTAGTTCTTGAACCTCAAGAATGATCCCCAAGGACTGAGATGGAAGGAGGGATAGTGGGAATCAAGCTTGAGGAGACAACTCAACTCAAGCACTTTGCATTAGGATTCTAAATGTTACAAGGGTTGTGAGAGGCCATATATATATATATATATATATATATATATATATAGGTACACCAGGGGGAGGGGAACCCTCTCACCTCCTAACCCTAAAAAAATATCAGCTTATGAAAGATCTGGAATGTCTCACATGTGACTCTTAGGGTTTAAGGACAATTAACCCTAGGTTACTTGCTAATAGTGTCCAAAAGAGGCCTAACATGCAATCTAGAGACAAAACCCTTAGAATTCAAAATAAAACATACCTAAAATAGAAAGAAATGTTGGACGCATATGGGGGGAGAGCTTTGGTTGTTGAATTCTATCCATTTTCAAACGTTTTGCATCATGTTGCAAGTAGGAGACATGCTGACATCATTAGTTCTGAAAATACTTGTGCATCAGAAATGGATGCACAAGCTTCGTTTGATCTTCGATTGAGGTGCACTTATGCTTGTTTGAATTCTCTTGGAAAAAGCTTTCAAATGGCATCTTGCCCATGTTTAAGCATTGACCAGGCTTGATCCAAGGTGTTGACTTTGACCCAAGGTGTTGACCAACTTTGACCGCGGCTGAAATGTCTTCAATTCTTCAATTTAAGCCTTGACTCGACCTCTTCACATTCCCTCAGTAACGAACTCAGGAATTTTAGTATATGGGGGATCAATTTCTTTATTATTTCTTAAGTTTCTTTTATAAGAAAAAAATTAGTAATTTCAAAATTTTCAGTGTATGGGAGTAGGGGAGAGTGTTATATGAGATAATATTTAATGTTAATTTAATCTCAAGTATAAAGTCGTAATCTATTTAAATATTGAAAGTGTAATAATTATTTAAAGAAATTTGAACTAAATAAAGAAATATTTTAACTATTTTTTATTGGTTCAAAAGACTATGTAAGGATATTGCAATTTTATAAAATACTAACACTTTTATTTGATAGGAGAAAAATAATTTATTTTATGTAATTGTTTAGGAATAATTGTTAACCCTTTACCAAAACTTTAAGACTTGTACGAAAACATAACGAATGTTATGACTTGAATACAAAGTTATGTTATGGATAGTAGTAGGATGTTAAAATAATTTATCCATTTTTATTTCTCATAGGTTGCTTATGCGCGAGTGGGCCTTCGGCGACCTTCCCAATTCCCGAATTGTTTTTCCCATTTGGGCTTTAAGTGTCAAATGAACTTTAAACTATGTGCTTATTTTCAAAATGGTCTCTATATCTTATTTATTTATGTTAAAAAATACTACCACTATAATCATAATTTGTAAAATTTTACTAGAGACATGTGCCCCACTTGCTCCCATGGTGGGTCTGCCACTGCATGCCCTAGGTGCTTCCATCCATCCTTGCCCTTCAAGTATCCCTTAACTTTACATTTTTAAAAGTTCATAAAAATAAATCATAAATTAAATACTATGAAACATAATAAACAAAAGCTAAGCTGAAATAATTGTGGGACTAAGGAGTATAATTAATCAAGCATGCTTCTTTTTATTAATAAAAATAATCATGTCTAATTAATTTCTTTTTCCACTATTACATACTAAATAAGTTTATCTTATGCTCTATTCGAGTATATATAATTTCTTTCCTATCCTATTGCCATCAAAATTAAATTTTCAGGAAAGTTCCAAAACTTTACCAAACAAGCATGAATATTTACATTGGAACTTTTTTATCCAACTAAACGAACGTTGTAAGACCTCTTTCACGAACCCAATCTCGTTTCTCTGTCTCATAGTACCTTCTCTCAAGATCTTCGCCGGTGGCCGGACTCTCCTAAACCATTTTCTTTCCTTTCATGCATTTCCTTAACCTTTGTTTTCTTTTCTTATTTCTTTCCCTGTTTCTTTCAGATCCAGTTTTTGTTGAGGTTTTGGCAGTGCAAGAAATTGATTAGGACTAGAATGTTTTGTGAAATCAACCAATATGTTTTATTGATTAATCTCTAGGCCTTTATATAGGCGGTACAAAGTTAAATCTACTAGTAATAGAACTCCTAACATTTATCTACTTCTTACATAAGAAACCTAACTCCTTTAGGATAGCTAATCCTTCTCCTACTGGAACTAGGAACTGCTGACTTGTTGTTCAAGTCATATCCCTTGTAGCTTTCGAATCACTTCTATCAACACTCCCCTTTGATTCGAAGCTGGTAATTTGAAGTGTAGTCCTTAGAAATTCAAACCTGCTTGCTGGTAAAGCCTTGGTAAAGATATCTGCAAGTTGGTCATCTGACTTGCAAAACTCCAATTTGATATGATTCTTACCAATTAAATCTCTGATGAAATGATGTCTCAGTTCAATGTGTTTTGTTCTTCCATGCATCACAGGGTTCTTGGCTATGGCTGCTGCTGATTTGCTATCACAGAGAATCAGTGTTGCTTCCTTCTGTTCTACACCTAAGTCCTTCAGAAGTCTTCTTAACCACACAGCTTGACAAGCTGTAGATGTTGCTGAAACATATTCTGCCTCTGCTGTAGAGAGAGCCACTGATGTTTGCTTCTTCGAAAACCAAGAGATGGGACCTGATCCAAGGTGAAAACAACTTCCTGACGTGCTCTTCCTATCATTTTGATCACCTGCCCAATCACTGTCAGTGTATCCTTTCAAAACTAGATTCTGGTCTTTCTTGTACCATATACCAAACTCCCTAGTTCCTGCTACATACCTCAGCACTCGCTTTGCAGCTCCAAAATGTTGTTTTGAGGGCTTGTTCATGAACCTGGAGATCACCCCTACAGCATAACTCAGATCAGGCCTTGTGTGTGTTAGGTATATAAGTTTGCCAACCAAACTTCTGAATTTCCCTGCATCTGCCTCACCTGTTCCATCTTCTATCTTTAGTTTCTCATTGATATTTATAGGTGTTGTCACTGAATTGCATTTCTCCATGTTGAACATTTTTAGCAATCCTTGAACATATTTATTCTGACACAAGAAAATTCCTTCTCTTGTCTGTCTTATCTCGAGACCTAGGAAGTAACTCAAGCTTCCTAAATCTGTCATGTCAAATGCCTGCTCCATATCCTTCTTGAATTCTTTTATTAGTGTTGGAGATGACCCGGTATATATCATGTCATCTACATAAAGACTCACTAATACCATACCTTGTTGTTTGTCATGTTTGAAGTATAATGTGGGCTCATTTTGACTTCTGATGTATCCCTTCTCACAAAAGAACTTGTCTATTTTACCATACCATGCTCTTGGAGCTTGCTTCAGCCCATATAGTGCTTTACTCAACTTGTACACCATCTTTTCTTTACCTCTTACTGTAAAGCCTTGTGGTTGCTCTACATAGACTTCTTCTTTCAGATCTCCATTAAGAAATGCTGATTTAACATCAAATTGGTAGATCTGCCATTGATTTTGTGCTGCAATTGACAAAATGGTCCTGACTGTTTCGAATCTTGCTACTGGAGAAAAAGTCTCCTCATAGTCTATTCCATATTCTTGACTGAACCCTCTGACTACCAGCCGAGCCTTGTGTTTATTGATACTCCCATCAACATTTAACTTAGTCTTGAAGATCCACTTCAGACTTATAAGGTTCTTTCCTCTTGGTAAATCAACTAACTTCCAAGTTTGATTTTTTTCTATTGAGTAGATTTCATCCTCCATTGCTTTTCTCCAAACATCATGCTGCATTGCTGCCTCAGCTGAAACTGGATCTTGTGCATACATTGCTAGTGAAGTGTTATAATCTGACAAGTAAGCTGGAGTCCTTTTTACCCTTTGTGATCTCGTTGTAGGAACTGGAGCCTCTTGATCAGATTCAGATTCTGCACCACCTTCTGTACTCTGATTATCTTGAGTTTGAGGTTCATGAATTTCTGCTGGTATTTCTTCTATCCAGTACTCCTTCCATGTACCAGTTTCATTGTCCCATCCTTTGTTCTCATCAAATTTTACATCTCTGCTCACAACTAATTTTTTGCTTTCAGGATCCATGACCCTATATGCTTTTGACTTTGTGCAGTAGCCAACAAACAGGTATTTGTTGCTCTTTTGTTCCAGTTTGTCTTTTGCTCCTGTTGTCAAGACATAGCACACACATCCAAACACCTTTAGATGAGAAACTGATGGCTTGTAATTGTGCCATACCTCAAATGGTGTTTTGCTCTCTAAGGCTCTTGTTGGTGAGATGTTAATCAAGTAGATAGATGTGGCAACAGCTTCTGCCCAATACTCATCTCCAAGTCCTCTTGCTTTCATCATTGCTCTGGCCATTTCTATAGTTGTTCTGTTTTTCCTCTCGGCTACACCATTTTGCTCTGGGGTGTAGGGGGCTGTAAGTTGTCTCTTTATGCCTTGTTCTTCACAGTAGGTGTTGAATTCTTTGGAGACAAATTCTCCTCCTCTGTCTGTCCTGAGTGTTTTCAACCTCAGACCTGTCTCTCTTTCTGACCATGCTCTAAATTTTTTAAACTCCTCGAAAGCTTCTGATTTTTGCTTTAAAAAATACCCCCAACACATTCTCGAGTGGTCATCAATAAGCAAGAACAAGTACTTACTTCCTCCATGAGAAGCAGTCCTCATTGGACCACATAGATCTGCATGAATTAGCTCCAGTCTTTCCTCAGCTCTTTTTGCTTGATTGGTAGGAAAAGATCTCCTAGTTTGCTTTCCATAGATACAACCTTCACACACATCTTCATTTTCTTTGATGCTTGGTAAACCTTTCACCATGTCTTTGCTGGCCAGTAGTTGAAGTGACCTGAAATTCAGGTGTCCATACCTTTGATGCCATAACTTTGAGTCTTGATCATGCTTACAGATGAATACTTGCTGGTATGAGCTGAGAATTACAGGAAACATTTGGTTTTCTGTCATTGTTGATTGAAGAATCAACTCCCCTTTCAGATCTCGGACTTGACATAGTGAATTCTGAAAGTTAATGTTGTAACCAGCCCTTACCAGTTGACCAATGCTAATCAGGTTGTGTGCCATTCCTGGAGCATAATCAACAGACTTAATTGTTCTTTCTTTTCCATCAACCAGGATTCTGACTTCACCTCTTCCTTCGATTTTTATCTGTTTGTTATCAACTAATTTAACCCGAGACTTGTGAGTTTCATCCAGATGTTTGAACTTATTTTTTGAGCCTGTTAGGTGATTTGAACACCCACTGTCGAGATACCAGACATCTGAGTCTTCTATCTTGTCGTTTGTGATTGTCATGAACAGGTAATCTTCATGAGCTTGTTCTTCTTCCACAAACTTAGCTTCTTCTGGTTTGCTCCAGCAATCCTCCTCTTTGTGTCCTTTCTTTTTACAGTAGGTGCATTGTTGTTTGTTCCAACAGTTATCTTCATGATGGCCAGTTTTTCTGCAATATGAACAAGTAATTGTTCTTCCTCCTCTTATCCTGCCTCTGCCTCTGGACCTAAAGGAACCCCTTTCTCGGCCTCTATTGAAATTGTAGGTTTGATTTTCTTGTTGTATCTGAAAAGCACTCTCTTGTTCTTTTTCTGAATTTCTTGAGATTCTTGCTTCATGCACTTGAAGGGATCCCATTAGTTCATCAAGTGTCAGTGTTGACAGATCTTTGGCTTCCTCTATGGCAGCAACAACATGGTCAAATTTTGGTGGTAGACTTCTCAAAACCTTGGTTACCACAGATTGTTCTTTAATTGTTTCTCCATAACCTCTCATCTTGGTGATGATATCAGACATTCTTGCAAAGTAGGTTTGAATGGACTCATTGTTTTTCATACCAGAATTTTCATAGTCTCTCCATAGGCCTTGGAGTTTCACTACTATGACTTTTTCTGATCCTTGAAACTCCTTTTTTAGAGTATCCCAGGCGTGCTTTGCTGATGTAGCTGCTGCAATCCGGGAGAAGATTGTCTCATCCAGACCTAACTGAATGAAATACAAGGCTTTGGTGTCTTTTCTCTTCTCCTCTTTCTTAGCTGCATTATCAACTCCTTCTTCAGGGACACCTTTGTCCACAACATCCCAGAGATCTTGAAACATGAACAGGGTTCTCATCTTGATGCACCAGAAGTCAAAGGACTCTCCTTTGAACACAGGGATATGAGTTTGTGAGATGTTGCTGAAATTGGCGTTTCCTGCCATTCTAGTCGAATAAACCAAGCTCTGATACCACAATGTTGAGGTTTTGGCAGTGCAAGAAATTGATTAGGACTAGAATGTTTTGTGAAATCAACCAATATGTTTTATTGATTAATCTCTAGGCCTTTATATAGGCAGTACAAAGTTAAATCTACTAGTAATAGAATTCCTAACATTAATCTACTTCTTACATAAGAAACCTAACTCCTTTAGGATAGCTAATCCTTCTCCTACTAGAACTAGGAACTGCTGACTTGTTGTTCAAGTCATATCCCTTGTAGCTTTCGAATCACTTCTATCAACAGTTTTTACCCTTTGTTTCAGTTTCAAATTCGGATTTGTCAAGAGGAGAAAGACATTCTTGTGTCTGAGGCGTGGAGACCAAGAGAGTTAGACGCGGAACTGAAGAAGAGCTTGGTGTTGGAGTTGGAGTTGTTGTTGACGATCAAGGAGGAGGCGGGGAGGGCGGATTTGGATCGAAGGTTCCTTGAGGCGGATATCTGTCTTGTAATGGAGCTGAATGGCGTCGATGAAGATGAGGAGAGACTAAGGGCATGGGGTTTTAGCGGCGGTAAGGAACCTGGAGATGGCGCAGTCATCGAGGTGGATCACGTACGCCAGATTTAGATCGCGATGCGAACGGTGTCCGCCGTGGCGTTTGGTTTCACAGCGACGAAGAAGAGAAAGATGATGCCGACGAACAGGAAAGATGACGGTACAAAGGTTAGGTGAGGGACTTGTGGTTGCTAGCACTGTGCTTTCCGGTGGCAGTGTTGGTGTTGATGTAGTCGAAGAAGGCAACAAAGATTTCATCAGCGTTGGATGTATGGCGGAGGTGGAGCTTTTTCCGACGGGGAGATGTTTGACATATCATCGCTAGGCAACAAAGCAATTTGGATACACATAGAAAGATCGATCATGGTGGCCGCTGGCCGGTAGGGAAGAGGACGTATCAGCGGTGGAGTGGCAGAGTTGAAGAAATTGGAGATGGATGAACTTCTCGGTCAAGGTGTTTTTTTTCATTTTCTTTTTTAACTTATTTATCATCCGTTAGCGTTAAGCAGAGGGGATACGTAGCAAGATTTTAGCTTATTGGATAGAGGGGACAGAGGCTTTTCCGGATAGATGATCTGCGTTCTTTCAAACAAGTTTGTAGAGTAAAATCTTTTTGTGGTTCTATTTTTTATATTTTTGACCTATTATGCTCCCGTTTTAAGTTTTTGTCATATTTCAGTACTCAATTTTGAATTTTTGACCTAATCGAATCCTTTCCGTCCAACTACGCCGTTAAAGTAGACGGAATGAGTAAAATCCGTCGGCGGTTCTACTTTTTATGTTTTTGACCTATTATGGTCCCGTTTTATGTTTTTGCCCTATTTTAGTCATAAATTTTGAATTCTTGACCCATTCGAGTCCTTTCCGTCCAGCTTCACGTTAAAGTGGATAGAATAGTGCGAAATGTCTATTTTATCTCTTTGTAATTGCGATAACACTCCTTAATATTTTTAAACTAATTAAACAATTGGCAAAAAGCACGAATAATAAACTATTTGAATCGTCACGACTCGGCCATTGATCCATTTAATGGGCCGAATCAGCCCCTGAACTCCTCAGATTGTACCGAACTCATCATTCCGTTCATTTTTGATGATGTGGTTGGCGGACTTTAACACGTGGATGTATCTGGCGGAAAATATAGAAAGGGGTTAAGGGTGGACAGGCGAGAATCAACATAGGTGGCTTCTATTTTTCTAAAGTAAGAGAGGAGGGTTAGTGCCGGAAGAGGACAGTGGTGGTGGGCTGTAAGAATCAGTTTCAGAAACGATTCGATTCTCTCTACAAAAGACGCTTATGAGTTTGTGACTTTGTGCAGATGGAAGAAAACAGGTGTGTTATTTCACTTGTTCATTGTGTTGATTGAGTGAGTTTTGAATCTAACAACCCTAGACATTTGTGGATATGGTTTTATTGTGTTTTTTATTGTTCCCACTCACATTTCTTTTTGGTACTGTATTATATTCGGGTAGTGGTGTTTATTGGGACACTACCCAAACAAACGCCTCTCGCCATCAGCCAAAGCCGTAAGCGCCTAAGGATACGGACCGCGATGCCATCGCATCTCGCGAAGGCACTCTCAAGAGAATCTCGCACCTACTGGCTTCACCAGGCAGGGCCTTCGCATCTCCTGGCCTTCGCCACCCAGCATTTAGCAACAAGTCACAGATCGAGGAGAGGAAGCTGGGAACAGTTACCTCCACGACCTACCCATGTTCTCCAACATCCCTCCGGTCTTCCACTACCCAGAACATGGGGGAAACACCCCACTACTCTGGATCATGGGACAACCGCTATCTCAACGCCTCCTATAAAAGGACGACTTGGGAAAGGTACACCCTATCTACACACACCCACTCCTCTTTCTGCTCCTGAGTATTCCGTTTCACCATTTGCAGATTACTCCAGAGCAACAAATCGTCGTTCTCAACACTACATCATCCCTTCAAGCATCTGAGAGCCCGAACCGTAAAGGAACGAGGCTGTCATTTATGTCAAAAAAAATCGGTTGGTGGGGTATTGAATTTGGTTGGTGGGTTTGTGTTGATGTTATGCTAGGAGGACCGTTTTGGAGGGTTGTTGTTTATCTATTTTCGGGTTGGGTTTGGTTCAGGTCAGGTTATTCGGGTTCGGGTTGAGAACGAGTTTTCTTATTTTTGGGTTTGAGTTGGGTCAGATCCGTTCGGGTTCGAGTCAAGAATTTAAAATTTAGGACTGAAATGAGGCAAAAACTTAAAACGGGACCATAATAGGTCAAAAACATAAAAAGCAGGACCACCGACGGATTTTACTCATTCTGTCCTCTTTAACGGCGAAGCTGTACGGAAATGATTCGATTAGATCAAGAATTCAAAATTTAGGACTGAAATAGGACAAAAACTTAAAACAAAATTAAAATAGGTCAAAAACATAAAAAGTATGACCGTCTTGTTTTACTCCACATTTGTATGGGAAAATGGGATAAATTAATGGGTGGGTTTTTGTTCAGCATTTAATTGTGAAGATGTTGCTTACTTCTGCGTGGCCGGAGAAGGTAGTTAGATTTGGGGGTTTGATGAGTTAGTAGTGCTCACTAAATGTGTGTCGCGAACTATAGTTTATTGAAATGGATAATGCGGTGATATATCGAAATGTGGATAGTGGATGGAGATATTTTGCTTAGAACATATAAAATAGACACCGGCTGTTATTAATTGTCCACCGAATAAAAAAGAACAAAAACTAATGTTCATATAAGTAACAATAAATGGAAGTGATCTGCTGACATCCAATTTTATCCGGGCTATTAGTTTAGGTTGTGTTAAAAGTTTAGACAATATTTAATTCTCATTAAAATTTTTGGTATTTTCTGTATACTTATTTGGGTAACTTATTTCATGTTATTTTGTTATATTTTTATTTTTACTGTCATACTTATCATTTCATGTTTTTTCTAACTTTTATGTACTTTTTCTCTATTATTCTAGTCATGTTATTGTTATTGTTAAAAAAGAAAAGAGGAAAAATATTTATAAAAAATCAAAAGAGGAGAGGAGACGTGAGACAACAACTAAGGGTTGTTGGTAAAAATTATGGATGAATCATCAAGATAACTTGTAGCAGGCTCTTTCACCATAAAACAAAAAAAGCTTGAACTTTCCTTGGGTAATTGGTAATTGGATGCTTGAATCTTGAAATTTGGCTCTAAATTGACTTGGACTTGGAGCAAAAAAGGAAAAGCTGCAACAAAAATCACAGAATTGAAGAAACCAGCCCTTCTTCTTCTCCAACTGCTGGCCATCTCTCTTTCTTTATCAAAACTGCCTTCCACATCCCGGGATCTTCATCCTAGTCATCGCGCGTCTTGTTCCCACACCACCAACACGTCTTTTCCGGCAGAATCCACCACCCACAACCTCCAATTTCTCGTCGACGCAATTCACCTTGACTGCTGAAATCCAACATTCCCAGCACTTTCCGGTCACCGCCAATAGCACAAACCAACCGGCAGGCCGCTAGAGTATCGCTCCTGATCAGCTCCACCGCTAAACGGACCGTCGAGAGGAATCCATTGTTGTCGATCACTTTTCTCGTCGAGAAAGCTTTCGACGAAAAGTTCCAGCATCAACGACATCGTCTCCTTCGAGCTCTTATCCTGTTCTGCGTACGGCTTGTTCACCGCCGCAATGATCATCGTCCGGTTCTCCATCGTAGTCTCCGCCAGCACAGCGTCCAGAAGGTCCACGTTGAGTTCCACCCTCGTCTGTTAAAAGAACACACGAAGCCATCAACAGATCAGGAAAAAGATGAATAATACGAAATTAAGAAACTAATTCGTCGATGAACAGTACAAAATAGAGAAACTAAGCAAGACCCAACGTACTCCAAAATACAACTAAAACACTTTAAATAAAGAGCAAACAAAAAAAATATCAGAAAAGGAATAAAGTTAACAAAACAAAAAACAGAAAATTAACTCTCATCTAAAGAAATAGTACAAAAGCAAACAAATAGAAAAAAATAAATCTGGAATAGATAGGGAAAAAGTTAACAAAAAAAAAATTAACTCCCTCACCTAAAGAAATACAGAAAACGCAACAAATAGAACTGAGGCATGACAGAATGTATAAAATGCTTTAAATAGAGGGGGAAATTGCCACCTCATAAACTTAAGTGGCAAACATGCACCCTCATAGACATCACAACATCTGCACCTTGCATCTTCAACAATAGGTGGCAAGGAAAGAAAAATACAAAAAACAAAAAAAAAAGCGGAAGGAAGAGCTGTCACATGGAGACAACGGTCCGGCAGAGTTTTGTGAGAGACAACATAAGGGCGAGTGTGCATCACGCATTAATGACCAAGCAAGATTTGTGAACACTTTTAGTGTCTTTTTACGATAGGGGTGAGGAGGTCTATTTATGTACTTTTTTTTATTCGTGTTTTAATAATAAAAAAATTATTGTTGTTCATAAAAAAGGCACGAGTATTTAAATTTCTGGAATAATTAATTGTTCCCGAACACACCTGAGTGGATAAGTTCTGCTGATTTGTGGCGCTTGTGGAAAAGCACTGCTTGCACGTCAGATATCCCTTATGGAATACCAATTATTTAAGGCCATAAATTAACACGATGAACATGATCCATTCTCATCTTCAGGGGTTAAATCGAACTATAAAAAATAAATTGGGTCCAGATTTTATCCAATCCGAAGAACCAAAAAAGACATGCGTCCTCGCGACGTCTTCACTTTGATCTCCAAATTACGGTCGGCTGCTTCACCAATGGCAGCTTCAAGACCCGCCACGACCACTGTTGATCAATTTCAGCGTCCGACTTTTTCTTGTCACCCAAGAAAATGGGTCGCCTTCAAGGTATTTCATGCTTCTCTGTTTCTCCTCCAAGTTCTTTGCTTTTCCTTGTACTATCAGATTCCAAGAATTGATGGTGATACATGATAACCCAGGTTGGATTAAGCGGAGATTCTGATACGAAATCATTGTTTTCGGTTTCGTCTAAGTAAGTTTGTTCTTCTTTTCAAAGGATTAATGGCAGATTAAGGTTGTTCCTATAATACTACTATGTTAATGTTGATGTTTCGAATTACGAGTCAGGTGGGGCTGATTAACTGATCGATCTGTTTACTTGGTTTTTCTCAGGATAACCAGTCTACTTTTTTCGAGCTCTTCGCTCAACCCGGGTCAATTTACAAGCCCTCTAGTGCAGAACAAGATTACAGCTGATTCTGCCCGCCACCTGTTTGATGAAATAGAAAACAGATTTCTTTGTTTTAAAAAACAAAAATATCTGTAAGTGCTTGTCATATGCATCAAATGTTTGCTCGTTTGTGAGCTACTTCTAGGGAAATAATTAAATAGCTTATGGTTGAGCAGAAAGCAATTGGAGCATTTTCAATCCCTTGCTGCAGCTCAATCACCAAAGGTTAAGTAGTTTCTTCCATATCTTCTTATTGGTTGTAACTGAGTTGTTTGCTTCACACCTTTTGAACTGACAAGTTCATCAACAGTTCATGGTAATTGCTTGTGCAGACTCCAGGGTTTGCCCCTCCAATGTCCTGGGGTTCCAGCCAGGAGAAGCTTTTATGATTCGCAACGTCGCAAATATTGTTCCCCCACTTGAGGTAGTAGTCCATTACCACCTCAGCCTTCATCAAAATTTTTCTTTGACCTTGTATTCTGCAATTGACAAGACTGTGATCTTATTCACGTTTGTTTGCACAGAGTGGACCTTCAGAAACTAATGCTGCACTTGAGTTTGCAGTAACAACTCTTCAAGTATATTGTCCTTTAAAGATCATTTTGTTTCGTTTATGAGATCAGATAAGCTTAATTTAACATGGACAAGAGAAACACTCTTGTTTTGAAGATATTCGATCAACATGACATTGATTTTGATTGTTTCAGTAGGTTGAACATGTATTCATCATAGGACACAGCAATTGTGCAGGAATTCAGACACTTATGAGCATGAATGATAAAGAAGAATTAAGGTATCCATTTCCACAGAGTTCTTCAGTCTTTTAAGTCCATAGACGCACCGCTGACTCAAGTTTATCATGGTTCAGTTGTTTTACCAAAAGTTGGGTAGCCAATGGCAAAGCTGCCAAAACAAGAACAACATCAGAGACTGCTAACCAAAGCTTTGAACAACAATGTCGATACTGTGAAAAGGTTTCAGTTCTCTGTTGAATTGAAAGATGATTCAACAAACTGTGTGACTGTTTAATTGTTTTATTTTTGTGTGCTGGAGGCATTAAAATTCAGTTTCACCTTATGGCAGGAATCAATTAACCATTCTATGATGAACTTGTTGACGTATCCGTGGATAAAGGAGGTGGTTAAAAAAGGATCTTTAGCTGTTCATGGAGGGCACTACAATTTTGTGGATTGTACATTTGAGAAATGGACTCTTGATTTTGAAAGTTTTCAGAATGGTGGAAGGTACTGCTTCAAAGATCGAGCAACTTGGGCATGAGACTATGAGTGATTAGAATGGCCATGGATTTGCCATTTAAAAAATGTAAAACCCTACCTAGTTATGAGTAATTTTTTTTTGTGGGAGTAAATTGCACCATCTATACCTAAACTATAACCCGTGTCGCAAATCTATATTCGAACAAAATTTTGTTGCAAAAGTGGCTTTAAAGTATGAGTATGTTGCAAATCTATACCTACGAGTTAACTTCCGTTAAAATTTACGGAAATTGTGATTAAAATGCTCAAATTGACCTCATGGTTTTTAAAATGACCTAAACAACCCTTTAACTTTATAATTTTACTTTTCGAGTCATTATTTTTAATTACGTGTGTATTATTTTAACTAATCTTTCCAAATCATGAATAAAAATTATAGATTAAGTCTAAAATGTCCAAAAAAAATATCAAATGAAAACAAAAGGTTATAATTATATCAATAATAATATTTAAAAAATTTACATTTTTTATTGCGAAAAAATAGTAATTATCAAAAGAAAAATGTAAGGATGAATAGTTATTTTCTAAAAAATCTACAATAGCTATTAAATTATTTAGGTAATGTACAAATATTCCACAATGAAAGTTTATTTTTATAAAATTAGTATTATTCATTCTTCCATTTTATTTTGATAATTACTATTTTTTGCAATAAAAAAGGTAAATTTAAGTACAAGTATTATTATTGATATTATTTTAAACACTTTTTTATATTTGATATTTTTTGATATTTTGGACTCAATCTGTAATTGTTATTATTGATTTGGAAAGATTAATTGAAATATTACACACGTAATTAAGAATGATTGCTCAAAATGTAAAATTATAAAGCTTGAGGGGTGTTCAATACATTTCAAAAACCCTAGGTGTCAATTTCAAAATTTAAGTTGAATTTCCGTTAAGTTTTAACGGTGTTAAATCGCATGTATAGATTTACAACGTACTCATAATTTATAGCCACTTTTGCAACAAAATTTTGTTCGGGTATAAATTTGCAATATGGGCTATAGTTTAGGTATAGATGGTGTCATTTACTCTTTTTTTGTGGATATCATTATGTGGACACAACTAGTATTATTGGGGTTGATCATGACTTATTAATAAGTAATTTTTATGAACTATCATCATTTACCTTACTTAAACCAAGCTAATAAACTCTCATCATTTACCTTAAACCAAGCTAATAAACTCTCATTGTTGATTTGTGTTTCATAGTTTTTATTGCCATTTTAAATTAATGAAATTGAACTACTCAAAACTCTAATTAATTATTAGATTTTTATCTATTATCTTTTATTTTCTTTTGTTAACAATTATTTGTTCTTTCTTCTCAATGAGAACCAAGCTCGAACTTGGCCTTACTACCTTATCCGACTCTGTCTCTAGTCTCCACCGCATCCTTTGCTTGCTGAAGGATTACAACTCCGAGCACTTTGTAAACTTACACACAATATAACTCTGTAGTGATGTGCTAAGAGGAAGAATGATGTATTTGTTATTAGAATCAGACATAAGAACCTATATGTACAATTGGAGTATTAATAAGGCCGAAATAACCTTCACCTATTTACATCACCAAGCTGTGAGACTAACCCCCCAACTAATGGCTAACGTCTCAACAACCCGGCCACATCTCCAGTCTCCACCGTGTCCTCTGGCTACTGCAACCGCCAGCTCATCGTTCCTCCGACCTATTATAGTAAGAAGAAGATCAACGAGAATTTGCTACAAAACAGGGAGGATTACAACTCCGAGCACTTTGTAAACTTACACACAATATAACTCTACAACGATGTGCTGAGAGGAAGAATGATGTATTTGTTATTAGAATAAGACATAAGCACCTATCTGTACAATTGGAGTATTAATAGGACCAGAATGACCTTCACCTATTTACATCACTAAACGGTGAGCAGAGACTAACCCCCAACTAACGGCTAACGTCTCAACAACCCGGCCCCAGCCCCTTACCAAATCATTGATCCGTTGCATTTTGTAACATTCGCCCCTCCTTCAGAACAGAGCTTGTCCTCAAGCTCAAGAATCAAGTGACTTGAGAATTTGAAATCTTCTACACAAATCATAAAGGATTTCCCAAGTAGCTTCTTCAAAACTTTATTTGGCCCACTAGATATAACCCGAGACACAGCACGAGAACCTCGTTGTATCATCCTTCTATCCAAATTGTAAATTTAGAGATTCTGACAGCATGATGTGTTTCATCATAATCATGCCTCTCCACTTTCACAAAGAAGAAAGAGGAGAAGGAGGAGGAAGAAGGAAGAAAGAGACGTACCTTACACCTTGGAAAAACAGCAAAAGGAATTTGTTCCTTGCTCCTTAAAAACGTATGCTCCAAGTTGGTGGTTTATTGCTCTTCAATCTTCAAGCCTTCTAGTTGTTGTATAAGAACCGATTGAATGTGTGATGGTAGGGGTGATTTTGTGTTGAATGGAAACAAAAGAAGTTCACCCAAAATGCTCTATAGAAAGCTTGAATAATTTAGCCAAAAGAGAAGTCTCTTGAATTGTGGCAGATTATCATCTATTTATAGATGATGTAGGAAGTTACAAGGGAGAAAATAACCTCCTCTTGGCCGAAAATACACATACTTTCGGCCTTGAGGGTGGTTATTCATCCCTTGTGCATAGACAAGCCTTAAGGCTTGGTAACCACCCCTCAAATCCGAAAGGGTGCCTTCCAATTGGCACCATTTCGGCAAATGAGGCTCTCTCATGGCTGTTCATGCCTTGGTAACTTCCAAGGGATGTGCACACATGCACTAGGGTGCATACACCATGCACCTCAACTGCCAAAGCCATGTCCTTTTACCAAAATATCCTTATTTTGTATAAAAGGATGCTAATAGGTAGTTACTACTCATGAAACATCACAAATGTTCCATATAGCCACAATTCACATAGTTGAGTTCCATAGAACTCATTTCAGCTCACCTTGAGCTGAAACTCACTTCTCCATCAAGACTAACTCATTTGAGCTCAAGTTGACTACTTCTAGTCAACATGAGCTAGAGTTAGTTGTCTTGAGCTGAGGGTTGCTACTTTTAGCTACCATGAGCTGAAGTTGATTACTTCTAGTCAACTTAAGCTAGTGTTAGCTACTTTTAGCTAACTTGAGTTAGAGTTGAGCTGAAATCTACCTACATTCAGCTAGTGTGAGGTCAAGTTGAGCTCATTAAACTAACTTGAGTTGACTTGAGCTATGTCCAGCTACTTCTAGCTGGAGATGAGTTGAGGGAAACCACTTCTAGTTTTCTTCCAGCTGAGATGAGCTCAAGCGTTATCTCAAAAGGACTTGGTGTGCCAAGAATTCTAACACATCTTCTAGGCTCTACATCAGTCATGCATCTCAAATAAGTTTCCAAATAGCTATTGACCACCTTCGTTTGTCCATTCGTTTGAGGGTGGTAGTTGGTGGACAGCTTCAAATCCACCTTCAAGTGCGACATCAACTCCTTCCAGAACAAGCTGACAAACATTGAGCCCCTGTCACTATGTCATCAGGCAAGGAGCTTGTAGACAGTGTTCAAGAAAGTAGTAGCAATAGAGCTGGGAGAGTAAGGGTGTGTCAATACAATAAAGTGTGCAAATTTACTAAATATATCCACAACCACCATGATTACTTCCCTACAATCTGACTTGGGCAAAGCCTTAATGAAATCCATAGATAAACTCCTCTAAATGCCCCCAAGGATGGGTGATGGTTGAAGTAAACTAGGATAGGCCTTGTTGTCATACTTACACTTTTGACAAGTATCACACTCTTAAACCACCCTCCTGACACTCCTGGTTAACCCCTTCTAGTAACATAAATTGCTCAACCTTCTTCTTATCACCTCCACTCCCAAGTGACAACCATCAACTCCTTCATGAACCCTCCTGACCAGTCCTACTCTTAGATCCTGGTTATTCGCCACAACCCATTTCCCTTTCCTTCTTAAACTCCCCTGACTCATGTTGTTGTGCGGATGCTGGGCGGGGTTCTACTACAGCTCCAATATCAACTTCTGAAGACCAGGATCCTTCTCTACATTGCTCTAGATCTCTTGAAGCAAGGGTGAAGTCACAGTAGTAACAGCCATTGTAGAAATCTGATTACAACAAATCCAAGATAAGGCATATGCAACAATATTCTCCTTACCACTTTTTTATTGCACCTTATAGTCAAAAGGTATCAGTTTGATGGTAAACTATTGAGTGTGTAAACATACATACTTCCTGTAGTGTTTAAGGCAATAAATCCGTCATTTGCTCTTACTTTTGATATCAAAGATGCACTTTACTTGCTACTCTCAATCTTTTGTACTTGCATAATTACGGAGGTGAAAAGGAGCACAAGTTGCATTATTTTAGGGCCTAGGATCAATATTTAACATTGGAGGCTCAAGGCAAGGAGTCTCAGGTCAATTGGATGAGCTAAAGTCAAAGGAGTGAAGGAGAGCTGCTGGTTGGAAGCCCGGTGAGGTGATGTGGAGCGAAGGCCTACTCTTACGCTGACCAGGAGGTCTGATACGGGGTGTTGTACGATGCAGTCAGCGCGCAAGCCAATTATGGAGCGCTGATGAGCAGTGTGCAAACCTAGCGTGTAGAGTTGCAGATGGGCGCGCTGATGATGAGCGTTGCTCGATCAGCCAACTGGTGAAAAGGCTCTTGCGAAGTTTCCATGAAATTTCCCATTTGTACTCATTTTTGGGGACTTATTTGCCCTTAGGACACTATCCCACATGCCTATTATGTTACGCTGCTTTAAGTACATTAGATTTACTATATATAGGTCTTTAGCCTAGGTTTAAGAGATTCTTCGTAGACCTACAAATTTCAGATTATTTTGAGAGGTTCTCCCCAAATTTCAACAAGGGTTTGAGCCGCTCAACCCCAATTTTTTAAGGGGTTGAAGGGGCCTCTTTTGGAGGATCAATTTATGGGTGACACTTTCTCTCTCCCTCTCTTATTTCTTACTTTCAGCTGCTGTTATTTACTATAGAATGTATGTTTGCAGCTTTAATAGGGTAGGGTTTTAGCTATGTCTTAGTGAATCCTTGCTTAGGGTGCAATTAGTTTGTTTCCATGCTCAATCTTGTTGTTAATCATCTCGGGCAAGAAATGGAAATTTATTGAGTGCACCCTCGCTGTTGTGATATAGTTGATTGAGTGGGAGTAGGAATGTGCCCTTGTTTCATAAGATTTAGTGTTGCTTCGGAGTATGCGATTGAGAGACGTGAGGAGTGATATAGATTTCGGTCTTAGCGGATCGGATGATCAGTTACGAAGAATTAGAGACGTCCTTCATGATTGGTTGGGGGTATCAAAGACGGTCCACCTCTAGAACACGACTCTAGTTGCACATGCATGTTTCAGGGTGCACACATTCATCTTAGAGAGCCCGTGATTATGATTCCATGAGTGTCCACTCCATCCCCTCCATGCTTTATTGTATTTTACATACTTGCATCCACTCACTTCATCATCACTCACTCCTTGTCTCAATGCCATCTTTGCATTCCACTTTAGTTTAGACACTCACACACATCACATTTAAACTCTAGGCGCTCTAGTTCCCTTGGGTTTGATCCCTCAGTATTGAGCCACTACACTATGATAAGACATTGCTAGGGCTTAATGAGGTGTTTATAAATGTATTTTATTATTTGAGTGTTGACTTGTGCTCTAGTTCCCTTGGGTTCGATCCCTCATTATTGAGCCACTGCACTATGATAAGACATTGCTAGGGCTTAATGAGGTGTTTATAAATGTATTTGATTGGTTGAGTGTTGACTTGTGCTTAAATTTCATCATACACCAATAGCACCCAACTATCATAAACCTCTGCTGTAAAGGGCTGATGATCGTCTGTTCCATCAAATGCTTCAAACTCTTGTGATCTGTCTTAATAATAAACTTCTTCCCCAAATTGTAGGGCCTCCATTTCTCCATAGCGAAAACCAATGCCAATAATTCATTTCCATATGTAGACAAGACTTGATGTTTAAGACCCAGAGTCGTGCTAATAAAAGCAATAGGATGGCCCCTTTGCTGCAACAAGCTCTTATCCCCACCTTGCAGGCATCAGATTTCACAATAAAAGTTTTTGAAAAGTCAAGTAATGCCAAAACAGGATCCTTAAAAAGAGCTTTCTTGAGTTTCTGAAAAGATTCCTTAGTTATATCATCCCACTTGAATCCATCGTTTTCAACAAAAGGCCTGCTGATCACCCGATACTGCTTGACAAAAGACCTATAATATCTAGTTAACCCAAAACTCCCCTCAACTATTTCACATCAGTAGGACTACTCTATTGCTTCATAGCTTCCACCTTTGAAGGGTATGTAGCCACCACCTCACAAGAAATGCATGCCCCATATACTCAACTTGCTTCACTCCAAAACTGCATTTGCTTTTTTCACTAGCAACTATTCTTTCATAAGTACGTCAAAAGCCAGAGCCACCTACTGCAAGTGCTCCTCTCAACTCTCACTGTATACCATAATATCGTCAAAGAACTCCAAAATGAATTTTCTCGGATAATTGCGGAACACCTTATTCATCAAAGTCTAAAATGTTGAAGGTGCATTGGTTAACCCAAACGATATAACCACGAATTCATAAAGGCCCTGATGAGTTCTAAATGTTGTTTTCTCGATATCTTCCTCCCTCATTCTGATCTGGTGGTATCCAGCTCTCAAATCCAACTTACTGAAAAAACAACCTCCATGCAACTCATCCAAAAGCTCTGCAATCACAGGGATGGGAAACTTGTCTTTGACAGTGGCCTTGTTAAGCTCTCTATAGTCAACACACAGCCTCCAAGACCCATCCTTCTTCTTCACCAATACAATAGGAAAGGAGAACAGGCTTTGACTGGGCTTGATCACCCTAGATGCCAACATTTCCTTCACCATAGTCTCAATGGCATCTTTCTGCAATGTTGGATACCCGCAGGACCTAATATTAATAGGTTTGGTTCCCAGCTACAACTCAATATGGTGGTCCAAACTCCTATTAGGAGGTAGAGCTGTAGGTTCTCTAAAGATATATTGATATTGTGCCAACAACTCAGTCATACCAGCTTGCTCAATAGACTTCTTTGCTTTTAGCTGATAGCACATTGACCCCTTCTTCTTTTTGGTACTCAACTGTACAATGCAAGCCCGTGCACCTCCTGCAATTACTTGTCAACCTTTTGAGGCTTTATAGAACTAGTATGCAACTGCTTGGACCCTGTCGACACCATCTTCTGTGCCCTGAATTTTAAAATCATCCTCAAATTGTAAAGTTACACCTGACCTGATGTGGTTGTTAGATTGCTTTGATATCGATTGATTTGAATCCGGGAGGGTATCCTGAAACACGAAGAGCACATCTAACCAACAAAGGAGCAACAAGTGGTAGATATGATTGATGAAACGAAAATACCAACAGGTTGACAAATCAGAAATGCACTAAAACAAAATGATGCGGAAGCTTGTGAAATAAACTGATATGGCCGCCAACTCCTCCTGGATCATTGCTCAGGCAAAGATGGTGTTATGCCTTTGGAGACTCCTCCTCCTTGATACAAAAACAGTCCAAGACAATGAAAGCCTTCGTTGCCAAAATTTTAGGGGAATATAGATGGGGCCAACACTTTCTTCTTCCAATAAGAAGGCAATATTGGTCTTAGTAGACGTGTAAAGAAATCCTAACAAGAATTGAGTGGAAAAATGGAGATAGGTTAAAAAGACAATCACTCTCAATTTCAAGGAAAAAAGAGTTATATTTTGATGATTGAATTTTTGCAAATTCGACCTAGACCTCTTTTTATAGGATAAAGAAGCTAGAAATCTAAACCAGTTTACAAGTCCCTTGATCTCCACTCTTAATGATGAAAATTAAAAGGAGGTGTAAATATGGAAATTTGAAACAATTATTTATAAAACTTATTCTAGGCTAGCTAAAGGGTAGAACTAGCCAAAATATCTCTGGAAATTGAAATAAAATGATGAAAATTTGAGCTGGATGATGATCGATGAGTTATAGCCCGGGAGGGTATTCTGGAACACGAAGAGTACATCTAGCCAACAATGGAGCAACACATGGTAGATATGATTGATGAGACGAAAATGCCAACAGGTTGACAAATCCGAAATGCACTAAAACAAAATGATGCGGAAGCTTGTGAAATAAATTGATATGGCCGCCAACTCCTCCTAGATCCTTGCTCAGGTAAAGATGGTGTTCTGCCTTTGGAGACTCCTCCTCCTTGATACAAAAAACGGTCCAAGACAATGAAAATGCTTTGATGGAGAGACTTCAAGACTTGTAACTCCTCCTTTACCAATGGTTTCTGGTTTTATGGATAACTCTTGAGTCCTCAAGGCTGCTGAAGTTCAACATTGGTGAGTAGTGAATGCTTGGAAAAGCTTGAAGTGCTTGAATGCGTCAGTTGGAAACTCAACAGGTTGAGTATTCCGGGAAGTATGGTTTAACTTGGCATTTGATATGGCTAACTTGATCTGGGCTTGTGAGTCTTGAACCATAGTATTGGAATGAGCCTTAGTCCAAGAATTGATGGTGTGGACCCGATCATGGGTTGGAAAATGCACTTGAGCTAAACTCAACAGGTGGAGCGTGTCCGTAGCCTTTTTTATTTGTCTTCTTAAAATTGGACCTCCAAGACCAATGAATGGGTCATGATGTTTGGGTCTGAGCTTGAGCTGCTCCATATCATTGGGGTCATTGAAGTTGGAAAGGTTTTAAAAACCAAAGACCTCTTCTTTTGGCATGTGAGCTCTTGGATCCTCAACATCACACATTGTTACACCCCACCTTTTCCGGCAACAGTCTCCGGTGACTGGAGTTCTGGAGGTATGTTTAAATTTGTAATTTGAGGAGTTTGTTAGTTGTTGTTGTTGTTGATTGTTGTGTTGGGAGTGGAATGGTTTTGGGTTAAGTCTTGTTGGAGGCTGAATTTTGTGAGTTTTGGGTCCAGCGATCGCTCGGACGAGGAAACGGTTCGCCTGGTCTTCGCCTGGACACCTGCCTCGGTGTTCTTCCAGTGGCAAAGCTATTGTATGACTGGGGGTGACCACTGCCACCCCCAACATTTTGTAAAAGATAGGGTATATAATGTATATTTTTTAAAAATTAAGGGATTGAAGCTTCTTTTTCCCCAATTGCCTTCCCAATTCCCAATTCTATTTTGTTCTGCGTGTCTGCCCTGCTGCTGCCCAACCCAATTCTATTTTGAGGGGCTTGTGCACAACCTGTGCGCAAGCCTGTGCGCTGCGCACAAGCCTGTGCACAATCTGTGCGCAAGGCTGTGCGCTGTGCACAAGCCTGTGCGCAAGGCTGTGCGCGATCGCCTGACTGGGGAAACGCTTCGCCTGACCGTCGCCTGGCTCGGCTATTTAAGTCGAGCAGCTCGGTTTCAACCTCATTTTCGCGTTTTTCACTCCGAAAACTCTCCCAACTCTCTCTCAATTCGGTTTTGCTCCTATCTAAGTGATTTTGGACTCTTTGGTGCGTGGAAACGGTGGATTCGTGCGGGAATCACTACAAGAACGCAGCGAATCAACAAAGGATTCGCTCCAACAACACTTGGTGGATGAATTTGAGAAATTTCCCAAATTGAGAGGTTGGTATTTTCGTGTTCTCTTGGTTCATTTGAGTTAGTAGTGGTGTTTCTATGTTGGATTAGAGGTAGAAACACATTTTACAACACGAATTGAGCATGAATTGAAGGAAATTCGAATTAGGGTTCTTGAGCTAGGATGAACGAATTTTGGGGATTGTTAAATTGACCTCAAATTAGTGTTGTTGGGTAGTTTTGGAACAACATTAATACTTGGTAAAAGGTCCAATTATGGGTTAATCTATGAGCTAAGAGAAAACTCATAGGTTTTATGGTGGAGAATTGAAGTGTGTTGTATTGTTGAATTCAATCCAAATTGTTGCTATTGGGTATGTTTAGAGCAATATTGATAATTGGAACATTGTCCAAATATGCTCCGATTATATACCTAAGACAAAGTTCATCCGGATTTTTGGTGGAAAGTAAAAGCATGTGTTTTGTGTGGTTTAAGGTTTCAAGCATGTTTAGGCAATGAATTTGAGCAACTTTAAGTCTTGGAGTGAGGTCCAATTGTCAATGGATATTGATGTGTTGAATAAAAGTGTAATGTGGAAAGTGTGTGAATTGTTTAGGTGTTATGTGAAGCAAGGTTTGTGGTTGCATAAGGAAGAAGTTTGGTGTGTGGTGCTTGGCTGCTACCCTCTACGGTTGCGGTTGCTTCCAATTCGAGGTAAGGGTTCGACCTACCTATGTTATTGTAATGTAGGATGGTTGAGGCAAGTCTTGGGCGTCGGTCTCTGACTTCGGTCTTAGATCGGGATTGTGGAGCCCAAGGCTAGTCCCATGGTAGGAGTATCGGTGCGCGGTAGGAGCATCGGTGCGCAGTTCTCGTTACGTGTGTGTGGACGCATGGCGAATGCCGGTTGGACCGGGAAGATCTAGCCATGGTCCGTGATTTATGATATTTGTTGGATGCATGGCGAATGCCGACGCATGGCGAATGCCGGTGCGTCGGGAAGATCTAGCCATTGTCGGGGAAGATCTAGCCATGGTCCGTGTTATATGGGATTTGTTGGGTGCATGGCGAATGCCGACGCATGGCGAATGCCGGTGCGTCCGGGGAAGATCTAGCCATGGTCGGGGAAGATCTAGCCATGACCCGTTACATTCGGATGTTGTGCACACATCACACATCATTTATTTCTGCATATGTTCTGACCTGTATATTTGTTATCTGTATGTATATCTGCTCTAATCTGTCTTTGCAGGTTTGTCGGAAGAACATCGTTACTTCGCCTAAGCTCTTACCGGGTTTTCTTTAAGAAAAACTCACACCCCTTACTTAATATTTTTCAGAGATAAGGATTACGGGCCAGCGGAGTAGGATTTCCGCCAGCTGTTCGGTTAGCTATTTTGAGGGTTTAGCGACTTTTGGATCTAGACTACGGGTTCCTCGTCGGTTTCTTTATCCGACGCCCGACTTTTGTACGGTTGCATCTTGACTGTAGATAGCTCTGTAGCATGATACTGTCGACATATAGTATTACGATAGCATGTTATCATTAGATCTGTCCATTCATCTAAGTTTGATTATGGTTATGTATTTATATATGCATTCTGCTCTGAATGAATGAGTATGTTGATCTGTGCGGAAGCCTCTGTTCGGTAGTGAAAGAACAGACTTCCTTTTTGATAATCTGATTCTGATATCCTGCTTCTGATGTTCTGCTCATGGGCGGAGCCCATTGCTTCTGTTATTGTGATCTGTTTCTGTGCATGAATTGTTATATTTGATCTGTTGTTAGAAAGGGACCTACTGGGTTAGTTAAAGGCCCGCGAAATACTCTCACATTAGCTGCGCTATCCGGTCCCACCTTGCTCACCACCGCCCACCGGCCGGCGTCCGCTTCCCGCCGGGTCCGGAAGATGTCCGACGGGGTGGTGGTGACAATTTGGTATCGAGCGTGGTTAATTGGTTGCGTCGAGGGTGTGTTAGGATTGACAGCCCAGGTCGATCGATCGATTCCGGTATGGTTGTGTGGTGAGACTGGCCACCTCGTCACAAGAACCATGTTGGAATGGTAAGTGGAACAAGAGGCGGTTTGTCTAAGCGCACTTGAGAACAACCAAGAGATGATTTCTTTGGTACCGGTAGTTTGTGACTTGCATCATCGTGGTTACTGCGTAGGATACCGATAATTGACTCTGGTGCTATAAGAGGTGCCTGGGAATGAGATGCCGTAAGGTGCATGATGGTAATTTAAATTACCTCTCTCGTTAAAAACAGACGGTGGATGCCGAGTGAGAAGTGTGTTATTCCTAAGTAGTACCACGGGTTTTAAGGGATTGTTTTGAATAAGTAATTGTGAGAATCGATTTGCAACAAGAATTGCATACATGCTACAGAGTGATAGGATTACCAACGTAGGTAATGCTAACCGTTAAGTGAACCCTTTATGTTCTGGAATTTCAGTAAATGGTCAACACTCGACGGACTCGAGCGTTGGATGATGAAGCAGGAGGAGGAAATCCTGCTCCAGATATGAATAGAGGAAGAGGTAGAGGTCGAGGGAGACCTCAGCGAAGAGCGGCACCAGTTCAGCCGCATGTGATACCTGATCCGGAACAGATGGCCCAAGTGTTGGGGCAAATGGTATCTTGCTCAATAACATGTGGGCAGGGACAGGAGTTGAAGAGCAAGGAAGTACACATGTTATGAGTTCTCAGCCTACTGCGGTAGGATCGACTGATCCTAGCTATCAGGCTCATGAGGAGGACGTTGAGGCGGATGATGTGCAATTCGAAGAGCATGTGGATACAGAAGAGGGGAATCTGAATCTAGGTGCGGAAGTCGACCCACAGCCCCGTCGAGGACGAGTGCGGGCTAGGCCCGATTCTGTTGTTGAGATACCGAGAGCCCGGCTCAAATCGATAGTGCGACCAGCTCTGATAAGCTTTCTTTGATGGAGCGTTTTGTGCGCTTCAAACCACCGCTTTTTTCGGGAAAGGGTGGTATGGATTCGGCGGAGACGTGGTATAAGGACATGGACCGGTTGCTTGGCAGACTTGGTTTCCGGCAAATGAGATGGTGTCTTTGGCTACCTTTTATTTGCGTGGATCGGGCATATGATTGGTGGGAGACCACTATGGCCACTCGGAAGGCCGACTTTGTGCGTAGGAAGTTGAAGGACCCGGGTATGACGTGGGATGAATTTTCTCACTTGTTCCATGAGAAGTGGATTGGTTATGCCGCGGCGATAGGCGGCAATCGGAGTTTGATACCTTGACTCGGGAAGTAGGACATTGCGGAGTATGGGCACGAGTTTGAACGCTTGGTGCGTTATGTGCCTCATTACAACACCAGTGAGGAGGCCAAGGCAAAGAGATTCATGAGAGGGTTGAAGCATGACATCAGGAAGTACTTGGCACCGTTGAACATTGAAAGGTACCATGAGGCTGTGCAGAAAGCACAGAAGATTGAGAATGAGGACTTGGATACAGCTTCGGTGACACAGCCACCGAGATCGACGGGGATTGTCATTGGTGGAGTTAGAGGATCTGGACGTGGTGGACATGCACAACACCGCAGAACCGGCGGTAGTTCTAGTGGGCTTGGATCGAAGGATAAGGGCAAAGGGAAGGCAAAGGTAGCAGAGCCTTGGTACTGTCAGACTTGTGACCGGAGTCACACCGGCTCGGTTTGTTATAAAGAGTCAGGCATGTGTTTCAGATGTGGGTCAACCGACCACATGATTAGGAATTGCCCTCAGATGGCAACCTGTGGAGTTGCAAGGCCACAAGGATTTCAGAGTTATGCTCCTCGTGGGCGTGGTGTTCCTCGGTTTGGACCACGACCCCGACCACGGCAGATGCGGCCACCACTACAGCCCCGCCGCCGGCGCACACCAGCAGGCAAGGCAGGGGCGGGTGTTTCAGATTGAGCGCGGTGACGCAGCACAAAGAGGAGCATTAGCAGGTACGGTGTTCCTGAATGATATTTCTGTTCGTGCGCTTTTTGACACAGTGCTTGATTTCTATAGTGTCACAGAAGTGTGCAAAGTCTTTGCAACTTCCTGTGACTCATCTGTCTCAAGTATTCCTGGTACGAACTGCCGGGAGTCAGTATCTGTTCAGTAATGAGCTTATCAAGGGTTGCATGTTAACTGTTGGTGAGCGACAGATTCCTTCTGATTTGTTGGTGTTGGATACGTCACATTATGATGTGATTCTGGGTATGGATTGGCTCTCGGAGCATTCCATACGGATAGATTGTGCGCAGCGACAGTTGGTGGTGTCGGATCAAGTATTACCACTTGTTCCCCCCTCAGATGTAGAGATTGTTCAGAATAGCATGGAGCTTCAGGTAATGGAGAAGTTACCTGTGACGGATGAAGGCGAGTACTTTGGACTCAATGATGCAGGTACGCGGATGGAACTTGATAAAATTCCGATTGTTAGATACTTTCCGCAGGTGTTTCCTGAAGAGTTGCCAGGTATGCCACCCGAGCGGGAGGTGATTTTTGAGATAGTGTTACAGACCGGAGCTACACCTATCTCCATTCCTCCGTATCGCATGCCGATAGTGGAGATGAAGGAATTGAAGAAGCAGTTGGATGAGTTGTTGGATAAGGGTTTTATCCTACCGATCATATCACCGTTTGGATCCCCTTTGTTATTTGTTAAGAAGAAGGATGGAACACTTATACTCTTTATTGATTACATAAGGTTGAATGCGGTGACGGTTAAGAACAAATATCCGTTACCACGGATTGACGATCTGTTCGACCAGCTCCGAGGAGCTAAAGTGTTCTCAAAGATTGATCTCCGATCAGGTTATTTCCAAATGCGTGTGAAGGAAGAAGACATTCGAAATCGCTTTTCGCACGCGTTATGGTCACTATGAGTACACTTGTCATGCCTTTTGGGCTGACAAATGCCCCGGCAGCTTTCATGAATTTGATGAATGAGGTTTTCCGCCCTACTTGGACGATTTTATTGTTGTCTTCATTGATGATATACTCATCTATTCTCTGGATGAGGACACACATCAAGAGCACTTGAGAATTGCTTTGGAAACTTTGTCTAACAACCAGCTGTATGCAAAGTTTTCGAAGTGTGATTTCTGGTTGCGCGAGATAGCATTTCTCGGGCATATCATCAATGAGAACGGAATTTCGTCGACCGGAGAAGATCAAGTCTGTTCAAGAGTGGAGGCAACCCCGATCGGGAAAGGATATCCGTAGTTTTCTCGGGTTAGCTGGTTACTACCGTAAGTTCGTACCAGCCTTCTCGGTTCTTGCCTCTCCACTCACTCAACTGACAAAGAAGGGTAAGGCGTTTGTATGGTCGGATGAATGTGAGAAGAGCTTTCAAGAGCTCAAGTGTAGACTGACACAGGCACCGATTCTGGTTCTACCTGACCCGTCTCAGCCTTATGTCATTTATACTGATGCCTCACGAACAGGTCTGGGGTGTGTGCTTATGCAAAACCAGCAGGTAATTGCTTATGGGTCGCGACGGTTGCGACCACATGAGGAAAACTATCCCACTCATGATTTGGAGCTTGCTGCGGTTATGTATGCACTCAAGCAATGGCGGCATTATTTGTTGGGAAACAAATTTCAAATCTTTACTGATCATAAGAGCTTGAAGTACTTGTTCACGCAGAAAGATCTGAATATGCGCCAAAGAAGGTGGCTCGAGTACATGAAAGATTATGACAGTAGTATCGAGTACACCGCAGGCAAAGGGAATACGGTGGCAGATGCCTTGAGTAGGGCATACACCGGGATAGTTAGAGGTGGAGAACCTGGAAACCGAACAGAGCTTACGGACCTGACTGCCTTGTGGCACCGTTGGCAGCTACAAGAGCAGGAGCAGATATTTGTGTTGAGAGTTCAGTCTTCTTGGATCGACAGGATCCGAGAATTTCAGATGAGAGATCAGAGTTTGAAGCGGGTTTCTGGAGAAGCTAAAGGAGCAATGCGTCCATTCTTTGAGTATAGGCAAGGATTGCTATACTTCAAAGAGCGTTTGTACGTGCCGAATGATGTGGCTCTTAGAGATGAGATTTTGGATCAAGCTCATAATAACTGTTTTAGTTTTCATCCGGGCGGTGAAAAGATGTATAACGATTTGAGTTCACACTTCTGGTGGCCAGGTATGAGTAGGCATATTGCAGAGTGTGTGGCAAAGTGCACCACTTTCCAACAGGTAAAGGTTGAGCATCAGAAGCCCGCGGGCACGCTTCAGACGTTACCTATCCCGGTTCGTAAGTGGGGAAAGCGTGACTATGGATTTTCTTACCGGATTACCCACTACGAGAGCACGTCATGATGCCATTTGGGTAATTGTGGACCGGTTGACTAAGTGTGCGCATTTCTTGCCCATTAAGGTCACCGACCCGTTGGACAAGTTAGCACGACTCTACATCAAAGAGATCGTGCGGTTGCACGGTGTACCGGATTCTATAGTTTCAGACCGGGATCCAAGATTTACAGCCCATTTCTGGAATGCTTTCCATCGAGCTTTCGGTACCCGGTTGCACCTTAGTACGCGTATCACCCTGGCCCGATGGGCAATCCGAGAGGGTGATACAGTACTTGAGGACATCTTTGAGGAGCTGTGCGATTGATTTCGGAGGTGATTGGGATCAACATCTACCGCTCATAGAGTTTTCGTATAACAATAGTTATCAGTACAATCAAGATGGCACCTTACGAGGCTCTTTATGGACGGAGGTGTATGACACCTCACCGTTGGTCTGAACCGTCGAGATAAGGTTGAACTTGGTCGGAATTGATTGAAGAGACCACGAGAAAAGATCAAAACAATTCAGGCAAGATTGAAAGCGGCAAATGATAGAACCACGGCTTATGTGAACAGAAGGCGTCGCGACTTAGAGTTTGAAGTTGGCGACAAAGTGTGGTTGAAGGTGGCACCAATGAAGGGAATAATGAGATTTGGTCGGAAAGGGAAGTTAGCTCCGAGGTATATTGGCCCATTCGATATTTTAGAAAGGATTGGAAAGGTGGCTTATCGTTTAGCACTACCGGAGAGCTTGTCAGCTGTGCATAATGTGTTTCACGTGAGCATGCTGAAAAAGTGTGTCATGGATCCGACGCAAACGATTCCAGTTGAGGAAGTGCAATTGGAACCTGACTTGTCTTATAAGGAAGTGCCAATTGCTTTGTTGGCGAGGATACTCGCAAATTGAGGAGCAAGTTAATTCCCATGGTGAAGGTGCAATGGTCGCACCATTCGACAAGGAGGCAACACGGGAGACGGAGAAAGATATGATCGAACGCTACCCTCGGGAGTACCAACGCCTTAAGGAGCTCTTGGAGGACCAAGAGTCTTAAGGGGGAGGATGTTACACCCCACCTTTTCCGGCAACAGTCTCCGGTGACTGGAGTTCTGGAGTTATGTTTAAATTTGTAATTTGAGGAGTTTGTTAGTTGTTGTTGTTGTTGATTGTTGTGTTGGGAGTGTAATGGTTTTGGGTTAAGTCTTGTTGGAGGCTGAATTTTGTGAGTTTTGGGTCCAGTCGATCGACCGGAAGAGGAAAGCAGTTCGCCTTGGTCTTCGCTGGACACTGCCTCGGTATTCTTCCGGTGGCAAAGCTATTGTATGGTAGGGTGACCACCGCCACCCCAACATTTTGTAAAAGATAGGGTATATAATGTATATTTTTAAAAATTAAGGGATTGAAGCTTCTTTTTCCCCAATTGCCTTCCCAATTCCCAATTCTATTTTGTTCTGCGTGTCTGCCCTGCTGCTGCCCAACCCAATTCTATTTAGAGGGGCTTGTGCACAATCTGCGCAAGCTGTGCGCAGACAAGCCTGTGCACAATCTGTGCGCAAGGCTGTGCGCTGTGCACAAGCCTGTGCGCAAGGCTGTGCGCGATCGCCTGACTGGGGAAACGCTTCGCCTGACCGTCGCCTGGCTCGGCTATTTAAGTCGAGCAGCTCGGTTTCAACCTCATTTTTCGCGTTTTTCACTCCGAAAACTCTCCCCACTCTCTCTCAATTCGGTTTTGCTCCCATCTAAGTGATTTTGGACTCTTTGGTGCGTGGAAAGCGGTGGATTCGTGCGGGAATCACTACAAGAACAGCGAATCAACAAAGGATTCGCTCCAACAACACTTGGTGGATGAATTTGAGAAATTTCCCAAATTGAGAGGTTGGTATTTTCGTGTTCTCTTGGTTCATTTGAGTTAGTAGTGGTGTTTCTATGTTGGATTAGAGGTAGAAACACATTTTACAACACGAATTGAGCATGAATTGAAGGAAATTCGAATTAGGGTTCTTGAGCTAGGATGAGCGAATTTTGGGGATTGTTAAATTGACCTCAAATTAGTGTTGTTGGGTAGTTTTGGAACAACATTAATACTTGGTAAAAGGTCCAATTATGGGTTAATCTATGAGCTAAGAGAAAACTCATAGGTTTTATGGTGGAGAATTGAAGTGTGTTGTATTGTTGAATTCAATCCAAATTGTTGCTATTGGGTATGTTTAGAGCAATATTGATAATTGGAACATTGTCCAAATATGCTCCGATTATATACCTAAGACAAAGTTCATCCGGATTTTTGGTGGAAAGTAAAAGCATGTGTTTTGTGTGGTTTAAGGTTTCAAGCATGTTTAGGCAATGAATTTGAGCAACTTTAAGTCTTGGAGTGAGGTCCAATTGTCAATGGATATTGATGTGTTGAATAAAAGTGTAATGTGGAAAGTGTGTGAATTGTTTAGGTGTTATGTGAAGCAAGGTTTGAGGTTGCATAAGGAAGAAGTTTGGTGTGTGGTGCATGTCTGCTACCCTCAACGGTTGCAGTAGCTTCCAATTCGAGGTAAGGGTTCGACCTACCTATGTTATTGTAATGTAGGATGGTTGAGGCAAGTCTTGGGAGTCGGTCTCGACTTCGGTCTTAGATCGGGATTGTGGAGCCCCAGGCTAGTCCCATGGTAGGAGTATCGGTGCGCGGTAGGAGCATCGGTGCGCGGGTTACATTACGTGTGTGTGGACGCATGGCGAATGCCGGTTGGACCGGGAAGATCTAGCCATGGTCCGTGTTATATGATATTTGTTGGATGCATGGCGAATGCCGACGCATGGCGAATGCCGGTGCGTCTGGGGAAGATCTAGCCATGGTCGGGGAAGATCTAGCCATGGTCCGTGTTATATGGGATTTGTTGGGTGCATGGCGAATGCCGACGCATGGCGAATGCCGGTGCGTCGGGGAAGATCTAGCCATGGTCGGGAAGATCTAGCCATGACCGTTACATTCGGATGTTGTGCACACATCACACATCATTTATTTCTGCATATGTTCGACTGTATATTTGTTATGTATGTATATACGCTCGATCTGTCTTTGCAGGGTTTGTCGGAAGAACATCGTTACTTCGCCTAAGCTCTTACCGGGTTTTCTTTAAGAAAAACTCACACCCTTACTTAATATTTTTCAGGAGATAAGGATTACGGGCCAGGAGTAGGATTTCCGCCAGCTGTTCGGTTAGCTATTTTGAGGGTTTAGCAGCTTTTGGATCTAGACTACGGGTTCCTCGTCGGTTTCTTTATCCGACGCCCGACTTTTGTGCGGTTGCATCTTCAGACTTTGTAGATAGCTCTGTAGCATGATACTCTGTCGACATATAGTTTTATGATAGCATGTTATCATTAGATCTGTCTGTTCATCTAAGTTTGATTATGGTTATGTATATATATGCGTTACTCTGAATGAATGAGTATGTTGATGCATGCGGAAGCCTGCATTCGGTAGTGAAAGAACAGACTTCCTTTTGATAATCTGATTTTGATATCCGCTTCGATGTTACTGCTCATGGGCGGAGCCCATTGCTTCGTTATTGTGATCTGTTTCGTGCGGGAATCGTTATATTTGATCTGTTGTTAGAAAGGGACCTCTTTGGGTTAGTTAAAGGCCCGCGAAATAATCTCGAATTAGCTGCGCGATCCTGGTTCCACCTTGCTCACCACCGCCCCTCCGGCCGGCGTCCGCTTCCCGCCGGGTCCGGAAGGTGTCTGACGGGGGAGGTGGTGACACACATGGTTGCATGTAAGTAACCGAACCGACTCAACCACTGCATCCCTAGCACCATGTCACACACACCAAGAGGCATCACTAGCACATCATCCACAAAATCAACCCCTTGCAGAGACCACTTCAATTTCTTTCAAATGCCCGCCATAGAAATGACCTCACCATTCGCCACAAAAATATCTATATCACTGATCTCTTCAATCTCACACACAAAAATCTCAGCCACAGTATCATCCAAAAACATGTGAGTACTCCCAGAATCAATCAACATTTTAACTACCTTGCCTCCAATCTGACCCTTAACCTTCATAGTTTTCTTTTGAGGCACACCAGTCAAGGCATGTACTGAAATTCCTAGTCCCTCATCCTCTAAGTCATTACCATATGTGCTTTCTTTGCTAGCATCTCTCACCATCTCAATCTTGTGGAATTGGCCTTCATTTTACATTTATGCTCTGGAGAAAAAAATTCATCACAGTAGAAGCACTCATTTCTGGCTCTCTTTTCACTAATCTCCTTGTCAATGAACCTCTCGTTGCCTCTTTGTTTATCTATGCCCCTAGCAAACAAGTTCTTATTAGCTTGATAACTCCTTTGAAACATTTGCTCCCTCGATTTATCTCTCTCGAAGCCCCTCCCTTCCTCAGGGACTTCAAAACTTCCTCTTGCAGCTTAGCGAAATACTGAGAATCATGCAAACTACCAGGTCTCATTGCCTTCATGGTTGTCCACAAATCCTCCCCAAAACCACCAAGGAAGTTACCGATCAAGTGCTTCTCTAGCAACGACCCAACCTTGGTGAGAAGAATATCGAATTTATCGATATAATCCTGCATTGAACCCGTCTGTCTCAGGTTCTTGAGTTTTTCAGAGGGATCCTTGTGAACATCACCAAATCTCTCTACAATTGAATTCCAATACTCAGTCCATGTTAACCTATCTCTCCTCATGTGATCCCTCATGAAGCGTTTATGCAATTGCAAGGCCAGTCCCTCCAAATGGATAACTACTAGTTGTATTTCCTCATCATTTGAAACTTCCTCAAGATAAAAGAATTGATTGCACCTAAAACCCATCCCTCCACATCGTTGCCATTGACATGGGGAAAATCAAGCTTACGAATTCCCGTTACCGAAAACGATGGCTCGGGTCGAGACGCTTCATTTCACGAGTCAGGATTGCTCACAGAGCTCGATTCGTCACGAGCATGCTGCTTCTAGAGATCCGATTGCATCTTAGTCATCAACGTTACCAACTTGCCAAACCTTTGCTCCCAGTGAGTTTCCAAATCTTTCAGCTCCTTCCTTGAATCTCGACTCCGTGTCTCGTTCACGATGCCTCCAGATCGATGTTCTGATACCAAAATGTTCAGTAAGAAGAAGATCAGTTAGAATTTGCTACAAAACAAGGAGAATTACAACTCCGAGAACTTTGTAGACTTACATACAATATAACTCTACAATGATGTAATAAGAGGAAGAATGATGTGTTTGTTATTAGAATCAAGCGTAAGCAGCTATCCGTGCAATCGGAGCATTAATAGGGCCAGAATGACCTTCACCTATTTACATCACCAAATGGAGCGCAGAGACTAACCCACCAACTAATGGCTAACGTCTCAACAACCCGGCCCAGCCCAATCCCTAGCCATGTCACTGATTCGTTGCATTTCGTAACAACACAGCCTTGAGATGCGCCGTCGCCAGTTGAGTCGCACCCTAGCACTACTGGCTGCGAGGTGCAACAAGACGAACCATACCCGAAGTTGATCGGAAGGCTAATGAATCTCCGAACGATCGTCCCAGCGTTACCAGGAAGACACCAGTTCACTAACGAACCATTTGCTGGCAACTAGAGCCCTTCTCCTAGCCAAACCTGGTGTTAACAGCCACTCAGAGACACCAAAGACACCGGAAAATGCCGAGCAAACTTTCACTCGAGTCATCTCCACCTCTCACCTCCGTTCTGACACCCCGATGCCAAAACCGACCCTCTAGCAACCTTTGACCTTCAGTGGCCCGCCAAAAGTATTCTTCTCCATCAGACGACGTCGGAGCACCACCGAATCGCTTCAAACCAGTGACAAAGAGCTCAGCCCGATCCTGTGGAATTCAATCCCAAAGCCTCAAACAGCCACCCAGTCGCCGCCATGCTCCTCGGCTTCGAGCAAACCTCCCCGTCCAGTCCCGCCGCAGGTTGACGCCATCTCCACAGCCATATGCTCCAGAATAATCGCCGACCTGTTAACTTGCAGACACCGTCGAGTTGCTCGATTCGATTGATTCTAATTTTTTCTTTAAATGGTGGTAAAACCATCCTTGCCCCTTCTTCTTTTCAAATATTTACGTTTTAGTCACTAACGTTCTATTGTGTCTTCTTTCAGGTCCCAATACTAGGGTGTGAAACGAGCCTAACGAGCCCAACGAGCCGAGCCTCACGAGCCTCGAGCTCGAGCTCGAGCCGGTTTTGAGGCTCGTATAACAAACGAGCCAAGCTCGAGCTTGTTTACTCATTGTTGGGGCCGAATCGAGCCTAACCGAGCTCGCGAGCCTAACGAGCTTGAGCTTGTTTACTCAGTGTTGGGGCCGAATCGAACCTAACCGAGCTCGCGAGCCTAACGAGCTCGAGCTTCACTAACCATCGAGCCGAGCTCGAGCTCGAATTATCGGGCTTGATCGAGTTCGAGCCGAGCCCGAATTTCACGAGCCCGAGCTTGAACTTGCTAGGCTCGGGCTCGGCTCGTCTCGAACTCACCCCTACCCAATACTTTATATCTTTATTTTCCCTCAAATAGGCCTTTTTTCGTGTTTTCTTATTTTTCTTTTGTAAATTTTGTAAATTTTATTGATAGTCATTATATTTGTCATAATAATTATTTCCAATCGATTGTGAGTAAATTACAATTTTATCAGTTTTATTGTTTATTATTATTGGTATATCGGGCACATCCCTCTGTATGGTCCTCCCAGTCAAGGCAAAACATGCGCAGCCCATCGCCTTGACTATCCAACAAACTCACCAAGGCAAAGCTGGCCGCGAGGGGGTCACCGCTTCCACCCTGTCCTGATCATGATGCGCTTTAAGACATGACTGTCTTAACCTCCAGGGCCTCCACCCGCGACCCCCTGCCCGTGCGCTCCTTAACACTTGGTAACCTCACGCAAGAAAGGAAAGCTCACCACATAAGGGAACCACCACGATTCCCATTATCTCAGGGAGTGTCCCCAACTTTCCTTAACTGCTCCCATGATCTCAAAGAGCTTCCTCCACCTTCCAAAATCGTGCCCCACGATCACGGCACACTCGAGGCAACCGCCCTTAATTCAACACTATATAAAAAAGGGCTTGAGCCCTCAGAAAACGTACACACTACCTACATACCAGCCCTCCTTTCTCCGTGCCTGAGAAATCCCTTGTTCTCCTCTTACAAGCCTCTTTCTCGGTAAAAGATTCTCCACCTTGCATCTAAGAGCTCGGCCCACATAGGATCGAGACTACCAGATTGACGCCATCTATGGGAAGCTTCTCTCTCCCACGATTTCCCCTCTCTAGCTGCATCCATGGCAAGGACAAGGAACACCCTTCGTGACGACCTGAGCCGCAAAGGTGAAAACGAGTGATCTCACTACCAGGACGATGAGGTCTCTGTCCACTCCACCAATGACACCGACTAGAATGGGCTCCAACAGCCTCCTCCTCCACAGGCCAATGCATCTCCGATCTCGAACCCCACAACGGATTAGTGAACTGGAGCTCCTTCGACCATCCAATCACTAGACCCGGAACTCCTCACAGCCATCACTGAGGCGGTCGCCTAAAACCTTAGGTGCCCTCTTGCAGAGAATTTGAGAGGCGTTGTCCAAGGCACCGTCACCACTCCAGCCTAGCAGCGGGTGGCAGACCCACCAGCTCTGCCTCCCCACACCGTTGATTCTCGCCCTTCTACGCATACTCCGCAGTCCTCTGACTCAACTTACGTCCCCGTGTTGGATGACCTAGTGAGGAGGGTCGCCCAAATACAAAAGGGTGAACGCGAAGTCTGGGCAGGTGGTCCAACCCCAAGCGCTTTATTATTGATCACTTGTGGACTCAGCCTTTCACTCCGAGGATCTTGGCGGCCCCACTCTCATAGCAATTACGCCAGCCCAAGCTGGACTCTTATGATGGACTCAAGGATCTTGACGTCCATCTCCAGTGATTCATCTATGCAATGGCCCTTCCCAGAGCAGACGATAGGATGATGTGCCATGCATTTAGCTTCACCCTGACAAGCGCACCCTCCACCTAGTTTGGCAACCTACGAGGGAAGCAATTCGTCTCCTTCGCCTTCTCCACCCAATATGTGGGTTCCAAGCCGACTCCCAAGACGTCGAGGCACCTGTTGAAAGTATGCCAACGCAAGGACAAGCTCCTCCGCAACTTCGTCGAACGCTTCCAAGCGGAAGCAGTCCAGATTCCAAACCTCAACGAGAAGACCAAACTCATCGCTGCCATATAGGGTCTCCAGTGGGACTCTCGCTTCTTCATTGATGTCAACACCAACCCCCTGCTACCATGGAACAATTTCTTAACCGTGCAACCAGATTCATGCAGGCGGAGGAGATTACTTGCCCTCTCCAGTGGGGGCCGACCACCGACCTAAAAGCCAGGGTTCCCCTGGACAGGACACTCATGGGTCTTCTTCCAAGCACCCCCACTCAAGCTCACAGGGAACTGGGGGAAGATCCTACCCCATGATCCCTCCACTTTGGGAGTCGCCCACCAATATTCTCGACATCCTTGAGAAGCGTTGAGGCCCATACCGAAGGGACAATGAACCCAGAGGGTTTCGGTATTATGGAAGCCTAAACAATGTCATCATTGGCTATGGGATAATGGGAGGGACAGATCCTTAACCTCATAACCGAGGGACTATACTAGAGGGATGGACCCGATGGGTCTAAGCTGAGGGGAGGGACATTACCGATGGAAATTATGCCAGATTGCACTAATTTGAGGGACAGTGGACCCAGAGGGTTCAACACCATAGATTGCCTCAGTAGTTACATCATAGGCGGCGGGGCTGGGACTTCCGGTTCTTACAATACCCATCTCAACGGCAAATCCCTCAAAAGTGTCATTAACCAAACTCACCGTGCATATTGGAAGATCAATCGGCCAAAATAACCATGAGCAGCTACAATATTGTAGGTTTCTTCCTCTTGACCGAATCTGTAACCTTCATTTGCGGATTTGTTTATGTAGTTTCCCTGAAAAAACTAGAAGTTACCAAGGAACCATGCATAGCACTGAATAGGGAGCAGCCGAATACACCAGCTACGCCTAACATGTGAAATGGGTGCATAAGGATATTGTGTTCAGCCTGGAATACAATCATAAAGTTGAAAGTACCAGAAATTCCTAGAGGCATCCCATCAGAAAAACTTCCTTGACCGATTGGATAGATCAAGAGAGTCAGGTCGACGCTGCTGGTTCCACTTGTCACGACTAAAGATCACCCTTGTCGGAAAGCCCCCATATATGTTTCCATGTTTCTTTCTCCCTGTTGATTGGACCTCCCTTTGGACCAAAACTCCCAAATCTCCCCCTTTCCTCAAAATTGATTTCAGAATACTAGAAATTGATCTGGTCTCGACTTCTTTATCGCAGTCAGCCCTATTCTCTGTCTTCACTTCCTTCCCAGTTCAGAAAATTCAACGTGGTTTCTGATTCCTCGCAAATCCTCCCTAAGTCCATTTTTGCACCATCGCCAACTTCGTCGGAGGCCTTCCTTTCGTCGAAAAATGAAACCAACGTCTCCACTTCTTCCTCGCCACTTGCTCTTGAATAAGTGATTCAACCCTTGATCTTTTCCCATAAGAAATCATTACAATCTCGTCCTCTATGCCTCTATTCGTGTCGATGCTAAAAGAAAAGCCTCTCCTTTTCTTCCCCAATTGTCTGATTCGTGTCTCACCCACTCTCCCTACCCATGTTGTCACGACCACCCCGCCCGGTTGCGGAGGCGGAGCCGGTTGCGACCTTCGGAAGCGGAAGCTAGGGCGGAAAGCGCGGAATCGGTACTACCGAAACCCGTTGCGTGCAGTGGTCCCATGACCCGGCCCGCAATAACAGAATGGTCGTACCACGACCTGCAACCTACAGAACACATACATGACAAGTATACAAAACAACTTAACAACCAAACATGCAGTTCATGGAATACCATTCATTACTCATGTCAACCAAATCACCGAATTCATTTCATAAACATACCCAATAGGCAAGTCGGGGCTCCGCCCTCGACTCGGAAGACATACAGAATCAGAACATATTCCATAACATTCACCATATACAACCTTCATGATCTGATATTCATGCATGCAACTACACCTACAGAGCCACCAAAGTAAACCCTAGAATACCTAGGTGCGGAATCAATAAAATCTCTCGCCCAGAAGATTCCCGCACGTAGTACTGCTGCTGCTGCTAAATCATAACCAAAGAGAGAGAAAAGAGTTAGTTAACTGTAAACCCATCAGAACTGAAATCAGATACACCAACCAGAAATCTCTACCGGGACCACCCCTTAACCCGAATAGAACAAAACAGAACAGAACGGGAGTTCCACAAAGGAATTGTCGATACCAGAAAACCAAACAGAAAGAATCGCGGATCTCTAGTCCGTCGGCTGCTTGTCAGGTAGACCTGAAAGGTGGTAAACAGAAAGGGGTGAGTCCTTGGGAGGACCCAGTAAGGGCTGAGGTAAGATACAATTTGCAGATGTCTTCTTGAACCGAACTGCAAAAGCAGAACAAACACAAGCACATATATATATATATATATATATATATATATATATATATATACATACACGTATGAATGTATGCAAAGTCAGAGGTGAGCCGGAACCCATTGTACGCGGTCCAACCGCCAGAATGACCCAAAACGACAGCCCTCTCTAAGAGGTCGAATATACTGAGAACAAAGCAGAGCGAGCGAAGCACGGTGCAGGCGGTTGCGATCCCCAAACTGTCGTAGGGTCACGTAGTATACCGCACTCCCGGTGCGGATATACGTAAAGTGTCGGCACCCTCCAGTGCGGACACACAGAACAGAAGTATCGGCACTCCCGGTGCGGATACGCAGAACAGAATGTCGGCACCCTCAGTGCAGACACTACAGAACAGAACCAAGGAGCACTCGTGGCCTCTAAGACCATCCAGGTCTCGTCACAGAACAGAATCATATAATAATAATGCATATGCAAAACAAAATATAATATACCAAAACATATAAACAGAAATATCAGCACCTAGCGCGGATAAGCAGAACAGCATATAAACCCGTGGCCTCCAAGACCACCCGGGCCTTGAAACAGAACAAGTACAAACATGTACCCTACCATATGACAGGTCCCGGGATCACCGGACCACCGTCCTCAACCCGGAATCCTGCCTCAACTAGACCCGATATACATAAAGTCCCATTCCAGAATGTATAACGAGAGAAGTTGAACCCTTACCTCAGAAATACCGCTCCGCAGCACAAACCCCGGGAAATCCCGGCTCCCGGCCCGAAATGTGACAACTCGCCTTTTAAGGTCCCGCACTAATCCACCACTGCAGAAACAAGCACTTATAGAATCCAATTTCTTGATGATTTCAGCCAAGATTTGAAGAACAAGAAGCTTGATGAACAGTAGAAATGGCGTAAGTGTTGGGAGGAAGAAGAAGAAGAAGAAAAATGATGAAATAGAATTATCTCTTCCCTTATATATTTTCTTCTTTTTCTACATCTTTTTCCATCTTTAATTAGAATTAGCCAAGTGTCCCCTAACACTCACCCTTCCAACCGACTTCAGCCCTTGTCTCTTTCCTATTATTGCTCTCTTAAGGCCAAATTACAACTTTAGTCCCCAAACTCTCCCAAAAGTTACAATTTGACCCAACTGCAATTTCTGAACTCCAATTGGAACAAAAACTGAACACAACCCTCAGAATATCATAACACACACAAAACCTGTTTCCAAAGTCCAGTTTCAAATCACGAGTGTCCTATCGGGCCCGCTGAACCCGCGCAAATCCCGACGTGCGCGTGTGTCGACACTGAACCAAAATCCCGTCATGCCAAAATTCCACAAATATTACCATAAAATCCGTCTTAAAATATAACATACCTCACACCGAAGCCGTCTGGAGAAATCTATCCCGAGCCCCGGGATTCCCGTCCAGAGCCCCGGGAGTCGCCCAGGACCGCACGTCCCGCTCCAGAAAATATACTTGGTAAAAAGATGCAGGACGTTCTCACGATTCCAAATATGCGGACGGTTTCCTTTTCCGAGGTCCCGGGAGTGCTACCGAGCCCGCTGTACGTCCCGAGACAAGTCCCGGCCCCGGAAAAATATTTTCTGCGGAAATGTCCGGGGAACCCACACGACCTCAAAACCCGAAGGATTCCAAAAAATAATGCTCAGATAAATCTCAGGAGTCGTCTGACCGCCCAAAACCGTGACCCGCAGGCCAAAACCGGAGCCCCGGGTCACCCGGGTCACAACCCGTTTGGGGTGACCGTAACACATGTCCCAACCCTGTAACTGTAGGATCTATTTTAGTTCAGGTAAATTACTTCTTCGGTCCTAGCGAAATTTACCTTGTTCATTTTAACCCCAAATAAAATCTAATTTTCATTTAGATCCTCTTTGGTGTTTCCTTCCCTAATACATTTTTGCATGGGAGAGGAATACCTGCTCATGTACAAGTCATCCCAAATAATGATGAACATTCTGCTTTTCCTTCGGACCTTAGTTGCCTCAGTTGGATTGTTCGGCAAGGTCCATTCGGTGAGGTAGTTCTAGTATGGAAGTCTCCAATCGAACGTAATCGCTATTATTTCGAAGCATTGAATGCATGGTTTGTTTCTTTCTTTGTCATATTCGGTCGATTGGGAGAGGGAGTCTGCTTTGGAATTGTGTGCTCTTATGATGTTCTTTGTTTGTAGTTTTTCGAACTGGAAAGCTAACTCTCTTCCTACTTCGGCATACTTTTATGGGTTTGGTTCTTTCAAATGAAATTCTCCACTCATCTTTTGAATGAGTGATTGAGAGTCACTACATGCCCAAAGGCTACGTATCCTGGTCTACTTGTCCACTTGCGGCCCAGCTATTAATGCCTCGTATTCGACCACATGGTTGGTGATCGGGAAGTTAAACTTTATTGCTCTAGTTGCCTGAATCCCCTTTGGCCCTTTTAGAACTAGCCTAGCTTCCCATCTTTTTTATCTCGAAGAACCATCGATATACAGAGTCCACACCGGATCTTCGCTTTCCTCTAGGATGGTGTCTTCGGATTATTGTGGTAATTTTGCTATGAAGTCGGCAAAAGCTTGTACTTTTATGGACTTTCTCGACTGGTATTTGGTCTCATATTACTCGAGCTCAATGCATGTTGTGTGTGCAAACACACACACACATTTCCATGGTATTTTAGCTACAACTACTCATCATTTGAGATTATTTTTGCGATTGTAGATGCTCTTTTGCTTATTATTGGTTGAGATCTTTGCAAGAGCACATATGGGGTGGAATTGGAGCTAAATGTATTAAGATCAAGACTAAAAGGTGTTGGAGCAGCTTGGAGGAGTCCCAAAGCAAGTCAAGGATCAAATGGAGAGGAGAAGATGAAGCAAAGGAGAGGCAGGAGGGCTGCGTGCTCTATGCGCACTCTCTTACGTGCACTCCCTTTCATTTAATACGTGGCACCACTCAAATTCAAATTGATGAGCACGAGAGATGAAATCGAAGGATTTCGAAAGGGTGCTTGAAGATGTTGCGTGCCTTATGCGTGGGACCTGCGCGCCGTCTAGGTGAAGAGTTGAAGCAAGGGTGCTCTATGCATTGAACCTACGAAAGCATTGTGCGCTCTATGTGTGCACACCCCCCGTCAGTAGCAAGGAGAACCTTCGATCCTATTCATTTCAGCTAAATTGTAACACAATTTTATGACACTTTTAACCTTATTTAGCTAGCCTAAGTTGTGCAACATGTCTAGGGGCACTTTGGAACTTTTAATTAGTATAAATAGACATTTTAGTCTAGGTTTTAGAGATGATTTTTGGGGCCTTTTTCAGACCTACGAATTTGAGTAGTACAACAGTCTTTGGGTTCTGGTTCTTCTCCATTCTTGAGGCTTTTAGCCCCTTCAATCCCAGGAGCTTGAGGGATTGAAGGAGGCTCTTGCAGATCTTTGATTATTGGAAGATTCCTCCTCCTCTTTTACTCTCTTCATTGGTGTCTTTGCTTGTTGTCTTTTCTTATTACAACATGTTTAAGAGTGAGTTTAGACCTATGTCTTAGGATCTAGCTTGCTTAGGGATTAAGCTATGAGTTCTCGTGCATAGAGTGATCTAGATATTGATTCCTTAGACCTATGGCATGTTTAGATGAGTGGTTAGTTGGCCCCCCAAAACACACATCACTAGGTGTTCGATTAAATGCTTGAGAGAGCATTCGATTGAACATTGATCCCTGGAGTCGATTGACTTGCACACTACGAGTTAGAGATAGTCGTAGGAGTAAGTTGGTGGCGCAAGTTCAGCGTCGGAAGTCACGCAAGAGCATGACTAGGGACCTCGATATGAGGCTCGGTCCACTCTATTTGAGATGGTGATCGCTTGTCCGAGATGGAAAGCGACCTGAAATTAGAAACTCACTTCTAGACACGCATGAGACTCATAGGACTCCCTCGCTATTTTGATGTAGTATCATGAGTAGAAGTAGGTAGAAGTTGTCTTCTTATAGGAAATAGTGTTTTTAGGGAGGCACCAAGAGGCATCGCCTAGCCTTAGCATGCATGAACACCTCAGGGAACCCTAGAGTTGGAATCCACAAGTCTAAAATCATGCTTAAATGTGCATATCCTGACTCTATCCACCTCATTTAGTTGCATTTTACTTGCACACACTTAGCACACTAATCCAGGAGCGCTCTGATTCACTTGGATTCGATCCCTTACTCAAAGCCCTACACTACAGTTGACAAGTACAAGGGTTGTAAGGTGTTTTATAAATGTATTTGATTAAATGCAAAGCACTAGGTGCGTTGCAAAGGAGGTGAAAACACCATTGATCAAATTGGCGTCGTTTCCGGGGAATCGAGTGTAAGTTCTTAGATGTGTTAGGTGTGTTTGTGGCATATTGCATTGCATGTTCATTCCATGCATTTAGTTTAGTTGCACCACGTTTCTCTTGTTTCACACTACCTTTTAAGTTCTTAATATGTTGAATAAGGTTCAGGGATGTGTTTGATGAGCATTCTTTCTTGAGCTTCAGGTTTAAGGCACTCAATTGAAGGTCTAGGATGTGTTCATCAAGCTTCAAGAAGAGGGTAAATGGACCTATGAATAGAAAAAAGCAGTTAAGAAGTTTTGGGTTCCGCTAAGCCATTGTGCGCTCACCTGCGGGTACTTGCGTGTGTAGTGCCCGCCGTCTAGAGCACTACGCTAAGGAAATCCAGAGCTGAAGAGCTCTTGCGCGCCCAAAGAGTGCACCCAAGAGAGCGTGCATGTGCTGTGCGCCCATTTGCGCACCTTACTTGGGATCGCATCAAGCAGTGCACATCCATGGACAGGACGCCAAACTTCTGCCATTTCTGATGTGAATCTTCCAAGTGATTCAATTGCTCACTTAATAAGGCTTGAAGATCCTAGAGCCCGAATGCCTAAACTTAAGGAGCAAAGTGGAGAGATACAAGAAGATGAAGGAAAGGTAGCTAATGCCTTCAACTTGGGCCATTACAATGCCCAACAAGCTTCCCAACTCATCAATATCACCATTTGGGCTCAAACCAATTCTCAAGCCTAAGATGATGATATAAGCCCAATCCAAGTCAATGCCCATGCCTTCAGCTCTAGGCCTAAAGTTCATCACAACACTTTGGGTCTAGACATGTCCAAATTGGCCCATCACAACGCCAAAGAGGACCATTTTCAAGGGTGTCATACACTTGAAGGGTTCCTTCCACTCCTAGGGTACCCAACACCCAACAGGTGCCATCCAATTCATGTCCACCAACCATGCTTTCAACATACTTCAAATAACTTCTTGGTGAACTCTTCAAAGTGTCCTACAATCGTAGGGTACCCCTGCCCTACACAAGACCAAGGTGCCCTGCATGTTTTACTAGTATTAAAGGCCACTTTTATGGCAAGACCAAGTCTTGATGGTGTCCAAACATCCATTAACAACATAAAAGGAGTTCTAGACGTTGGTCATCAATGCTTTATCATAAATGGCATCCAAACATTTAAGGAGTAAGCTGTTGGAGCATTATTAGCTCATAAATAGGTTAATTGCACTCTAAATGCTTTTCAATCTGATTTTTTTGGATGTCTAGGGCTATTAAATAGCCATAAAGGAGCCATGAAGATGAGAGAGGCGTTAAGCATTGATTTGATAGCTGGCCATTTAAAAAGGGTAAAGTACACGTACAGTCTCTTAGCTTTGATGTGTGTCATATTTTGGTCATGTTTTAGGTATTCGTCTCAAATTAGTCCCTCTACTTTGAATTCGTTTCAAATTGGTCATTTCATTACAGTTTCTGTTAAGTTTTATGTTATCACTATGCATTTACTTAAATGCCCCTGTCCAAATTTCAATTTGACCCTTATATTTTCTTAATCTTACAGTTTAACCCTACTTGATTATTTCCTCCTTGATTCTTCTTCTTCAACCTCATCATCTTCCTCCGCCACTCTCGATGTCCTCGCCATATCTACAACATCACTCCGACCACTATCAAGCTTGTATTTGGGGCTTGCAACAACAGATTCAACGTTTTGTAGATGAGTTCCAGTTGTGATTTTGAGCAAGGGATGGTGTGGATCGAGAGTGGGAGGACGGATTCAACTCTGAAATTTGCTAGAGAAGAATGAAGCTTTGAAGATTGATGGTTTCTGGCGGAGTGGAGCTCGGTGATGGCAGAACGGCCTTCAGAATCGATGGTAGATGCAATTACAGGCTAGTGGTTCGATTTGGACGATTCAAAATCAATATTCAAAAAAGGGGAAACTTAGGAGATTCAGTGTCGATCTAGTGAAGAAGAAGATTGACAGCCACGTCTTTGTTGTCCTTCCGTTGTTCCCGTCTGCCGTTGTTGTCGCAAGACGTGGCGTCGATCTCAGAGATTCAGATTCGATCTCATAGATTGATGGCAACGGAGGGATGAGTTTGAGATCGGAACACCCGCCGTCTTCCGTTGTTGCCGTGAACTCCTATGTATCCGATAGCAACCACCGCCGAAGGTTAGACTCGAATTATAGCAGCAGGAGGCGAGGACTTGTCGGATTCGGTTCCAAATTCAGATTTTCAGGAGGAAGATAATTGATCTCAGATTCGCGCTCCTCCTCTGCCTCACTACAACACCAGAGTCCAGACGCCGGTTGCACTCCTGCCTGCCACAGCGGCATCGACGACGACGATAGCGGTGGCCATGGAGGAACTAGTGAGGAAGGCCGATGAAGTTGATGATGATGAGGCAGGACATGTGCAACAGGAGCTTTAAAAGTAGGGAGGGAGTTAAAAAGGAGGGTTTATAGTTTGGGTTTAAAGTAAACATTTATTAAAAGTTCAGTGATCAGATTTCAATTAAAAGTGTAAATAAGCTAATATAGAAGGGGTAATTACGTAAAAATAGCGTAGATAACAGAAGATCTAATGAAAAATCTAACAGAAGGGCCGGTTTGGGCAAATATTAAAGCAAATGGACTAATTTGAGGCGTATTCCTAAAACAGAACCAAACTAGTACACGCATCAAAACTAAGGGATTGTACGTGCACTTTACCCCATTTAATAATATAGCTGTTGGTGCCTTAATTGGCATCTAAATGGGCTTTTTCTTCTCCAAAGCTTCTAGAATCAAATGGGCATGATTATTTCAGTTTCTAACAGCCATAAGGAGATAAGAGGCGTTTGAAATCAATGCTAGAGATGTTGGACCTTTATTGGAGGCTTTATGGAGCATTTGGAGCCATAATGTGGTGTTTTAAGGGCTTGTTTTGCCTTAAACTCATTCCATCCGAATTCTTTTCTTTTCCTAAGATATTTTTACATCATAATAGCCTAGAATAAGTGTGTTTTATGGTTATAGACGTTGTGTCATTAGTATTTGCATTTACCTCTTTCATTAGGCAATTTAAGTGGAGGAAATGTCTAGTTTAATAGCCTAAGTTAATGTGTGCTATTGTGAGCCTTCCTTAGCCTATAAAAGGAGGCAAGCCACGCCATTTGTAGGGAACATATTAACCATTTTAGAAAAAAAACATTTTCCAACTTTGAGAGTGATTCTCTTGTTGATCTAACTTCAGTCTTCTCACTTGAAGAAGAAGGTGTTGGATCCATCTTCACCCTCATTTTTGGCATGAAAGGCTTGCTTTTTCTTTAACATTCAAAGTATCAAGAAAGAGGAGTCGCTAAGGCAAAACACCATTTTTACTTGGGCAAAGATCCAAGGGGAGTTGGCAGCCATATCTATCCTTTTTCAAGCTTCCGCAATCTGATTTTCATCCATTCTATCAAGTGTGCTCCTTTGTTGGGCTAGATCAAGTGTGAGGTATTTTTGGCCTTAAGGAAACACATCAATTGGTATCAGAGCAATCTGGTATCACATCAATTGGTATCAGAGCAATCTGGTTACACATCAATTTCACCCCACTTTCAGTAACCTCTAAACCATCTCTCACTTCACTTATTCATCACTTTTTTAGCACAAGACATGCTTTGTATGGCTCTAAACTTAAACTTGTTCTTGAACTTGAATGACAAATTAGAGACTTGTATGCTAGGAATGCCTGTCTTGTGACTTGTTAGTCTTTCATGATTGTAGCATGATGTTGTGATGATGAGAAAAATTCTCCGATTGTTGATTCTGACTATGATTCATTTTGAGCTTAAACTTTGAGAAATGAGAAGTATGACATCACTTGACCATAACTCATATGCTCTTACTTGTGGATTGGATTGATTACTATGTCATTACTTCTCATACCTTTGGAGCATGTTAGGTTTAGAATGTAGTGCATGTATGTCACTTGTATGCATGATTTAAGATGCTTATCTATTAGATACAAGTGCATACTTTTCTTGTGAGTCTTGTGATTGCTCGTGAGATGTTTATAGACTCTTGCACCGGTATTACTTATTTCTTTTCTGTAGGTGCAACGCTGAGGGAACCTTTGTAACCACCATACCTCCCCAATTTCAAGAGCTCTGGGGCAAGCCTTAGCCTTGCCTAAACTCCATAAGCCATGAGGGGCCTAACTTGGCTCCCGAGGTATTACTTTCTGATTTTCCCCTATCTATTTCCCTCCCATATGCTTGAGACCATACTTTATTTTGGGTTTGGGGGTATTTGTGCATATATCATGCGGTGATCAGTTGGTTTGCCTCTTGATGTGTTTTGTATGTTAAAATCCCAAGCCATGTCTACATTGTCTTTGATGATGCATGATGCTTATTTTGAATAGTTGGTTTATGTATGGAACCTATGTTGGCATTGAAGCATGTGATCAATAAGGTCATAGGATTTTGTTTTTTATTTTTTAAATGGAGAAATTTACCCGATGAAGTGTTGGGCCAAAACTTTTTGATATGTGAGTGTCTATTCTTTGCTGAGAGTATCTTGCCTAATGATTGAGTTAGAACTTGTTTGCTTGAATCTTTTCAAATCCGCATTTTTTGTATGATGAGCCACTTGTCTAAATAGCGAACCAATGCATTAAATCCACTAGATTATCCCCTTTGAGCCTTTAAGCTATTTGTTTCTTATAACCACATCTTAAGCTTTTCCCTTCACTTGTAGCATTCTTTGGTCCTTGTATTTCATGTGCATGTTTTGGTTGGGGTTTAGGTGCTGAATTGTTTAGATGTGTGTGCATTGTGGGTTTGGGGGAAGATGTCTATCATTTTTATGCTAAAAGAGAGTGAAAAATACATCCTTGGTAAATACAAAGTGTGTGCCTAAGACTGTAAATTGTGAAAAGAAACACCAAGTATGAAAAAGGAAAAAACTACGTTATGAGAAAATGGTGCAAGTTTAAAAAAATTTCAAAGGAAGAGGCACTTGTTATCAAATGTTAAATCCAAGGATGGTAAAAAGTGAGGTTGAATGGTATGAACAAAGTGTTCAAAGTTGAGTGTGAGTGAAAACATAGCAAGTGGATTTGGGTTTATTGCTAGATCTTAGTAGCCCATCTTGCATGTTCATTGAAGTCTTAAGCTCCACCTACATATATATAGCCTTCAATTGAATCCCTATCTTACCAAGCCCGGCCTCATTACAACCTTAATGAAAGACCATCTAACTGGTGCAGCATACAACGTCCTTAGGGACTTTAGTGGAGGAGTTAGTGGTCTGTTATCAAGCTTATTGATTGATAGCACTAGGCAAGATCACATGTACACACTCACAACCCTCTTTGATGAGAGAGATAAACACAAAGGGAGTGACCCTCCTCCGTTTACTACGTTAGGAGCAAGATCTGAAAACTTTATTGATCATGTGAGTCTTTGTTGATTTATAGGTTTTGAGCTATAAATTGACTCGAGTATGCATAGGTGAATTGATGAGTTCGAGATTGTAGATGTGTGCATTGTTAGGGACTAGCAACAAATTGACTTGAGTATGCATAGGTGAATTGATGAGTTCGAGATTGTAGATGTGTGCATTGTTAGGGACTAGCAACAGTTTGGGTTTATGGGTGTGTTGTGTGTGCAAACACGCACACATTTCCATGGTATTTTAGCTACAATTGCTCGTCATTTGAGCTTACTTTTACGATTATAGATGCTCTTTTGCTTATTATTGGTTGAGATCTTTGTAGGAGCACATATGAGGTGGACTTAGAGCTAAATATATTAAGATCAAGACTAAAAGGTGTGGGAGCAGCTTGGAGGAAGCCAACAGCAAGTCTAGGATCAAATGGAGAGGAGAAGATGAAGAAAAGGAGAGGCGGGTACTCCAACTCATAGGAGCTGGGAGTAGCTTGGCTTTAGCTCATCTCAGTTAAAAGTAGCTAAATGCAGCTCAAAGTTAGTTTACTACAACTAAAAGTAGTTGTGGTTAGCTCCCACCAGCTCAAGTTAGTTAAATGCAACTAATTTCAACTCATTTGAGCTAGTCTTGAAGGAGAGGAATCAATTATGGCACCATTTATCAAAGTAGGGATATTTTGATAAAATTGCAGTAATGAGCTTAAAGGAGCTCGATTATGTGTCATGGAAATATTTGGAACTACTTTGTGTAATTTCAACCTCATTTAGTTGTAACAATCACTTTTGGCATCTTTTATCAATGTAGGGGTATTTTGGTAAAAAGGATGCATTTATGGTACAAGGTGTATGCACCTTGCACCATGAGATAATTCTATTGATGGTTACATGTGATAATGACACCATTATGGAGGGAATTATGAAGGATTAATATCCATTAATCATATTTAAAGTGAATGTTACAAAGAGTTATGAAGGTAACAAATGCACATTAAGGTAAAAATTAAAGGTGGCCTTAGTGTGTGTATTTACACCTTTTACAACCCTCTCCATCTATAAATAGGTGAGAAGGGCAGCCATTTGTGGCCATCCTTGAACACCTTATTCTTCATCTTCTTCTCCTTCACTTCTCTCAAATTGGTGGCCGAATTCTTGCAAGTTCTTGGAGCATTAAGGGTGGAATCATTTGTGCCCTTCAACACAACAACTTCAAGGTGCAACCATCACATCCGCCCTCTCCTCTTCTCCTTGGTGTTCTAGGCCACCACTTCTCCACTCCATTGGTGTTCATCTTCAAGCTTCAAGCTTTAAGGAAGGAGCAAACGTAAGGAAGGAGCAAGGATTAAAAATCCTTAAGCGGTTTTTTCATTGGTGCAAGGTAAACATCTTCTCCTCTTAATATCATGTTTAAGTCTTCATCTTCATGCTCCCTCTTGCTGGATTTATTAGTTTCATGGCATGATTTGATAAAAATATATCATGCTTCTTATGAAAGAAACCGTGAATGTATGTTGTATTAAATGGAGCATTACACTTGTTTGAGAAAGATCCATGTAAAAAGCGTGAATAAGGACCTCTAAAATCTTCAAAGCAATTGGTGATGATCAATTAGTGCCTTAATCATCAAATTATGTCATTTGTTGACTATATCTTCCTTGATATGAAGGTACTAACCCTTTAAAAGACCACTTCGGGCACATGTTGCTATTTCTTCCATCCACAAGGGTTGGGTGAATATAATGTGGAACGGGAATCATGATGGCCAAAGGTGGCTCTAGGAAAGGGCAAGAGATGGCATTCTATCTTGAAGAAGTTCAAGATGATGTACTTCAACCAAAGGAAAGGGACACTTTGCAAGTGATTGCAAAGATCCACCTTAGGGTACATAGTATATTCTACCCAATTTTACATGTCGTAACATGTAAAGAAAAGACTTGGTTTGACAGATAAGTTTTGTTTCTTGGTCTATAAATACAAGTGAGTAAAGCATGTTTCAGTGGAAACAATGCAAAAAAGGAGGGGTAAAAGAAGGCATATGAACATAAAGGTTCTTATGAATATTGGATGTTTGCATCCAATGCATGTACCAAAAACATTTGATGAAACTTGTTTTGATCAAGTTGATTGTTGAAGTATGATTATAGTCGCATCTCTTTGATGATGATATTTATATCATTAAAGTAAATTACTAAGTGTTTCTTGTTTAGTTTTACAAAGGATAGTGACCCAATATACATTTTGTTGCAACTCCTAGTTAGATTGTGATCAAGGTCACAATAGAATTGGCATTGAAGGTTGGGTCACATTGGTCAAGATGGAATGAATGAACTTGCCAGAAGTGGCATGTTGAGTGCTTGACTAGAAGGTTGTGAATAAACTAGCTATACGTGGCTGTTGGGTTCATTCACCTTAGTAACCTTACCAAGTTGTCAAACATACCGAGAAGGCAAGACCACTAGGATGCCCCTTGGGGCAAGTGACTAGGAGTAGTAAGGTACTATGTTTAGTGCACTCGAACCTGTGTGGACAAATGAGCATAGAATCCAAGAGAAGATTCATATATTTATCACATACTTGTCACGACCACCCCGCCCGGTTGCGGAGGCGGAGTCGGCCGCGACGTACGGAAGCGGAAGCTACGGCGGAAAGCGCGGTAACGGTACTACCGAAACCCGCTGCGTGCAGTGGTCCCATGACCCGGCCCGCGGTAACAGAATGGTCGTACTACGACCCGCAACCTACAAAACACATACATGGCAAGTATACAAAACAACTTAACAACCAAGCATGCAGTTCATGGAAATCCATTCATTACTCATGATAACCAAATCCCTGATACCATTTCATATACATAACCAATATAGGCAAGTCGGGGCTCCGCCCTGGACTCAGAAGACAGATACAGAGTCATCACATATTCCAGAACATACGTCATATACAACGTCATGATTCGATATGCATGCAACTACAGCTACAGAGCCACCAACATACACCCTAGAATACCTAGGTGCGGAACCAGGAAAACCTCTCGCCCAGAAGATTCACGCACGAGGTACTGCTGCTGCTGCTAAAGCACAACCAAAGAGAGGAGAGTTAGATTACTAGGTGTCATCACGAAATCGCTCCGTTCACTTTTTTTTTTGCTATTGTGGCAAGGCTCCCGTATTAGTATATAATAATAGATATTTTTGAAAAGTATAATTATAAAATGGATAAATCAAATTAACATTTGTTTTCAATAAATTTGAATTAACATTTCAAAATACTAAAATATTAAAGTATAAACTTAATGTTAAACATTTGTATAATAGAATAAAAGGTAATTTTGTCACTGAAGTTTACGAAATCTTTTAATTTGCCAGTGAAGTTCATTTTCAAGAGAGAATGTCACCAATATTTTATTTCATGAGTAAATTTGCCACTAGACGTTAAGTTATTATAGTTTGTAGTGAGATGCGCTTATGTGGCATGCTACTAGACGATTACGTGGACATTGATTATACGTTTTTGTAGGGTTAAAGTTTCAATTTCACTTAAAATTTTTAAAACTAACAATTAAACCTTGAAATTGTGACAATTTTTGAGGTGAAATTAAAAATTAACCCTAAAAAATTTATAGTGGATGTCCACGTAATCGCCCAATGACATGTCATATAAACACATTTCACTGTCAGCTAGGACAACTTAACGTCCAATGACAAAATTACCCTTTAAACCCAAGTGCCGAATCAGTCTAACCCTAACTCTTAGACCAAACAAGTAAAACAACTAAAACCCTAAGGACTGCCGCCTTGTCGACCGCGACTCTCTGAATTCTCTCGCGACCAAGGTTCAGGCGTCCAGCTCAAACGACAGCCGGCCGCCCGCCCTGTGTCCTCGTCGAAGCTCCACGCCGCCGCGGGACCACCACTCCACTCCACCTCTGCAGGTAATAGAATTAAAGATGCAGGATGTTTTGTTTTGCTTTCTTCTGCATCCAACTACTATCATTTTGTGACTTGGATATGCCCATGTTTTTGGTTGTATGCTGTAGAGGATAGAGTTTCTGTCAGTTACTTAGTTAACTTATCTTCATTACCTCATTTTTTAGAACTCGTTTGAGATTATTAAGCCAATGGCGAACAAAGGTATAGCTCAGTCATCTGTATGTGAGGCTTCAATGGAGGAATCAAGCAAAATGGAGGAAGCCAATAAGAATAAAGTCCCGGTTCTTTCATGGATGAGAAGCCCGGTGGACTTGAGCCTCTTCAGAGACTGCCCTCTTGATCTTCTCCCTCGTCTTGATCCCAGGTTTGGTTTCCGCCTTCCGGGCCTTCTGAAATCTCCAGCTTTGCTTGGTCCTTTCAAGTCAAGTTCAACACTGAATTCCTTTATTTTGATAGGTTGAGGATGGCTCTGCGGACTACTGGCTTCTCATCGCTCTTTCCTGTCCAAGTTGCCGTTTGGCAGGAGACCGTCGGGCCGGGTTCGTTCCAGAGAGATCTCTGCATCAATTCACCGACGGGAAGTGGGAAAACCTTGGCGTACGCGTTGCCTATAGTGCAGGCGCTGTCCACTCGTGCTGTCAAATTGCTGCGTGCTTTAGTAGTTTTGCCTACTCGAGATTTAGCTCTTCAGGTTCTTGTTCCGTCTTTGGAATAGATTCGTCTTTCTATATCATATTAGTGTCATATGTTAACATGCTAGGGTTGTGTTGCTTTGTCCAGGTTAAGGAAGTTTTCTCAGCCATTGCACCGGCTGTGGGGCTATCTGTCGGTTTGGCGGTGGGTCAATCTTCAATTTCTGATGAAATCTCGGAGCTTATTAAGAAACCGAATATGGATGCTGGCATCTGTTATGGGTCATATGACCTTGAAGAAATTATGCGAGGACCACAGAGTGCTGTTGATATATTGGTGGCGACCCCCGGAAGGCTTATGGATCACATTAACAATACCGAAGGTTTCACGCTTGAGCATCTACATTACCTTGTAAGCCTAAGAATTTACTTATATCTCACTCCTGGTACATGTGTATGGTAGAAACGTTAATCTATTCATCCTGATTACATGTGCTTGTCTGTGTGTGGACTTGAGAGAACTACAAAGAGGGTTATGCTCATGGTGGTGTACCTTAACTTTTTTGCCAACATTGTTGAAGTAACATAGCCACGCTCTGTAACTGTACTTGTGAACTGGATGAAGTTGATCCTTTTCTGGAATTGTGGTGATCTTTTTTGTCTTTTGTGTTAGTACCTCTGACACAAATATGCTGTGTGTCTTGGTTCCAGGTGGTTGATGAAACAGATCGATTGCTAAGGGAGTCGTACCAGGCATGGCTACCGACAGTGCTTAAATGTACAAGCTCTGATGATGTGGGCCTCTATCCTTTTGGCAATGCTTTTATTCCAACTGTTCTTGGTACTTTAAAAACCATTAGGAGATCGTGAGTTCCTTATTAATTTACCTTTCCTTCTTTATTTATTTAGCTTTTACTTTACTTGATAATGCTGTGCCCCATTTTTTGTTTTAGTTTGAAGTATCAATTGCTTAGTGATCCAGAAGTGGTTCCGTGTACTCTTGGGGTCATGATTTATAGAACATATAAAGTCTAGTTTTTGTTTATTTGTAACCTTATGGATTGCCAAGATATGTAGCCCCAGGTAAGGCCAAAGATTTAAAGAACACAGATTATTTGTAGAAAACTATCAATAACTAGACTTGAAAATGTGCCTTCTATTTTCTGTTCTCCAAGAAGCATGTCAGCAAACATGTCTGAAGAGTTGAAGCCTGGTTATTCTAACCTTTGGTCTGCATGCTCAATTGTAAAAAGAATCTTAAAATCTCAAGTTGATGATTCTCGATAAACCACAGCATCATGTTGCATGAGATATGGTCTACTTAGCCCTAAATTTGTACAACTCGATGCAGTGGTACTGAGAGGGGTTTTAAAGGTAAGCCTTACCCGAGGCTAGTGAAAATGGTCTTATCAGCCACGTTGACTCAAGATCCAAGCAAGCTAGCACAGCTTAATCTGCATCACCCTTTGCTGTTAACAACTGGGAAAAGGCGTTACCAGCTTCCAGAAAAGTTGCAATCATACAAACTGGTAGCATATGGTTACATGCAACTTCATTTGTGCTGGTTGATTTGTTCTCTAATGGAATATATTTTGCTATACAGATCTGTGAGTCAAACTTGAGGCCTCTTTATTTGGTTGCACTTCTACAAGATCTAGGAGAGGAGAAGTGCATCATTTTCACATCCTCCACCAAATCAACACATCGCTTGTGTACTTTGCTAAAACTTTTTGACGAGTTGAAAGGAAAAATCAAGGAGTATTCTGGTCTTCGTCGCCAGTCAGTGAGAAGGTAAAGCTGCCTTAGTTTTTCCTTTTTCGTACCCTTATAGTATATGGTCATTACCAATTTTATGTCGCTCCATTTTTGCAGCAACTTGTGTTTTACAGCCATTTTTTGTTATTTTCTCTTTAAAATTTTAAGATGTTTTTTTTTGTTAATTTCTTTAAACCATCGACAATTTTCTATTGTATGCTTTAAATTTAATACGACACTGCTGGTATAGAGAATATGAGAAGATGATTGATAGAGGAAAATCTGACTTGATGCACACATGTAATAAAGAAACTGAAGCTACAATTTAACAAAGAAGTGAAAGATTACTAGAAACCACATAGGATATATACTACTTCCTCCGTCCCACAAAAGTTGAACCGTATCCCTTTTCGGGCTATCCTAGGAAAATTGAAACGTTTCTTAAAGAATTCTTTTAACAGCACTTTTACCTTATTACCTTAAATTTCCCTTCTCCTCTTAGAAAGTTATTTTGTCTTATATGTCAGCTTTACTTTATTACCCTCAAGTCTTCAAAACTCCTTAATCTTTGTGCTCAGTCAAATGTTTCATGTTTTGTGGACAAAGGGAGTATATGATATACACAGTTAACAGAATAGATATCTAGCTGAATCACGTGATAATAAAGTAATCAAAATATTAGGTTTTTTATAGTGTTATCCAGATTTCCCTGTTTCTCATTAGCTGGTAGATGTTCAGAATCTGAAATGAATGCTACTGATGTTTTTCAGTACAATCTATTGAATGATTTGTCTAACTGCTTCAGTTTCCTCTTAAAAGTTTTACGACTTGAATCGGTTCCCAGTAATAGTTAGTGCATACTGGGCCTCGCTGAGTCAAGATAATAAACAGTTGATCTTGTGGAAGGGATAGTAAATGGGCGTTTAACCTTCTTAAAAAACAAAAAGGGTCCTTGTTTCAGTACTTTCTCAAAGCCTTTCTCTTTTAAATTCAATGGACATGAAAGTTTTCTGCTCAGTGGAGTTCACATAACATTCACAGGACCTTGTTAACCATAAGACTTGGTGATCTTTGAATCAGACAACATGAGGTACAATTTATCTTTTTGGAAAGAAGTTGGCAATTTGCTATTTTTTCCGCTATTTCAAAAAACATCCTTAGTTTGAAAAATCATATTTCTTGGCCTTTTCTTTTCAAGTTAGACGAAAAGCTTTTGCCTCACTGGAGTTCAACAATTATTTAGACTGCATCTTCCATAAGTGTTGCTTGTAAAGACAGTTGATTGTATGTTAGATCTTGAGGTGTGTAAATTTTTGTAAGAAAATGAACTGCAATGCAAGTTCAGTAAAATATAGTGTGGTGAAGTATCTTATTAGAGAATTCTCTTTCTCTCTGGTTGATTACTTGCTGTTGATAAGATTACTTTTGCTAACAGCAAGACACTTAAGGCATTTCGTGAGGGTAAGGTTCAAGTACTTGTTGCTTCTGATGCAATGACCCGTGGAATGGATGTTGAAGGGGTGAGAAATGTGATTAACTACGACATGCCTACTTACATAAAGACTTATATTCATCGAGCTGGTAGGACTGCACGAGCAGGACTAGCTGGACGTTGCTTTACCTTGTTACGCAAACATGAGGTAGATTGACATCTCATGGCTTCCTTTATCCCTTTTTCATTTATTGTAATTGGAGAAATGACAGTGGTTGCTATTAATCGCTTTAGAAGTCCAGATACACCGCAATTCATTTATGGTAAGTTCAGCATAAGTGCCTGCTTGAGGCAATAAGCCTTACCTCAAGGCTTTTGCAGGTCATCAAAGTGCTTTAGGTTAAATAAGTAGTGTTCATTAAAGAAATTCATGTTTTCCATGACTACTGAGGTCGGTGAAATGCATCAAAGATTCTCCAATCTGACAATTTTTGTGGGATTCTTGAAATATAAGCAGCTTATTTAAATCTACTAAAATAGAAAATGCGTCAAATTAGTAAAAGACTTGGACCAGGTTGTTGAACAAACATCTATTCATAATTCCCATTGTTAAACATGTTACCGGTTTTCTGCTCTAGTCATGGGTTTGTTAGTGTAGATAATTCGAAAGATAACAGGGATTGTGTTTGATTTTAATTGAGAGGTTATTGCCATTGTTTCCGTCATTGGTCTTGCATACTACTACTACTATAAATGTCATCTATTGTGAATTTTTCAGGTTAAGCGCTTCAAAAAACTATTACAAAAAGCTGATAATGAGTTGGTTCCACTTTATTCACTTCCTTCAGGCTCAATTGAGTCTCTATCTACTAATTATAGCTCTGGTAAGTTTTTTACTTTTTTTGTACTTTCAAGGAAATAAAAAGCCTATTTTAATTCTTATCAGATTGTAGTATTTCTTTATTGCCTCGAGATTGTAATTACTACACAATTTTCTTTGTATAATTTTCGTCACTAAGAATGTGCATGTGACATCTGCCTTCTGTTCCTTCCTAATTAAAAAGTATCCTTTATGCTTACACTGCAGTGGTGAAATGATATATAACATTCTGTTCGCTTAAGTTTTACATGGATTACTGCTACATGTATGAGATGGTTTGTACTAAAACCTTGCAAAATAACTTTTACAACTGATTTTACACAAGAAATTCTGAGCTAGCAATTATACATTTTACAAAATTATTTTGTATTAGTATTGAGTACTGTCAGTGCTGCAGTTCAAAGACATGTTGTGTATCTTCTCCAATTTTTGTCAGCTTGTACTGTGGATGTTATGTGACCTGAGATTCTGATGAGTTGAGATGATTGAGCTCTTTTATTGCATTTATAGCCTTGTGTACAAGTGCATGTAATCAGTACCTACTGGGATTAAAGCTGGGGCTGTATCCAGCATGGCCTCTATAATGCTCCTTGGACTGGACCACTAGGCTTTAAATTTGTTCATGGGGAGATCAGTTGCTGGATGAAGAGTAGATGTTGCTTGGAGAAGCAGAATTTGGCCTTGCTCTTGTTTTGATTTTGACTATGTTTCTTACCACTGAATATTGTCATTTTTGTTTTGTACCAGCGCTTGAGAAACTTAAAGAGACGGTTGAGACAGAGGAATCTCGGAAGCGAAAATTTCATTCCAAGTTTTCAAGAATGATAATGGTCAAGGAAGGTGATGGTCTAAAGGAGTGATATAATCTTCATATTACATGGTGTCATTTGTGGGCACACAACAGCAATAAGGTAATCATCGAAGTGTAGTTAGACAAATTTTGTTTGTGCAAGTCTAGACATATTCTCCTTAGAGACAAGGTGTAATTTCTAGTGCAAAAAAATTTGAGGATGCAAGTCTAGACATATTCTGCATAAAGATAGGGTATAGGTTCTAGTGCAAACAAGTATGAGGATCCTAATTTGTCATATATGCTAAAGGAAAATTTTACAGTTGCATGTTCTCGATATAATAAAATTCGTCAACATGTGGGTTATGGAAGGTTTAATAACCTCATAACATAGGATCTTTTGCAATCGACTCCCCCCCCCCCTCCTTCCCTTGAATTCTTGTTTAAATCTTTTTATTGTATATGAATATGTTTGTTGTATTTACTCCCTCCCTCAAATAATTGGCCCGTTTGATTTTTATGTTTCAAGGTTCAATGTTTGACTCAAATCTTTACAAAGAGGAAAAAATTCCCAAAAAATTATATTTAGAGAATGTATGATGCAAACAAATTTGAGGATGAAAGTCTAGACATATTCTGCTTAAAGACAGGGTATAGGTTCTAGTTCAAACAAGCATGAGGATTCTAATTTGTCATATATGCTAAAGGAAAATTTTACAGATGCTTGTTCTCGATATAATATGTTGATGCTTGTTCTCGATATAATAAAATTCGTCAACATGTGGGTTATGGAAGGTTTAATAACCTCATAACATAGGATATTTTGCAATCGGCTCCCCCCCCCATCCCTTGAATTCTTGTTTAAATCTTTTTATTGATATGAATATGTTTGGTGTATTTACTCCCTCCTTCCTCAAATAATTGCCCCGTTTGACTTTTATGTTTCAAGATTTACAAAGAGGAAAAAATTCCCAAAAATTTATATTTAGAGAATGTGTGATGCAATTATAATACACATATGAATTATTTAACTTTAAATCCTAAACATTCGTGAAAACAAAAAGTCATACTTCCTCCGTCCCTGATAAATACTGAAAATTTTCAAATATATATATATGCCATCGGGTCAAGCTTATTTTGGGTTAGGTTGGCTTGTTTAACTCAATTGTTTCGGTTTCGATTCAATACTAAAAATTTTCAATATATATCTAGAAAATTTATACTTCCAAGTTCGGATCACAATAGTTTTCAAATTGGATGTTGCTCAAAACATTTTTGAAAATAGACATTGTTTAAATAAAATCGAAAACAACAAAACAAATTGGAAATCAACATTGTTCCAACAAAATTGGAGATTCCACATTGTTCCAACAACAATTTTGGAAATTGGATATTGCTCCAACAATTTTGGAAATTGGACATTCCTTCTACAAAATTGGAAATAGATCATTGCTCTAAGAAAATTGGAGATTGCATATTATTCAGGTTAATCGGGTTTGGAATTTGGATTCGAGTTAATCGGGTTCGAGTCAGGTCGAGTTCGGGTCATTTTGGGGGTTTGAGTCATTTCGGGTCGGCATCGGGTTGAGCTTATTTTGGGTCAGTACGGGTTTAGGTCATTCAGGTTTCTGGTAGTTGACTTTCTTGGTCAAGCTTATTTCGGGTTAGGTCGGGTTGGGTTCGGGCAGGTTGCTCAGGTCGGGTCTGTCTGTTTTTGACATCCCTACTAGTGCGGCTGTATCAGCCTTAGCAGGACTACAGTTAGAACAATGACCCTTCAGCAGTTTGAGATTATACAAAATTTAGGAGGCCAAAAGCCATTGCGACCCGCAAACTTGGAGATTCCACATTGTTCCAAAAGATTAGAAATTGCACATTGTCAATATGTCACAACAATTTTGGAAATTGGACATTGCTCCAACAATTTTGGAAATTGGATATTCCTCCTACAAAATTGGAAATAGATCATTGCTCTAAGAAAATTGGAGATTGCATATTATTCAGGTTAATCGGGTTTGAGTCGGGTCGGGTTCGGGTCATTTTGTGTTTGAGTCATTTCGGGTTGAGCTTATTTTGGGTCAGTTCGGGTTAAGGTCATTCAGGTTTCGGGTCGTTGACTTTCTTGGTCAACCCGGGTTAGGTCGGGTTGGGTTCGGGCGGGTTGCTCGGGTCGGGTCTGCCTGTTTTTGACATCCCTACCAGTGCGCCTGTATCAGCCTTAGCAGGGCTACAGTTAGAACAATGACTCTTCAACAGTTTGAGATTATACAAAATTTAGGAGGCCAAAATCCATTGCGACCCCCGCCAACTCAAATATAAAACCCATTTCAGGCCTGTGACTGAAAATTGGAAAAAAAAAAAAGGATTATTAAACACTTATGGCAAATAAGAATGGCTTCTATATATATTAGATTCATATGGAAAAAGGGAATAGTTATTTGTTGTTTAGGATTCTTTCCTTCCCCAATTTTGCCGTCAAAGTTATTGCTTTCTCAAATATTACGTGCAAGTTAGTTTAGACTTCTCCTAGATAGTACTAGTAGTTAATACAAATGGTGTTATGAAATTTGGCTTTACAAAGTACTCAGCCCTAACCACAGTCCTTCAATCTTTAAAGGTACACCCTCCATCCTAGCAAATGTGATTCATTTTATTAGACATGGAGATTAAGGAGTGTTGTTTGACTGAAGAACATTACAAGTTTACCTCTAAATATCAGTTGGCAATAAAAGTTACAGTGACACCTGCAGTCTCCAACCTTTTGTCCACCTGGAAAACTTACCCTGAGCAAATTCACGGTGGTTTTGGTGGCTGTGGACTTAAATTTACATATCACTGTCACCGCTGCCACACCCTGCCATTATCAGTTATTATTAACAGAAAAAGGAAGTTTTACTGATGTCGGTGTGGAGGAACTTGAGATCGGAGAGGATGCAAGTGAGATTCTTGAAGCTCGTGGGGGTGAGTGTGATGGTCCAGAAGGCGTAGCCATTGAGGGGTTTGAGAATGTTGTATAAGAAGGCTCATGTAGCCAATCAGATTGCCTTGAGAAAGAAGAAGCTTCGGTAGAAGCAGCCAGGGATGCAGATGCAGCAGATCTAGGTTCAAAGATTAAATTTGCCACCGTACTGTTTTTAGGCAAAGGGAGGTTGATAAAGTAAGTGTTGTGAAACATTTCCCTAAACAAGAAACTTATCTGTTTTCTAGGTACGACATGTGAAGGAAAAACGTATCAGATTTTCTGTTTTCTAGGTACATAAGTTTGGAGCATTTGATATGTCCAAATAATATTTAGTGCTTGGTTGAATAGATTTGAGGACCTACCGTCTGTCTTTCACCAATCTAAAACTAAACCTTATGTCATATGTTCTCATACTAGTATGTGCTGTATATTAATTGGATCAATTAATTGCTTCACTAAGTTTAAGCTTGTTATTTACACTGGAAATCTCCATTGCAGCATAACTTACTTCTGCTACATAAATTTGCAGAGAATTGGTTACTAAACTAATCCTTCAGAATCAGAGTGCTGAAATACAGAATGCCATAAATTTTGAACAGAAGAGTGCATCAAAGACCAGGTTTTCTACATAAAGATCGTGAAGCGACTCCATCATTCAGTTTGAAAACTAAACTCCTTCTACTACATTAGGATCGCTATTGTCAAAAAGCAGTCACTCTACTCATCGAAGGTTGAGAAAGAACTTCGCCTCCTTGTGAGGAAATACCTATCAGACCCACATGCGTGGAGGCAAGCAGCAGCAATAACAGCCGAAGAAGACGCTGAAACAGAAGCAGGAGAAGAGTTTGAACTCCTTGAAGATGGAGAAAGGGCAGAATTGCTAATGCAACTGTTCTCTCTCTCTTCTTCTACGATTGTATCCAACACGGTTTTTGTTCTTTGCCTCATGACACTAATGATCTGCGGAGGCGCAACTTCCATGACGAACCTTGCAATGCGGGAATTCGCCATTTTCTAACTTTACAGGAGAAACTCCAGATAAAGTATTGAAACCTGAAAGACCTCAGCAGGGAAGAGAATGGCTGTAGAGCTTCACTTTGGATGCACTTAAGGTATGCTGTAAGTGGTATTTGTAGGGGTGTCTTACGGATTTAGATTGAGCATGTGGTCCTACTCCTAATCAATAATCTAATTACTGATCATGGTAAAAATTAACATCTAGTGCCTCCACTTGCTTTTGACATTAATTAGTTTTTGTTTGATGTTTGCAGTCTGATAGCTACCTTGCTGTGGGGTCGTTACGTGTTCACGTGTCAAACAGTTGTTGGATAATTAAGATCTGTTTATGCTAACATAATTGACTTACCAACTAGCTTCCAGATTTTCACTTTTCCGTTGTTAACCGGTAACAGCCCGTTGCATGCCACCTGTACGCTTGGTTTTTCTTACCTGTTTCATATGGAGGTGTTTTTGTGTGGTGCAAAATGAAACCAGGAATTTTCTTAGTTGGTACTCGAGACTTGTTCGTGTTCAAGGATGGTACATTTGCGGTGCTGCTAGTTTTATCTGGTGCCTAAAAGCACCATAAATTCTCATCCTAAAAATTGATATATTTTCTATTAAAGAAACATTTTAATACCACTTTCATCTTTTTGTTCTTAGTTACTCTTTTCAGCAAAAAAGTTATTTTTATCTGTCAAATACCCATCTGTCCTCAAAAAAGTTACTCCATCTGAACTCAAATACCAGCTCATTTTTAATATTATTTTACGGTATTTAATCTATAATTTTTTCTATAAATAATTAGACATTTAAAATTAAATAATTTATATGCATATTATATTTTATAATATAAGTTTTTTAAATATATTTTTTTGGAATATTTTTTCGTTATTTATCTTTATAAAAAATTGAGTCAAATATTGAACTTTGAAATATCAAAGTCAAATGGGTTAATTATTTGAGGACAATATCAATTGATCAATCAAGTGAGTTTTAATCCCAACTCGATAAGGTCGTCTTCATGAAACTTGTGTTTTCATTCTGCGCTATTTATAGCGGATCAATTATTTGTGGAGGGAGAAAGTTAGAAATTGTACTTTATTTTCACGAAATCTTTATTGCTTATCAATCCCCGTGTTGGATTATTCTCTTGGCTGAATTGTATGTGATTGAGCTTTGATGGATTTTTATCCAGATATTCAGTTCATCATCCAAATTTTTCAAAAAAAATTCAACTTTCTCAATCCCAATACATTTAACAACCTTAAATTTATCATTTTTTCATAAAATAATATTTTTTAAAAAAATTTTCCTACTAAGACACATTTTATCCATCAATCAGAACACATTTTTCCAAATTTCACATTTTCCAAATTTCCTGAAATAGATTTCTCAAGTACGCTGACCTGAACATTAATCTAATTTGAATGGCGGCTTCTGGTCGTTATGGCGAAAAGGTGTACCTCAGGCCACCCACTAAGCCAGGTCAGGCCACCCACTAGGCCAGGTCAGTTGTCCTATGAGGTCCATCAAAGTCCGTTTCTCAGAAATTTCCTGAGAAGTCGGGGCTGCTAATAATCATCACTCATTCTGGGATTCTAGTTTAAACAGCTACCTGATCACGTTTTAGATGTGCGTTTATTGCATGAAACCCAAACTAGAGGAACTTCTAAACATTATTTTTGTTTTGGCACATGTTAGATCCTGAAATAAACTAACAAGAAATTACAACCCAATAAATCAGGCAAAGTGCTAACAAAATTATACTCCCTATTTAAATTGGTAAATGGTAAAGGAGTGTTTCTAATTTTGAAATATCTTTTTTAGATTTTTTTTTAAAAAAGTATTAATGGTAATGAGAATTTGAATAATACTCCATATCATGGGACGGTTAGAGTAGTTTAAGCCTTTTGTCTGCATCACAAAGTCTACCCTCTTATGCACGGTACTAACAAGCCCTCACGCGGAGGCGTGGAGCCCACGTAAGTAAGCAAGCAAGACTAATCTTCTTCTCTGCTACAACCATTTGTTGGAAATTTCCCATGTGATAGCATTCTTCAGCCGCATGCAAAATATGCTACTAGCACCACCATAAACGGCCGACGCCACCAGCGTGTTTTTTTTTTTGATGAGTGCCACCAGCGTTTAAATGACTGGTTGAAGTAACAATTGGGTATAACAGGTTCAAGGAAATGTTAACAACAGTAAGTAATTTGGACAATTAGTTGTACAATCCTTTATTAAGATAGTATTACTATGTGATCAATCTTTAGAACCAAAAGATAAGTTGATCAGGGTTGTGCTCAGGAAGTTTTTGCTGTAAATATAAGTTTATGATGTTGAAAGAAGAATGAGATTTTTGTGATACACCTTTTTTTTTTTGAGGGAATGTTATTTTCGAAATTTTTGTGAGGATATCTTAATCCTTGTCCGAGAGTTTCCCTGATAAAAATATTTCCATTTTGATGTTCTTGAATCATTGAAGTTCGAGCTTTTGAATATTGGGGATTTGATTTGTCCCCCTTTTGATTTCCCGAACCATTAAGGTTCGAGCTTTTGAATATTGGGGACTTGATTAGTCCCCCTTTTGATTTCCCAAACCACAAAGGTTCAAGCTTTTGAATATACCCGGAGACAGATTGTTGAGCGGAATCCCCACATGGATCTCTTCGGGCTAGATAGTACTGACGAACGTCCAGTGGATTCATCTTGGTGCGGACAGGAATTTTTGAAGGCCCAGGAGCCAGTTCACCCTAGCGAGTTTAGTTTTTCTTAGTTTTTTTTTATTTCTTTTGTACAGTCCTTCGGGACTCATGAAAGTAATCCTCCGGGCCCATTTTAATGAATCCTAGTTTCCAAGTGTTTGATACTTTGTTTATAGATGTTCGGTCATGAGACCTACATCCTCTTCTCTGATGTATCTATGAGTTTATTAGGCCAACTTCGAATTACATGTAGTATTTTCTAAGTACTTCAGAATGGTATGAGTTTGCTAACTCTTTACCTTCGGGATCTAACAATTTATACATGCCTTTCCTTTCTTCAGCAATCACCTTAAATGGGTCTTCTCAGTTCGGGGCGAAAGCACCCTCTTTTGGTCTTCTGGAGCCTAACTTGGTTTGTCTTAGAACCAGGTCTCCAACCTTGATACCTTTTGTCTTAACTTTTGAATTTTCCGAAACTGCAGTCCTTTGCTAAAACGCTTTTCTTTGAAGTTCAGCTTCTTCCCTTCTTCCTTTGAGGAAATCTAAATTCGTCCTTAGGCCTTGTTCGTTTGCATTTTCTTCAAAGACTTCTGTCCGAAGAGATGGATTAGTTACTTCAATTGGGATGAGTGCTTCGGTCCCATAGCGCCAAGGAAAATGGGGTCTCTCCGGTTGACCTTCGAGGTGTAGTTCGGTAACTCCATAAGACATGTAGAAGCTCTCCGGCCCATTTTCCCTTCATGTTTCCGAGCATCTTCTTCAGTCCTTCTTTCAACGTTCGGTTTAATACTTTAACTTGTCCATTGCTCTGTGGATGGGCGACCGGTGCAAAGTGGAGTTTGATCCCGAATTCTTCAGCGAAGTCTTGGAATCATCCATCGGTGAATTGAGTCTCGTTGTCAGCTACAAGTACTTTCGGGCACCCGAACCTGCAAATGATGTTCTTTCAAACAAACTTCTTAGCGTTCTTCAGCCGTTATAGACGCCAATGGTTCGGCTTCAATCCATTTCGTAAAGTAGTCTACGGCTACTACACAGTACTTCAGTCCTCCGGGAGCTATTGGTAGTGCTTCAATTAAGTCAATACCCCCGATGACGAAGGGTATTAGATAATCCTCCGGGATGTTACATACTTCGAGAGGACTCTTTGTATTCGGGCATGTTCTTGACACTTCTTACATTTGTTGACCAATTTTGTGGCATCTTCCTTCAGGTTCGACCAGAAATATCCTTACCTTAGTATGACCGCAGCTAGTGCATCCGACTTGATATGTGACCTTCATGTGTCTTCGTGAACTTCAGTTAAAATACCTCTGGTTTCTTCTTCCCCAATGCACTTTTGCATAGGTGAAGAAAAACCCTTTCAATATAGATCGTCTCCTATGAGGATGAACTTGCTTGATTTTTTTCTAACTTTGGTTGCCATGATTGGATCCTCCAGGAGTATTCCTTCGGTAAGATACTTCCAGTAGGACGCTCTCCATCCCGAAGTGATGTTGAATACTCGGAGATAGTTGATACAGAGATTCTTTCTTTCTTCATCGTAGGAAGCAGACTTCTAGAACCGATCAGCTTCGGAGTTGAGTGCACGCGGGATCTTCTCAATGTGCAATCTTTCGAATTGTATCGCTAATTTCTTGGCAGCTTCGGTGTACTTTCTAAGACTTGGTTCCTTGACCTCATACTCCCGATTCATCTGTTGAACCATGAGGTTCAAGCCACTGTACGTCTTTAGGGACCGAATACCTGCCTTCTTTGCTAACTCCAATCCGGAAATCAGAGCTTCATACTCGGCGGCGTTTTTTGTCACCGGGAAGGTAAACTTGATCGATTTGGTGGCCTTCATAACTTCGGCCCTTCGAGAACTAAGCCCGCTCCTTGTCTATCTGATTCTGAAGCTCCGTCTACATAAAGTGTCCATACGGGATTGTCCTCGATCGCTGAATGTTCATCTTCAGATCCTTGGGGTAACTCGACAATAAAATCTGTCATAGTCTGCGCTTTGATTGCTCTCCTTGGTTCATACTTAATTTCGTATTCGCTCAGCTCGATACACCATTTTGATAATCTTCCGGAGTGATCTACCAATTTAAGGATGTCTTTGATAGGCACGTTACTCCAAATTAATATAAAGAACCCAAGGAAATATGGTTTCAACCTTCGGGCTAACAAGACCAAGGCGTAAACTACTTTCTGAAGCATCGGGTAGTTAAGTTTGGCACCATGTAATGACTTGCTCACGTAGTAAACAAGCCACTGTTTTCCTTGATCGTCTTCTTATGCGAGGATCGAACTTACGACCTTCTCCCATACCGCTAGGTAAACTGTTAAAGGCTTGTCCTCGGTTGATTGCCGAAGGGTAGGCATCTCCAAGAGGTATGCCTTAATCTCTTCCCAAACCTTCTGACATTCGGGGTTCCATACGAATTTCGCCCGTTCGACTGCATTTTCTTCCTTTGATTTCTTTTCTCCTTTCTTAACACCAACTCTTTCAGGTTCCGTACCTTCCTTAATCAGGAGTTTAAAGAAAGGGTGACACTTGTCCCCATACCACGATATGAAACGACTTAGGGCTGTTATTCTTCCAAGCAACCTCAGCACATCTTTGACCGAAGAAGGTGTCTTCGAGTTTACCAAAGCTTTAATTTTTTGCCAGATTCATGTCTATGCCACACTCGGATACCATGAATCCGATGAATTTTTCCACAGTTACTTCGAAAACACAGTAGTCCGGGTTCAACCGAAGTCCGTACTACCGGAGTTGACTGAACACTTCTTCAAGATCCTGGATAAGATCACCTCCTCTTTGTTTTTGACAATGATGTTGTCAACGTACACTTCGAGAACCCTCTCTATCTGTTCGGAGAATACTCTATCCATCAACCTTTGATAAGTTGCTCTGGCATTCTTGAGCCCGAAGGGCATCCTGATGTAACAGTGCGTGCCAGAGTCGCTTATGAAGGATGTCTTCTCTTCGTCTGCTGTGTTCATCCAGATTTGGTGGTACCCACCATATGCATCGAGAAAGCTAAGCCTTATGTGTCCAACTGTAGAATCCACGAGCCTATCGACCGGTGGTGTGTGATATGAATCCTTCGGGAAAGCATCATTCACATTTGTAAAATCTTTGCACATGCGCAGTTTGTTGTTGTCTTCCCGAGTGGCTACTACGAGATTACTCAAGCATTCGGGATAGGATACTTCACGTATGACTCCTGTGTCAAGTAGCTTCCAGATTTGTCCTTTGATGAAGGTTCTTTTGAATAGTGCATTGTTTCTTTTTCTTCTATTTTATAGGTCATACATTCAGGTCGATGTGTAAACTGTGTTGGATTACTTTCGGGTCAGTTTGGTGCATGTCACTTGGAGAGTAGGCGAATAGGTCTTTATTCATTTGAAGGAGGTTTACAAGTTTTGTCTTACTGTCCTCAGGCATGTGCTTGCCAATTCTGGTGGTTCGGTCCCCCTCCAAGGTGACTTCTTCGGTCTCAGTTTCTTTCTCCTCATCTTCCTTTCAGTTGCCTGGATTCGGGCCTTTTGAGCCAATGTCATGACGTCCTTAGCCTTCCTCTCGCTCACATAGATCGAGGCATCTCCTTCCTCGGTTTCGAAAGTAAACGTGAGATACTTCACGTCGCTTCTCAAGTGGATAGCCCCTTGTGTTTCTCTCCCGATGATTGCATTATAAGCCGAAGAGACGTCAATGACCAGCCACTTGACCATCAGTGTTGTATATCGGGACTGCCCTTCGGGCCCGGTTCTTATAAACATAGTTGGGAGCTCGATACACCAAAGGACTGGCAGCTCGTCCAATCCTACTCATAAGTTGTTGTCTTGACAGGGTTCAGCTTGCTCGACCTCAACTTCAGTCCCCTGTAGGCTTTGGAAAACAGCACATCTGCGTTTGAGCCGTCTTCACAGAGGACCCTTCTAACATCAATGGTTCCGGAGGGTGATGATGAGCGGATCATAGTGCGGGAATTGGACTTCCGTTCCATCAGCGTGTTTGATTCTCGAGGTTGGGTCTCCAAAGCTTAGAGAAGCTATCTCTCTTGCCTTCATTTTCCTTGCATTTGTGGCGGTAATGGTGTTCAATATTCCGGTAGCTTGGGGCGGAGACTTCCTTCCTTTGTTCTTCCTGTCCGGACCAGCAACATCTCCTTCGGTCTTCCCTTTCCCTCGTCCAAAGGTAGTTTTAAGTACTCCATCAGGGAACCCTTCTTGATTAGGTGCTCGATGTACCTCTTCAACTGGTAGCATTATTCGGTATCGTGTCCATTGTCCCTGTGGAATTGGCAGTACTTGGAAGAATTGCGCTTTGCTTCTTCCGGCATGGCCCTCGGCCAGCTACTGCTTCCGCTTCCCTACTTATGTAGAGCTGTGAGGAAGCTGGTCCGGGTAGCATTGAGTGGTGTGAAATTCATGCTCCTTTCGAAGGGTTTCTTCTGGCCTCCTCATCTTCCCGAATGCCTGATGACCGTAGGCTTCGGGGGATCTCTCCTTTGCTCCGATTGTCTTTGTTGTCTCGCTACCCCTCCCTTTGGGACATCAGCTCTTGTGTGATCATATGCTCCTGCGTGACTGCACACATCTCCTCCACGTCAAAGATGTTCTTCCGAGACAATTCGTATGCTAATCTGGAGTTCGGGAGAAGTGCCTTAGTGAAGGCCATTATCCGGATATTGTCTGTTAGGATCGATGCATGGACCGCTTCCCTGTTGAATCTTTCTATGAATTCTTGAATGCTCTCATTCGATCTTTGTTTGATGTCGAACATCTGGATGGCCCTCTTGGCTGATCTTTTGCACCTGATGAAATGAGTGGTGAACTTGGTGGCTATGTCCCCGAATGAAGTAATGAAGTCCGGGAGAAGAGAGTTGTACCAAGCTGACACCGAACCTCCCAGGGCTACCTCGAAGCACTTGCAATGAGCCACTTCGTTGGCTCCCTTCAGCTCCATTGCCCTTTTGTACTTCTGGATGAAAGCGTCCAGTCTCCCGCACCATTGTAGACTTCAAGAGGGTGAGGCAGATTGAACATCCGGGGTATCTGCCTTTCACGGATCCGATGGGTGAACGGTCCATCTTCCGAAGTGGCCTCGTACTTGACCTCTAGTCTGCTCGAATTCCTCTCCACTTGCTCCAGATGGTGCAACATTTGTCGGATCACTTCATCCCTCAGATCTCCAGTTGTTAACCTTTCCAGCCTCAGTAACCGCTCTCTTTTGTGTGCCCTTGGGGACCTGGACCTCTGGCGGCTCCGATGGTCCAGAGAGAGATCTCGTTGGGCCTCTTGCCGTATGATCTCTAGACTGGGTGATCTCTGCCGTAATCGCCGCTCGCCTCGTGGCCCGTAAGAATGCTCAGACCGATGGTTGTTGCTCCTCTCTTTCCTGAGCACGATCCGTACCGCTTGGACAAGGTCTGGATCCAGGCATCGAATGTCACTCCGCCGAAGGCTGGAGGTTGGCCACAAGGAGGTCGCCCCATGAGTAGTATCTTCAGACGAGTTCTGATAGCTGGGATCGGCCGTGAGGCCGTCTGTCGAGGCTCCTCCTTCCGGCCTGGATGGACGGGAATGGGAATGAACCCCACGCTCCGTTAGTGGGACCTGATCTTAGGGGCTACCGCTGTTCCCACAAACGAAGCCATTTGGTGGCGGATCTGTGTGTGCAGCGGCCACTGTCCTCCAGTGTTGTCGTGTTCTGACGGTACTGGACGCCATGGGAATCCGTGTAAAATACGTCGGACTCGGGAATCGTGTGGGGGACATAGATGGGGTCCCTCTGTTTGGTATTTTGTAGATATTGGGAAAGTGAGATGACAACATCAAGAGAATTCAATTAATAGTTACCTTGAAAGGTATGTATAATTAATGCTTTTATAGTCCACAGTCATAGAGTGACAATATTATAATATCCCAATATAGAATAGAGGCGTGTCAGTGGACACATGTCTTTAACATGTTCGAGTATATATGATCTGAGAATGTCCTCAATATGCTCAGGTGAGTTCTCATTATGTCCGGTAATGTCCTTGTCTTGTCTGGGTTATGAGTTATTTAAGTTTTTAATGAGACCCTTATTTTGAGCTATTGATTTGGAAATTTACTAGGCATTTTTTGTCCTTTTAATTAGATTAAGGGAGTCCAGCGTCCCCACTGGCACATGGACACTATACAACCAGACTCTGATACCATCTGTAACAGACCGTGTACAGTGCCAAGATATTGTCCGCTTTGGGCCTCAGCCTGCACGAGATGATGTTGTTCATCCTGCATGGAGGGTCTAAGGGAGTAATGCATACCTTATAAGGGTGGTTGCTCCTTAACCCCACAAGACGCATTCTACCTATGGATTCATGTAGAAGCAAATTTGTGCGGGCTGAGGCCCAAAGCGGATATTATCTTGGCACTGTACACGGTCTATCAAACTATAAATTATACTACATATTCTTTCCAAACATAAATTTGGGAAAACTCCTTAAAACACCATAAATTCATAGAACACACACATCACAAATGTTCTGTATCATAAAGCTAAAAATTAAGCTCCAAACCCATCGAAAACTTATTTTACCTTAGGTGAGGAGTTTAATACTTTTGTTCTGAGAAACATGTTCTCTGCTAGGGTTCCCTAGCAGCAGCGCCACATGCTGTCATCTGCCCAGTTTCACCTCAAAGTTCAACCGAATTCTCCGGCGTCATCGCCTGGGCGTCTTCTTTGCGGATATCCAGCCATTAGCACCGCTGCTCCTGCTTTCCTTAGCTCACTATGGTGCGCCGATACAATTTAGCCTTTTGGCGTGTAGGGGTACTGGGAGCCGGATTCGGAATCTTGCTATCCGCCATAGTGGTCATAACCATTGTCATGATTTGCTTAGCCTTTGGAGACCAGACAAGGTGAGCCAAATCGTTGTGGTTTTGGTTTTCCAAAATGATTCCATTTGTGTGGAAATTTTCCTTTTTACTGGCAGGTTTATTTGTACCTATTTTGGGTACCTTAGTTTGTCGTCTACGACTTATTTTGTACTGAGTTTTCATTAATTAAATTGGTCATTTTATTCAAAAAAAAACTTATTTTACCAGCACTCCATAAAATCGACCAACGGTTGTTGGGGTTGAGTGACAATGTGTTCATCCTTCCTTATGCAAGATCTCGAGTTCGAGTCTTGTGTACGGAGAAAGCAACGCTGGGAGAGCTGTCACTCAAACATGCATAATAAAACTCGATCCAAGTAAAATTGGAAAAAATTGCATTTCAAAAAAAAAATCACTCCAGAAAATCGGATTTTCGGTGAAAACTGATTATCCACCATTTTACCATCACTATAGTAAGGAGTTAGTTGTCAGAAATATAATGTGATGGCCTCATGGATCAAATCAGGAGATCTAAAAGGATTCCACCGACATAAAGGGACAAAAGAAACAACCCGGCCAGGCCCGTCACGCCCAAGGCCAAGCTATCTCCGTTGGAATATTTGAAGGGCAAAGAATTCACGCTTCTCGATGACAAAAAAAAAATTCCTTCCCCTAACATTCAATTTTCCTCCTCTTCAAACATACGTATCCACAACAATCCCATTATTTATTTACCGTTTAATACTCCTCAGTTTGTTTATTCATTTCGGATTTGTCCATTTACCCCTAGAATAAGAATTTTTTATTCTAAAATGTTGAAATACCAACTTTCCCTTCCATTTTCTACTCACACATACATTCAGCAATAAAAAAAAATCTCAATTTTTTTCCTGAAGAAACCCCTGATTTTTTTTTTGTGTTGAGAATAGTGAGTTTTTTTTACAGAAAAAAATTGTTGGATGAAAAATTCTTGGGAAAATTTGATTTAAAGCTTTAAGAAAATACTTTTAGGTTGACGCTTTTCATTCAATGTAGAAATAGTAAAGATAACGAACTACTAGTACGGGAAGAGGTATATAGTATAAATATGGAGTGGATTAATGAAAAAACAAAGTGAGGCTGTAATTACTCCATATATTAGCGTTCAAGTCCAAACAGTAATTAGTGTTTTGGAAATTCAATCTTAATCTAGGAGAAAATATTCACGTGTCCCAAATTTAGAAGTAGATGGAGAATTAATTAAACCATCATAAATTTATCAACATGCCATTAGGGGTGTCAATTGGGCGGGTCAGGTCGGGTCATTCGGGTTTCGGGTTGTTTCGGGTTAGACTGTTTTCGGGTCAGGTCGGTTTCGGGTTCAGGTTTTTCAGGTTTCGGGTCATTTCGAGTTGAGCTGATTTCAGGTCAGGTTGGATTCGGGTTCGGGTTATTCGGGTTCAGGTCGTCATCGGGTTTAGTTTACTTCGGGTCAAGTCGGGTTCGGGTTCAGGTCATTCGGGTTCGGGTTGTTTCAGTCCCGGGTTCAGGCCGGGTCCAGGTCGGGCTTCTTCGGGTCCAAGTTCGGGTTTCTACGGGTAGTTTCGTCGATCCAAGTTCGAGCAGCTGAATTTTCAATCTAAACTTTTATTCTTTATATTTATATTCTTTATAAATAATACTACGTATTTTATATTCATATATATATATATATACACAACAATGATATACTGAGAAAATTATTCACACATTTTCCTCTCCCATTTTCCTTGGAGTTTAAAATAAATCTATTTCGTGGAGTTGTTCTAACAAAATTGAAGAGAAATTAGACATTATTCCAACAAAATTGAAAATTAAATATTTCTCCAACCATTTGTTAGATCATACATCAATACCTTGTTAGATCGACATTAATACCTTGTTAGATCGATATCAATACCTTGTTAGATCGTCATCAATACCTTGTTAGATCAGCATCAATACCTTCTTAGATCAGCATCAATAACTTGTTAGATCAGCATCAATACCTTGTTAAATCAGCATCAATACCTTGTTAGATCAGCATCAATACCAATACATTGTTAGATCGACATTAATGCCTTGTTAGATCAGCATCAATACCTTGTTAGATCGACATCAATACCTTGTTAGATCAGCATCAATAACTTGTTAGATCAACATCAATACCTTGTTAGATCAGCATCAATACCTTGTTAGATCAGCATGGATGATTATATTTTAGAATTGCGTATTTTATGCGTTGGATGATTACATTTTGGATGTTACAATTGTTGTTGGTCATTAGTGCACAATTGACGTTATTTACTACCATTTTCTTGCTTTAAAGTTTAGACAATGAATTATAGTAGTTTTTTTGTTATGATGATAGTAACTCTATAATGCATTAGATGATTATGTTTTGTTATGATGAAAGTTTATTTCGAGTTCCTTAGGATTCGGATTCGGGTTAATCGGGTTCGGGATTCGGGTCAGATCGGGTTCGGATTCGGGTTAACCGGGTTTGAGATTCGGGTCAGGTCGGGGGGTCACGGGTTAATCGGGTTCGGGTCATTTCGGGTTGAGCTGGTTTCAAGTCAGGTCGGGTTCGGGTCATTCGGGTTACGGGTTCATTCGGGCCGAGCTGTTTTCGGGTCAGGTCGGGTTCAGGTTCAGGTAAGGTCAGGTTTAGGGTCGTTGACTTTTTTTGGTCAGCTCAGGTCAGGTTGGGTTCGGGCGGGTTCATCAGGTCGGGTCAGTTTTTGACACCCCTACATGCCATGCTATGTAATAATGAGATCAAAATGAATAGTGATTTGAGATTAGTATCCCATAAAACCAATTCTACAATAACCATTACCAACCTCCTCCTCTTCTTCTTCTTTTTTTTTTCTAAAACCAATTCTACAATAACCCTTACTAACCTCCTCTTCTTCTTCTTCCTTTTTTCTTTTAAATTTGTTAAGAAATAATTTTTTTTACTCTTTTATTCTTTTTGCACATTAAATTAAACCATCATACATTTATCAACATGCTATATAATAATGAGATCAAAATGAATAGTGATTTGAGATTAGTATCCCATAAAACCAATTTTACAAAAACCCTTACTACCTCCTCCTCTTCTTCTTCTTCTTTTTTTTTTACTAAAACCAATTCTACAATAACCCTTACTTCTTTTTTTTCTTTTAAATTTGTTAAGAAATAATTTTTTTACTCTTTCATTCTTTTTGCACATAAGTACTAAATGTTTTCAATATTCTAATTTGGGTCATTTTTTATTTCTTAAGATTAAGATAAAATAATCAATTTTACTAAATCGAGAATGAATTATGATATATATGGGCCCAGCTCGTATGGTCGCTCCACCAAACGCAACGCTGACGTCATCAACACGAGGAGTGCCCCTCGTGAATACGAGGAGTCCCCTCGTGTCCAGCCAATAAGTGCGCCCCGTATAACCTTATTGGAAATGCCATATGGGCCAGGCCCAATTGGTACCCCAACGTAGTACACTCAAAAGCTGCACCCAGCACACCATGCCCAAAAGTTGCGCCCAACACACAATACACAAAAGCTGTACTTAGCACACCCAAGTGCTGTCAGACCAACACGGTTGGACAGTTATATCCAATCCGTCGCTCTGAAGCCAGAGGCCAGCAGCCCAAGCGTGGGGGAAGATCCCACCAAACACTCTACCCCAACAGGGGAGAGTCTTGGCATCACCCTATAAGTGGGTGATGCCAACCCAAAAATAAGGTGATTACTACACACCCCCACTTCCTTTCTCTTCCTGCACCTGAAAGTTTCATGTGTCTTATCCTTCGCAGGTCCGGTAGTTGTCTCATTCCGATCACCACCGTAACCGTACTGCCGGAGATCGCCTTTGGCTATCAAATTATATTTTAAAATTCTGCATAAGTCACTTTTGGTTTAATCCAAAAGATATTATTTATGTGATTAAAAATTTGAAATTTATTCTCAAATTAAGTTGATTTATTGTTTTTGAACTTATATTTTTGAGTTTTAGGACAAATTGTTAAAGAAAATACTCCATCCATCTTTGAAAAATTGTTACATTTATTTTTCGATTTTGTGAGAGATTCAAATTATTATTAGTAAGAACTCATTAAAAAAATTCTGAAAAGATATATTTAGAAACTACACACATTAATCTATAATTTGCATATAAATTATTTGACTTTATATATCAAAGTACTAAAAAAATAAAAAATCATAAGCTAAAAACTGAAAAAGATGTAACCTTATTTCAGGAATAAATACAATATAATTTACTGATTAAGTTGGCTTAAGTTACTGACTTAACGAAATGACTTAAATCAACTTATTGATATAGGAAAATTTACTACAATATGCTATTTTGTTGGGTTTATGCTATTGGCTTAAGCTAAATGACTTCAGTCAACATGTAGATATAGGAAAGTTTACTTTAATATGCTATTTGGTTGAGTTTAAGTTATTGGCTAAAGCTATGATTTGAGTTTAACTTTAATATAGTTATTGAGCTAAATAAAATAATTACTAATGTAATGGAAGAGAATTATAGTAAAATATACACGATAAACAATATAAATAATGTTTTTCTTACTAAATGTAACGATTATTTAAGTTTTTTCCAGTTAATTATAGATGAAACTGGTAATATATTTACGTTACTGCTATGTTCGCATTATCATGATATCATGATATAGTTTTTTCCTAAATCACAACTTTCACCCTAATTTATATAAAACTTTCAAAAAAATCACACAAAGGTTTAGAACTTTACAGTTCTCACACCCTCTTCCCCATCGGCTTATCGGCAGCCTTCCTCTTTCTCGCAGCTCGCAGCTTTTGGCTTACCGGCGGCCTTCTCCGGCTTCACCGCCGGGCCAGGAGTAGTGCACGAGGCGGAGGAAATCTTGAAGTAGGCCTTGACCTTAACCCGAAAATGATCAAAAACCAGATTTAATCAGAAAAAAATCGGAAGCAGATGGTCAAAGAGACGTAAGGAGAGGAAAGGATGATGAGTGGGCGATGATTTGGGCTTCATCGCGACGGCCGTTTCATTGATGACTTTAGTCGCCGCCGGCTTAGGAACTAGTGTTGAATCAATGGTTACCATTGTGTCCGTTCTTCCGCCTCTGCTTGCTCGTTGCCACAGACCAGTCCTTAAATTCAACAGACAAGCTCCCAGTTTTGAGAAATCCAGAAAATGATCAGCGGAGAAATCAAAAGAAGGAGTGTCGCCGTTGGAGGAGTTGAGATCATATGAGAATCAGTTTCAGTTTTCTAGAGACTGTGGGAGGGGGAAGAGGGTAGGAAACTGTAGGGTTTTAAAATTTTGGGGGTTTTTGCTGAAACCTTTACATAAACTAGGGTGAATGTAATAATTTAGAATAAAAACTGATATCATCGATATCATAATGCGAACACAGCACACGGTCCTACGGAGCACTTCAGGAAAACAAGAAATCAAATTTACTTCCTTCCCCAGTCTCTCTATTCTCTCTCTAGATTTCTCTCTCTTACCAAATTCGGAATTTCTCGATCTAACGCATAACAATCTTCATCTGCGTGAAATTCCCACAGCTTAGTGTACTTTTTTGTTGCTTGCTCGAGCAATCAATTGGCATTTCTGACCTCGCCCACGCCGCCGTGGTCTTTCCGGCGACTCCTCAAACAACGGTGACCGCCGCGCCGGCGGAAAGCGGTTTGCGTCTCTCTGAATATATGTATACTGGTGGTATTTCGAGGCTAGGGTTTCCTGCTTTTCTTGGATGCATTTTGTGTGCTGGTTAGATGCATTTGGCAGGGGATCTAGGGCTTTCGAGCCTGGTCCTTGTCTTCTCCCTGATCGTTCCGTTCATCGGCTTCTTCCTTCGCCGGAAGTGGCGTCTCGACCGGGCCAGGAGGGAGGAGATAAGGAGACTTGTGCTTTTGGCCTCTGAGGAGGCTGCGAGAGCTGAGCTAGAGGCGTCCCTTGGCTACGGCGCTGTTTCCTTCTCGCGGAATTATCAACAGTGTGCCTTGTGCTATTCGCCCACTACCACTAGGTGTGCTCGTTGCAAATCAGTTCGGTATTGGTACGTATATTTTGAATTCCTTGTGTTTTTTACTGTTATTTTTGTAAAATTCGCTTGTTGGGCATACATAACTTTCAAGCCTTTTAGCTCTTCAATTATCTCTATGCATTGCGGTATGTGCATTGTGGTATTTGCCTTTAAGCAGTCTAAAGATTTGTCTGGGCACTGGTGGCTTGATCAGTTGAGTGCGAGTTAAAAATCTTCAGGTTTCGCTGAAATGGGAAATATGATGTCTAAATAATGCCGTGCATAGGTGTTTTGTAATGAGTGATTCCTAATAGGTGCTTTAATGCATGTGGAGTTCATGTCCACATCAATTGCTCAGATTAGGGGAATAGCATGATAGTTAAGCTGTTAAGAACATTTGAGCTTTGGCACATAATCTCCCTCTTATAGTTTTCCATATGTTTTTAACCTCGAGTTGTGCTTGTACAAATTGAAATCACGTGATAATCATGTTGTATTCCGGTCAGATTTGTGTTCTGCTGGTTAACAATAGTGTCTAACTATATGACTGTCAGCAACCGTGTCTTTGATAGTTACGGAAAAATACCTTTGCCTTCTCATCTTTCCCACCTCAACTTTTAAGCTACAGTTGATGTTACTCAGAATGCTTCAAAGATTCTATTATGGGAATATACTCATGACCTCTTTGTTCTGTTAAAAGCACATTGATACCAGATCCATTGCATTTTCTGTGTTGTCCAGCAGTGATTAACTGAAGCTCTGATTACAGTCTCAGTTATTTTTTCCCATCAAAATGTATTCATTGGCTTCTCTTGATACCATTTTTGAAATGCTTTAGTTCTACCAAGTGCCAAGTTGTTCATTGGAGGCAAGGGCACAAGGAAGAATGCCAGCCTGCTGTTTGGAAACCAGGTCATGACAGCAATCAGGGAAGCAGCTCAAGTTCAGTGGTGGCTGAGGTAAATCAGCTGGGAATTGGTAGTTATAAGTTTGACACTGAACTTAAAGCAAGAGCAGCTTATGCGTCATCACCCAAGCTAAAAATATCTGATGCTGCCAACTTTTCTGAGGAGCTACGTGATAGGAATCATGAGAACAAGGTTGAGGTTACCCTGGGCAGAGAAGGAGCAAATCATGCGTTAGAAGTTTCCAGTAGTGTTTCCTCTGCTTCATCTTCTGGTACCAGCTTCGGATTTTCCGATGATAATTCAGTCTGTGATAGCATTAGTTCAAATGAGTCTGACCAGTTGAGCAGACCGCTCTCTGCTGATGCTGATATTGACAAACTTTTGGTTGCTCCAACTGTGAATGGTGTGGATCAAGATAATGCAGTATCCCCAAAATTTGCCAGTTTAGTTGAATCTGTAGGTAAATTTTCTTCATCAGGTAAACGGAACCAGGGGAAGACTTATGATAGAGAGGAAATTTATGATGCAGCTGAAAGTTCGTTCAATGTGGAGAACCATTTGGTTCATAAACCATTTGGTCCATCTTTTGGCTTCTGGACAGGATCAGTAGATTCGGTTGATCCTGTGAATGACAATACTGAGCTTACCCAGTCTAGCTCTGGGGAAAGGAGTGAGGGAGTGATATCTGAGGATGGGCCTTCTCTGCATTTTTCATTTAATTTGTCCTCCGCTATTCCTTGTACTTCATATGAACAACAAATAGAGTTGAAAGGCACTGAATCAGATGCTGTTCTTTCATCTGCTGAGGTTACTAGAACACTTAGCAATGGAGAACTCATAGAAAATAACAGTCAAGATGTTAAAGTGGGTGATTCCAAATTCACAAATTGTAGGATGTCTGGTCAGATTGAAGGTATCACTGTCAGTATTCAGAAGCCACAAGAAAGCCAAGAATTCAATTCTTCTCGTTCCTGCAATGATTATTCATCTGATTCCAATAGAAAATCAGCCAGTAAAAACGCTTTATCAACTGGAAGCTTGTCATCTACCTTTAAGTCAGGTCATACCAAGGAAGGAGTTACTAGCACTTCACATCTGTTGAAGTCCTCAAAAGAACCTAGATCTTTATCATCTAACTCCCAAAATAATTTATTTTCTACGAGCACGCTGCGATCAGTTTCAATTATTGAATCAAGCAAAGTGGATGGTTTGCATGAAAATATGGTGCCACCTCAGGCTGTCTATGTCTCTTCAACTAGTAAACATGGCTTTAAAACTTCCGTGTCAAAAGTTGTGGATCAATTTAGAGGGGCTAAATTGTCGAAGCCATATCCACATGGTGTTGGAAATGAGGATGTTGATCAACGTGGAGATAAGGTATGGTTGAACTAACATTTATATTTAGTGGTCATTTGTGTTGCTTTCTTCTAAGATTTTAACTCCTGATGTTAAAAATTTAGTTAAGCTAATGTTTCTTTTCACAGGTTATCTTTTCTTACGAATTGTTTGTTAAGCTTTATAATTGGAAGATGGAACTACAACCGTGCGGCCTCATAAATTGCGGTAATAGGTAATGTGAGATTGATTTACTAGCACTATTTTCTGTTTTTCCTGTTCTTATGATAATTACAACACTGCTGTTCACTGTTAAAAGAAGTTACGGAAACTGTATCTTTGTGGTTTTTCTTCATCCCCTGATTATCTATTTGTTCACCTTTTGACTGTCCTCATCAAAGCAGTGGTACCACATGGGCCCTTGCAAAACATTAGTGTGTATGTGCTGAAAATGGAAAAACTTGTTTTGAGCAAAATATGGTTAAAATTGTTGATTCCTTCTTGCTTGATAGTAACCATGTTTATTTTTGTCTCTCTTGGTGAGAGACGAGATTTGCATAGTTATTTTTTATGGCCTAGTTTTTAATCTTTATAAAAAAAAAATTCTTTTCCTGCATGCAATTGTTGATATTGGCTGTAAATTTAATCCTGTTTTGTTGCCCCGCTGCAGCTGTTATGCCAACGCTGTTCTCCAATGTTTGGCGTTCACTCCTCCTTTGACGAGTTACTTTCTTCAAGGGCACCATTCAGAAGAATGTGCGTTTCCATTCCAGGAAAAATAGAAATTTGGTGTCTAGATTCAAGTTCTCTCCCCCACCCCTTCCTTTTTGTGTATTTACCCATGGATTGCAACCATTGTTAACAGTTTTATATTATTCCATCCAGGTCCGGAGAAAAAATGGTGTTTCACTTGTGAGTTTGAGGATCTAATATTAAAGGTCAAAAAAGGTAAATCACCTCTGTCTCCTGTGCGGATATTGTCCCACTTGCGAAATACTGGAAGTCAACTTGGTAATGGGAAAGAGGAAGATGCACATGAATTTCTAAGGTGAAAGGAAGTTTAAATGGTAGAATTCTCGTAAAAATAGTTATAGAGACTAAAAGTAGCAGAACAGGTCTCATGATTGATGAATCGAAAATGCAGGTATGCTGTGGACAACATGCAATCTGTTTGCCTTGTAGGAAAAGGAACTAAAAGATCAGTATCTCTGCATGAAGAAACAACTCTAATAGGCTTGACCTTTGGAGGCTACCTCCGTTCAAAGGTAATAGGAGTACTATTTTATTCAACGTCTTTATTTTCTATCCGTTGGTGTTTTTTGGGTCTATTAAATAACCTTTCCTGTTTTTAGGTGGTATCTATGTGAATTTCATTTACTGCTGTTAATATATGCCTGGAAATCTGTTATTATTGCCTTTGCAGATTAAATGCATGAAGTGCCTGGGCAAGTCTGAACGTCATGAGAGAATGATGGACCTCACTGTTGAGATTGAAGGGGACATTGGAACCCTAGAAGAGGCACTTCGTCGATTCACAAGTACTGAAGTTCTGGATGGAGATAATAAGTATCAATGTGGCAGGTGTGTTGGATTTGCTTATCTTACTACTGGAAAGTGCAGATGGCCATTGTTTTTCTTCTCACTGTTTTTAAAGAAAGTAAGCTTAGCTGAATAATTTACGTAAAGGGTACACATGCATGCTGGAAAGTCACAATTGCAAAGTTCTATAAGTTGATTACTTTCTAACACAGTATTTTAGATCTAGGGCGTTTTTTTATTTTACATTTCACAAAAAAAAATCACAAAAATCCATCAAATCACATATTCTCATCAACTTTTCTCTCACCAACATCACTCCCACAATTCAAAGACATAAATTTATCTTCACACTTTCTATCAAAAAAGAACAGCCCCTAGGGCTCTTGACAATCTGCCAAGATATGTGCGCATGCGGAAACATGTAATCACAGAGCGGCACATTTGGGTTTGTGTGTCTGCATGTTTTTTTTTTGAGCCACTATACAGTTTTTAAAAGACACCGTATCTTAAGTTATGGCCGTTCAGCAAAGCATCTAATCTGGCAGAAACCAAATAAGAAAGAAAGAGTGACTTTAGGAATGACAAGTGTTTAATATAGAGTTAAATCTAAATTGCATTTAGTGAGCTGTGAGCTTTAATTAGTAATGACTTTTAAATGCTGCTTTTTAAATAAGAAATGCTGCCCATAACTCTTCGGTTTCTGCTATGCAGCAAGCAGCGTAATAAGGGATAAAAAAATTGAAAAATTAAGAAACCTGGACAATGGGCTTGATGAGTTATTTCTTTCAGTGCCTCTAGCTGAGCTTCTGTAAATTGCCCACCGAGTCACATGTTCCAGGAAAATATCTTCCCTGGATTTTTAGCCTTCCATGTATCATAGAGTTGGAACAGAGATGGCGGCAAAAAGCTATAGTTTCAAAGTAGGTACCCTCCCCACAGCAAATGCTAATTCTCAGTTCACTTAAAAAGATCTAATGTCTGTATGCCTGGTAAATGAGCAAACAGCACTGAAAAGTCATCAGCTGTACAACCAATTGTCATATGCAAAATTTTCTTTGTTCAACATATCAAACATGGCCTTCCATGTCTTTCGGAGACTAATTTTGCTCAAATATCTATGCTACTGCACTTGTTATAATGCTCTTCCCAATTCTCCTCAACGGCCGAGATTAATTATGACCAAATACATATGCTCCCCTAGTTTGTCGTATTGCTCTCCCCAATGACCGTACCCGATTGAAATACTAACATACTTTCCAAATGTACCTACTTCATGAAAGTTGCTTCTGATCAATTATCCTCAAAATATGTTCTCTGAACTATCATTTGTGAGACCAGCTCAATGCACTGATTGCGCATTGGGGTTTAGACAAGCACTCATCGGCTTTTTAAAGCTCTCTTTACTTCTTGTAGTCTCCACAGAACCTTCTCACTGCATCTATATTTCCAGATCTTAAATTCTTTAAACTGAAATTACTTGCACTTTTGGCACATAGCCATTTCTTCTAGCAATTTGAACTTTATTCTGATTAACAGAGGTGTGATGAAGAAACTATTCTGCACGGCCTCTCAATTTTATCAACAACTGTTCTTGTATTAGAGATATTTGGCTTGTAAGAAGATAGCGTACGGATTAGATAAGAAATGATTGAATTAGCTGGAGATTACCAGCACCCCATACCATCTTATCTGATCAGGATCTTATTCGTCTGAAAACTTAAGTGACCAGAGGCTGACAGTTTGCTGCCAGTAAATCTCCCCTAACACCTCAACCTTCTTCAGTTCTACACTCGAGTCCGGGCTTTCTTACTCCACCTGAGCAACTACTATATACTCCCTCCGTACTCCATTAATTAACCCATTTGACTTTCATGCTTCAAGATTCAATGTTTTGACTCAAATTTTTACAAAGATAAATAGTGAAAATAATTCACAAAAAAATTTACTCACTCAGTCCCAAGTGTATTGTCACAACATTACAATATTTTTATCCCAAATGAAATGACACTTTTCCACTTTTGTTTCATTTTAGTCCACTTTTACTGTTGCAATGCACTCACTCAAAGGGTCTAGAGAGTGGGTTGGGAGGGGTTAGAATGGTTTGGGAGTAATGATGGAAGTTTATGTAAAATGAGTTAATGACCAAAGACAATCTTCATCTACACAAAAAAGCTAAAAGTGACAACCCACTTGGGACGGGAGTATTTGGACACTTTATATTTCAAATTATGATATGCATATGAATTATTTAACTTTAAATGAGTAAACATTCATGAAATAAAATCATTGATTAAATACTGTGAAACAACAAAAACAAATCATCCTCATCTTCAACAGCACCTTAATCCCAACTATGCTTGGGGTCGGTGGCATTGAGTATCGAGGAAGTATTACTTTTGACTCTGCTAACCTGCAAACACTTCTAGATACAAGAGTCTACCTTGATATTCAAGTCTTTATTGCACTCTCATCACCTTAAGAGAACAAAACAATATGATATGCAAAGCATCAGGGGCTAGAGATGTGAGTCAGAATTAGAAAAAGGCTTGGCATCTTCTACTTTGCTATTGGTCTAAGAAGATTGCTCTGAGAAACAAAATTTTACCTGTCAGTGTTCCAGGCTCAAGCACTTCCTAAAACCATGTTCCTTAGCAACCAGTGCTTGCCTTTGTTCATTATGCAGTATTTGAATGTTTGATCAAAATCTTCGTGTTCACTAGTATGAAGTATCTATAACTTCCTGTCTTATTGTTTTAGTGAAAGAAAATGTATTAGGTTGGTCAGATTTCTATGCTTTTACCTTATCTAAATCTACTGCATGTCAGGTTGAAGAGCTAAGCTTGCTGCTGAATTTTTAATCTGTTCGTCCTTTATCCACTATAGAGCTCACATTGCCATCTCCTTGTTGAGGTGTTTTAAATCCTCAACTGGATCGTGTACAGAAAATCTGGTGCTGGATCATCCTGCACAGGATTCTGCCAAACATTTTCCCCTTAGCTTATTTATTTCCCGCAACAAAAAAATGCTGATCTCTAGAAGAGTTTCAATTTAATTTCCGTCTGTTTTTTCCCTTGATGTGGATGATGAGTAATTCGACAGTTAATACATGTCTTTTACTAAATATTTATGTTGCCTGCAATTTGTTATTTTCATCTGTATAATTTCTGCTCTGTTCTCTTTGGCTAGATGCAAGACTTATGAGAAGGCTAAAAAGAAGTTGAAAATATTGGAGGCTCCTAATATTCTTACCATAGCTTTGAAACGATTTCAGGTGCTGCTCATTTTAAACCATAATATGCTCTTTTGTCTATGCAAAGTATAGTAATAACAGTGTATTATTTTGCAGTCAGGTAAATTTGGAAAGCTCAATAAACCTGTTCGTTTTCCTGAGATCCTTGACTTGGCACCATATGTGAGTGGGACAAGCGACAAATCTCCGATCTACAGACTTTACGGGGTGGTTGTGCACTTGGACATCATGAATGCTGCTTTTTCTGGTCACTATGTTTGCTATATCAAAAATTTCCAAAACAAATGGTTCAAGGTTGATGATAACACGGTATGTTCTACTGGTGTTGTAGATACCGCTTCCATGTAATGTTATAAAATGCCTTGTTTAGCTTTTTGTTCATATATGGATTGATCTAGAGAATTTGTTCGCTTTAAGTTGCTACTAGGTTCAACATGTGGTTGGTATTTGTTGAGTTGTGAGTTGTAGAGCAATCGGTGATCTTTTCTCTTTTATTTCTGTTTTTTCTTTTTCTTTGGGCTGGGGCAGTGGGGTGTGGTTTGAAGTTTGAACTGGGCTGTAAAGTGATTAGCATTGATTCCCTTCCTCTGGTAGACTAGGCTTACAAGAGAAGGAGACCTGGGTAGTACCGTAGTACTTGAATGCATTTGATTCTCTTTCAAAGTGACTTCTTCTTGCTTTGTTAAGGTGAGGTCACTAAATTTTAGAAACTGATTTTGGAACTGGCAGTGCAGTATTCCTTTGTTGATATCCTGAATTCTTGGTTTTACGCAAGTTTACTGGGACATTGATCATGTCTCATGACCTTTTCTGGTGTATTAATTTCTAAATAGTTCTTTTGGCCTCTTATTTAAGGTAACACCAACTGAACTTGATAGAGTATTGACAAAGGGAGCGTACCTTCTTTTTTATGCCAGGTAACACTTGTCAATCTCTCAAGTTAGAATGAAATCTCCATTTCCTCCATAAGTCTCATGTTTTTGACTACTGAATTCCTTTTAGGTGTTCACCAAGAGCCCCAAGATTGATAAGAAATAAATTAGTTTCACCGGAGGTGAAAAGCCGAGCCATCCCAACCAGGTTCAATGGGAGGTGTGCTCCGTCGAAGTCAAATTCCTTTGGACTAACAAGCAGTGGTCAACTCCATCCCAGTACAACCCCAGATCGCACGACAACCATTGAATCCTTCTATTCAGGACTTCATCGGCTGCAGAAGATATTCGAAGAAGACTCTTCGAGTGATAGTTCATCTCTCTTTAGCAGCAACTCCGACGAAGGCTCTTGCAGTACCGATAGCACACGAGAGTCAACAAGCACCGATGAGTTCTCCGATTTCATATTCGGTGATGCGTTGCGTGGATGGAGGAATTTTTCTGACACGGACACTTCATCTTCCTCATCATCGCCTCTGTACTCAAGCCATCCGCAGCAGGTGGATACGGTGAGTCCTTTTTCACGTTCTGACTCGGCTGAACAGACTAGGCAGTTAGATTGTAGAATTAGTAGTAGTAGTTATAGTAGTAGTCATAATAGCGGCAAGGAAACTGACCCTTCGAGATTAGGACGGGGTATCCCTTGGGAGTATGTAAGTAGAAAATCTTCTAGGGAAAGAAGAGATTAAAATTATTTGAGGTGATCATATAGTCTGAGAGGGAGGTAAATAAGAGGATGGTGGGAGGGTTTGTTGTATATGAATGTAATGTACTCTTGTAACCCAAAAGAAATCAGCCATTACCATTTTGTCCTTTTAATGTCCTCACGCAATCTGTTTGCAAATATCAGCACACTTCTGTAGGCATCGCCATACTTTGCCCAAACCTGGAAATTCATAATAATCACCAACATAATTCCATCTGGAAAATGAGTAATACTAGGGATTAGGAATCAAAATGCAGCCATATGGTATGGCATCAGTTTCTTTTAAACGGCTTTACATAAATTCTCCTGTATGAAGCTGGACACCAAATCCTTCTACCACCCAAAATCTTAAACTTCAGGATATCACGCTTTCATAATCCTGTCACATTTTTTTTTGAAACGTTTTCACTTTCGAATTTCAATTTATTTGTATACTCGTTCCATTCCACCAAATGTTATACATTTGACTGGACATAGAGATTAAAATTGTTAACTTCCATCAAATGTTATACATTTGACTGGACATAGAGATTAAAATTGTTAATTAGAGGGTAATAAATTGAAGTAGGCAGATAAGACAAATAACTTTTTAAGTGAGACAAAATGGAGGGTGATAACAGAAAGTTGGTTTAAAACAGGTTTCTGAAAAAAGAAAACGTATTATTTTTTAGGGATGATGACGTAAAAAGGAAAATATATTAGTTTTAGTGAGATTGAGAACTGAATTTCTTTTAGAAAATATGTTCATATGCAACACACGTTATAATTGTACAACAATGTTTGAATTTATATCTTGAAACATTAGAGAAATAAAATTATAAATTAAATGTTGAAAATTTTGTGTTTGAAATATATTACGATGAATTGAATATCATACAAGAAGGTACCCGCCTGATCTCTGGCCATCTATTGAGGTATCCGCCGACTCTTCACCCTCGTAGGTCAAAGGTAAGGACATCGTCGTCGAGTTGTGAGACACCTTAATATTCGATCCCAAGATCTCGATTTCAAAGAGACTGAAGAAGAAGAAGAAGAAGAAGAAGAAAAGCAAGAAGCAAATCTTGATCCCAGGAAACGGGTGACTCGCCTTCAGAGATGAAAACTAAGGCCTTTAACTTCCTCCGTCTCCCACACAACAACTCCACCATCGGCGCCATCACAAAAGGCGAAAAAGTCAATCAAGGCTTCCTCCTCCTCCTCGCGGCAAGCTAAGAGAAAGGCTGCTACAAAGGCACCTGCTTCTCCACCTATGAAATATCGAGCCACCAGAGAAGCAAAAGGTAAATCATCCACTTCTACTTCAATTCCAGAGAAGCCCCTTCGTTTTTGCATGCAATCTAACCAACGTGACCCAAGCCCACCTAGAGGTTGAAAGTTTGGGTGAAGTCCTCTTCTGGTTTGACAGGTACAATTTATTGGGTTTCACCTTTGATGCTGGATTGAGCTATCCAGACGATTGAAGAGTTCCACAGGAATTTCAAGCTTGTGGACGAAAGGGAAATGAAGTGTCCATATGTTAAGTCCCGCGTGCAAGGGAAAAGGGTGTTCATCACCAAAACGATGTTGGAAGAAGCTCTCAGAACACCTATGAAGAAGCCAATGATGACTACACCAAGGGTTTGGCATTCATATCAGTGTTGGTGCTATCAGGTGAGATAACACATCCACCATTCCATCTTCTATACATGTTGTTCACATGTTTATCCCACGGAGTCTTACACTGGATCATCACTAGTATCCTAATGCCCAAGGAGGGTACCCAGAATGTCACATGGGTGGGTCTCTGCATCATGTACAAGATGATTGTGGGATTTCGGATTGATTTTGCCAACACAGTGATGGACAGATGGAGTTTTTCTTTCGGTCCACGTATGGTCAACCTCTGCCCTACCCTTCTCTAATTAGCAAGCTCTTAAAGAGGCAAAAGGTTCTAGGGACTAAAGAGGAACCAGAGCAACTGAAGGTACATTGCTACCTCAACACCTTAACACCAAGAAAACTGGATTCTACAATAATGATGAAGATGTGTGGATGGGAAACTGAAGGAAGTACACCATTGCACGAATTTGGTAGAGAAGAGTGTTGTGTATTGATTTTGATGGTAACAAAACTCTTGGGCTTCTTTGAAAGATTTGAAAAGTTGAATGACCTTTATTCGTTAAATAGTTTCGATTTTTTACAAATATAAATTGCCCTAATTACCTATTGGTCCCTTGAACTATGCTGATTCGCTCACTTTAATCCCTCAATTATAATTTGTTCTCTCAGTCTTTAAGCTATGTAACTTCTAACACTTTAGTCATTTGATTCGGTAACTCGGCATATGTGAGATTAACAACATTAATTGCTTAACGATTTATGACCTTATTTGTACAAATTTAAAGTTTTAAAGGTAAAAGTAGATAAAAATTTAAAAGAATATTAAATTGAAAGAAAAGACCGGAGATCTTGGTACAAGAACGAATGTGGGTTCGGTGTTGATGGGGCTTAAATATTTTGAAACCTTCCAAATCTCCCCGTCTTCCTCGGTTGTGTCTGGCTCAGTCATTTTATCGAACACATTTGGGGCAATCAATTTCCATCGATGAAGATGAAGTCAAAACCCTTGGTGAAATGATGCAGTTAGACATTGTGCTCTCTTCTTGCCGGTGAACAAACCAACCATCAACTGAGAAGATTTGGTATTCATCGTCAAATGGAAAGAGTGAAACAATAAGAGCAAAAGCAGCACACTAAAGGAAAACGACCAAAAAAAGCAGCCATGGTGTGTTAATGTTCATAGCCTATAGTTGGTTAAGAATTTTATTGGTAAAGTTAGAAATAAGATATTGGAGCGTTGAATTCGGATTTGCTTGGAAGGCAGGGCTTCTATTGGGTTCATAGCATAGAATAGTTTTATAAGGCTTTTCACAAGGTCATCTATATATGGCCAACTATAAATGCACAAAGATTAGGCATATCTAGAGTGGTTCAATAAGGAGGTTGTGCATGCCTCGGACTTGACTGATAACATCTGCAGCATGACGTTTACCAAGGCCATTCTCCCAAACTCTAGGTTGGCCTACAAGTTGTCCCAAAAAAACATAACCAGTGTAAGGGAGCTGTACTCAAATACACACGAACACATGATTGCGCAGGAGCTGTTGTCCTAGCATGAGGGGAAGTAGAACATGAAGGAGAACCGAAATCAAAAGAGGGACATCACGGAACCTACCATTGTCAAAAGCTCGAATGGTTGGGGAGGAGGACTGAGGAATTGGTTCGAGAAGGCCCAAAGTTTCACCCATTAAATACCTCCCGAACCAATATCTTGGCTGCTCTCAAGAAAGAATGAAACGTCAGCTAGCCGAGGGCAATGCCGAAGGTAGTCAAGCGCAATGAATCCAAGTATCGCCAATTCCATCGGGAAAACGGGCATGACACCGAGCAATGATATCAACTGAAACGGTACATTGGGCAAAGGTTCCCTCGGGCAGTACTTGAAGATGCCTTCGAATGAAGGAGAAAGGCGTTATTGAGGCAAGGAGAAGATGGATGAAGAAGCCAACGACTCAGACAAAAGGTGCAAGGGACGCAAGTCCTCACCACAAGCTGCAGGAGTGTTGAACACAATCACCACCACATTGGGATCAAACGCAAGGAAAAGGAAGGCGAGGGAGATTGCCTCGTTGAGCTTTAATGAGCCTTCTTCAAGAATCAAGCGAGCCGATGGCTCTGAAGTCAATTTCCCGCACTTCGACCCATTGATCAGTACCGTCCGGATTAGGACTATGGATGTCAAAAGAGTCCTCTGCGATGATGACTCAAATGTAGATGTTCTGTTCACCAAAGCCTTCAGAGGACTAAAATTGAAGTCAAGTAATTTGGTCCCAGTGAAGACAGCTACCTACGGCGTTGGGCCTGATGAGCTGCCTATCCTTAGATGTATTAAGGTCCCGGCTATGTTCATAGGCATCAGACTCGAATGACAGACTCATTACACAACGTTGATGGTTAAGAGGCTAGTCGTAGATGTTCCTTCGGCTTACAACGCGATCATTAGAATAGATACATAAGGGGCTATTCACATGAGTAGTGATGTGAAGTATCTCACGGTCACCTTCGAGACCGAGGAAGGGGACTCCTCAATTTATGTGAGCTAGAGGGATGCCAAGGACATCATGACACTTGCTCAGAATGGCCCAAAGGCAGGAGCCTCAAAAGAAGAAGAAGAAGAAGAAGAAGCCCTGGAGACTGATGAGGTAACTTTAGAGAATGATCGGAGCACCAGGATAGCCAACAATTTGCCCGAAGATGGTAAAACAAAACTTGTAAATCTTCTTCAATCAAATAACGATCTCTTCGCCTCCTCTCCGAGTGATATGTCGGGAATCGACCTGAACATAATCCAACATAGCCTTTACGTCGTCCCAAATGCAAGGCCCATAAAACAAAAGAAATGAAACAACACCCCATTCAAAAGAGCTTTTTATCAAAGAACAAATATCAAAGCTTCACGAAGTAAAGGTCATTCGAGAAGTGTCTTATCCCGAACGGCTGAGCAATCCGGTGGTCGCCACTTGAGAATATAGTAATAAACTACGCATGTGCATTGACTTTACAAATGTGAATGATATGTCTGTCCTAAGGACTCGTATGCCACACCCCCGGTGGATTGCCTAGTAGATTCAACTGCCGGACACGCAAGGCTTAGTTTTCTTGATGCTTATAGTGGATATCATCAAATCCGAATGAATCCAGCAGATGAGAAAAGATATGTGATGTGATCATGGGATCCCCAAGCAACAATCGGAGTAGGTTTGGTAAAAGTTGCATTTTCTGAGCGAAAATGTAATTTTGTTGTGTGTGAGATATTTGGAAAATTGGACATTTTGATAGAAAAGAAAGATTTGGGGCGGATGGGTGGGAAGAAGCCCCAAGCAACAACAAGAAGAGGCGGTCGAGTGAAGCTCGGAGCAACCCCTCGGCGAGTGGGTTCGAGAGGCCCAGCGACCTAATCCATGGTCTGGACTAGCACCTGACATGGAAAAAGCAACACCTCCATGCGAGGACCCTACGAGAGGCCTCAAGGCGTAGGAGAGGCTTCTGCACACGAAGGTATCCAGGCGAAGGCAATGCCTTTTGGCAAAGCCGTCCCTGTGAGGCCTCAAGGCGAAGGATGAACTGCATCATGCTAAGGCATCCAGAACACTGGCGAAGCCTCTAGGCGAAGCCATTCCTGCGAAGCCTCAAGGCGAGGGCTAGGCTTCCCCAAACAAAGGTGTTCCGGCGATGGCAAAGCCTCCAGGCGGAGCCATCCTCGCGGACCCCCCTAAGGCGAAGCCCTCATGCAACAATGTCCACGAGAAGTCTTCAGAGAAAAGGCAGGGCCTTCCCGTGAAGCTTCCTGGCGAAGGCAAAGCCTCTGGGCGAAGTCATCCCAGCAAGTCTCTTGGCGAAGGCAACGTCTACAACAAGAAGACTTCCAGTTCAGACGCTAAAGAAGAGTTCTCCTACTGCGAAGCCTCCAAGCAAGGCGGAGCCTACTTGGCGAAGCCTCCAAGAGAAGGCGGGGCCAAACCAGGCAAAGCCTTCTCCGCGAAGTTTCCTAACGCGGGCGAAGCCTTTAGAGCGGGGCCACCAGTCAGACGAAGCCTTCCAAAGAAAGCCACCTAAGCTTATCAAGTCGGCCAAACCACTCCCGACCATTCTGGCCCCTCCCGCCTTTTACGCTGACACTTGGGAGCATACTTATCTACTTTTACCTTTTTATCTTTTCGTCAGACATGCATGCAAAAGTACTGTACACTTTATGGCATGCATGCACCTTTTGTAAGAGGTTGTTCCCTTCCTTCCCTATAAAAGGAAAGGCAGACTCCTAGAATAGTTAGAACATATGTAAAGCTTAAGAAGGACAATTCCTTAAGCCCGGTTCTCACCCCCTTGCTATATTCCGCCATCCCCTTGATTGATTGTTTATCATCAAGTTTAATATCTAGTATTGCTTAATCTCGTAGTTAAGAGGTGCTAGATCTTCCATACTCCCCAGGCTTATCGCAGATATTGCCCAACCTCGTAGTTGGGAGGTGTCTGTGGCCGAATCTATCCTTCCTTGTTCATCGACTCCACCGAGCTAGATCTGCGCTTCCGGACGATCTCGCGGTTTCGCGTCAAGCGTCCCCGTGATCGTATCAAGTGGTATCAGAGCCAGATCGCTTGCTGGAGTTGTTGTGATTTCTTCAAGGTTAAAACCTTTAATTTCTACTTGAAGAAAGATTTATCTTTGCGTATTTTATAACCGTGTTATATTCTGTCCATTTTCTGAAAACCCCCTATCCGCTTTATTTCGGTTTATCTGTTGTGTTGTTTCTGTGTTAGGAGTTGTTGTGGTGTTAGCAACTTCATAAATCAAAAAGTCAAAAAAAAGAGAAAACAGAGAAGAAGAAAAAGAAAAGAAAGCAGTTGCGGTTTTGCGAAAGTCGCAAATCTCAGTTTTATTCGAAACCGCAACGTGCAAAGATTTATACGCTCAAAAGAGTGAGGTTGTAGTTGAAAAGTGAAGAGAAGTGGTGTATAAGGCTTGGTTGTGAAAAGCGTAGAAGAAATCGAATCTGTGTTCTTATTGTTCTTGGTGTTCATATGAGTGTTCATATCTGTTCATTCCACAACTCATATGAACAGTGACCTTGATCTAATTTCGATTTCAAATTTGAACCAAAAGTGTTTGTGCGCCAAAAACCTCATTTCTAACCCTCTTGTATATCTGTTGCCGAAACCCCCCTCCATTTTAACCTAGCTTGCTTCAAGTAACTAGTACTTCTTGTTTAAAGATTTTTGCATGCTAGTGATTATCTTGTGATATTCATTGTCGGGTTTTGGCCTTGGAAAGAGCAAGCTCTGAGAGCTGAGCAAGAGGAAAGAAAGAAAGCCGAGTGTGACCCCTCGCGAAAGGGCGGAACCCTACGCGGCAGGAGAGAACCCACCAAAACACGAGAGGAGCTTGAGCGGACTAATTTTATTATTTAAATGTGCAGGAGATTCCATGGCGAATAAATATTTCTATGGGGTTGAACTATCAGTGGGGCGATACCAGCTTGGAAAAGACTTATGGCATTGGATGGAAAGGTGGGAGTACCACTTTTGGTGCTTCCCCCTTCGTGGTGAAGAAATGTTGAGCCAAGCCATAAGAAGCCTAAAAGGAGAGGCCAAGGAATGGTGTCGTCGAGAGTTCTCTGACAGAGAGCGATCCGCTGAAGCCCCCATCCAGTCTTGGAGTGAGTTGAAGAGGTTGCTGTGGCGACGATATGGACTCTGTCAAGAAGAGCCACCCCCTCCATACTACTCCCAAGCGAGGGCTCCCATGCGCCCTGCACACAGTACCCCAGTCAGGCTCCGCCACCATACTCCACTCGACGGGTCTTCGCCCTCAGGCGAACCAACTTCCTTCCAGGAGAGGAGGCGAGGACCCCCATCGCCACAAACCCCCTTGGTTGGGCCGCGCACCCCACCGCCCAATACTTGCGCAGCCCATACCTACACCACACATCCCAACCCTCACCAAAATCCAAAAGAAGAGACTCTCGCCCAAGAGATTAAAAGGCTCAAAGATGAGTACTTAGAATATGAGCGGGCGAGAGAGAAAAGGAAAGAGAGAAGAAAAGAAAGAGCTCTCCAAAGCCAAATGAGTGAAAAGAAAGACTCACCCGGGCCTTCTACCATACTCCAAGAAGAACTAACAGTTTCATCTTCTCAAACTTGTTGTTCTTCTTTGGCCGTGCAGGGACAAGAAGAGGCCGCGGACGCGCGAAGAGTTGAAGAAAGCGAAGGCGCTTTGGGAGAAGGCAGAGCTCATGCGGGAACCCCAACTGGACCCCCACTCGAGGAAGAAGCCACACTTTTGTTGGACATGGAGAAGATGATATGCGAAACAGGTCTTCGCCTCCCTAGATTGGGAGAAGGTAATTTGTCTCTTCCTCCTAACAGCAAAGGGTATACGCAAGAGTGCGAACCCGTGGATTCCTTGAGTCTGCATGCTACGAACGTGGGTGATGGATCAGACATTGGTTCGAAGCCACACCCATTGTTCGAATCTATATATGGGACCCCCCCAGATGCCATGTTTAGCATGTTTAGAGTGCATGCGTTAAGGAAAGGCCACTTTATTCCACGAGAGACATCCATGCCTTTCCTTAGCAAACATGAGCATCTTAAAATAAATCGGGCTGAAGCCATGTTAATGGCTGAGGTAGAGAGAGAGGACAACCTGTTCATCTCTCAACCTCTTGCTTATACTAATGCTAGTCTCTGCATGCTGCGGTCTGAAGTTCTTTCTACGACTAGCTTAGTTTTTTCTTCTTTGTCTCGGGAAGCACATATGCATGTGCTTGGCGAAGGTAAAGCTTCCCTTGACCCCCCACCCCAGTTCCATGAGCAGAGGTCTAAAGGCTTTAGACCGCATGTTTTCCTTGAGTATAAAGTTCTTGTTAATTGTCTAAAATACTCTAGGAAGCATGTCATGAATTTTTATAGACTTCTGTTCATGTTCACGATGCATATAGGAGTTGTCATGCTCACGCATACATATGCATCGCCACCGCGACCCCCCCAGTCTCCGGTTAGGTTTTCACTCACTAACCTCTGATGCTCTTCAAAGTTTGTTGTGCTTGTTTTCGTTGTAGGAAGTTTTCTTCCCTTAAGATTCGAGGACGAATCTTTTTAAGGGGGAGGGAATGATGTGATCATGGGATCCCCAAGCAACAACAAGAAGCCCCAGATGAAGAGGCAGTCAAGTGAAGCTCGGAGCAACCCCTCGGCGACTGGGTTCAGAGGCCCATGCGACCTAATCCATGGTCTGGACTAGCACCTGACATGGAAAAAGCAACGCCTCCACGCGAGGACCCTACGAGAGGCCTCAAGGCGTAGGAGAGGCTTCTGCACACGAAGGTATCCCGGCGAAGGCAATGCCTTTTGGCAAAGCCGTCTCTGTGAGGCCTCAAGGCGAAGGATGAACTGCATCATGCTAAGGCATCCAGAACACTGGCGAAGCCCCCAGGCGAAGCCATTCCTGCGAAGCCTCAAGGCGAGGGCTAGACTTCCCAAACAAAGGTGTTCCGGCGATGGCAAAGCCTCCAGGCGGAGCCATCCTCGCGGACCCCCCCAAGGCGAAGCCCTCATGCAACAATGTCCACAAGAAGTCTTCAGAGAAAAGGCAGGGCCTTCCCGTGAAGCTTCCTGGCGAAGGCAAAGCCTCTGGGCGAAGTCATCCCAGCAAGTCTCTTGGCGAAGGCAACGTCTACAACAAGAAGACTTCCAGTTCAGACGCTAAAGAAGAGTTCTCCTACTGCGAAGCCTCCAAGCAAGGCGGAGCCTACTTGGCGAAGCCTCCAAGAGAAGGCGGAGCCAAACCAGGCAAAGCCTTCTCCGCGAAGTTTCCTAACGCGGGCGAAGCCTTCAGAGCAGGGCCTCCAGTCAGACGAAGCCTTCCAGCAAAGCCACCTAAGCTTATCAAGTCGGCCAAACCACTCCCGACCATTCTGGCCCCTCCCGCCTTTTACGCTGACACTTGGGAGCATACTTATCTACTTTTACCTTTTTATCTTTTCGTCAGACATGCATGCAAAAGTATTGTACACTTTATGGCATGCATGCACCTTTTGTAAGAGGTTGTTCCCTTCCTTCCCTATAAAAGGAAAGGCAGACTCCTAGAATAGTTAGAACATATGTAAAGCTTAAGAAGGACAATTCCTTAAGCCCGGTTCTCACCCCCTTGCTATATTCCGCCATCCCCTTGATTGATTGTTTATCATCAAGTTTAATATCTAGTATTGCTTAATCTCGTAGTTAAGAGGTGCTAGATCTTCCATACTCCCCAGGCTTATCGCAGATATTGCCCAACCTCGTAGTTGGGAGGTGTCTGTGGCCGAATCTATCCTTCCTTGTTCATCGACTCCACCGAGCTAGATCTGCGCTTCCGGACGATCTCGCGGTTTCGCGTCAAGCGTCCCCGTGATCGTATCAATATTTATTCAACACATCTATTTTTCTTCATCTCCTTCCCGTAACTCTCCCTCTCTCCCTCACATCCGCCATTTTTGAGAGCTTGAGCTCACAACTGTTCTTCGCTGCTTCGCGATCAAACTTCGAGATAAACCGCTTAAATCGCTCATTGGGTTGTATAGATCGATAATCAAGTCTGTTTTGGAAGAATCGGTGTATTTTGCAAGTTAGGAGCATTTGAATTTTGAAGTGAATAGTGTCATATGCTTCTTTGTTTGATTTTCCGGTTCCTAAGCGTTCTCGGCACTTCCCGGTGCATGTTTGATAACAGAACGTAGGAAGAAAAGCACCCGAGATTGTGCCGATTCGCGTTTGAAATATTGGGTGTAATTTTCAACGGAAGAATTAGTGAAAGGTAAGGGCATTTCGTGTTCGAGTAGAATTCTGATTCCGATAGTGTATTTGGTTATGTTAGAAGAGGCTCGGTGTGAAAGCCGTTTTTCACGGCCCGAGCCTCGGTTTTGGCGCTATTGTTAGTGATTGATTCTGTGAACTCCGAATGTGAATTGTGTATCTGTGATTGTTTCTGGACAGGGAGTTGCCTTGAAATTGGGCAGAAACTCTGCCGAAATTTCTACCGGGACCGTCGATCGAGAATTCGGATTTTGGACTACATTCGGAGGTAAGGGTTCAGTGTGTGTTTAGGAGTATTGCTTGCGTAGCAAGCATACGCGGATATAGACTGAGGCTAGGTTCGGAAGAGGGGAGTGCCCCGATGACGCCGACCTAGTTCCTGGTATAGGCATTGTTGTGCAGGAACCGATTGGGATTCCGATATACCTACGATGGTTATCGATGATTTATATTGATTGACCGATAGGGGTTGCTTCCCCGAGCTGGTACCATGCTCTACCGACTGATTGTGAATGGACGCATGGCCATTGCCGGTTGGATCGGGGCAGATCTCGCCATGGTCCATCGCAAAGAATGTTATCGTTATAATTGTGATTGACCGACCGCATTGCATGTGTTTGATTGTGTTGCATTGGTTGAGCATTTGATTGATTGGTGAGATGCGTTGTGTATCGTATTCGTTTTGTTTCCGATTGCAGGTTTATTGTATCTATTGTTTTAGTAACTGCACCATGTCTATACCTGTTCCCTTACTAAGTTCTTTCGAGAACTTACCCTTATATTTACTGTTTCAGGAAAAGGAAAGGAAAAGCAAGTCGCCGAGTAGAGGCGAGGTTGCTTGTTTGAAAGGTTTTGGACTAGAGGAGCAGCAGCAACAGTTTCACCTTAGCGCGGTTGGATTCCGCGAGACCGCCGACTGGTTGGTTTCTTTTGTATTCCGAACTTGGATCTCGCTCGTATATTGTCATTACATGCATGTTTCGTCTGTAAGGTTTGGTTGTGTAAATGGTTTGGTTTGCATAAGTGTTTGAGTTCAGGTTCGAACCGTTGGTTGTCGCGTTGAAATTTCAGGATTTGGGTTCGGTTGGAAGGTCGGGTGATCGCTGGTGATCACCAACTCCAACACTTTGAATTGTTGGTTTGCTGTTTTTTAGGTGATCACCAGGTGATCACCAACTCCAACACTTTGAATTGTTGGTTTGCTGTTTTTTAGGTGATCACCAGGTGATCACCAACTCCAACACTTTGAATTGTTGGTTTGCTGTTTTTTAGGTGATCACCAGGTGATCACCAACTCCAACACTTTGAATTGTTGGTTTGCTGTTTTTTAGGTGATCACCAGGTGATCACCAACTCCAACACTTTGAATTGTTGGTTTGCTGGTTTTTAGGTGATTACATCACCAACTCCAACACTTTGAATTTGTTGACCGGCTGTTTTTTTAGGTGACCACCCGGTGATCACCTAAATATGAAATTTTGCCCTTTTGATCCTCTAACTTCTCCTTTTGTTATATCTTGTCCCAAAATGACCTGAAGTGCCAAATTCAGTAATTTTATGAGAAAAACAACCCCATTCGCATAGGTAAACATCTTGGGACTTAGTTGAGAATTAGTGCTATGATTTAATGAAATTTTTTTTGGGTGATCCCAAGGCGGTTGCCCTGTCGTTGGGGTTGTTTGTGATAAGGTTGTGAGTGAACCGTCACCCCCACCTTCCCCCTTTCCCCGGTTTGGTCCGTTCTCCATGCACTTCCGCGAGTGCGGGTCTCAGTAGGCGGGGTGTGGTGACAGATGAGCTCGAAGACACCAACTTCGATCAAGGACGTACATAGGTTGTTCGCAAGGATAACTGGCTTGAGCCGTTTCATATCCCGATACGGGGACAAGTGTTGTCTATTTCTTCAAGTCTGATCAAAGAAGGAGCCTACTCTTAGGCAACCAATCAAGTACAAGCCATTGATTATCTACTTAGGAGTAGGAGAGAATAAACGACCGCTAAATGCGCCAAATTCCTTTGGAATCCCGAATGTCAGAAGACATGAGAAGAAATTAAGATGTATTTAGTAGAGATGCCTACTCTTAGGCAACCAACCGAATACAGGCCCTTGATTGTCTACTTAGGAGTAGGAGAGAAAGCCTTAAGTTCATGGTTCGTTTAGGAAGATGACAATGGGAAACAATTGCCGGTGTATTATGCGAGCAAGGTACTTCACGGAGCCGAAGTCAACTAACCCTTGTTACAGAAGGCCGTATACGCACTAGTTTTGTCAGCTCGAAGACTCAAACCATACTTCCTCAGGTACACAATAATCGTCCAGAGCAACCTACCTTTAAAATACATACTCAAATGGGTAGATCATTTTGGAAGACTATAAAGTGGTGTATTGAACTAAGTGAGTACAAGATCAAGTACAAACCTAGAAAAGCAATTAAAGAACAAGGTCTGGCAGATTTCATAGCTGAACTACCCTAAGAGTCTGAAGAAGAAATCCCAGACACCGAAGATAACGCGGTGTGGACACTTTATGTTGATAGAGCATCCAGAGCTGAGAAGCAGGGTGCGGGTTCAGTTCTCCAAGGACTTGAAGTAATGAAGGAAACCAAGTCAAATAAATTTACATTCCCAGTCACAAATAATGCTACCCAATATGAAGCCTTGATCGCCGGACTCGAGTTAGCAAAGAAAACAGACATTCGGTCCTCGAAGACATGCAATGACTCGAACCTATTGCTTCAACAGATGAACGTGGAGTACAAAGCCATGGGGTCGAACCTCAAGAAATATGCAAAGACAACCAAGAAATTAGCACTACAGTTCGAAAAACTGAAAATCAAAAAAATCTGAGGGCTCTCAATGCCGAAGCAAATAAACTCTCGAAGGCACTAGTGTGTGATGAAGAAAGGGGGAACTCGTTCATGTTTTACATTCGAGTAATGAACATTACTTGGGGATGGAGGCTGCCCCTACTGGAAATATTTGACTGATGGAGTCCTCTCGGAGGAACCACCAAGCAACTAAGATAAGAGGGAAAGTAAGCGAATTCCTAGTGGTAGGCAACAACTTGTACCGAAGAGGATTCTCCTCCCGTTGCGAAATGCATAGGGGAAGAAAATACCAAATACATCCTAACAAAAGTGCATGAGGGAGCGTGCGGTTCTCACCTCGAGCCAAGCACCGGCTGTGGTCATACTAAGACAAGGGTGTTTGTTGTTGTAACCCGTCCTCTAGGCCATGTCACAACCGAATGGATAAAAAGATTGAAGACTGAATTGGAAAGAAATAGAAAGATTTGGATCGAATTGATAGGAACGTGACTAAATTGAAAGTTTTAGAAAGAATTTGGATTAAATCGGAAGAGTTAGTAAAATGGAGTTAAAATTTGAAATGTTAAAAATAGAATTAGTTAAAAACTTATTTTAGAAATGTTAAACTTATTTTGAAAGGTTAAAAATAGAATTGAAGTTGATGGTGTAAGATGCTTGTATGTTTTGATTTCAAAACTTATTTTAGAAATGTTAAACTTGTGTTGTCCTTTTCTTTGTCCAGTAATTGTTATGCTGAAACCCGTGACTTTAGCTCCTTATTGTTTGAATCATGTGTTGGAGTTTGCCTATAGTGATTAGTTTCCACTTGCAGGTTCGGCTACCCTTGGTCCAATTTGGGGCAATTAGTTTATTTCTAAGCTTTTTGGCTATGTCTCCTACTCCGTAAGTTTGGTTGTTTGTCAAGTCTTTTAGTTTGTGGTCAATACTCTCGGATGTATTAGTTCCACTTGGTTTTGATGAATAGTTTGGTTTGTATTTATTAAATTGTAAGTTAATGAGGTAATAATTTCTATAGCTTAAGTCATTCACTAAGTTAACTTGATCTTTGATAAAGATTGCTCCTTGAGTATGTATTTTGTTTCTTGTACCTTCATATGGTTTTCGCTTAAATACCCACTAGTTTTAATTAGAGTTGGACTATTAGATCTCCTAGTTGATAGCCAAAGGGTGATCTCCGGCCGTCAAGGATGCTCCGGTGACTGTGGCAAGGCAGCTCCGGTACCTGAGAAGAGTAAGACAAAGGACACTTTCAGGTGCAGACAGAGAAGAGAGGTGTGGGTGTGTAGTAATCACCTTATTTGAGGCAGGCACCACCCAATTTATAGGGTGGTGCCAGGTCCCGTTACGGGGCCTTGAATGCTGGAGAATCTCCATAAATGTGTCCATAATTGGGACGGCTGTGGATTAATGGTGCAATAACAGTGGAGTTATTGCGGAATTACTCCCTCTCTTTTGGCCTGATGCCATTATTAGGGTAACGGTTGATTTGAAGGAGGTAGCAAGCGTTTGCTGCTAACGGGATTATACGAGGGGCGCTCTGTTGTTACGAGGCCGGCCCTGGCGGACGTGGCCCATATGGCGTTTGCATTTGACAATACAGCCGTATGGGCTGGCCCATATATATCAGTATGTCCTCCCCCCACAGCGGAGGATGGGTTGGGTCCCTGTGCTCCGCCTGGGAGGGAAGCATTGTGTCGTATTGGATTTGAATTGGGGAAGAGCCCAGGAGTTGGCCCAATGTTGGCCCAATATCGTTTATGGCGGTTGCGCAACACTTTTTGAAATGGCGCTTTTTGCGCCGTTTGTAATTATGGGGGATGTCGTTTCACCTCCCATCGGCCTCTACTTATACGCCAACCCATGTGAGGAGTCAGTTTCCCGAATTCTAGCTTTCTTTGCTTTTTGCTTGATTTCCTCTTCACTCTAGTTTCCATTTTCGCGATTACCGAAGAATTTCCCGCGAGATTTGAAGAACCCAACCGTTGAATCTTTCGTTTTCATCTCCGGCATATCAATCAGTAAGTATCACCGTGTTTATTTCATCTTTTTTCGTCGCAACTGCGTCGCGAGCGTGTTTTTGCCGCGCCGCTGCCTGGGTTCTTAGGTCTTAGGGTTTAAGTTTTTGAATTCATGGTTTATTTCTGTAGATGGCTCCCAAGAATCCAAGCAACCACAGTGTCGGTCCCGATATCGGGAGTCTGTGGCCCCGAACAGCTCTGTCAGAGAAGAAAATGGCCGACATTTGCCGAAACCACCATGTGTATACACGGGTGGCCTGTGGGCTTTCTCCGGCAGACGTGCTGAGGAAAACGGGGATAGAACTGAGCGACGAGGCCAGAGGGAGCAAACCTTGGTGGTGTACGAAGCCCAGTTGAAAGCTGGACTGAGGCTCCCACTATGCTCTTTGTTACTGCAATTGTGTGAGGGTTGGGGTTCGCCTCCCAATCGGCCCCGAACGTGTTTACCACCGTAAACGCGTTCGTGGTGGCCTGTCACCTGGCGAAGACGGTGGTGCTGCCGGAGACCTTCTTGCAGTTTTACACCTTGAAGAGGCCGGTTGGGCACCCCTTCTACCAATTGACCCCCAAGGAGGTGAAGGTGGGCAACAAAATGGTGAAGATCGGAGTCATCGCTGAGACCACTAGCTCGTGGGGAGCTGGAAGAGCAATTTCTTCTTCATCTTGAAGGAGGATAGCTGGGGGTTCCCTACGTACTTCATCAAGGAGAAGGACGCAAGGGTATCAGTGAAGCCCTCTCTGTGGGCGGGAAGCGAAGGGAAGAAAGCCCTCGATACATTGTGTGAATGGGTCCGCGCAGTGGAGAGGCTCGAGGACTTCAACGGGTCATTTCCCTTCACCCTCGTGAGCATGGACGAAGTGGTGCTACGGAGGGTTGAAGTTAGCAGGGCCCATCGGCTTCCAAGCCATGTGGACACCCTACTGAACTGGGTCGAGGGCCTCGACGGGGAACTCATTGAGTACCTCGAAGGCGCTTTCAGCAACCCTCATTGTCTGTTTTTACTCCTTTTCGTTTTTGTGTTTCTGTGTTTTGCACACTTTGAATGCTATTGTAACCTGATTTTGTGTTTTGTTACAGCCAAGATGTCGCACCCCAGCACCCTTTTTGCCAAAAAGCAAGACTTGAGGGAGGCCCTCAAGAATAAAATGGACGAGGAGCTCCCTGTGGAGCCCGTTCAAAGGGCTATCGAGGGGCCATCTGCTGAGGCCTCGAAGGCTGGAGAGGTCCGAGGCGTAGAGGCCTTGGTGACGAAGGCCCAGCCAGTTAGTGTGGCTGGTCCCGTAGTCGTCGAGGAGATCTCCGAGGACTCCGAGGAGCAGAATCTTCGCAGGAAACGCCCCGAAGAGAAGGTTTTGCGCTTTTATACACTTTCGTGTGTTTGCTTATAAATTTGCACTCTTATCCTCCCTTTTTATTTTGCAGTGGCAGAGGACTTGGAAGTGTCCTCGGACAGCAGTCCTAGCCCCGCGAAGGACAAAGGGAAGGGACCGGCCCTCGAGGAGCCGTCCGCCAGCCCCGTACGAGGCGCAAGGGAGCCTGTGGGGCTCTTGGCAGATGCTCGAAGGGCTGTTGTGGCTCCTCGAGCGGCTGTCAAGAGGCCCTCGAGGATCCCGAAGAACCTTAGGGGTTAGACCCATTGTACGCGCCCCAGCTGCTTGAGGACTATCGGCGAGAGCTGCGAGCCAAGTCCTTCGAGCGGAGGGGTCTGGCCCTGAGGGAGGCCTGGGACCCCGTAATGAGGGTGACTCGTGACGAGTCAGTGCTCCTTGGGGACCAGGGGGTCAGACTGAAAGTTGCTGAGGGACTCTCCCTTCCCCGTGACAAGCACTTTCTGAAGCACACTGCCTCGGGGCCTCTGGACATTGCGAAGGACATCTGCCAGGGCCTTACTCGAGTAAGTCACAATCCTCGACCCTCTTTGTATTATTTATTGTTCTTATCAGCGTATTTTTGTTTATACGTTTTGCGCTTTTAACTTGCAGGAGGTTGTACTGGCTCACGGCCTGGTGGCCAAAATTGAGGACCTCCAAGCCCAGGTGAGGAGCCTCGAGGCCAAGGCGAAAGACTCCGAGGCAGTGGAGAGCCTGAAGAAGGCCCTGGCTGAGAAAGAGGCCGAGGTAACTTCCTTGAAGACCGAAGTGTCTTCCTCGAAGAAGGAGGAGGTTGCCCTTCACTCGGCCATGGGCGTTTTGGGACAGAGGCTGAAGGCAGTCACTGCCGATGGGGTGAAGTTCGAGGCGCTGTTCCTCTCCGAGCACCACGCAAACCGAAGCCTTTCGGTCCAGCTCAACCAAGCGCTCGACTCGAATCAGGAGCTGGAGGGCAAGGTGGAGGAGAAGGACAAGCTCATCGAGGAGCTATCCCTGAGGGCTGCCAAGGCAGAGGAGCAGGCCTCGAGGGCGGCGGCCCAGGTCGAAGAATGCACAAAAACCCTCAATGAGGTGGTGGGCTCCAGTGTGGCTGACCTTAGAGCCTTCGTACAAGTTGAAGACCAAATTGGTCTTAAGTTGTACGGAGGTGAAAGTGTTCAGCCGCCTGTTTTTGTGAAGCCCATTGCTGAGAGGGCTGCTCGAATGGGTAAGGCCTTCGAGCTTCTGTCCGAAAAAGTGGTCGATGCGCAGGCCATGGAGGGGGTCCGCTACGCTGAAGGATTCCTTCGTTGCCGCCACCAAGTGGAGGCCATGCTTGAGAAGGCACAGCTGGATCCCCTCGATGCGACCAAGGTTGAGGAGCCAACCCAGGCGGCATTGTTCGAGTGGGGTAGGACGGGGAAGAAGTTAGGGGTGGAATATCCTTATGATATTCTGTCAGGGCATGTAGAGGATGCCCCTGTTGTACCCCCAAACGATGATGCCCCCAAGTAATTTTTGGGGTTTTGACTTGTAATTAAATTTTTGCACGTACTTTATAAAGCAGTGAACAACTTTGTAGCCTTTATTGCCTTTTTAGTTGTCGTATGAATACTGTTTGCACAACGCGTGGACTTCGTATTTTGTTTGTATTGCTTCAAGGCAAATTTCTTTAAGACAAAGCGTGCAACTCTTCGTAGAATTGACTGTCTTTTATTCGATGTGTGTTGCTCGAATATTGAAGTCCTGAAGAACTTTAAATGTTCAATTCTTCGGGGTTATACCTTGTAATTGATTTTTGTCCTTACTTTATAAAGCAGTGGACATTGTTCGTAGAGTTGACTGTGTGTCAATATTGCTTGCATAATGCGAAGACTTTGAAGATTGCTTTGTAACATTCATCGCTTTTTATTCGATGTACCAATACTGATTGTACAACGCAAAGAGTTTGAATATCTTTGTCAATTTACTTAAAGGAAAATACAGGACTTAGACGTAATAAGGCCTCAAGTCGTCGACGTGATAGTCGTTTTTTAGCCTTTTGCCTTGGTGGTCCTTTAATTTGTAGACGCCGCCTCTTTCTTTACTATGTACGATGTAAGGTCCTGCCCATCTGGAACGAAGGGCTCCATGGCCAGGATTACGACCTGACAACTCTGCCCTTAGCAAGACCAGACCACCCACGTAGATCTGTTTTGCCCGAACTTTAGCGTTGTGGTCGAGGTTTGCTCTTTGCCGTAAGGCCAGAAGCCTAAGTTTGGCACCCTCGCGGAGTTCTTCGACGAGGTCCAGACGCGCCCGAAGCCCGCTCTCATTATGGGGGGCGTCGTAATATAGTGTTCGGATTGTTGGTATAGAGACTTCGATTGGGAGCAAGGCGTCGACGCCGTAGACCAAGGAGAAAGGAGTTTCCCCTGTAGGTCCTCGCGTAGTTGTTCGGTAGTCCCAGAGGACGCTGGGTAGCGCCTCGACCCATTTCCCTTTGTTGTCATCGAGGCGCTTTTTCAGGCCTTCTTTGATTGTGCGATTTGTGACTTCTACCTGGCCATTTGACTGCGGGTGTGCCACAGGGGCGTAGAGCATTTGTATATTCATCTTAATGGCCCAATCCTTAAGCTTTTTGCTTGCGAATTGAGTCCCATTGTCTGTGATTATGGCCTTTGGTGTGCCGTATCGCGCCACGAGGTCGTGCCAGAGGAAGTGTATGACCTTGGCAGTCGTTATTTTCTTGAGTGGCCGGACCTCGACCCATTTAGTGAAGTAGTCGACAGCCACTATACAGAATTTGAACTGCCCCTTGGCTTTAGGCATTGGCCCTATGTGGTCGAGGCCCCACAACGCAAAGGGTATAGGATACGTCTCCGTAACCGCTTCATTTGCAGGCTGCCGCTGGATGCGGAAGTTGAGCTGGAATTTGTGGCACGTACGTACCATGTCATGCGCGTCTTTTCTCAATGTCGGCCAATAATAACCGAGGCGCAAGCATTTGTGCGCCAGCGCATCGGAGCCAATGTGTGCTCCACAAACTCCTGAGTGGACTTCGTTCAGGATGAGTTTGGAGTCATCGGAGCCGATACACCGTTGTAAAGGAGCAGAATACTCTTTACGCCATAATGTACCATCTATGATGACATGACGGGATGACTGCGTCCTTATTTTCTGTTATCACGCTGGTGGGCCCTCAATTGCGCCAGTTTGGAGATACTGAAGGATTGGGTGCCTCCAGTCTGTTGCTACATTGGCATCGATCGCATGAATTGTATTTATCGAAGGTTGTGCTAAGGTTTCGAGGATTGCATCCGTCCTTCCCTTAGACAACTTGTCAGCCATAGTGTTTTGATCCCTTGGGATCTTATTAATATTCAGCTGTTCGAATTGCCCTTGCAGGCTTTTGACGAGCCGCAAGTACCTCGAGAGAGTGGGGTCCTTGCATTCATTAATCCCCGTGACCTGCCTTACGATGAGCTGTGAGTCACTGTGCACAGTCAGACGTCGCAAGCCAGCCTTCAGGGCAGTTTTGAGACCCGATACGAGGGCCTCGTATTCTGCCACGTTGTTTGTGACGGGGAACTGGAAAGCCACTCGTAAGTTGGCCTCCATGCCGTGTGGGCCCTTGATATGAACGCCCCCTCCTGGGCGATCAGCACTGGATGAACCATCCACGAACATGTCCCACTCGGGAGGCTCCAACTCTGCTGGTGGCTCCCTCGAAGGACCATGTTCGAGGGGATAGATGGAGAGCTCGGCCATGAAGTCCGCCAAAGCTTGTGCCTTTATAGCTCATCGAGGCTCGAACTTGATGTCGTATTCCCCGAGCTCGATGCACCAACGGGCTAAACGACCACTATGTTCTGGTCTGTTTAGGATGTCCCTTATTTGTAGATCCGTTCTGACGATGATCGTGTGGGCTTGGAAATATGCCCGTAATTTCCTGGCAGCCACGATCAAAGCGTAGATCGTTTTTTGAAGGGGAGGGTAGTTAGCCTCAGCCCCTCGTAGCGTGTGACTTGTGTAATAGACGGGCCACTGTTGCGGGCCCTCCTTCTTAACGAGCACTGAAGATACAGTGTTGTTTGAAGTGGAGAGGTAGATGACGAGTTCGTCCCCTGGTTGTGGGCATTTCAGTGTTGGCAAATCAGAGAGGTGCTTCTTGATTTGGTCGAAGGCTTCTTGGCATTCCGGCGTCCAGGTGAATGCTTTTTTCATGCGGAGCTGTTCAAAGAACGGCTTGCACTTGTCTCCCAGTTTGGAAATGAATCGCCCCAAGGCCACAATTCTTCCTGTGAGTTGTTGGATTTCCTTAATGTTCTTTGGCGGCGCCATATCCGTGATGGCTGATATTTTCTTAAGGTTGGCATCGATTCCCCTTTCAGAGATCATGTAGCCCAGGAATTTCCCGGCACCAACGAAGAAAGAACATTTGGCTGGATTGAGCCTTATGTTGTATCGTCGGAACGACTTGAAAGTTTCGTCCAGATCCTGAAGGTGGTCTTCGAATGTCATGTTTTTCACAATGACATCGTCGACGTATGCTTCCAGGTTACGGCCCATTTGGTGGGCAAAGACCTTGTTCATTAGACGCTGGTAGGTGGCTCCAGCGTTTTTGAGCCCAAATGGCATTCGAATGTAGTAGTATACGTCATCGCCCGTTGTGAATGCCGTTTTGAAGGCGTCTTCGGGATCCATGTAGATTTGGTGGTAACCACTCTTAGCGTCCATGAACGATAGGTATTTGTACTTAGAAGTGGCATCCACGAGTTGGTCGATGACCGGTAACGGATAGGGGTCCTTTGGACAATGCCTATTGACGCCCGTGAAATTGACGCACATACGAAGGTCACCATTAGTTTTGTCGGCTAAAACTATGTTAGCAAGCCATTCGGAGTACTGAATTTCTTTTATTATTCCGGCGTCGAGGAGTTTAGAAACTTCCTCTTTTACAAATTGCTTTTTCGAGGGGGCCATACCCCTTTTCTTTTGTTTAACCGGCTTTGAATCCGGGAATACATTAAGCTTGTGGGTGATGACGCTAGGATCGACGCCCGGCAGGTCTTTCAAGCTCCAGGTGAAGACGTCGAGGTTTACCTCGAGGAGGTGGATGAGGGCCATCTTCTCCTTTTGTTTAAGGTTTTTGCCAACCTTGAACTTCTTGCCCGGGACGACGTCGATTTCTTCTGTCACGTCGTCGAGGCGAGGCCTGTCGTCGGGGTCCATGGGATCCTTGATCTCCTTTGAGGTTTGTGGATCAACCGTTAAGCTCAAAGAGGCCACGTAGTTTGTCCTTGTCGTTCGCTGGTCGATGTAGATGTTCGCGTCCCCACGAGGTGTTGCGAATGTGACCGTGAGAGAGCGGATGTCGCACCTCATGTGGAATTCGACCTGGCTTGGTCGACCAACGATGGCGTTGTATGTGGAAGGGACTTCAAGCACCAGGAACTCCGTCATAATGGAGTGGCAATCAACCGTGCCGAATTGTGTGTCCCCAATTAACATGAGGGGCAGGTTGACGACCCCTATTGTTGGCACAATGTCCCTGCCGATGCCAAAGGTAGGGCCGGAGCTTCTTCTTATAGCGGACATGTGTATCCCGAGTTTATCGAGCATGTCCTTGAAAATGACACTGGTGTTTGCACCAGTGTCAATGTAAACCCTGTTGGTGTCGTAACCCGCGATCCTTGCTGTGATAAGCGGTGGGTCGGAGTGTGGAATGACAACCTTTGTCCCCTTGGGGCGGTAGATGACGTTCTCCTCGAGGTGGTCGATCTGCAAGATTTCCCTTGCATAGCATTTTCTGGAGGAGCCGCCTTCTGACTTAGTGAGCATGTGAATGATGCCCGCTGGTGGTGGTGGCGGCAAGTTTTGCCTTCGAGGACTGTTGTGTCGACGACACGGTTTCTCGCGGTCGTCGCTATCGTCGTCCCTCTTGCGGGTTTTGGGGAAATCCTTGCAAGGGGAGGTGGAGTCGGACAAGAATTCCTTGAGCTTGCCCTGCTCGATCATCTCAGAGATGAGGTTCCTGAGTTGAAAGCATGCCTCTGTGTCGTGTCCACGATCCTTGTGGTAGAGGCAGTACTTGTCAAACCCCCTCGTGTTCTTATGCTGGATGGGTTGAGGCCACTTGGGGACCTTGTTCTGCTTCTCCAGCATTAGCAGAATGTTCGTGCGCGTGTCACGAAGTGCAGGATGATGATCGGAGGGCCTCGAACTGACGTTCGAGGGTTGATACCTCGATGAGGCAGACCCCTTGTCGAACTTTTTGTTGCGGTCGCTTGTGGGGGGCCTGTTGTAGGGCTTGTTCATCTCCTCGGAGTTCATGAATCGAGTGGCCCGATCGATGAACTCACCCATCGTTGTGACGGGGTTTTCATTGATGTTGTACGCGAGCCTTGACTCGCGCTGAAGGCCTTGAGTTACGGCCAGGAGCTGCATGTCCGAGGAGAGACCCTGGACTTGGACGGCTTCCGCCTGAAACCGTTGGATGTAGTCACAGAGCGGTTCCTCCCTTTGCTGTTTCACTCTTAGTAAGTGTTGGACAGTCTTGGGGGGAGGTCGAGCTCCCATGAAGTGGCGTAGGAACGATGAGGCGAGGTCCTTAGAGCATTTGAAATGCTGGCCTCGTAGCGTTCCAAACCACGTTGAAGCAGCTCCTTTGAGGGTGGAGCTAAAAGCTTTGCAGAGTATGGGGTCGGAGGAGCGAGCCATCTCTATTTGGGAGATGTAACGTCGCAGATGGTCAACGGGGTCTGTTGTAGCATCGTAGCTTTCGATGAGTGGCATTCGAAAGCTGGCCGGCGCCTGGACGGCGATGATGTCCTCTGTGAAGGGCTGCGTCAGGAGGACCTCGATGTCGTCGAGGACCAGGTTTGGTGTTTTGACCTGTTCCTCGACCACGTTGATTCGTCGGAGGAGGTCGTCGACGTCAAGGTTCCCAGCATATGGGTTTTGATTCTGGGACTGTTCGTCCCGGTCGTTGTGAGGCGGAAGGCGGGGCCGCCTATATTTCTGCCTTGATGGTTTGTACCATGAAGGCTTTCATTTCATTAAGCATGCTTGTTTGAAGGAGAGCCATCTGAGAGGGGTCGACGATGACCTGCCGGGGGGTCGTGGAGGGCCCAGCGAGGTATGTTAGGGTGGCCACTTGTGGCTGCGGGGGCTGCTGCGCCCTTGGTGTGTCATTAACAGGGGGTGGCGGGGTTGCCACCAACTAGGAGTCGTGGGGCTGTTGTGTCCCCGTTGCACCACCAGCAGGGGGTGGTGGAGGCACATCAGAGGAGCTGGAAGCAGCATCCTCGACATGCACACTGTTGTGTGTTCTCCTTGTTTTCGCCATGATAATGGTTAGGGGAGAAAAAAGTTGATTAGGAAAGAAAAAACGGTTGTTTTTCGTTTCCCACAAACGGCGCCAAATTGATAGCGAAAGGGTGATCTCCGGCCGTCAAGGATGCTCCGGTGACTGTGACAAGGCAGCTTCGGTACCTGAGAAGAGTAAGACAAAGGACACTTTCAGGTGCAGACAGAGAAGAGAGGTGTGGGTGTGTAGTAATCACCTTATTTGAGGCAGGCACCACCCAATTTATAGGGTGGTGCCAGGTCCCGTTACGGGGCCTTGAATGCTGGAGAACCTCCATAAATGTGTCCATAATTGGGACGGCTGTGTATTAATGGTGTAATAACAGTGGAGTTATTGCGGAGTTACTCCCTCTCCTTTGGCTTGATGCCATAATTAGTGTAACGGCTGTCTTGAGGGAGGCAGCAAACGTTTACGGCTAACGGATTTATACGGGCGCCCTTATTGGTAGGAGGGGCTCTCCGTAAATACGAGGCTGGCTGTGGTGGCGTGGCCGCGTGGCGTTGCATTTGGCAATACAGCCGTATGGGCTGGCCCATATATATCACGGTGATGGTTAACTGCCATGAGGCGCATAAACCTCCCACGTTCACCACTACTCTTCCAACTTCCTCACTATTCGGGAACATGGGTAACCATCCATCTATCTCAGATCATAGGGCATCCACGACCTCAACAACTCCTATAAAAAGGAGACTTGGGAAAGGTACACCCTATCTACACACTCCCACTCCTCTTTCTGCTCCTGAGTACTCCATTTTCCTCTTTGTAGATCACCCTTCCAGCAGCTAATCGTCGTCTCCGACACTCAAACACCCCAGATCATCCCTCGAGCATCTGAGAACTCGGCATGTTTAGGAACGGGGTTATCAAATTGGCGCCGTCTGTGGGAAACACAAAAAACCATGAAGATCCACCGTTGTTCAAACATGCATCAAACCAGAAGCAGCGCCCGATAGAATGGTAACACGGAAAGAAACACTAGCACCGGCCCTCCCCACCCCCTACCCTACCAGGATGATGTTTCGATTCAATCCACCAATGAAAGCACCTCCCACCATGGACAACCCGGCCATGGAGAAAGAAATGTCGTTCCCTCTAGCGGAGCACACGTCGTTCCCTCTAGTGGAACAGGAGGGGTACAACAGTTCTCAACAAGCGGCCATCCATGGCTTGGACCCGACAGTCTTCACCGCAATTAAAGAAGCCGTTGCGCAGAATCTGCGCGACACCTTGACAGATTTCCTCAGGGGGGTCCTACATGCTGTGGGAGTCGTCCCAACACAACGCATACAAAGCTTGCCTCCTCAGCCACCTCCCCAACCGCTCCAACAAGAGAGCCATCCCGACCCCGCTCGAACCGCCGCCCTCGCTGCCCTCACTCGTATCGAGCAAATAGAGAAGCGTGAAGAAAAGCCAAACACGCCTTACTCCACTCAATTGGGCCTGGATCACCTCTGGACCCAACCGTTCATCCAAAGGATCTTGGCAGCACCGCTCCCCGAGCAATTCCGCCAACCAAAGCTTGACGCCTACGGTAGTCTCTCTGATCTTGACATCCATCACCAACGCTACATCTCCGCAATGGCTATTTCCAGGAGGGCAGACGACAGCACCCTGTGCCACGCCTTCAGGTCCACACTCACTGGGGCCGCACCTAATTGGTACACCACCTTGCGCGGTAAGCAATTTGATTCCTTCGAGGAGCTCTCTTGCGCATTTTCTAACCATTTCATCGTCTCCAAGCCACCACCCAAGACTGCAGGACACCTTCTGAAGGTTCGACAAAGAAAGGAAGAGTCCCTCAGGGACTACATACATCACTTCCAGACAGAGGCGATCCAGGTTCCCAATCTCGGCGAGGAGACCAGGCTCCTCACCGCAATATAGGGACTCCAGTGGGATTCCCACTTCTTTATAGACGTTAACAACAACCCTCCTTGGAACATGGAGCACTTCTTGGAAAGAGCAACCAGATTCATGCACGTAGAGGAAATCACCAGACCATTCGGAAGAGGCCCAATCACCGATGCAAAGGGCCAACCCTTTGCGAATAACAAGAACCAGGGGCCACCACGGCAGCCCCATAGTTACCCGTGAGAGAGTATCAACCCAACGCTCCCTCCTCTTAGTGATTCCCACGCCCTTGAGCAAAGGTGGGAGGTCCCGAAATGGCCCCGCCCTCTCCTCAAAGGGGTCACCAAATAGACAAACAAGTACTGTCGCTACCATCGTGACAAGTGCCACAACACGGAGGATTGCATCAAGCTTAGAAGGATGCTGGCAGAAATGATCGGGAAAGGAAAATTTACTGAATTCATCATCCGCGATCCCTCCTCGCGCAGAGACTCCCAAAGGGCCGCAAGCGTGAAGGCGATCGCGAAGACCTAGAACCACGAAAGTTCAACGAGGCCCATGCCGAAGCTGACCGCATTCCTCCCGCCAGGGGCATATCAACATCATCACCCAATGCGAAGGCGCAGCTGCGAGGTGCCGCTATATGAGGCAGCTCTATCGGATCGATCACACCGCGAGTCGTCTCATCCATCATCGTGACGACACCTCTGTGCTAATCCCGCACTCAAACCCTCGATTATCACCGCCCGCCTTGCAGGATGGGACACCGATAGTATCTACATGGACGCAGGGCCAATGCCAACGTCATATACAAGAACACTCGGTGGAGGCAAAGGTCCCTCTGCCGCATATCTAATCCGCGAAGGAGCAACTTATGGCGTCGAAAGGAGGAAATCCGCACACTAGGGGTGATCATGCTCCCATTCATGATGGTAGGCACTACAAAGGACAAGAGACCGATCTGCCACTCGAGCTTCGTAGACTTCCTCGTCTGGATCTACCATCCCCTACAACGCAATCATCAGGCGACAAACATAGATAGAGTTATGCATCTGCTGCGATGTGCGAACCTTAACGCTAGTATTCAATACTAGCTCCGGCGACGTCTATATCTATGTTAACGAGAACATAGACAGGGGTAACTATGTTGCCACACTCACTAGGCCCCGCGACTCTCACAATGCATAGACCCAAAGCGAAAGAAGCTCGCGAAGGAGCCTGACCACGGCGGCGACTCCGCTCCAGGACCTCTCGGCGCATTTGAAGAGGTAGAAATCACCCCTTGAAAGAAGTTCCAAGTGGGAAAGGACCTCTCGGATCAAGACGAGGCACTCATCCACCTCTTCCACGGCAACATGGATGTCTTCGCATGGAGCCCAGCGGATCTACCTGGCATAGACCCCTCGATCATTACGCACAAACTTAATGTACTCCCTGGCTTCAAACCAGTTAGGCAGAAAACTAAGGACATGGCCCCTGATCGTAGAGAATTAATATAATTACCGAGGTGCAAAAGTTGTTGGGTCGCTAACATTATCCTCGCCGTCAAGGAAAACGTGGAATGGCACCTCTGCGTAGACAATAAGGGAGTCAACAGAGCGTGCCCCAAAGACCCATGCCCTTTACCTTCGATCGACCAATAGGTGGACTTCACTGTGTGATACCCTGTCCTGTCCTTCCTCGACGCGTATAGTGGCTATCATCAAATCTTCATGGATTTGCATTCACAACCGGCAATGTCGTCTACCACTATAATCGCATGTCGTTTGGTCTCAAAAACACGGTAGCAACCTTCCAAAGATTGGTGAACAGGGTCTTCGCCAACCAAATGGGAAGGAACTTGGAAGCCAATGTCGATGACATAGTGGTCACGAGCAAGACAGTTAACACCCACCTGCTGGAACTGGAAGAAACCTTCGCCAATTTCCACCACTACAACATGCGACTGAACCCAAAGAAGTGCATCTTCGGCATTGGAGAAGGCAAATTCTTGGGCTACCAAATATCAAAGGGCGGAATACATGCAAATCTGAAGAAGATTGAAGCCATCACCAACCTGCGCCAGCCTCAAGGGCTGCGCGATGTCCAACAACTCACTGCCAGGTTGATGGCATTGGGGCGATTCATATCCAAGCTGGGCGATAGATGCAAGCCTTTCTTCAACCAGATCGGGAAGAAAAATGTCTACAAGTGGACAGAGAATTGCCAGGAGGCCTATGAGGCCATCAAGAAACACCTTTAGGATCTCCCAACACTTAAATGCCCAAGGCCTGGCGATGACTTGATCCTCTACCTCTGTACAACCAATAACAGTGTCGCTTTAGTCCTCATTAAGGAGGAATATGGCAATCAATGGCCCATCTATTACACGAGCCACACGTTGCAGTCGCAGAAATGCGATACCCTCCCTTACAAAAAGAGATGATCTACGCCACTCGAAAGCCTTACTTCTAAGGCCACACAATCACGGTCCGCACTGACCTCCCAATGAAGGAAATACTGCAACCCATAACACTCGGGCCGCCTCACCAAATGGTGCATCGAGATGAGCGAATACAACATCAACTACGAGCCGCGCAAGGTGATAAAGGGACGAGCCCTCGTAGATTTCCTTGCTGAATTCGCTATCACGGACATGCCAGCCCCCAGGCATCAAAACAGCTAGCGGATCCACCACCACCCGAATGGAATATGTTCATCGATGGTGCCTTAAAGACAATTTCACCGGCGGGTGGAATCTACCTACAGGGACCGCTAGGTATGGAATATTCTTTACGAGTCACATTTCAGTTCCCGGTGACTAACAATGTTGCAGAATATGAGGCCCTCGTCGCGGGCTCAAAATGGCCCTGAAAGCGGGCATCCGCCGCCTCAACATCCACAACGACTCCCAGTTGGTCATCCACCAAGTCCGGGGTTGCTCGAATGCGGGGATATCTCATGCTCATCCATTCGCTGCACACAAACTTTGAAGAAGTCATCTTCGTCCATATCTCACGCTTAGAAAAAGTGAAAGCTGATTTGTTATCAAAAGGAAAGACCCACTCAGCTTGTAAGACCCTCGCCAAATCGTCGGTCGGACGAACCTCTCAATTTCAAGGAAAAAAAGGTGAAATATATTTGATGATTGAATTGAGTCTTGCAAACTCACCTAGACCTCCTTTTATAGGACAAGGAAGCTAGACATCCAAATCAATTTACAAGTCCCTTCATCTCCACTCTTAATGATGGAAATTAAAAGGAAATGTAAATATGAGAATTTAAATCAATTATTTCTAAACTTATTCTAGGCTAGCTAAGGGGTAGAACTGGCCAAAATATATCTAAAAACTGAAATAAAATGATGGAAATTCGAGTTGGAAGATGAGAGATGAGTTTTGGCCAAATAAATGACGAGTAAATGATCCTCATTTAAGTGCTCTTGATGGAGGGGCTTTAAGGCTTGTAACTCCTTCTTCACCAATGGTTTCTGGATGATTTTGGATGACTCTTGAGTCCTCAAGGCTGCAGAAGTTCATCCTTGATGAGAAGTGAACGGTTGGAAGCCTTTGAAGTGCATTGAATGCATCAGCTGGAAACTCAACAGGTTGAGAAATTCGTGAACCATGCAGTTGGGCCAAATTGTCATTTGGTTGAGCCCAAACTGAAATGTTGAAAATTGTTTGCACAATTTGAGAATTGGGTTTGCCCAAATTGAGTGCTTGCACTTTTCCTTCATCATTGTGCATATCTTCACTTTACTCCTCACACTTTGCAAAACTGTGCATCAACGGGTTGAGAGCTTCCTTAGCCTTCTTGGTCCGGCTCCTTGTCATAGGTCCACCAAGGCCAATGAGCGGAACTTGATGTTTGGGCTTGGGTTGGGTATGTTCCACGTCAAGTGTTCTAAGCAATTGTATCATTGTTCTATTAACTACCTTTGTCTGCCCATCAGTTTGTGGGTGACTAGATGTTGAAAACAATAGCTTAGTACCAAGTTTAGCCCATAATGTCTTCCAAAAGTGACTTAGGAATTTGGTGTCCTTATCACTTACTATTGTCCTAGGCAATCCATGGTATTTAACAACCTCCTTAAAGAATAAATTTGCAACATTGGTAGCATTATCCGTTTTATGGCAAGGAATAAAGTGAGCCATTTTGGAAAAATGGTCAACAACTACAAAAAATTGTATCATGTCCATTTTGAGTCCTAGGAAAACCAGTAACAAAATCCATTGATATGTCAACCCAAGGTAAAGAATGAGTAGGGAGTGGAGTATACAACCCGTGAGGCTCAAGTTTAGACTTAGCCTTTTTGCATGTAACACGGTGAGTACAAAATTTGTCCACGTCCTTCTTCATGTTCGGCCAAAAGAAATGCTCTTTGAGAGCTTCCAAGGTCTTGAGCTGACCAAAATGTCTCATAAGTCCTCCTCATGGGCTTCTCTTACAAGTAGCTCTCGGATGGAACCCTAGGAACACAAAGCTTGTTAGCTTTAAAGAGATATCCATCAAATATGCAATAAGTGTCAACGAGTTGAGACAAACATGCTTTGTAAACAGATCCGAAGTCAATATCTTCACTATACAAGTTCTTCATCTGTTCAAATCCTAAAACCTTACAGTTCAACATGCTGAATAAAGCATACCTTCTAGACAATGCATCCGCCACTACATTTTCTTTACCTTTCTTAAATTTAATTAAATAAGGAAAATATTCAAAAATTTCATCCATTTTGCATGTCTTTTGAAAGTTTACCTTGACCTTGCAAATACTTTAATGAATAATGGTTAGTATGAATGACAAATTCCTTAGACAAGAGATAATGAGACCATACCTCAAGACTTCTCACAAGAGAATATAATTCTTTGTCATATGTTAAATAATTCAAAGGACCACCACTCTTTTTCACTAAAGTATGCAATTGGTTTACCTTCTTGAGTGAGAACTGCACCAATACCTATGCCACTCGCATCGCACTCAACTTCAAAGATCTTACCGAAATCAGGTAGTGAAAGGACTGGAGCTTGTGTCAAATTTTCTTTCAACAGGTTGAAAGCTTTCTCTTGCTTGTCACCCCAAACAAATGGCACTTCTTTCTTGACAAAACGTCTCAAAAAAAGCTAGCAAGACCGTGAAAAGATCTCACTTCGGTCACACTAGTAGGGGTTGGCCAATCCTTGATGGATTGCACGTTTGATTCGTCAACACTTAGTCCTTTATCACTAACAAAATTTCCAAGTAACACAATCTGATTAGTAGCTATTGTACTCTTCTTAAGATTAGCATAAAGCTTTTCTCCTCAAAGAGTTTCAAACAATAATGAATTTTCCAATGAATTTCCTTAAAACATGGTTCATGAGTCTCATAAAAGTAGAAGGGCATTGGTTAATCCAAATGGCAAATGGGATGTCGGTACTTGATGGTGATCTTATTTATGGGGCGGCAATCCATGCACATCCGCCATGAACCATCACTTTTAGGTACCAGAAGCACGGGTACGGCACAAGGGGACAAGCTTTCTCGGATGTACCCTTTTGCAAGAAGCTCTTGGACTTGCCTATGTATCTCTTTAGCTTCCTTGGGGTTGGTTCGATAATGGGCCGATTTGGTAATGGTTCTCCTGGGACAAGATCGATTTGATGCTCAATACCTCGGTATGGAGCTAAACCAATCGGATCTTCGAAAAGATCTTGATATTCCTGCAACAACAAAGAAAGAAAAGAAGGAATTTCTTCCTCTTGATCCATTGTTAGAAGACAAGTGTTAGGTAAAAAGAGAAAACAACATTTTTGACTCAAAAGAGCTTTCTTGATGTGTTTTTGTTTAGCTATGGAAAGGAAAAACTCTTGTCTTCTCTCATTCTCTCTTTTACCACTCTTTTCGCTATTTTTTCCTTCACCATCCCAAAAGACTTTTGGCTCTTGCAAATCCACTTGGGACTTCTTTTTATTTTCAACTTTACCCTTAAGTTTACCATCCTTACCCTTGGACTCACTTTGGAGTTGGATCTGATCGGCATGGGCTTGTTGGGGTGTTAAAGGCACCAAGGTAATCTTTCGGTCAACATGTTGAATGGTGTATCGGTTGGTCACACCATCATGTACAGCTTGCTTATCATACTGCTAGGGCCTCCCAAGTAGAATATGAGCAGCAATCATCTTAGGTACAACATCACAAAGTACCTTGTCTTCATAATTGCCAATTTTGAGGGGTACTTCAACTTGACAATAGTGGGAGAGATTTTGGGAAGTGGAAGGGGTAGAAGTGAGAGATTTGGAAGGGGTACCTTTTTGTGGAGTTGGGGGTGACCTTTGTGGAGCTTTCGGCCACTGGTTTGATCTTGGAGCCATGGTGGAAGTGTTGCCTTTCTTGAGTTGTCTTTCAATTCGGATGGCTTTATGTAACGACTCTTGAAAATTGTTGTACTCACATAATTCCAAGGTCTTCACAATGTCAGGTCTAAGTCCTTGAATGAACCTAGACATTTTTGCTTCACCTCTTTCAATAACATCGGCTCTCAAAAGGGCGGATTCCAACTCTTTGTGGTAGTCCTCAACACATTTAGTGCCTTGGACAAGTGTTTGAAGGCGTTGGAAACATTCTCGAGTGTAGTATGATGGCACAAATCTCTCTTGCATTTGGATCTTCAATTCTTCCCAAGTTTGAGGACCTAATCCAAGCCGATTTTCTTGATTCCACCATGTGAGGGCATAACCATGAAACTCAACAACGGCCAATTTAACCTTGAGGTCAGTGGTATAATCAAAGCAATTAAATACCAATTCAGATTTCTTTACCCAATCAAGGTACTCATCCGGGTTGCTTTTTCCATAGAAAGGTGGAATTTGCAATTTGAAGTTTCGGTAAACCTGTTGAGCCATATCCCTTTGCCTTTGATTGTGGTGAGGTGGAACATCATCTTCTTGATCAATATTTGATTGGCGATCATCTTCCTCATTTCGAGGTTCCCGCTCTTCCTCCTCTCTTCGACCAGCCTCAATACGGGCAAGCCTTGCATTTAGTGGAACCATTTGTTCCTGCAACATTCTTTGAAATTGTTCTAGCAATGCTTCATGAGCCATTTTTTTCTGTCAAAAAACTCACAGATTCTCTTTATAAACCTAGCAACTATTTATGGCTCAAAATTCTTGAAAAAGTGATTCAAAACAAGACACAAAAGACACAATAAAATAAAACCTCAAACAAACCTCAACAGGTTGAGGGAAGTGTTGTTACTTTTTTCAAAACAGTACTTTTGTGGGTTTTGGAAAAGGATATTCCGCAACTTTTGAAAGAACGGGTTTGAAAAGGCTCTGAGGTTGTTCTTTTTCTTGCCCTTTGTTTGAAATTGTTCCAAGAATTCTTCAAATTGCCTTTTCTGCAATCTGTCAACAGGTTGAACCAATGTCAGATTTTTTTTTCAATGCAAATAAGATGCGATTTTTTTTCTTGTTTTCTATGCAGATTGCACAACACTGGAACAAGAAATTAAAAATGGCAAGAACAACCGAGAAAAACACAATGATAACAAAAATGATATATGTTGCGGAATAGAAAGAAAAGGGTAGAAAAACTTCTCCTTGTTGAGCAAGTGGCTCTGATACCAATTGATGTGATTCCGGGAGGGTATCCTGGAACACGAGGAGCAGATCTAGCCAACAAAGGAGCAACACGGGGTAGGTATGATTGATGAGGCGAAAATGTCAACAGGTTGACAGATCCGGAATGCAGAAAACAAAACGATGCGGAAGCTTGTGAAATGAACGGATATGGCCGCCAACTCCTCCTAGATCCTTGCCAGGCAAAGATGGTGTTGTGCCTTTGGCGACTCCTCCTTCTTGATACCAAAAAACGGTCCAAGACAAAGAAAGCCTTCATTGCCAAAATTGAGGGGAAGTGATGATGGGGCCAACACCTCCTTCTTCCAATGAGAAGACAATATTGGTCTTAGTAGACTTGTCAAGAAAACTCAACAAGAATTGAGTGGAAAAAGGTAGATAGGTTGAAAAGAGAATCACTCTCAATTTCAAGGAAAAAAGGTGAAATATATTTGATGATTGAATTGTGTCTTGCAAACTCACCTAGACCTCCTTTTATAGGACAAGGAAGCTAGACATCCAAATCAATTTACAAGTCCCTTCATCTCCACTCTTAATGATGGAAATTAAAAGGAAATGTAAATATGAGAATTTAAAACAATTATTTCTAAACTTATTCTAGGCTAGCTAAGGGGTAGAACTAGCCAAAATATATCTAAAAACTGAAATAAAATGATGGAAATTCGAGTTGGAAGATGAGGGATGAGTTTTGGCCAAATAAATGAGGAGTAAATGATCCTCATTTAAGTGCTCTTGATGGGGGGCTTCAAGGCTTGTAACTCCTTCTTCACCAATGGTTTCTGGATGATTTTGGATGACTCTTGAGTCCTCAAGGCTGTTGAAGTTCGTCCTTGATGAGAAGTGAACGGTTGGAAGCCTTTGAAGTGCATTGAATGCGCCAGCTGGAAACTCAACAGGTTGAGAAATTCGTGAACCATGCACTTGGGCCAAATTGTCATTTGATTGAGCCCAAACCGAAATGTTGAAAATTGTTTGCACAATTTGAGAATTGGGTTTGCCCAAATTGAGGAGTGCTTGCACTTTTCCTTCATCTTTGTGGATATCTTCACTTTGTTCTTCACACTTTGCACAACTGTGCATCAACAGGTTGAGAGCTTCCTTTGCCTTCTTGGTCCGGCTCCTTGTCATATGTCCACCAAGGCCAACGAGCGGATCTTGATGTTTTGGCTTGGGTTGGGTCTGTTCCACGTCAAAGTCTATCGATATGGGAGTCTCCGCGCCATAATCACGGACAACGGGACTCAATTTGCCAGCTACAAAGTGCAGCAATGGGATGAAGACAACAACATCAAAATGCTATACGCTCCGGTGGCCCATCCACAGTTCAACGGCCAAGTTGAGGTCACCAACCGCACCCTGAAAGAAGGACTCAAAAAACGCCTCACCTAAGCAAAGGGGCGATGGACATAGGAGCTACCAAGCATCCTTTGGGACTACCGCACAACTTCGCGAACACCCACCGGCAGTCCTCCCAACAATACGGACTATCAACTTTAACAATGAAGCCAATAGCCACTGCCTTCGCTCAAAGCTTGACCTTCTGGAAGAACTCCGTGAAGGCGCACGCCTAAGAATGTTCGCCCTTCAACAACGCCTCAACACCAAACACGATACCAAGGTCAAACCCAAGCCACTACGAGAAGGCGGCCTTGCTCTACTTCGCTCAAATCTGACCGGTCACGAACCAAGGGAAGGGGTCCAACGCCCTAACTGGGAAGGCGGCCTTCATCCATACTATGTTTAATCTTTCTCCCATCACTACGAGAAAGATTTTTATTTAAAAAAATGGATGAATCCGGATGAAAAAGAAGAAGAAACATAGAAGAAGAAGAAACGTAGGAGAAGAAGAAGAATATGTTGGAATTCTTGCGCACCAAGATGACTGGGCTAGCTAAAGGTAGCTAAGCACGGCTCAACTCATTTCAATCTGAGTGTTTGAGATAGAGAGATGTGTATCTGCTCTTAGTGAGCTGATATGAGCTCAAGGAGCTCAATGGATGATTTAATATGTCTTGGACTAGCTCTATGTGAGCTTGGTACAAATGTGTCTAGGCACCTTTTGGCGAAGAGACGTGTCTCTTGGCGGAAAGGTGCGTAAATTGGTGAAAAGGTGTCGGAGAGGGCCAAGCACACCTTCGGCTTAGGCCGAAGGGTGCGTAGCACCCTTGGGTGCCGAAAGGGCACCCTAAGGGGGGCCTCACACCCATTCGGCCATAGGCAAGGGGTGTGAGTGCCCCTTCGCCCTAGGTGCCTCTAGGCAGGGTGCACCCCATGCCTTGCACCATTCGGCCAAAGGGACATGTCTCATGTCCCATGGGCCGAATGGGCAAGGGGCATGGGTCACCTCCTGCCTCTTCACCATATTTTGGATAATTAATTAATTAGTTAATTAATTTCCTATTAGACACAATTATTTATTTATTCCTTTTCTAATTAATTAGTTAATTGAAAAGGCAAAGGCATGAGACATGTCTCATGGACCAAGGGCATTGGTTGCAGCCCTTGGTCCTAGGGACATGTTATTTCGCAAATGAAAGGGCATTGTGCCCTCTCATTGGCAGCCCATCCTCCTCTATAAATAGAGGGTGGATGCGCCATTTCTTCTCATCCCACAACCAGCATTGGTTCTCTCTTCTCTCCTCATACTTCCTCTTCCAAGCTAGAAGGCATTCTAGGAGCATTGTGAGTGGAACTCACTTTGGAGACAAATCCTCTCCAATCCGCCCTTAAGGTGTTCCCCGAGCCGAGTCTTCTACATCAACAAGGAGCAAGAATCTCTAAGATTCTTAAGCTGCGTCCAGAAGAAAGGTACACATCCTTAATCCTTACTTCAGTATTATAGAATGCGAACATGAGAAGCATGTTAAAGACGATCCTAAAATCAACAAATGGTATCAGAGCTTGGTTTCTCTTTGTAATACATGCTTACTTGTTCGACATGTTTATATGAAGTATGATACATGTTAGTTGAATTCGAAATAACATGTATGAATGTATGATTGTATGTAATCGGACTAAACATGAATACATGTAAAATTCGGCTGAAACATGCAAGTTTAAATGGAAAAGGGGTCATGTTCGTTTAAATGGAAAAGGGAAGCATGAATGTTGTATGATAAAATGGTTGTATAACATGTTGACTTGCCTATTTGTTCCATGAATGATTAAATGAACCTAAAGAAAATGTGTGCCAAAGTTCTATATCACATTATACCTTGAGGTAATTGCCGGAATGTGCTCTGTCTAGGAGGTGGGTTTTAAGTGGGACCGTCTGTGACCCTCCATCTTTCTGGGAGCGCTCCTCTCGTGGTTCCTAAGGTCCATGTGTGACGTAGACTTGGCATGCATGTGACATTTATTCTTTACCTAATTTAAGAATTTCAGCCCCTTGATAGTCTTAATACTGGTTTTGTACCACTATCATGGACTTGAGGGAATTGAAGCTTAAATTAAGTGAGGGAACATACGTCTATTGAAACAAGAGATTCTACCTTAAGATAGTTCAAGTACTTGTACGGTGAACTTGAAGGACTTGAAACTTGATTCAATTGATGAGACACTTCATTAAACTAAGGTCTCTAGGGACCTGTCAAGCTGATATAATGCTGTCTAAGGAAGTGGTACTTAAGTGAGACCGTTTGTGACTCCACCAACGACACTGGGCATTGTATTAAGGAGACTTATGGGTGATGAGACTAAGGTTTAAGTGAAGTGCTATGGTTGTTACGATAACGCATGAGTGCGTGATTCGGCCTTCTTGGAAGGTCAAGTGAGGTTATAAACTGATGTATGTTTGGTTGCCCTTGATTGATTGAATGTATAGGCTTGTTAAGGGTATGTTCGTAAAATGGCAAAGTTATGCTTAGGCGTTTCTGATCGGATGCTATATGCATACCTTTTGCTACGTCAGGTATAAACTAAGTTATTTCATGAACATATTGCTTGAATAAGTCTAATTGTGTGAATTGGAATCTAAAACATGTGAATTGCATATTTGTAGATGGCTACTAAGAACATAGTAGCGGAGTTGAACCGTGACCTCAAATTGGATGGTGAAAACTATCTAATTTGGCAATAGAAGGTCAAGTTCATCTTAAGCGAGCAAGAGACACTTGAGGTGCTCGATCTTTGAGGTCAACCCCGCAGGAAGGGGGAAGTAGGGTGGCTTATGAAGCCTACCTTAAAAAGAACTCTATGTGTAGAGTCACACTCTTGTCCACAATGGTGGATGAGATCATGGTGGAGTTCTCCATGCTACCCTCGGCCAAAGGCATCTGGGATCTTTGTGAAGGCCAAGTATGGAGATGTTTCCGTGGAGAAACAACGCTCAATGATACTAAGGTTTGAGAACTATGGTAAGCGGCGAGATCACACCATGAGTGCCCACCTTCGTGAGATGTCACGAATGATTCATCAGCTTAAACAAGCTGGGCACGACCTCACCGACGAGCGGCAGTGCAAGCAATAATAAGGTCCTTACGATGAGGAGTGGCGGTTGATGAAGGTCAACTTACGCCACAACCCTCAGATTAAGACCTTTGATGACATCGCCCGTCACCTTTTACTTGAGGCTGAAGTAATGGCTCTCAAGGACCACTCCAAGGCATATGTTGCCAATACCTCCGATAACAACGGGGGTAAAAAAGAAGAAGTGGTTCAAGGGTGGGAAAAGGGCGGCTTCAAAGGCAAGGGTAAGGGAAAGGGAAAAGGAAGCGGGCCGGAAAGAAGAAAAGGGACGTTTGAAGCTCAAGTGCTTCAATTTGTGGCAAGAAAGGACACTTTGCAAAAGATTGCAAAAGTGCACCTAAGGTACATTTTGAACCTTCTACTTCAATAGCACATGTGACGTCGTGTACTATGCTAGCTGAAAGCAATTCTTTGTGGATTGTAGACTCGGGAGCAACAGACCACATAGCTCGGGACAAGTCTGGTTTGTGGCGTACCGCAAGCTCCCAAGAGGTGTGAAGCACGTCTCGGTGGGGAATGATGCAAAATTAGAAGTAGTTGGTATAGGAACCTGTAAGGTTCCCTTGTGTAATAGATATTTGTATCTTGTGGACACATTATATGTACCTAATATTTGTAGAAATTTAATTTCCATTTACGCCATGTTGAAGTACAATTATTGCTTTCAATTCTTTAATGATAGTGTAACTATATTAAAGGACAATCAAGTTCTCACAAAATGCTTAGTTAATAATGGACTGTATGAGTTAAGGCCCGATGGCCATTCTGTTGCAACTCCTAGTTGCCACGTGACTAAAGTCATAGATCAAAATCTGTGGCATGAGCGGTTGGGACATATAGGACAAGATAGGATGAATAAGTTAGCCAAAAGTGGCTTGCTTGAATCCTTGACCAAGGTTGTCTTGCCAACTTGTCAACCTTGCTTAGAAGGCAAGGCAGAAAGCCCTTTGGGAGGGCAACTAGGAGAACCGAGGCACTAAGTTTAGTCCATTCGATCTTTGTGGACCTATGAGAATTGAATCCAGAATGGGTTCAAGTACTTCATCACTTTTACGATGACTGTACACGATTCACCCACGTCTTCTTACTCAAAACCAAGGCGGAGGCCTTAGCATATTTTCAGAAATATGTACACTTGGTTGAGAACCAAGTAGATAAGAAAGTGAAGTCCTTAAGGGTGTGAGAGTGGTGAGTACGGTTCACTTGCATTCAAGGCCTTTTGTGAGTCAAAAGGCATTGCTAGAGAGTTCACCCTTTCTTGGACACCCCAGCAAAATGGTGTGTCGAAAGAAAGAACCGAATTTTGATGGACATGGTACGTTCCATGATGGCTAAAGCCAACTGGATGTGACCTATTGGAGTGATGCGCTGCTATGTGCGGTGCACATTCTCAATAGGGTACCTACCAAGGACATCGACTCCTCTCCATATGAGTTATGGATGAAGAGGACCCCGAACTTAAGCTACTTGCGGCCTTGGGGTTGCTTAGCTTACGTACATAATCCCGACCATCCGTTGGGAAAATTGGGACCAAGAGGAAAGAAGTGTGCTTTTCTCGGATATTGTACGGAATCCAAGGGCTATGTGTTCTTGGATCTCGGTTTAAAGAAGGGTTTGGTGTTTGATGCAAGAAACGCCAAGTTTGTGGAAACGGAGTTTCCAAAAGTTGGCGAAAGTGATGATTTAGCCTCAATAGGCCCGATCCTAGAAGAAGGTCAACCGGGCACTTCACAAGTGCGGTTACAGAGCTGTACCTACTCCGGAGGAGTACCTCAAGCTGGAACAAGCCGAGGCTTTCCAGAATGAGCCCATACACATGGACTCGAATGAGCAGGATCCCAGGCGGGGATCTGTTCAAGAGGAGTTGAGGTACTTCAAGAGCCAACACCTCCACCCCGGTTGAGAAGATCAACTCGGGAGTCCAAAGCACCTAAAGGTGGGGACTATCGGAAGGTGAGACATACTTGGTCTCGTGCGAGATCGATGAGCCAAGTAATGTCAAAGAAGCTCTTGAAGGGGCACGAAAGAAGAGTGGCTAAAGGCAATGAATGATGAGTTGCATTCAATGCATGAAAATGAGGTATGGGAATTGTCTGCAGTCTTCCTCGTGGCGGCGATCGGCAATAAGTGGGTTCTTAAAATAAAGAAGAACTCGATGGGAGTATCGAAAGGTACAAGGCCGGTTGGTGGCCAAAGGCTTTACAGAAGGAAGGTGTTGATTTCAAAGACACTTTCTCTCCTGTGGTTAAGTTTAATTCCATCAGATTGCTACTTGCAATAGTGGCAAACTTGGACCTTGAGTTGCATCGGATGGATGTAACCACGGCCTTCCTCAGCGGTGAGTTGAGTGAAGAGATCTACATGAAACAACCCGAAGGGTTTGTACAAGTAGGTCAAGAAGACAAGGTATGTAGACTAAAGAAGTCTATATATGGTCTCAAACAAGCTTCAAGACAGTGGTACTTGAAGTTTCATCATGCAGTCACAAGCTATGGTTTTGTGATGATGCATGAAGACCATTGTGTGTACTTGTTCTTCAAAAAGTCCAGTTTTGCCATTATGACATTATATGTCGATGACATTTTAATTGCAAGTAGTAGCTTGGAGTTGTTGCTCGCCATCAAAGGATGGTTGTCCTCCACCTTCAAAATGAAGGACCTGGGGGAAGCTTCTTATATCCTAGGTGTTAAGATACATCGGGACAGAAAGAAGCATATGTTAGGACTTTCACAAGAGCTTTATATAGATAAAGTTCTTGAGAGGTTTAACTTGACCAACTCTAAGCCAATGAACACCCCACTTGCATATGGTTGCAAAATTGGAGAGGACTTATGTCCTAAGACTCCAAAAGACAAGGAAGAAATGACTAAGATACCTTACCTTAGTGCCATTGGTAGCCTTATGTACGCCATGATTTGTACACGGCCAGACATAAGTCAAGCGGTCGGTTTACTTGCTAGATATTCTTGAACCACTGGCATGGAGCATTGGAAGAATGTCAAGAGGATCCTTAGATACCTTAAAGGTACTAAGGATTATTGGCTATGTTATCAAGGAAAAACCCTTGGTTTACACGGCTATTCGATGCCGATTGGGAGGAGATAGAGATTCTAGCAAATCTACAAGTGGTTATATTTTCTTGCTAAATGGGCGCTACTACTTGGTGTAGTAAGAAACAAACTTGTACAGCCTTATCGACCATGGAGGCCGAATTCGTTTCTTGTGCCTCGGCTGTCCGGGAAGCCCTGTGGCTTGGTTATTTTCTTAAAAACTTGGAGTCGATGGTCAAAATAAGTAAGCCCATTACTATCTACGGTGATAGTATGGCAGCTATGGCCTACACCAAGGACCCCAAGTATCATGGAAAAACCAAACACATTAGCATGAAATATAATTTCGTTCGAGATGCGATTGAAGAAGGTGAAGTCAAAATTGAATACATCTCAACAGACCTTATGGTGGCAGATCCTCTCACTAAGCCATTGCCACCCATTGTGTTTGCTCGTCATGTCCGAGCAATGGGTCTTAGGAGATTGTAAATATACTAATTGTTGTATGACTTTCACCACTTTGGTGTCACACATGTATATATGTATAATGATGATCAATAAAGTAATTATTTGATGTCATTTACTTAGTTCCATTAATAACACACAATGAATAAATGAACATGTCCACCATAGGCATTGAGAATGACTTTCTCACACCAAGTCATTCGCCCTTGATCTTAAGTAGACCAAGGATGAGACTACCAAAGACTCAAATAGGGTGTTGTTTCTTCAGGAAACATGTGACATACAATGTTACTCTATTGAGTGGGAGTCATGTTACAACACATGACACTTTGGTATACTTTTATGTCGCCTTGATCTGAATAATCAAGATGAGGTGCTCTGCACTGATTTTGTATGACACTGATACATTCTAGCCTATGTGTGAGTGTAAGCTAGGGCTTGCACAGAAATTTCATGGCTTGTGACATGTCCTCCTTTTATATGTTAGAAGGAGCACACTCTGAGGTGTTTTAAGAGGGAGAAATGACACACCCCTCATTCTAAGTGATATCACTCCAAGTGGGAGTGGTGTTTGTAAAACACCCTAAGAAGTGTTAATAGAATCTTTGTAAGTATGTTGCAAAGATCCTATGACCATGAAATTCGACCAAAAGAAGAATTTAAGCAAGTTGTCTCTAACCTTGCGTAGTGTGAGAATTCTTCGATTGGACCCTTAATCACTTTAACTCGCTGTTAATGATTCACATTGACAAAGTTACTTTGATTGGTTGTCGAAGGTCGCGGATGAATGCGGCTGGAGTATCCTCCTTTTGGGTAACTAAATCTATATGGATCATTAAGCAGGTAGAGTGTAAAGGAAAGACAAGTGAAACTTGGTACATGAGTCCTAAATTCAACCTTTGAGCTCACATGTTGCATTGGTACAACATGATAAGGTCTGAATTGGGGATAATACGAATTAAAGAGTACTCGACACTTAACACAGTCATCATTTAAATGAAAGAGTGATGTGGTTAAGAATATGTACCATATGTCTTGGGGTTCTAAAGGCACTACTTGAAGTAGTTCAAGTAAAGCTTGAAGATGTTCAAGCATGTCTTGTTAAGTTCAAGAAAATTTGAATAACACACAAACACTTGAAGTGTTCAAGTGAGTTTGAGAGGACAATCTTCCATTTGAGAGTCTAACAACCTCAATGGAAGAGTGCAGTGTGGATGCCTTAAGGTCGCACTCACAACTCCTTTTATATAGTTTGCCAAAGTGTTTGTTTTAGTATGAGGAAGTGTTTTATTCGAGTGGGAGCTTGTGCTCAAAGATCATCATTGGTGCGAGTGGGAGTTTGTTGGAATTCTTGCGCACCAAGATGACTGGGCTAGCTAAAGGTAGCTAAGCACAGCTCAACTCAGCTCAATCTGAGTGTTTGAGATAGAGAGATGTGTATCTGCTCTTAGTGAGCTGATATGAGCTCAAGGAGCTCAATGGATGATTTAATATGTCTTGGACTAGCTCTATGTGAGCTTGGTACAAATGTGTCTAGGCACCTTTTGGCGAAGAGACGTGTCTCTTGGCGGAAAGGTGCGTAAATTGGTGAAAGGTGTCGGAGAGGGCCAAGCACACCTTCGGCTTAGGCCGAAGGGTGCGTAGCACCCTTGGGTGCCGAAAGGGCACCCTAAGGGGGCCTCACACCCATTCGGCCATAGGCAAGGGGTGTGAGTGCCCCTTCGCCCTAGGTGCCTCTAGGCAGGGTGCACCCCATGCCTTGCACCATTCGGCCAAAGGGACATGTCTCATGTCCCATGGGCCGAATGGGCAAGGGCATGGGTCACCTCCTGCCTCTTCACCATATTTTGGATAATTAATTAATTAGTTAATTAATTTCCTATTAGACACAATTATTTATTTATTCCTTTTCTAATTAATTAGTTAATTGAAAAGGCAAAGGCATGAGACATGTCTCATGGACCAAGGGCATTGGTTGCAGCCCTTGGTCCTAGGGACATGTTATTTCGCAAATGAAAGGGCATTGTGCCCTCTCATTGGCAGCCCATCCTCCTCTATAAATAGAGGGTGGATGCGCCATTTCTTCTCATCCCACAACCAGCATTGGTTCTCTCTTCTCTCCTCATACTTCCTCTTCCAAGCTAGAAGGCATTCTAGGAGCATTGTGAGTGGAACTCACTTTGGAGACAAATCCTCTCCAATCCGCCCTTAAGGTGTTCCCCAGGCCGAGTCTTCAACATCAACAAGGAGCAAGAATCTCTAAGATTCTTAAGCTGCGTCCGAGAAGAAAGGTACACATCCTTAATCCTTACTTGATTATTATAGAATGCGAACATGAGAAGCATGTTAAAGACGATCCTAAAATCAACAGAATAAACATAGAAGAAGAAGAAGAAAAACATAAGAAGAAGAGGAAGAAAAAGAAGAGGAAGAGGAAGAACGGAGAAGGAAGGAGAAAGAAATTAGGATGAAGAAGGTGGAGAAGAAGAAAGAAGGTTGAAGAAGAATTGTGCGGTGGATAAAGAGAAAGGGGAGTTTAAACCCTAAAAAAAGGCCGCAGTAAATCCCTATTATGCCAGCAACTGCACCATTTACTGCGCAAATGGGCTTACTGCGGCCCAAACCGCAGTTAGGCTTGTATTCCCCACGTAGTGCATTTAATGAAATACTTTCCCTCATGTTTATGTTTATCAGATACTCCCAGTTCCTTTAAGCAATAACAGGCCCGCGCCCTCTGCACCTGATCAGTCAGAGCGGCGAAGGCTCACATTACAACAATCGACACAACCTTCTGCACATGACCGGTCAGAACGGTTCAATCCTGATCTACTAATATCACGGACACGGACTTCATCAGGTCACAACACGCCTACGTGGTAAACATACAACACCGCTATCGCGTACACTACCTAAGGGCATCGCCGCAACGAGATCTTAAGTGGGCAATAGGCCACTAGCAAAGTGCAGAGATGTCCACCACTCAGGAAAATACGACAACCAAAAGATGCATCGCCATCCATCACCTCGGCAAACAAACATGGAGTCATGAATTTTGGAACACCCTGTGATGGTACCCTAAAAAGGTATTAACTCCCTAAACGCGAATCTAGCGGTCGCACACAATCATCGCACACAACAAAAGAGGTAAAATGGGCAAAAAAATTGTTCATCTCGAATTATTATTTACATCTTGCTTGTTATATACAATTTAAGGGGTTACAAAGGGGGGTCATCCATATCCTTGGAGACTCCACCCACATCCAAAAGCGCATACCAAGCAACACCCATCTTTCTTCCTTCTTCGCCCCACTGCAACAAAGTGTCCACATCAGGGTCCGTAGTGTTAGTGGCGTTTAAGGCATCGTAATTTCGAACGGGATATATTTTCTCCACCTGAAGCCTGCAGCGGAGCCATCCCTCCTCAAAGCCATGCGCCCCAGCCTCGCCTTGGACCTGCAGCTCCTGAACTCTCTCGCTCAGCCACGACATTATCTCAGTCATTGACACCTTAATGGTTGATGGGGACTCGGTTATCTCCCTAGGAAAGACGGAAAGGTCCGGCACCTCCTCCAGCTCCCATTTGGCCGCTATAGCCTTTATGAAATCCTCACGAAGCGCGAGGTGAGCCCTCGCAATGTCCTCAACGGAGAGTCTGACATCCTCGGCCTCATCCTCAACCACCATGAGGCGTGCGGCCACCCCACACTTTGTATCTTCTGCAACCGCCTTCGCGACATCTGCCTCCATGCGAGCCCTCGCGCAGGCCTTGTCAGCACCCGCCTTTAACGAGGACAATGCCTCCTTCAACAAGGTGACCTCCACCTCCTTCGCCCTTAACTTCTCCTCCTGCTTGAAAAAGCGGTGCTCGAACTTGCGAAGCAGGACACTCTTCTGCAAGTCCGCGCTGGCCTCCCTTTCGCGAACAATGTCGCACCATAGCTCTAGCTGCTCAACTCGCTTTGCCGCGCTCTCGCCATCTTCCTTGGCAGCCTTTAGCTCCTTTCTGAGGCGAGTGATCTCCTCGATTTGGCCACCGTCCCGCGCGTTGGCGAAGTGCAAGAACTCATTCCACTGACTCATACCAGCATACTCGTTAACCGCGGCCTGCAACAAACTCTAGTAAGTAACCAGCTCGCATAAACCAGAAAAGAGAGGCTACCACAACAGCAACAACGAAGTAACACATGTAGGTTCAGTCGCGCCGCCCTGCCCATGTAGTGCCGCGGTGACTCGGAACTCTTAGCGACCAAGTCACAGTCGTATAGCGTTCGCAATCAGTCCAGGCAAGACCATAGAGTCTGGTCACCGCTCTAAAACAGGGATGAATCATTCTCGAGCAGAAAGACTGGATCCCAGGCGTCCTCAGTCGAGCGTTCCTCCATCTCGAATATCTTTGCGCGCATCTCTTCACTCAAAGATTTCAATGTGGCAAGATTTAAGACCACATGGGCTTCCACGCAGCCTGCCGCTTCCGCTCCAAATAGTGGGACCACACCCCCGCCTCCTCAAGAGCTGAGGCCTCCGGGCCCTTATCAACAATGTCGTGGCGGCCACAAAACCAGTCATCACCTAACCTCTTCTCTGCCACAGGCAGATCTTCACAAACGGCCTGATCACCAGGAAGTGAAAGCGCCGCAAGGGGCATGACCCACGATGCAGCAGTATTAGAGCCCCTGGAAACACGAACACTTTTTCCCCCCAACTGCCTGCGACACTTGTACCGGCCCCGCCGAAACTGTAGCCCCCTGATTAGCTGCACCACCACTTGCGAAGGCCGGAGAAGAAGCCTGTCTTGGAGCTGACACAGCCTCATCAACCTCTCCTTGGACGCCAAATTGGCAACACCTCTGGGAGAACTCCCTTGGGCCCCTTCCTACAAATAAATTTGCGTAGTCTTCGCCGTACAGCTTCGCTACCCCTTGCCCCAAACTTCCGCCAGCCTTGGTAGGAGATCGACATCTTCACAGCTACGAGCTCGTAAAGCCCGGAGGCCAAGTCAACAGCCCTAACCTTTCCCGCCTTCTCCGCAGGACAGCCACGTCACTTGCCTTCTCTGGACAGGCCTTCACTGGCCACTACCTCTTGGACAGGAACCTCGCCCACCAACACATACGCCCTCACAGCAAGGTCCCTCCCAACATCAACAGAAAGATTTGTTGTGGGCATAATGCGCGTCCCCTCGCCAGGTGTGACCACTTGGGACGTGGCCTTCTTCCTCTTCGCCTCTCCCTGCAAGGGTGCCAACTCACTTGTGGCCGCCCTCTTCTTCCTGGCAGGTAGAATCTCCCCTAGAGCCTTAACAGACCCTGGGGGCCCCTTTCCCTTGACACACTCAAGTTGACTCTGCACCGTAAAACGGGATGTAACCCTCTGCTTCCCTATCTCCAAGTCCTCCCCCGAGGGCTCGTCTGCACAAAATCACCATTCAGTACAAGTCCCAAAACCCACAAAGAAGTCAACAAAAAAATTACCCCTGGGCCCCGCGAGAGCAGCAAACAGAGAATCAACGACGGTGCCTCGCTACTCCGGCCTCCATCCTTCATGCGGTGGCGCCACCTTCTCATTGACCAGGTGACCGGTGCTAACACCAGTCCTCCGCAACACAACCTCATCAAGCTAAGCTAGTTCAAACTGAAAAAGCTTGTCACAAGCCTTCCTTGCGAAGACGCCATCCAGCCACTTTAACAGCTTCACATACGCCCTCCATCTGATATCGTCTGCGCACAAAACTGGCTTCGCCGCCAGCGCATGAGCCGCTTCACTCATCCTCGCCACGGGAAACCTCCACTTGGGATCCTTGCAAACAAAGAGAAAAGCATTGTGCTAGTCGTGATAAGACTTCTGAGAAATGGCAAAAGACATATACTGATTTCCCCCAACGTTGATAGGGGTCAAATGGGAAAATTGACCCCCAGTCCTGAGGTCCAGCTTATAGAACAACAGGAACACGTCCACATAAGGAACAACGTCCGCCATCCTACATGCCACACAGAAACCTGAGATCTGGACGAAATAATTGGGACCAAGCTGCGATGGCGGCACTTTCCACCATACGCACAGGTCTTGCACCAAAGGCGGTATGGGCATCCTGAAGCCCGCCACTAGCTGTGTCATGAATAAAACCATCACCTCCCCCTCAAAGGCCTCCGGAGTCTGAAGAAATCCCATCGATTTAATCACCCCCTTCATGGCAAGCCAACAGTCGTGCTTCTCCAAATGCCAGGGACACCTCTCCAGTTCTTGCCTCAACTTATCTCCCGCCAAACCACTTTATCCTGGGGGGCAAAACAGGTCTAGCGGGCTCCTTGGGTGCCATATCTGCAACAAAAAGAAAGAAAATCAACCAGCGGACCAAAGGGACATTTCGTCAAACGCCTACTACGCACCCTACAATCACCTACCATAACGATAAATGGAGTCTTAGATGTCGAAGAATGAACATGGAGAGCAAATTGAACAATGACAACGAAAATCTACAATGATGGACAACAAGCACAACTGAGACGGTAAGGCAGAGAGAAAGAAAGAAGGAAGAGCAAAGGGTCAGAACGCGTTTTGAAAAGCAACCAAACATCCTCAAAAAATTGGTATTTATACCCCTCCCACTGGGATGTGAAACGTCGCGTCCAAACGGCGCTCATCCCCAGCTCAACACGTGTCACCTCGGCCAAACGGACGGAAATGCACAAGCCCTTTCGTCTACCAAGCGCAACAGTAACAAGGGAAGTAGACGAAATGCATAGTACAGGGGCCCAGCCCATACTTCGCCTGTGGGGGGAGACACCTTGGTACACTACCCAAGCAACGTCACCCATACCACCGTGCAAATGAGCAGACAGGATCACAAGGCATCCAGACTATGAGACCATACATTCCCGCGAAGCCCAAGCCTTCACGACGAGCTCCTCAGGGCACCTCACAACACGTGGGGCCACGCTGTCACATGGGAGACTCTCATAACGACAGCGGAGTCACCCGCAACACTTAGCCGCGATTAAGGAGGGCAACTGGTGATGGTTAACTGCCATGAGGCGCATAAACCTCCTACGTTCACCACTACTTCTCCAGCTTCCTCACTATTCAGTAACATTGGTGACTCATCCCACTATCTTGGGTCATGGTGCATCCACGACCTCAACACCTTCTATAAAAAGGAGACTTGGGAAAGGTACACCCTATCTACACACTCTCACTCCTCTTTCTACTCCTAAGTAGTTAGTTTTCCTCTCTGCAGATCACTCTTCCAACAGCCAATCGTCGTCTCCGGCACTCAACCACCCCAGCATGCCAGTGGTAGTCCCCGCTACCACACCCAAGTATCTTTACTGCTTTCTACTTTTATTTTTCTTATTTCCATTCTTCCTTATCGAGCAAGATGCTAACCAAAATTGTCGAGAACTACGTGAGCCTCTGATTTATCTCAAGTGGTATCACTGATACTAAGTGGATACGCAGGTAACCCTTTGGGGTCCGAGGCATTACTATGTCTTATAGTTGCAGGTACAATTTCCAAATTCTTCTCAACTGATCAAGGGAACTTGAAGATAAATCTACAAGCGAAAGGACTTAAAAACTTAAGATTTTCCATTCTTTACCTTTCTTTACCTTTCTTGAACTTGTAAACCTTTGTACACACTTAAAGAACAATAAAAGCTTGTAAATGACGTTTTAAACCTTTATATTATTTTAACTGCTTGATTTATTCTTTACAAATCTTAAATTATTTTTCCAAAAAATCCGAAAAGTTGTGAACTGTTGTTCACTGGATTCTTCATTGCTTTACCAAGCACATGAAACGATGGGTCACAACATCTAGAAAAACATTAAATGCAGGTTCAGGTGCCCGAAGGTGCTAGTAGCTGACAACGGGACCTAATTCGCTGATGCTGGATTACAAGATTTCGCTGAAGTGTTCGGGATTAAACTACACTTCGCCCAAGTGGCACACCCTCAAAGCAATGGTCAGGTACAAGTATCAAACCAAACGCACAAAGGACTAAAGAAAAGACTATGAAAATAAAAGGGGAAGTGGCCAGGTGAGCTCTCACATATCCTCTGGAGTTACTGAACCACTCCCCGAAGAGCAACTGAATAAACATCTTTTTCTCTTGCCTTTGGGACCGAAGCACTCATTCCTATTGAAGCCACACATCCCTCACTCCGAACAAGGGTTAAGGACCAACCTTGATTTTCTGGAAGGTAAAAGAGAAGAAACCGAACTCAGGAGAAAAACTTTCAGTAGAGGAGATCAACCTCTTTAAATTCGAAGGTGAAACTGAAAGGCATCAAAGTAGGAGATTTAGTCCTAAGGCAAACCAAGGTACGGTCTTGAATAGCCGAAGGAGGTGCATTCGCCCTGAACTAGGAAGGGACATTCGAGGTAGCAAGTGAAAAAAGAACATCAGTATTCAAATTGTTGGATGCCGAAGGCAGAGAGGTAGCGAATTCTTATCGTTTTGAGGCACTTAGAAAATTTTATGTATAAGTGATGACTATTCAATAAAGACTCCATGCACGTTCGGACAGAGGACGTAGGTTTCATGACCAAACCTCCATAAACATTGGTGCACAAAAGCAAAAGAACAAAAACTTGGAGAAATTAAAAAAATTTATTATTTATGAGCCCGAATGCATAATTACAAAAAGTGGTAGTAGGAGATAAGCCCAAGACAAAGCTTTACAGGTCATTGAGGGGAGAGACCCTCAAACATATCGGCAGAAATAGAGTTCGGGTCGACTGGACGAAAGAGGAAGGCTTCGCCACACCAAGAAGGATCAGTAGCGACATCTTCCTTGCCATTGAGGCCCGAGAGACCCACTCCTAGATTGCATGAAATGATCTGCCTTCGGGCAAGATAAAAGCCTTCAGTGAACTTTCGCAAAGCCATGTCGACCGCCCGTTGCAGAGTATCCCAAAACTTTGAGATAGCACTAGGGATGGCAGTGGATCGGATGATAACCGCTAACCGCGGATATCCGTGACTTTTATAGCGGTTAATCCGCGGATATTATCCGCGGTTATTGACTAATAGATGAAAACTACTAACCGTGATTCTAACGGGTGCGGTTACGGATAAGGGGTATCCGTAACCGCGGATACCCGTTAACTATGGCCTGTATACAAATCAACCCAATCCATTTCTAATACCCACTCCTCAGCCCCAGCCCATTTATAATACCCACTCCTCAGCCCAGCCCATTTCTAATACAGTAGTGTCAGCCCATTTTTGGTTACTCCCGTGTAAGTTGTAGTAACCCAATTCCCAAACCCAAGTCCCTAACCCTAGAACTAATCAGTTCCCAAGTCCCAACTCAGTGTTGCTGATGCTGAAGAGCTGCTCCTCCTGCTCGTGATTCTAGAAAACTGAGGAAGAGCTTCTGTTTCGATCGCATGGAACCTCCGCAACTTTCCACCCAAGTCCCCAACCCTAGAACTAATCAGTTCCCAAGTCCCAACTCAGTGCTACTGCTGCTGAAGAGCTGCTCCTCCTGCTCGCGATTCTAGCAAACTGAGGAAGAGCTTCTGTTTCGATCGCACGGAACCTCCGCAACTTTCCATTTCGCGTCAAAAAATCTGGTTCGTCTTCTCCGCAATTTTATTGTGATATCATCTTTAAGTAATGCTCTGTTGCTTTAGTTGGTTCTATGATCAGTGGGTTGGCCGAATGTCTTAGCTTTGAGTTAAGCATGTTTGTTAGATTAGTTAATTGATAAACATGTTTGGCCTTTATCTTTAATCATTAGCTAATTACGGATGAAACCATAGGATTTGAAATATTGGAACCGTGACTTGTTTCCTTGATAACTAGTAAGCATGTTTTAATCACTTTGTCATTGAATCTGTACGTATCTCATTCTTGCTTCCTAAACTGTTTTATTTGGTTACTCTTGTGAGATTGGTGGCTGTCATTTTAGTGAGTAAAGATATATATATATATATATATATATATATATATATATTAATCTCCTAACATCCACCTGATGTAAAATCTTTCCTAGAACTAGTTGTGAGGTTCATGCCCCTGCGTTGCTCATGTACTTTGCTCATGTACTTCCCTTTCAAGCATGCCTTGTGTTTGAACATGAATGCTGTCTTGATTCCTTTTTCTTTGCATGTTTGATTTTATTTGGGAATGAATGATTCCTTGCATAGATCACCTGCTATCTTTTCTTTTCCACTAACTCCTCTTTGATTCATGTACAGTTACTTGTTGCCCTCTTCATGTCTCCGCTTATTTAATGTTAAACCTGAAAGTATAATGGATGAAACAATTATGCTTACAACAGACCTTGATTCCTTGATGTACTGACTACTTGTTGTTGTTGCCCTCTTCATGTCTCCTCTTTGATTCATGTACGATTCAAAATAGGTGTGCTTGATGGTATCTGGGTTGTTGGTGTGGACCTATTAATATGTTATATGTCTTTAAACATGGTTGTATTTTCGATTGCACTTTGTGACCTTGGTTCTTGCTGTATTTCCGATTGCATTTTGTGATGACTTGCTTATTACCAATCTTTTTTTTTTCATTAGTTGAAAGCTTGAAAAACGGTTTCTTGACATAATGTCACAAGAATTGATTCCCATTGTAGAGGGATTATGGATATATGCGCTCTTGTTTTGTTCCATCAATAATCATCATCTCCATGAGCAAGTCATTCCACGAGTCTATAGGTCAGGCAAGCACCAATGTAAACAATCATTCTTGCTTCCTAAGCGGTTTTTGACGGGTAATGGATATCCGCGGGTGACAAATATCGCGGATATCCAGATATAGGTGCCGGTATTAACCGTTATAACGGATACCTACTAACGCGGATAGTAAATATCCAGCGGTTAGTGGATACTGATTATACCATATCCAGCGAAGTAACCGGTCCGTTGCCATCCCTAGATAGAACCCTTAGCTTAGGACAACTCATGTTGGTGCTTGTTGTTCCCCTACTGCAGATTCTTCAGGTCGATCTTCGAGTGGTTTTCCATGTCGGTAAAATCAACCTTCCACTTCGCGTTCTTGTCCTGAAGTTTCTTGATCTCCTCCTAAAGGTTGTATCCGGAGTCCACCCTTTCAGTATGCTTGGCCTTTATGGTGTTGATTAAAGAAGCCTCGACCTGGGCAAGCTCGTTTACCTGATCCCCCACTCAGGGCTTATCCCCTCCCAGATGTCCTCACCCGGAGCAACAATTTCAGCCTCGCTTCAGGTTGCCCGAAGCAATTGCTTGTAATGGTAGATTCCTTGGATCAACTTATCCACTACAACAATGACCAAGGTGGCCCTCTACTCAGCTTGGGTCTTGGCCGAACCCATAGACTGCATGGTCCGGGCGATAAACCCCCCAAACCGCTCGCCTACACAGGAAACCCAAAGGGAAATTAGAAGAAATACTTGTGCAAATGGCTTACACGAAAATGAGAAATGAGAAAGCCTAGACGTGACCAGGTCTAGGTCCAAGAAGGACTAGAGGTAGTGATCCATGGTCCAGGCTGTGGTCGACCCTTTCCACAGCTCCGGGGCCATTTCCTTCCTCATTGTCAAAAAAGGTTATGATCCTGGTGCATCAGCCATCGAGGCTCCCGAGGATTCAGGTCGGAATCGAAGGAAGTCCAGACCTAGACAACAAAAGTGAGAGTAAGTCATGTCATGTAAAGGATCATCACCAAATATTCAAGAGAGGTTCCCGAATGTGTTCGAAAAACACAAACTAGACAATTTTATTCATTTATTACCTGAGTTGAAGTCCATAGGAAGGACTTCGAGGGCCTACTCTTCACCAAGGGAAGATAACATGTACTTCCCCCGAGCTTCCCGCCTCCTCTTTAATGGTGAACCCTCAATCGCCTCTAAGACATCTTCAATAGTAGTGCCTTCGGGGACAAGAGGAGGAGTGGAATACAGCTCCTGGAGAGGCTCAGCAGCATGGCCCTCCACCTGGGAAGGCAAAGGACATGTTCATCCTGTTGATACACACTTTTGCAAACTGTGATGAGCAAAGTGAAGACATTATCAAATATAAAGAACAAGTGCAAGCACTCCTCAGTTTGGGCCAACTCAATTCTCAAATTGTTCAAACAATTTTCAATATTTCGGTTTGGCCTTAACTTATCGATATGTCAGCCCAATAGCATTTTCCAACCCATGATCGGGCCCACACCATCAACTCTTGGACTAAGGCACAATCCAATTTTATGACTCAAGACTCATAAGAACAGATCAAGTTGGCCTTATCAAATGCCAATGAAAGCCGTAGTCCACGGAACACTTAACATGTTGAATTTCCAGTTGGTGCATTCAGTGCAATTCAAGCGTTTCCAAGCATTAACTCATCATCAATAACGAACTTCAGCAGCCTCGAGGACTCAAAATTCATCTGTGATCAAGCTGAAAATAATGGAAAATGAGAGGTTATTGGCTTTTAAATCATTTCATTGATTGGCCAATGCATTAAAGAGATGAGCATTTATAGCCCATTACTTGGCCAATTACTCCACAGGTTAAGCACGAATCTGCATCAGTTTCTATCAGTTTTCTACCATAAATTAGGCTAGTTGTCCCTTAGCTAGCCTAGAATAAGTTTTAGCAATAATTGTTTTAAATTATCATATTTACATTTTCTTTTAATTTCAATCATTAAGAGTGGAGATCAAGGGACATGTAAATTGAACTAAATTTCTAGCTTCCTTGTCCTACGAAAGGCGGTCTAGGTCGAATTTGCAAAACAATTCAATCAATCATCGAAATATATTACACTTTTTCTTGAAATTAAGAGTGATTCTCTTTTCAACCTATCTACCTTTTTCCACTCAATCTTTGTTCAGTTTTCTTGACAAGTCTACTAAGACCAATATTGCCTTCTTATTGGAATATGAGGTGTTGGCCCCATCTACATTCCCTCACAATTTTTTCAACAAAGGCTTTCTTTTTCTTGAACCGTTTTTGGTATCAAGAATGAGGAGCTGCCAAAGGCATAACACCATCTTTACCTGGCCAAGGATCTAGGAGGAGCTGACGGCCATATCAGTTCGTTTCACAAGCTTCCGCATAGTTTTGTTTTAGTGCATTCCAGATTTGTCAATATGTTGACAGTTTCGTCTCATCAATCATATCTACCCCGTGTTGCTCCTTTGTTGGCTAGATCTGCTCTTTGTGTTCTAGGATACCCTCCCTAATTAACATCAATTGGTATCAGAGCAATCTGACAACCACGTCACGCCTTCACGTCAAGTAGATCCCAAACTTTTTTGGTCGTCTGCAGATTCCATGAAGCATCAGGCTCCATGAAGAAGAACTCCTGGTGCCACCCTTTCTTGCTTCGAGTGTTGATTTTAGGATCGTCTTTAACATGCTTCTCATGTTCGCATTCTATAATACTGAAGTAAGGATTAAGGATGTGTACCTTTCTTACGGATTTGACTTAAGAATCTTAGAGATTCTTGCTCCTTGTTGATGTAGAAGACTCGGCTCGGGAACACCTTAAGGGGCGGATTGGAGAGGATTTGTCTCCAAAGTGAGTTCCACTCACAATGCTCCTAGAATGCCTTCTAGCTTGGAAGAGGAAGTATGAGGAGAGAAGAGAGAACCAATGCTGGTTGTGGGATGATGAGAAATGGCGCATCCTCCCTCTATTTATAGAGGAGGATGGGCTGCCAATGAGAGGGCACAATGCCTCCTCATTTGCGAAATAACATGTCCCTAGGACCAAGGGCTGCAACCAATGCCCTTGGTCCATGAGACATGTCTCATGCCTTTGCCTTTTCAATTAACTAATTAATTAGAAAAGGAATAAATAAATAATTGTGTCTAATAGAAAATTAATTAACTAATTAATTAATTATCCAAAATATGGTGAAGAGGCAAGGGAGGTGACCCATGCCCCTTGCCCATTCGGCCCATGGGACATGAGACATGTCCCTTTGGCCGAATGGTGCAAGGCATGGGGTGCACCACCTTGCCTAGAGGCACCTAGGGCGAAGGGGAAATAACACCCCTAGACTATGGACGAATGGGTGTGAGGCCCCCCTTAGGGTGCCCTTTCGGCACCCAGGGTGCTACGCACCCTTCGGCCTAAGCCGAAGGTGTGCTTGGCCCTCTCCGACACCTTTTCACCAATTTACGCACCTTTCCGCCAAGAGACACGTCTCTTCGCCAAAAGGTGCCTAGACACATTTGTACCGAGCTCACATAGAGCTAGTCCAAGACATATTAAATCATCCATTGAGCTCCTTGAGCTCATATCAGCTCACTAAGAGCAGATACACATCTGTCTAGCTCAAACACTCAGATTGTGCTGAGTTGAGTTGTGCTTAGCTACTTTTTGCTAGCCCAGATCATCTTGGTGCGCAAGAATTCCAACAAACTCCCACTCGCACCAATGATGATCTTTGAGCACAAGCTCCCACTCGAATAAAACACTTCCTCATACTAAAACAAACACTTTGGCAAACTATATAAAAGGAGTTGTGAGTGCGACCTTAAGGCATCCACACCGTACCTCTTCCATTGAGGTTGTTAGACTCTCAAATGGAAGATTGTCCTCTCAAACTCACTTGAACACTTCAAGTGTTTGTGTGTTATTCAAATTTTCTTGAACTTAACAAGACATGCTTGAACATCTTCAAGCTTTACTTGAACTACTTCAAGTAGTGCCTTTAGAACCCCAAGACATATGGTACATATTCTTAACCACGATCGATGTTACACCCCACCTTTTCCGGCAATAGTCTCCGGTGGTGGAGTTCGGAGGTATGTTTAAATTTGTAATTTGAGGAGTTTGTTAGTTGTTGTTGTTGTTGATTGTTGTGTTGGGAGTGGAATGGTTTTGGGTTAAGTCTTGTTGGAGGCTGAATTTTGTGCACAACACGTGCGCATGCTTTATCTGCACACTTTCACAACTTGCTGTGCACAAGCAAGCACATATGCGCACAAGCTTATGACTTTTGCACAAGCACACAACTTGCACTGCACCACAATGCGCAAGCTGCGCCGCGCACAAGCTCGTGCACACCAGGCGCAAGGCTGTGCGTGTGCACAAGCCTCGTGCGCAAGGCTGCGCGCGATCGCTGGCTCGGCTATTTAAGTCGAGCAGCTCGGTTTCAACTTCATTTTCGCGTTTTCAGCTCCGAAAACTCTCCCAACTCACTCTCAATTCGGTTTTGCTCCTATCTAAGTGATTTTGGACTCTTTGGTGCGTGGAAACGAAGGATTCGTGCGGGAATCACTTCAAGAACAACGAATTAACAAAGGATTCGCTCCAACAACACTTGGTGGATGAATTTGGGGAATTTCCCAAATTGAGAGGTTGGTATTTTCGTGTTCTCTTGGTTCATTTGAGTTAGTAGTGGTGTTTCTATGTTGGATTAGAGGTAGAAACACATTTTACAACACGAATTGAGCATGAATTGAAGGAAATTCGAATTAGGGTTCTTGAGCTAGGATGAACGAATTTTGGGGATTGTTAAATTGACCTCAAATTAGTGTTGTTGGGTGGTTTTGGAACAACATTAATACTTGGTAAAAGGTCCAATTATGGGTTAATCTATGAGCTAAGAGAAAACTCATAGGTTTTATGGTGGAGAATTGAAGTGTGTTGTATTGTTGAATTCAATCCAAATTGTTGCTATTGGGTATGTTTAGAGCAATATTGATAATTGGAACATTGTCCAAATATGCTCCGATTATATACCTAAGACAAAGTTCATCCGGATTTTTGGTGGAAAGTAAAAGCATGTGTTTTGTGTGGTTTAAGGTTTCAAGCATGTTTAGGCAATGAATTTGAGCAACTTTAAGTCTTGGAGTGAGGTCCAATTGTCAATGGATATTGATGTGTTGAATAAAAGTGTAATGTGGAAAGTGTGTGAATTGTTTAGGTGTTATGTGAAGCAAGGTTTGAGGTTGCATAAGGAAGAAGTTTGGTGTGTGGTGCTTGGCCGCTACCCTCTACGGTTGCGGTTGCTTCCAATTCGAGGTAAGGGTTCGACCTACCTATGTTATTGTAATGTAGGATGGTTGAGGCAAGTCTTGGGCGTCGGTCTCTGACTTCGGTCTTAGATCGGGATTGTGGAGCCCCAAGGCTAGTCCCATGGTAGGAGTATCGGTGCGCGAGTAGGAGCATCGGTGCGCGGGTTACATTACGTGTGTGTGGACGCATGGCGAATGCCGGTTGGACCGGGAAGATCTAGCCATGGTCCGTGATTTATGATGTTTGTTGGATGCATGGCGAATGCCGACGCATGGCGAATGCCGGTGCGTCGGGAAGATCTAGCCATGGTCGGGAAGATCTAGCCATGGTCCGTATTGTATGGGATTTGCTTGGGTGCATGGCGAATGCCGACGCATGGCGAATGCCGGTGCGTCCCGGGAAGATCTAGCCATGGTCGGGAAGATCTAGGCATGACCAGTTACATTCGGATGTTGTGCACAAATCATACATTATTTGTTTCTGTATATTGCTATATGTATGTATATCTGTTCTGATATTTCTTTGCAGTTTTGTCGGAAGAACTTCGTTACTACTGCCTAAGCTTTTAATGGGTTTTTCTTTAAGGAAAACTCACACCCCTTACTTAATATTTTTCAGAGATAAGGATTCGGGCCGCGGAGTAGGATTTCCGCCAGCTGTTCGGTTAGCTATTTTGAGGGTTTAGCAGCTTTTGGATCTAGACTTGGGTTCTTCGTCGGTTTCTTTATCCGACGCCCGACTCTTGTACGGTTGCGCCTCTTGCCTATAGATAGCTCTGTAGCATGATATCCTGTTGGCATGTAGTATTACGATAGCATGTTATCGTAGGTCTGTCTGTTCATCTAAGTTTGATTATGGTTATGTATATATATATATGCGTTCTGCTCTGAATTGATTGAATGAGTATGCTGATCTGTGTGGAAGCCTCTGTTCGGTAGTGAAAGAACAGACTTCCTTTTGATAATCTGATTTTGATATCCACCTTCGATATTCGATCATGGGCGGAGCCCATTGCTTCTGTTATTGTGATCTGTTTATGTGCATGAATTGTCATACTTGATCTGTTGTTAGAAAGGGACCTACTGGGTTAGTTAAAGGCCCGCGAATTAATCTCATACTAGCTGCGCGATCCGGTCCCACCTTGCTCACCACCGCCCAACCGGCCGGCGACCGCTTCCCGCCGGGTCCGGAAGGTGTCTGACGGGGGGGGTGGTGGTGACAATTTGGTATCAGAGCGTGGTTAATTGGTTGCGTCGAGGGTGTGTTAGGATTGACAGCCCTGGTCGACTGATCGATTCCAGTATGGTTGTGTGGTGAGACTGGCCACCTCGTCACAAGAACCATGTTGGAATGGTAAGTGGAACAGTAGGCGGTTTGTCTAAGCGCACTTGAGAACAACCAAGAGATGATTTCATTGGTACTGGTAGTTTGTGACTTGGTACTGTCTGTGGTTGCTGCGTAGGACACCGATGAATTGACTCGGGCGCTACAAGAGGTGCCTGGGGGATGAGATGCCGTAAGGTGCATGATGGTAATTTAAATTACCTCTCTCGTTAAAAACAGACGGTGGATGCCGGGTGAGAAGTGTGTTAGTACTAGGCAGTACCACGGGTTATAAGGAATTGTTTTGTATAAGTAATTTTGAGAATTGATGTGCATCATGCATTGCATTCATGCTACAGAGCTGATAGGATTACCGACGTAGGTAATGCTAACCGTTAAGTGAACCCTTTATGTTCTGGAATTTCAGTAAATGGTCAACACTCGACGAACTCGAGCGTTGGATGATGAAGCAGGAGGAGGAAATCCTGCTCAGAATGTGGATAGGGGAAGAGGTAGAGGTCGAGGGAGACCTCAGCGAAGAGCGGCACCAGCTCAGCCGCATGTGATACCTGATCCGGAACAGATGGCCCAAGTGTTGGGGCAAATGACTGTACTGCTCAATAACATGTGGGCAGGGACAGGAGTTGAAGAGCAAGGAAGTACACATGTTATGAGTTCTCAGCCTACTGCGGTAGGATCGACTGATCCTAGCTATCAGGCTCATGAGGAGGACGTTGAGGCGGATGATGTGCAATTCGAAGAGCATGTGGATACAGAAGAGGGGAATCTGAATCTAGGTGCGGAAGTCGACCCACAGCCCCGTCGAGGGAGAGTGCGGGCTAGGCCCGATTCTGTTGTTGAGATACCGAGAGCCCAGGCTCAAATCGATAGTGCGACCAGCTCGATAAGCTTTCTTTGATGGAGCGGTTTGAGCGCTTTAAACCACCCCGTTTCTCGGGCAAGGGTGGAATGGATTCGGCGGAGACGTGGTATAAGGACATGGACAGGTTGCTTGGCAGACTTGGTTTCCGAGAAAATGAGATGGTGTCTTTGGCTACCTTTTATTTGCGTGACTGGGCATATGACTGGTGGGAGACCACTATGGCTACTCGGAAGGCCGACTTTGTGCGTAGGCGGTTGAGAGACCCGGTATGACGTGGTATGAATTTTCCCACTTGTTCCATGAGAAGTGGATTGGTTATGCCGCAACAGATAGGCGGCAACTGGAGTTTGATACCTTGACTCAGGGAAGCAAGACTGTTGCGGAGTATGGGCACGAGTTTGAACGCTTGGTGCGTTATGTGCCTCATTACAACACCAGTGAGGAGGCCAAGGCAAAGAGATTCATGAGAGGGTTGAAGCATGACATCAGGAAGTACTTGGCACCGTTGAACATTGATAGGTACCATGAGGCTGTGCGAAAGCACGAAAGATTGAGAATGAGGACTTGGATACGGCTTCGGTGACACACCACCGAGATCTACGAGGATTGTCATTGGTGGAGTTAGAGGATCCGGACGTGGTGGACTGCACGACACCACAGGACCGGCGGTAGTTCTAGTGGGCTTGGATCGAAGGATAAGGGCAAAGGGAAGGCAAAGGTAGCGAGCCTTGGTACTTGTCAGACTTGTGACCGGAGTCACACCGGCTCGGTTTGTTATAAAGAGTCAGGCATGTGTTTCAGATGTGGGTCAACCGACCACATGATTAGGGATTGCCCTCAGATGGCAACCCAGGGAGTTGCAAGGCCACAAGGATTTCAGAGTTATGCTTCTCGTGGGCGTGGTGTTCCTCGGTTTGGACCACGACCCCGACCACGCAGATGCGGCCACCACTACAGAGGCCCCGCCGCCAGCCGCACGAGCAAGGCAGGACGAGTGTTTCAGATTGAGCGTGGTGACGCGGCTCGAAGGGAGCACTAGCAGGTATGGTGTTTCGAATGGTATTTCCGTTCGTGCTCTTTTTGACACAGTGCTTGATTTCTATAGTGTCACGAAGTGTGCAAAGTCTTTGCAACTTCCTGTGACTCATCTGTCTCAAGTATTCTGATACGAATCTGCGGAGTCGATTCTGTCAAGAATGAGCTTATCAAGGGTTGCATGTTAATCTGTTGGTGAGCGACAGATTCCTTCTGATTTGTTGGTGTTGGATACGTCACATTATGATGTGATTCTGGGTATGGATTGGCTCTCGGAGCATTCCATACGGATAGATTGTGCGCAACGACAGTTGGTGGTGTCGGATCAAGTATTACCACTTGTTCCCCCCTCAGATGTAGAGATTGTTCAGAATAGCATGGAGCTTCGTAATGGAGAAGTTACAGTGACGGATGAAGGCGAGTACTTTGGACTCAATGATGCAGTAATGCCGGATGGAACTTGATAAAATTCCGATTGTTAGATACTTTCCGCAGGTGTTTCCTGAAGAGTTGCCAGGTATGCCACCCGAGCGGGAGGTGATTTTTGAGATAGTGTTACAGACCGGAGCTACACCTATCTCCATTCCTCCGTATCGCATGCCGATAGTGGAGATGAAGGAATTGAAGAAGCAGTTGGATGAGTTGTTGGATAAGGGGTTTATCCGACCGAGCGAGATCACCGTGGGGAGCCCGGTGTTATTTGTTAAGAAGAAGGATGGAACACTTAGACTCTGTATTGATTACAGAAGGTTGAATGCGGTGACAATTAAGAACAAATATCCGTTACCACGGATTGACGATCTGTTCGACCAGCTCCGAGGAGCTAAAGTGTTCTCAAAGATTGATCACCGATCAGGTTATTTCCAAATGCGTGTGAAGGAAGAAGACATTCGAAATCGCTTTTCGCGCGTATGGTCACTATGAGTACACTTGTCATGCCTTTTGGGCTGACAAATGCCCCGGCAGCTTTCATGAATTTGATGAATGAGGTTTTCCGTCCTACTTGGACGATTTTATTGTTGTCTTCATTGATGATATACTCATCTATTCTCTGGATGAGGACACACATCAAGAGCACTTGAGAATTGCTTTGGAAACTTTGTCTAACAACCAGTATGCAAAGTTTTCAAGTGTGATTTCTGGTTGCGCGAGATAGCATTTCTCGGGCATATCATCAATGAGAACGGAATTTCGTCGACCCGAGAAGATCAAGTCTGTTCAAGAGTGGAGGCAACCCCGATCAAGAAAGGATATCCGTAGTTTTCTCGGGTTAGCTGGTTACTACCGTAAGTTCGTACCAGCCTTCTCGGTTCTTGCCTCTCCACTCACTCAACCGACAAAGAAGGGTAAGGCGTTTGTATGGTCGGATGAATGTGAGAAGAGCTTTCAAGAGCTCAAGTGTAGACCGACACAGCACCGATTCTGGTTCCGCCTCGACCTGCCTCAGCCTTATGTCATTTATACCGATGCCTCACGAACAGTGTCAGGGTGTGTGCTTATGCAAAACCAGCAGTAATTGCTTATGGGTCGCGGCGATATGCGACCACATGAGGAAAACTATCCCAATCAGGATTATGAGCTTGCTTCGTTTATGTATGCACTCAAGCAATGTCTGCATTATTTGTTGGTAAACAAATTTCAAATATTTAAAGATCATAATAGCTTGAAGTACTTGTTCACGCAGAAAGATCTGAATATGCGCCAAAGAAGGTGGCTCGAGTACATGAAAGATTATGACTGTAGTATCGAGTACACCGCAGGCAAAGGGAATACGGTGGCAGATGCCTTGAGTAGGGCTTACACCGGGATAGTGAGAGGTGGAGAACCTGGAAACCGAACAGAGCTTACGGACCTGACTGCCTTGTGGCACCGTTGGCAGCTACAAGAGCAGGAGCAGATATTTGTGTTGAGAGTTCAGTCTTCTTGGATCGACAGGATCCGAGAATTTCAGATGAGAGATCAGAGTTTGAAGCAGGTTTCTGGAGAAGCTAAAGGAGCAATGCGTCCATTCTTTGAGTATAGGCAAGGATTGCTATACTTCAAAGAGCGTTTGTACGTGCCGAATGATGTGGCTCTTAGAGATGAGATTTTGGATCAAGCTCATAATAACAGTTTAAGTTTTCATCCGGGCAGTGAAAAGATGTATCACGATTTGAGGTCACACTTCTGGTGGCCAGGTATGAGGAGGCATATTGCAGAGTGTGTGGCAAAGTGCACCACTTGCCAACAGGTAAAGGTTGAGCATCAGAAGCCCGCGGGCACACTTCAGACGTTACCTGTCCCAGTTCGTAAGTGGGGAAACGTGACTATGGATTTTCTTACCAGATTACCCACTACGAGAGCACGTCATGATGCCATTTGGGTAATTGTGGACCGGTTGACTAAGTGTGCGCATTTCTTGCCCATTAAAGTCACCGATCCGTTGGACAAGTTAGCACGACTCTACATTAAAGAGATCGTGCGGTTGCACGGTGTACCGGATTCTATAGTTTCGCATCGGGATCCAAGATTTACAGCCCATTTCTGGAATGCTTTCCATCGAGCTTTCGGTACCCGGTTGCACCTTAGTACCGCGTATCACCCACAAACTGATGGGCAATCCGAGAGGGTGATACAGGTACTTGAGGACATGCTGAGGAGCTGTGCGATTGATTTCGGAGGTGATTGGGATCAACATCTACCGCTCATAGAGTTTTCGTATAACAATAGTTATCAGAGTACAATCAAGATGGCACCTTACGAGGCTCTTTATGGACGGAGGTGTATGACACCTCACTGTTGGTCTGAACCGTCAGATAAGGTTGAACTTGGTCCGAATTGATTGAAGAGACCACAGAAAAGATCAAAACAATTCAGGCAAGATTGAAAGCGGCAAATGATAGAACCACGGCTTATGTGAATGTAAGGCGTCGCGACTTAGAGTTTGAAGTTGGCGACAAAGTGTGGTTGAAGGTGGCACCAATGAAGGGAATAATGAGATTTGGTCGGAAAGGGAAGTTAGCTCCGAGGTATATTGGCCCATTCGATATTTTAGAAAGGATTGGAAAGGTGGCTTATCGATTAGCACTACCGGAGAGCTTGTCAGCTGTGCATAATGTGTTTCACGTGAGCATGCTGAAAAAGTGTGTCATGGATCCGACGCAAACGATTCCAGTTGAGGAAGTGCAATTGGAACCTGACTTGTCTTATAAGGAAGTGCCAATTGCTTTGTTGGCGAGGGATACTCGCAAATTGAGGAGCAAGTTAATTCCCATGGTGAAGGTGCAATGGTCGCACCATTCTGACAAGGAGGCAACATGGGAGACGGAGAAAGATATGATCGAACGCTTCCCTCATGAGTACCATCGAGTTAAGGTGCTCTTGGAGGACCAAGAGTCTTAAGGGGGGGAGGATGTTACACCCCACCTTTTCCGGCAAGAAATGATCTCCGTGATCGGAGTTCGGAGGTATGTTTAAATTTGTAATTTGAGGAGTTTGTTAGTTGTTGTTGTTGTTGATTGTTGTGTTGGGAGTGGAATGGTTTTGGGTTAAGTCTTGTTGGAGGCTGAATTTTGTGCACAACCTTCCAGCTGCAAGCAAGCGCGCACAACTTGCTTGCTGCACAAGCAAGAAGCTGCAAGGCAAGACAAGCTCGTGCACAACTTGTGCACCATCTGTGCGCAAGCCTCAGTGCGCTGCACAGCACAAGCTCGTGCACACCAGGCGCAAGGCTGTGCGCTGTGCACAAGCTCAGGCGCAAGGTCATGGCGCGATCGCCTGCTCGGCTATTTAAGTCGAGCAGCTCGGTTTCAACTTCATTTTCACGTTTTCAGCTCAAAACTCTCCCAACTCACTCTCAATTCGGTTTTGCTCCTATCTAAGTGATTTTGGACTCTTTGGTGCGTGGAAACGAAGGATTCGTGCGGGAATCACTTCAAGAACAACGAATTAACAAAGGATTCGCTCCAACAACACTTGGTGGATGAATTTGGGGAATTTCCCAAATTGAGAGGTTGGTATTTTCGTGTTCTCTTGGTTCATTTGAGTTAGTAGTGGTGTTTCTATGTTGGATTAGAGGTAGAAACACATTTTACAACACGAATTGAGCATGAATTGAAGGAAATTCGAATTAGGGTTCTTGAGCTAGGATGAACGAATTTTTGGGGATTGTTAAATTGACCTCAAATTAGTGTTGTTGGGTGGTTTTGGAACAACATTAATACTTGGTAAAAGGTCCAATTATGGGTTAATCTATGAGCTAAGAGAAAACTCATAGGTTTTATGGTGGAGAATTGAAGTGTGTTGTATTGTTGAATTCAATCCAAATTGTTGCTATTGGGTATGTTTAGAGCAATATTGATAATTGGAACATTGTCCAAATATGCTCCGATTATATACCTAAGACAAAGTTCATCCGGATTTTTGGTGGAAAGTAAAAGCATGTGTTTTGTGTGGTTTAAGGTTTCAAGCATGTTTAGGCAATGAATTTGAGCAACTTTAAGTCTTGGAGTGAGGTCCAATTGTCAATGGATATTGATGTGTTGAATAAAAGTGTAATGTGGAAAGTGTGTGAATTGTTTAGGTGTTATGTGAAGCAAGGTTTGAGGTTGCATAAGGAAGAAGTTTGGTGTGTGGTGCTTGGTCGCTACCCTCTACGGTTGCGGTTGCTTCCAATTCGAGGTAAGGGTTCGACCTACCTATGTTATTGTAATGTAGGATGGTTGAGGCAAGTCTTGGGCGTCGGTCTCTGACTTCGGTCTTAGATCGGGATTGTGGAGCCCCAAGGCTAGTCCCATGGTAGGAGTATCGGTGCGCAGTAGGAGCATCGGTGCGCAGTTCTCGCTTACGTGTGTGTGGACGCATGGCGAATGCCGGTTGGACCGGGGAAGATCTAGCCATGGTCCGTGATTTATGATGTTTGTTGGATGCATGGCGAATGCCGACGCATGGCGAATGCCGGTGCGTCCGGGGAAGATCTAGCCATGGTCGGGGAAGATCTAGCCATGGTCCGTATTGTATGGGATTTGCTTTGGGTGCATGGCGAATGCCGACGCATGGCGAATGTCGGTGCGTCCGGGAAGATCTAGCCATGGTCGGGAAGATCTAGCCATGACCCGTTACATTCGGATGTTGTGCACACATCATACATTATTTGTTTCGTATATTGCTATCTGTATGTATATCTGCTCGATCTGTCTTTGCAGGTTTGTCGGAAGAACATCGTTACTCGCCTAAGCTCTTACCGGGTTTTTCTTTAAGGAAAACTCACACCCCTTACTTAATATTTTTCAGAGATAAGGATTCTGGGGCCGGAGTAGGATTTCCGCCAGCTGTTCGGTTAGCTATTTTGAGGGTTTAGCAGCTTTTGGATCTAGACTTCGGGTTCTTCGTCGGTTTCTTTATCCGACGCCCGACTCTTGTACGGTTGCGCCTCTTGCCTATAGATAGCTCAGAGCATGATATCCTGTTGGCATGTAGTATTACGATAGCATGTTATCGTAGGTCTGTCTGCTCATCTAAGTTTGATTATGGTTATGTATATATATATGCGTCTCGCTCGAATTGATTGAATGAGTATGTTGATCCGTGTGGAAGCCTCTGCTCGGTAGTGAAAGAACAGACTTCCTTTTGATAATCTGATTTTGATATCCTGCTTCTGATATTCTGATCATGGGCGGAGCCCATTGCTTCTGTTATTGTGATCTGTTTCTGTGCATGAATTGTCATACTTGATCTGTTGTTAGAAAGGGACCTACTGGGTTAGTTAAAGGCCCGCGAATTAATCTCATACTAGCTGCGCGATCCGGTCCCACCTTGCTCACCACCGCCCAACCGGCCGGCGACCGCTTCCCGCCGGGTCCGGAAGGTGTCTGACGGGGGTGGTGGTGACAGTCTCTTTCATTTAAATGATGACTGTTAAGTGTCGAGTACTCTTTAATTCGTATTATCCCCAATTCAGACCTTATCATGTTGTACCAATGCAACATGTGAGCTCAAAGGTTGAATTTAGGACTCATGTACCAAGTTTCACTTGTCTTTGCTTTACACTCTACCTGCTTAATGATCCATATAGATTTAGTTACCCAAAAGGAGGATACTCCAGCCGCATTCATCTGCGACCTTCGACAACCAATCAAAGTAACTTTGTCAATGTGAATCATTAACAGCGAGTTAAAGTGATTAAGGGTCCAATCGAAGAATTCTCACACTACGCAAGGTTAGAGACAACTTGCTTAAATTCTTCTTTTGGTCGAATTTCATGGTCATAGGATCTTTGCAACATACTTACAAAGATTCTATTAACACTTCTTAGGGTGTTTTACAAACACCACTCCCACTTGGAGTGATATCACTTAGAATGAGGGTGTGTCATTTCTCCCTCTTAAAACACCTCGAGTGTGCTCCTTCTAACATATAAAAGGAGGACATGTCACAAGCCATGAAATTTCTGTGCAAGCCCTAGCTTACACTCACACATAGGCTAGAATGTATCGTTGTCATACAAAATCAGTGCAGAGCACCTCATCTTGATTATTCAGATCAAGGCGACATAAAAGTATACCAAAGTGTCATGTGTTGTAACATGACTCCCACTCAATAGAGTAACTTTGCATGTCACATGTTTCTTGAAGAAACAACACCCTATTTGAGTCTTTGGTAGTCTCATCCTTGGTCTACTTAAGATCAAGGGCGAATGACTTGGTGTGAGAAAGTCATTCTCAATGCCTATGGTGGACATGTTCATTTATTCATTGTGTGTTATTAATGGAACTAAGTAAATGACATCAAATAATTACTTTATTGATCATCATTATACATATATACATGTGTGACACCAAAGTGGTGAAAGTCATACAACAATTAGTATATTTACAATCTCCTAAGACCCATTGCTCGGACATGACGAGCAAACACAATGGGTGGCAATGGCTTAGTGAGAGGATCTGCCACCATAAGGTCTGTTGAGATGTATTCAATTTTGACTTCACCTTCTTCAATCGCATCTCGAACGAAATTATATTTCATGCTAATGTGTTTGGTTTTTCCATGATACTTGGGGTCCTTGGTGTAGGCTATAGCTGCCATACTATCACTGTAGATAGTAATGGGCTTACTTATTTTGACCATCGACTCCAAGTTTTTAAGAAAATAACCAAGCCACGGTGGCTTCTTGGACAGCCGAGGCACAAGAAACGAATTCTGCCTCCATGGTTGATAAGGCTGTACAAGTTTGTTTCTTACTACACCAAGTAGTAGCGCCCCCATTTAGCAAGAAAATATAACCACTTGTAGATTTGCTAGAATCTCTATCTCCTCCCCAATCGGCATCAGAATAGCCGTGTAAACCAAGGGTTTTTCCTTGATAACATAGCCAATAATCCTTAGTACCTTTAAGGTATCTAAGGATCCTCTTGACATTCTTCCAATGCTCCATGCCGTGGTTCAAGAATATCTAGCAAGTAAACCGACCGCTTGACTTATGTCTGGCCGTGTACAAATCATGGCGTACATAAGGCTACCAATGGCACTAAGGTAAGGTATCTTAGTCATTTCTTCCTTGTCTTTTGGAGTCTTAGGACATAAGTCCTCTCCAATTTTGCAACCATATGCAAGTGGGGTGTTCATTGGCTTAGAGTTGGTCAAGTTAAACCTCTCAAGAACTTTATCTATATAAAGCTCTTGTGAAAGTCCTAACATATGCTTCTTTCTGTCCCGATGTATCTTAACACCTAGGATATAAGAAGCTTCCCCCAGGTCCTTCATTTTGAAGGTGGAGGACAACCATCCTTTGATGGCGAGCAACAACTCCAAGCTACTACTTGCAATTAAAATGTCATCGACATATAATGTCATAATGGCAAAACTGGACTTTTTGAAGAACAAGTACACACAATGGTCTTCATGCATCATCATAAAACCATAGCTTGTGACTGCATGATGAAACTTCAAGTACCACTGTCTTGAAGCTTGTTTGAGACCATATATAGACTTCTTTAGTCTACATACCTTGTCTTCTTGACCTACTTGTACAAACCCTTCGGGTTGTTTCATGTAGATCTCTTCACTCAACTCACCGTTGAGGAAGGCAGTGGTTACATCCATCTGATGCAACTCAAGGTCCAAGTTTGCCACTATTGCAAGTAGCAATCTGATGGAATTAAACTTAACCACAGGAGAGAAAGTGTCTTTGAAATCAACACCTTCCTTCTGTAAAGCCTTTGGCCACCAACCGGGCCTTGTACCTTTCAATACTCCCATCATAGTTCTTATTTATTATAAGAACCCAATTATTGCCGATCGCAAATCGGCCACGAGGAAGATCAGACAATTCCCATACCTCATTTTCATGCATTGAATGCAACTCATCATTCATAGCCTTTAGCCACTCTTCTTTCTGTGCCCCTTCAAGAGCTTCTTTGACATTACTTGGCTCATCGATCTCGCACGAGACCAAGTATGTCTCACCTTCCGATAGTCCCCACCTTTTAGGTGCTTTGGACTCCCGAGTTGATCTTCTCAATTGGGGTGGAGGTGTTGGCTCTTGAAGTACCTCAACTCCCCATTGATCAGATCCCCGCTTTAGGATCCTGCTCATTCGAGTCCATGTTTATGGGCTCATTCTGGAAAGCCTCGGCTTGTTCCAGGTTGAGGTACTCCTCCGAGTAGGCATAGCCTTGTAACCGGCACTTGTGAAGTGCCCGGTTGACCTTCTTCTTGGATCGGGCCTATTGAGGCTAAATCATCACTTTCGCCAACTTTTGGAAACTCCGTTTCCACAAACTTGGCGTTTCTTGCATCAAACACTAAACCCTTCTTTAAACCGAGATCCAAGAACACATAGCCCTTGGATTCCGTACAATATCCGAGAAAAGCACACTTCTTTCCTCTTGGTCCCAATTTTCCCAACGGATGGTCGGGATTATGTACGTAAGCTAAGCAACCCCAAGGCCGCAAGTAGCTTAAGTTCGGGGTCCTCTTCATCCATAACTCATATGGAGAGGAGTCGATGTCCTTGGTAGGTACCCTATTGAGAATGTGCACCGCACATAGCAGCGCATCACTCCAATAGGTCACATCCAGTTGGCTTTAGCCATCATGGAACGTACCATGTCCATCAAAGTTCGGTTCTTTCTTTCGGACACACCATTTTGCCGGGTGTCCAAGAAAGGGTGAACTCTCTAGCAATACCTTTGACTCACAAAAGGTCTTGAATGCAAGTGAACTGTACTCACCACCTCTCAGTCCTTAAGGACTTCACTTTCTTATCTACTTGGTTCTCAACCAAGTGTACATATTTCTGAAAATATGCTAAGGCCTCTGCCTTGGCTTTGAGTAAGAAGACGTGGGTGAATCGTGTACAGTCATCAGTAAAAGTGATGAAGTACTTGAACCCATTTCTGGATTCAATTCTCATAGGTCCACAAAGATCAGAATGGACTAAACTTAGTGCCTCGGTTCTCCTAGTTGCCCTCCCAAAGGGCTTTCTCGTTGCCTTGCCTTCTAAGCAAGGTTGACAAGTTGGCAGGACAACCTTGGTCAAGGATTCAAGCAAGCCACTTTTGGCTAACTTATTCATCCTATCTTGTCCTATATGTCCCAAACCGCTCATGCCATGATTTTGATCTATGACTTTAGTCACGTGGCAACTAGGAGTTGCAACAGAATGGCCATCGGGCCTTAACTCATACATCCATTATTAACTAAGCATTTTGTGAGAACTTGATTGTCCTTTAATATAGTTACACTATCATTAAAGAATTGAAAGCAATAATTGTACTTCAACATGGCGTAAATAGAAATTAAATTTCTACAAATATTAGGTACATATAATGTGTCCACAAGATACAAATATCTATTACACAAGGGAACCTTACAGGTTCCTATACCAACTACTTCTAATTTTGCATCATTCCCCACCGAGACGTGCTTCACACCTCTTGGGAGCTTGCGATACGCCACAAACCAGACTTGTCCCGAGCTATGTGGTCTCGTTGCTCCCGAGTCTACAATCCACAAAGAATTGCTTTCGATTAGCATAGTACATGACGTCACATGTGCTATTGAAGTAGAAGGTTCAAAATGTACCTTAGGTGCACTTTTGCAATCTTTTGCAAAGTGTCCTTTCTTGCCACGGTTGAAGCACTTGAGCTTCAAACGCCCCTTTTCTTCTTTCCGGCCCGTTTCCTTTTCCCTTTCCCTTACCCTTGCCTTTGAAGCCGCCCTTTTTCCCACCCTTGAACCACTTCTTCTTTTTACCCCCGTTGTTATCGGAGGTATTGGCAACATATGCCTTGGAGTGGTCCTTGAGAGCCATTACTTCAGCCTCAAGTAAAAGGTGACGGGCGATGTCATCAAAGGTCTTAATCTGAGGGTTGTGGCGTAAGTTGACCTTCATCAACCGCCACTCCTCATCGTGTAAGGACCTTATTATTGCTTGCACTGCTGCTCGTCGGTGAGGTCGTGCCCAGCTTGTTTAAGCTGATGAATCATTCGTGACATCTCACGAAGGTGGGCACTCATGGTGTGATCTCGCCGCTTACCATAGTTCTCAAACCTTAGTATCATTGAGCGTTGTTTCTCCACGGAAACATCTCCATACTTGGCCTTCACAAGATCCCGATGCCTTTGGCCGAGGGTAGCATGGAGAACTCCACCATGATCTCATCCACCATTGTGGACAAGAGTGTGACTCTACACATAGAGTTCTTTTTAAGGTAGGCTTCATAAGCCACCCTACTTCCCCTTCCCGCGGGGTTGACCTCAAAGCATCGAGCACCTCAAGTGTCTCTTGCTCGCTTAAGATGAACTTGACCTTCTGTTGCCAAATTAGATAGTTTTCACCATCCAATTTGAGGTCACGGTTCAACTCGCTACTATGTTCTTAGTAGCCATCTACAAATATGCAATTCACATGTTTTAGATTCCAATTCACACAATTAGACTTATTCAAGCAATATGTTCATGAAATAACTTAGTTTATACCCAGACGTAGCAAAAGGTATGCATATAGCATCCGATCAGAAACGCCTAAGCATAACTTTGCCATTTTACGAACATACCCTTAACAAGCCTATACATTCAATCAATCAAGGGCAACCAAACATACATCAGTTTATAACCTCACTTGACCTTCCAAGAAGGCTGAATCACGCACTCATGCGTTATCGTAACAACCATAGCACTTCACTTAAACCTTAGTCTCATCACCCATAAGTCTCCTTAATACAATGCCTGTGTCGTTGGTGGAGTCACAAACGGTCTCACTTAAGTACCACTTCCTTAGACAAAGATTATATCAGCTTGACAGGTCCCTAGAGACCTTAGTTTAATGAAGTGTCTCATCAATTGAATCAAGTTTCAAGTCCTTCAAGTTCACCGTACAAGTACTTGAACTATCTTAAGGTAGAATCTCTTGTTTCAATAGACGTATGTTCCCTCACTTAATTTAAGCTTCAATACCTCAAGTCCATGATAGTGGTACAAAACCAGTATTAAGACTATCAAGGGGCTGAAATTCTTAAATTAGGTAAAGAATAAATGTCACATGCATGCCAAGTCTACGTCACACATGGACCTTAGGAACCACGAGAGGAGCGCTCCCAGGAAAGATGGAGGGGTCACAGACGGTCCCACTTAAAACCCACCTCCTAGACAGAGCACATTCCGGCAATTACCTCAAGGTATAATGTGATATAGAACTTTGGCACACATTTTCTTTAGGTTCATTTAATCATTCATGGAACAAATAGGCAAGTCAACATGTTATACAACCATTTTATCATACAACATTCATGCTTCCCTTTTCCATTTAAACGAACATGACCCCTTCGAATGACCCCTTCAAGGTACATTCAATGTTTCATTTAAACTTGCATGTTTCAGCCGAATTTTACATGTATTCATGTTTAGTCCGATTACATACAATCATACATTCATACATGTTATTTTGAATTCAACTAACATGTATCATACTTCATATAAACATGTCGAACAAGTAAGCATGTATTACAAAGAGAAACCTTGCTCTGATACCATTTGATGATTTTAGGATCGTCTTTAACATGCTTCTCATGTTCGCATTCTATAATCAAGTAAGGATTAAGGATGTGTACCTTTCTTCTGGACGCAGCTTAAGAATCTTAGAGATTCTTGCTCCTTGTTGATGTAGAAGACTCGGCTCGGGGAACACCTTAAGGGCGGATTGGAGAGGATTTGTCTCCAAAGTGAGTTCCACTCACAATGCTCCTAGAATGCCTTCTAGCTTGGAAGAGGAAGTATGAGGAGAGAAGAGAGAACCAATGCTGGTTGTGGGATGATGAGAAATGGCGCATCCTCCCTCTATTTATAGAGGAGGATGGGCTGCCAATGAGAGGGCACAATGCCTCCTCATTTGCGAAATAACATGTCCCTAGGACCAAGGGCTGCAACCAATGCCCTTTGGTCCATGAGACATGTCTCATGCCTTTTGCCTTTTCAATTAACTAATTAATTAGAAAAGGAATAAATAAATAATTGTGTCTAATAGGAAATTAATTAACTAATTAATTAATGATACAAAATATGGTGAAGAGGCACGGGAGGTGACCCATGCCCCTTGCCCATTCGGCCCATGGGACATGAGACATGTCCCTTTGGCCGAATGGTGCAAGGCATGGGGTGCACCCCTGCCTAGAGGCACCTAGGGCGAAGGGGCACTCACACCCTTGCCTATGGCCGAATGGGTGTGAGGCCCCCCTTAGGGTGCCCTTTCGGCACCCAAGGGTGCTACGCACCCTTCGGCCTAAGCCGAAGGTGTGCTTGGCCCTCTCCGACACCTTTTCACCAATTTACGCACCTTTCCGCCAAGAGACACGTCTCTTCGCCAAAAGGTGCCTAGACACATTTGTACCGAGCTCACATAGAGCTAGTCCAAGACATATTAAATCATCCATTGAGCTCCTTGAGCTCATATCAGCTCACTAAGAGCAGATACACATCTGTCTAGCTCAAACACTCAGATTGAGCTGAGTTGATATGTGCTTAGCTACCTTTAGCTAGCCCAGGTCATCTTGGTGCGCAAGAATTCCAACACCGAGGCCCTTCCAAGAAAAGTTATACTTTATTGTTGAAGTTCCTCTAGGCCCGAAATAGTAGAAGCAGTTTTGGGGCTTCGTTATTACCTTATAATACTAAAGGATGGTAGAAAGCTTGGGGACGAGCCTGAACACCCCGCAAAACACGAGGAATGCATTGATATGATAGTAGGTGTTCGGGTAAAACTGGTTAACGGCCAAACCATGAGATTCGGCTAACTCCGGAACGAAGGGATGGGAAGGAAACCGAAGGCCACACTATAATTGGGCCTTGAAAACCATGAAGTAACCTACTCTAGGCTCGTAAACATGGCATTCAGGAGTCGACACCCTCGTCCAAACTGTCTAGGGCATAAAGTACATAGACTGCTAGTCCATTATTAACCCCGAAGTCGCCTTGCTTTGAAATTTCTCCATTTCGGACCAATAGCTTTCGGGCACAAGCCTCTTAGTAACTAGAAGGTCGGTCCTAGAGGGCCGTGGAAGGGGAAGGATAAACATCGACCATTTTCATTTACCTCTTGAAATCGGCCGAAGGAAATGGACTCGAGATGCCAGACGAAGAATGGTTAAAGCTTCTGACGCCGTGTCAACCGCCTTGTGGTAACACCTGTAGAACTAAGCAACGAAGGATGACCCTTCACTGCCCTGAGAAGAAACGGGAGCCTAACTAAAAAAATGAAGGAAGAAATTCCACGCCATCATCTTTATCAACGTTCTACCACTTGTGAAAGAAGTTCACCGCTTTCCAGAGAGTTGGGTTGTCTGTCGTAAGGAACTTATCGAAAAGAATGAAGAGAGCAAGAGTACAAAAACTTGAGAGCAAAATGAAGTGAGGCCCCTCATCCTCAACTATCACTACTTAAGGAGAGTCCGGGAAGATGATACGTTACTAAAAAATTTATCTAAACCGTTGATTGAAAAGGCACAATCAATGCACCCAGAGATCTGTGCTAGGAATTCAAAAAGTTAGAAACTGCCACATAACCCGGAGGAAAGCATCCGGGATATTAAAAAATCACTTCAAAGGACTCGGATGCATCCGGGACACCAAAGGGGGCCACTCAAGGCATCAAATCATCAAAGGACCCGGATGCATTTATTTAGGATACCAAAAGAGGGGGAATTCAAATCCCCTAACATTCAAATGCCCGGATGTCACCATACAGGTTACCGAAAGATGGGCAATTCAAAGCCCCCAATGTTCAAATGCCAGCATGCGGGATACCAAAAGGGGGGCAATTCAGAGCACCCAACGTTCAAAGGACCCAAATGCATATAACTGGGACATCAAAGGGGGTATCAAGGCTCCAACTCTCTAAGGACCCGAATGCATACATTCGGGACATCAAAGGGGAACTATTCAAGGCCCCAACTCTCGAATGCATCTGGGACATCGAAGGGGGATCATTCAAGGCCCCAACTCAGACATCAATCATTAGAAACCTTCAGACTCCTTTCAGTTGGCCGAATAACCGATGGGACTTGATAGCCGCCAGGCCCAATAATACAGGAACATCGAGCCCAACAAGGCTTAACAAAAGACCAAGTTAGTAACCCATAAGAGGTGGCCCATTAAAACCCGAATGCACTACCTAAACACTAAAGACACACCTGAAAGCCAGTATCCGAGACCCTATTGTCACGTGTCCTCTAACACATGTCACCTCTTCATCTTGAAATATTACGATAATGTCACTCTATTATAAGGGACTATAAAAGCTCACACCATTCACTCATTTCAAGGTAACTATTCACTATCTCAACTCTGGTGCTGACATATTCCTTTTCCCAAAATCACCAATATTGACTTGAGCGTCGGAGTACCAGATAGAAGTCAATCCTCAGTTTGGTCTTTAGCTCACCCCCTTTGACTGCAGATTCTCCAAAAATGACACATGGCTTCCAACAATATCATAACCACATTGAGGCATCACCAAAGAGCAGTGGCGGCAACCATAGAGCCGCCAACACTTGGTATTAGTTCCACTTGGCTTTGATAAATATTTTGGTTTCTACTTATTAAATTGTCAGATAATGAGTTAAAAATTTCTATAGTTTAAGCCATTCACTCAGTTGTCTTGATCTTTGATAAAGATTTCTCCTTGAGCATGTGTCTTGTTTCTTGCACCTTCATATGGTCTTTGCTTAATTACTCACTTGTTTTAATTAGAGTTGGACCATTAGATTTCCTAGTTATTCGTAAGAAATGCTTGCTGCCATTTTGTGTACAGACCCTGCCAAGTTCAGTTGCTCTTTGTTGTTAGCTTTGATAAGTTAAGCTAGGTCCTTTTAATGGCAATTATTAATCATGTTACTTCTTATTGATTTTCTTATTTGGTTGTCTTAATGATTAGTGTTTATGGCTAAGGACTGTGATTATTGTCTATGACTTAAAACATGATTACTAAGAATCAAGTGGTAGCTGTCCAAAGTTGTATGGAAGAGTTGGGTTTGGTAAACCTTAAACTATAGTTAGTCAATTTATAGGTCAAATCTTTAAGATTAGGTGGTGCCTTTATATTAATCGTTAGGATTTTGAAGTTAATAAAATGGACTCAACTAAAGCTAAATACTAGACAAGTTATGAAGCACTTTGGTTATCTAAATTACCACTCTTTGTCCTATCTTGTTTGTTAAGTACTAGTTACTCTTCTCTTTCTTTAGTAAATATATTATGGAATATGGACTATTGTTTTCCATGTCTTGTGAAATTGTGATCCTTTCTTTTGCCTGATCTGATTTCTATTTTATTTCAACCTTTGGCATGCTTCCACCCTAACTTGTGTGCTATGTTAACTATAATGAACATATGAAAAGAACACCTAGCAACCCAGCCCTAGGACAATCGGCTGTATTACTAACCGTGGTTGTCATTGAGTATAGATTGGTGGTTACACTTAGAAGAGGTAAGGAAGGGTTTACTGCTCTTGACAGAGGGAACCCTCTAAAGGTTTCTTGGAACCTTTAAAGGCCTCTTGAAAGAGAACTCACCTTCCTAACCGGGGCTGACCACCCACCCCTGTAAGTACCACTACAAACAAAATGTCATTTAGTGGCATACATATTTAATGACACATATTTTTATGCCACTGTATACGTATTAGAGTGACTGATAGTAAGTGCCAGTAAACATTTTAAACTGTTAGTGGCACATTATGATCAAGTGTCACAAATTTATGTACCTCTAGTGGCATAAAACAAACTTGTGCCAGAACAAGGTAATTTTTCAAAAGCAAAATTTTATTACGTGCCACTAAAGTGAAAACAAAAAAAACGCCTCTTCAAAAGAATTAAAATCTATTTCAGTCGCTCACTCCCACAAACAACCCTAACCCTCATCCTCTCAAATGCTCCGCCTCCATTGACATTCTCCGACCCGCTCTCCCTCCATCGGACACTTTCGAGTCCACCGTCAAGCTCTTCACCCACTTTCGAGTCCGCCGTCCGTCAGTTTGCTGCTTTAGCCTTCTTCTTCAACTAGAGGGAGAATCGAACCAAACTTGGGTTCGATTTGGAGGAGGCCGGCGTTCAAAAAGATTAGGGATTTATTTGATTCTTTTGTTTAAAAACCCTAAGCTACCGATGGAGAAAGGCATCCCTGCCTCTTCTCGCTGCAATTCGACGAACAGAGCGTGTTCTGTTCTTCTTCTACTCATTCTTTTTCTTCTTCTTCTTTGCTGATTCTGGGCGATGATTGAGAGAGAAATAAATATTGTTCTTCTTCTCGTGACGATCATGGTGAGCGAATATTGGATGGAGGAGACTTCGACGATATGAGGCCGATGGTGAGTGATTGACGAACCGGCGTTGTCGAGGGATGATGAATCGATAATTCTGGTCGATTCCAACAGGAAGTATTTCTAATTAATTTCTTAAATTCTTTTGCTTACTTTCTTTAATCATTCTTTATTACTATTACTGATTTGGTTGTTGGGTGCTATTTACATAAAATGAAAGTGAGTTTCAACTTGGTTACTTACGTAACCAATTTTGGAACTTTATTACTGATTTATAGTTCTTGTTGAATAAAAGATCATGGTTGTCAACTAAAGTGATTGGTTCGTTTGGTTAAAAATCCATTTATCTCATGTAATTGTTAATTTCACGTATCATGTTATAGTTCACTGCAATTAGGTATTTTAGTTATTTGGTAACACTTTTCAGCTGAGCAATTTGATCAAGTTTGAATGGTTGATTATTAATTGAGTATTCATGTAAATTAAAAGGGCTTGCTAGTGGTAGAAAATATTGATTTTAGGAAATCAAGTGGGTGTTCTGTTTGTGATAACTCATTTATTTTGCTGCTCCTGTTTATTAAAGGAAACATCATTTGTTTGTTTACTCTAGTCTAGAGTATTTCTATTGTATGATGACTGAATTGTGCGCACTGTTGACTATGAGTCACTCTTGGGCTCGTTTGTTCCTTTTTCCCTCATTGGAAATGATTTATCTGGACTTGTTTCCCATTTTATTTACCATTGATAAACATGCTTAAGTAACACTAGAAGCTAATACCTTTTGATGTGCATGATGACTACTGAACTACTGGGATTGGTTGATGATTACTGCAACACTGGAATTACTTGGTTCTTACATCATTGGAAGATATGAGTGAGGACGGAAGTTAGGCAATCTGCCGAGTTGGGAAGGGTTTTCCTTCTGCTGGAGGTTGCCTCTGGGGAAAGACTCTTCTTCCTGGCGGGGGTGCACTCTACACCCCTGTAAGTCCTTGTTTCCCTTCTTTACCTCTTTTGTAAGTTACTTTAATTGTTTAATCTTTGAGCTTGTTTCTTACTTTTTCTTTCGTACTCGGAGGGAATCTGGATGTGTTCATGAAAAGGGAGGGGGACTTAGAAGGACAAGAAGATGGGCTTGCAGCTCAAGTTACTTGTTAACTAAGATAAGTTGTTATATCTATTAGTGTATATTGGAATGTTTGAATTATGATGGCACTTGATAATCTATATCTCTTGTCTGGGAAGGTTATTGTTTGCTGAATATGCAGCTTGTGAATATGGAATTCTGATGGCACTTGAATATGAAATGGCTGAACATGATTGTAGTGTTTAGTGTTTAATGTTTATACTTTATCCTCTTTTGCTTATGAACATGCCCAGGTAAAGAATTTGCGTTGATCTGATTCAAATTATCAATATAACAGGTAAGAATTTGCGTTGATTTGCTTGATAATTTGCTCCGTCTTGTTCTAATGCTCCATGTTATATTGATTCAAATTTTCTCTTTTTTTGATAAAGATATCAGTTGTTCCAGCTGAAGTTGACAAACTCATTTGTGAGCATGGTTGGAAGCGAAATCTTGCAACTTATCGAATGTTTTTAGGTTATGTTTAAAAGACAATTTGATATTTCTTTTAGGTTACGGCCTAGTAATTATCTAGTTAGGTACTTTTTTGTACTTCTTCATGGATAGATTTTGTGTTATATTAAAGTCTTTTTTATTTATGTATTACAATTACACTTTAATTTCAAGTAATTCATTACTATCTTTCGATGTAATTTCTTGATTAATTTTGATTTTATTTTCTATATTCTGCTAAATTAAATATGTGCATAAGCTATGAATTGGAGAAAAGAATGAATGATGAAACATGTATTAGTTGGAACAATTTTCATTAACACAATTGTATGTGCCAAAAAATCTACCAATAATTTAGTGGCACATTTTATGTGCCACTAAAGTCACTTGCGAACAAGTCTCAAACATGTTAATCAGATGCATAAAATGTGTGCCACTGATTCCCATAAATATTTTCTGACACAAAATTAAGTGCCACTAAATTTCCGATATGTTGCAACACACGGACTAAGTGCCACTAAAGGGCTTTAGTGTTAGGACTTCTCGGCACTTTTCCCGCGTGTTGTTGTTTCCGCGATCTACCTTTACCGCACATATTCGTAATTTATCGGCACATTTTGTGTGCTATTAAATGGCACTTTGTTTGTAGTGTACTCAGGACCCTTTTCTTCTTATCTTTCCTGACAAGTTACGTTTGTTTGTTTAGTTTACCTGTTTGTATAAATACTAATGTCCCTTAATATAAATTGAAGGGAACCTAGCTTTTACCAATACTGGGGAGAAGATTAGAAAGGAAGGCTCAAAGTTTGGAAGATGGAGCTAAGGAGAGACTTGAAGACTTAGGCTCTACTAGGCCGTGTGTAGGTTTTTAACTAGTTTCTTTTCTTTCTTGTATTTTAAAACACACTTACATTAAAAACCTTGGGAAACTGTACTAAAAGGGCTTAGGACTTTCTGATTTGGTGTTTTAAAAACTTAGTTCTTTTCTTCTTTCAAAACTAAAACTTGTTTTCAAAAACAAAGATCTTGGTAGTTGTGAATTCAGTAAACTGGGTTCATGACTGTTGGTATCAGAGCCTAAGATTTTGTAAGTGTGTGTGTGTTTTAGAAAGTTTTCTAAAAGAAATTTTCAAAACTCGGTCTAATAGTGTTCAAGCTACTTATGAAAAAAATTGGTAAGCGTAAAGTTTCTGAAGATTTAATGGTAAGTTTCTGAACTTGAGTTCCACTTGATTTCTTTTTCCTCAATTAACCAGATTACTAATTGTTTGTTTTTTGTTTGACTGAGCATTTTTTGCGCAAAGTTATTCTTCAGGGATAAACTGGTTGGTTGAGAAGCTCAATGGAAAAGATAATATCAAGAGGAAGCAGCTTAGCAATCTTAGTAAGTTGCTTGGATCTCAGTTAATGAGGTTCGGACTATCAAGGTAATTTTCTTGAACTAAACTTCTGGGAATCTGACTAATGATGATTGAATGAGATGTATGATTAGTGAATGCTTGAATTAATTGTAGTTTGGAGTTTTATGAACTCTTTGAAATTTGTAAACGTGAATGCTGAATTGTGTGGTTCATGAATGATGAATGTATAGTATAAATTATATGATTGTTGCAGGTTTGTAAGAAGTGAATTGCCGGTTAAGGTAATTCTCTAAATTGAAAATTTTGGGATTGGTTGAGAGGACAAGAAATAGAGCAACAATTTGTTGTTATAGTTGTTTATTCCTTGTCTAATTTGATTGAATTTATTGTTCGTTCCTTGTTGATTGTTTGCTTGTTGTTTGTTGATTTCTATGTTTCTCTTATTGATTTGTTTGCTTCTCTGATTTCTTCTTTGATTTTTTTTCTCTTCTCCCTTTTTCCTTGTGCATGTAAGTTGTGTCTGATGATCCCAGAGATGACTAGGGCTAGGGGTAGGTCTCCCTGAAATGAGGTTTGTTCCCTATACCCGGGGCCTATGACCACTGAAGATAAATTTATCAAAAGTTGATAACTTGGTCATCCTTTGGCCATAAACGGATAGGATGATCCTGAACTCAACCAGTAGTTGAACTGAATGTATGTGAAACTGTGTATTACTTGTTCATTGTTACAATATGTTCTGTAGTGTAGCATTAATTAGGTAAGTTATATTGATATGCTTTTATGTGATTGATGCAACTGGTAACTGAGATTACTGTAAAGATAGTATAAAGAAGTGTGAAAAACAAAGAATGATTAGTTTAGACCAATTTAGAATTATTGATTAGTGTTATGGAACACTACAGATGCTTTTCTTTTATTTTGATACAAAGGGGGTTGGGGATACCAGATGCTCGAACTCGAGACCTCTACAAGTGTCATCAAAAGAATGACCACTAGGCCAAGTGCTCAGGACGTGTTGCTTTCTTTTCTTGTTTCTCGTTATTTATTTTAATTTTGTGTTGTTAATTCTTTGAATCATGTTTCATGCATTGCATCACCAACTGAAATAGGTGTCAATGGACACTTTTGATGGAGTGGAATGGGACACTTCCATCAACTCCTCTTCACTAAGATGGACACCATTAACTGAGTGTATGGGCACTCAGGCTAACATTCTCTATTATATACTTCTGTATTAACTCAATTAGTTCTTTTATCTCAGTTCTACACCTATGTTTTCCATACTAAATGTTACTTCCTCCGTCCCTTAATTATTGCAACATATGAATATGGCACGGGGATTAAGGTGAGTAGAAAGAAGTAAAAATTTTACAAAATTATCCTTTAGAGAGAAAATAGTTGAGTGGATGGTGTGAATAGAGTTAGTGGTGTCAAATCATATAATAAAAAAATAAAAAAAGAGATGAGTGAGTGGAGTGGGTGGAGTTAGAAGTGTCAAACCAGATAATAAAGAAATAAGAAGAAAGATAGATGAAATGTTAAATTGGTAAATTTATTTGTAAAAGTTTGTTGCAAACATTTAGGGACGTCCCAAAACGGAAAGTGTTGCAATAAAAAGGGGACAGAGGGAGTATTAGGCATACTCCATGTAGATTCACTATATCAAGTTAAAACAAAATTAACTACTCTTCACTGAACGGTAGTTTTTTTCTTATTCCAATTTTTTCTCCTTTTTTTGTTTTCCTTTGATTTTTTTCGTTCTCCTTTGTTTTTTTAGTTTCTTTTTTCTTCTAATATTTCCTTAAAAGATGAATTAACTCCCTTACTATCTATTATTTTTATATTTTTTACACGTCAATTAAACATTTTTTCTTATATGTATATTGGGATTTTGAATAAATTAATATTATATGTGGTCATTTTTCAGAAATGTATAATCCAATGACTAATTCTTTATGTCAAATTTTTTTGTTACAAACAAACACTTATATGTATGTGTTTTTTGTTTCCCACTTCATTATTTTTTCTCCGCTCATCCGTTTCCAAGACGATGTTTTTAAGTGCCTTATTCAATTCAGTAAAATTCCGCATTTAACTATTCCACTCATCAGATGTTAGTGATTTGAATTGAACAGTAATGTTTTATCTTTTCCTTCTTTTTTTGTTGATCCTTTATGTGCTTTTGCTTATATGTATTTTTTTCTGATTCTTCTTTTTCCTTGTTTTTTTGCATTCACGTGTTTAACGGTGTTTTTTTCCCTTTTCCTGTTTTTTTCTATACATTAACTTATGTGTGTGCAAATACATATACATTTCTATAGTGTTTAAGCTATAAAACTCATCATTTGTGCTTACTTTTGATGTCAAAGATGGACTTTACTTGTTGTCTCCGATCTTTTGTAGGTGCATAGCGTGCAGAGGTGAAAAGGAGCAGAAATTACACAGCTCGAGACCTTGGGATACGTTTCAGATGATTGCGGGTCAAAGCACCAAGTCTCGGGTAAAATTAGGGTCAAAGTCCAGATTGAGAAATAAAATGGGCGGATCAGCATTAAGGCAGCACGCCCTATATCGGGGGTCTCGTTGTATAATTTTGCACAGCGCCCCCTGCTCTTGCGCCATCAGATCCGTGTTTCTTGAAGGTAGGGTCGTGGTTCACAATTTGTTCAGCGCACGCCCTGTGACGCGACCCCTACTACGACGCCCGATCATGTACAGCTGGAGAGGCGGTTCTCCGAAGTTTCCAGGCAATTCCGCCATGTATATCATTTCCCTTGTCCCCAAATTGCCCTTAATGAGTTTATATTATATATATTATGCTAAGGGGCAATTTTGGACACTAGACTTAGCATAAATAGATGTATAGCCTAGGTTTTTAACATCGTTTTTGGAGGTACGCATTTCAATCAGATTTGGGGCTTTCTCCCTCATTTGCAGCTAGGGTTCAAGCCCTTCAACCCCAGGTTCTTGGGAGGTTGAATGGGAAATCTATGAAGAAGCTTTCTTGGGTGACTTCTAGACTCTCTCTTGTCTATTTCATCATTTCTTTTGCTATTGATTGTGTTATATTCTTGTGTTTCCAGCATTGGTAGAGTGGGAATTATGCTATGTCTTAGCTATTTCATGCTTAGGGTTTAAGAAACTTGTCTCTTGTGCATGACTTCGGTCTCTTGTGCGATTCCCGCATCATAATATACATGATTGTTGACCACCTTTGTTGCATGTTATCTAAGTGTTCGCTTAAATGTCCAAAAGGGCTTCAATCAACAATAGACTTTCTCGGGATCGATTGATTGCTTGCATGCTTGGATACTACCTTTTCGTGCATTTTACCATTGATGTATGCTTGGTTGTTGGTCCCTTACTCGCATATGATTTGTCTTTTGATGGTTGGCCCGAGAGGAATTTTGTTGATTGAGACCATGAGAGTTAGTTAATTTGATGAACAGGAGTCCGAAAGGGCCCGAGGAAACCAATTAGTGGTCAATGTTTGGTGTTGGAAATTACCCACGGTAGAGTATCTCTAAAGGATGAGAGGTGTTAGAACCTCTTCTTTGGAAAGAGCGGTTGCTTGTCCGAGAGGAAAGAAACCCAACCTTAGAAACTCACTTTCTTGCATGACTTGAGACTTGCGTTGTAAACCCTCGCTGATTTGATGAGTAGATTAAGTAGGAGAAGCTAGATTTCCATATCTCGAAGGATTTGGCGTAGTTTGGGATGTGCGGATGATTCTATGCCATGTGTCTTAGATCCTGCTCGTATTGGATCGGATGCTCAGTTGAGGAGAGTTAGAGATGACCTCCATGAATTGGGTTGTGAGCTAGACATAACCACGTTTAGGACACAACTTTAGGCACACACATGTTCATTAGGACTCACTAGAACCCATAAAGAGCCCATGATCGTGTATCCATATTTGCCGCCTTCTTCCCCTCCATTGTTCTGTTTTATGTTCCATGCTTGCATCTACACCTCACCACCATCATCAATTTACATTCCTTGCTGCCATCCTTCCATCTCATGGTAGAATAACACACATGACATATTGATTCTCTAAACGCTCTGATTCTGTCGAGTTCGATCCCTCATTTTTTAGCCACTGTATTATGATAAGACATTGCTAGGGTCAAAAGATGTGTTTTATAAATGTATTTGTGTATTTTAATGCTAGAACTTGTGCTTTGATTTCCATACACACCCACGACCTCAGCTAACATTAACTCCTTAATTGTCCATGATTTTTATGTATTTTCACATCCCATCCGTTATGATTTAAGCGTCTTCTGTTATGTGTATAATGTTAATTTGTATGAAAAAAGTAATATGTGTGGTATAATTTGTGTAAAATGTGTGATTCCAATATCTTATTTCCTTATGCATTATTCTATTTGTCTGATGATTTGTGCGAAATGTGTAATTTCAATGGTTTATTTCCTTATGCATCAGTCTTTTGGTTTAATGCTTTTTTAAAACTAAATTATCATATTAGGAAGCCATAACAACGTTTGGGTATGCGTTTTTCCACCGTTATCACAACAAAATTTTTGTTTGAATATGATGATTTTAATTATTAACTTTTAAAAAAACTCTTTCCCACCACAAATCACAACTAATTTTCAATTGCCTGTATGCAATAAAATTTTATTTATGTTATTCTTTTTTCATCAATCATTAATATTGAGAATAGCAACAACATTCTGGTTTTTTCATCAACTAGCTCATCCATCCCATTAAAATTGCGTCTTTTTTATATTTTACAATATTTAATCTATAATTCATTTTCATAAATGTTTAGATATAAAAATTTTAAATAATTTAAAGGCTTATAAGAATTTGAAATCTAAATTTTCTAATTATAGTTTTTTTAAAACAAAAATACTGTTTTAACTATCTATCTTTTAATGAATTGAGTCATACATCACAAACAAGTTAAAATATCAAAATCAAATACAGTAATTTTGATGAAACATGTCAAGTACTTTTTTTTCCATATATATATATATTGATGAGTCTACATGCATATATTTAAGACTTAGGATATAGTGAACATCTCCTAAAGTGTGCTAAAGTGAGCACCATCCCAATTATTTACAAAATTGTCACACCTTAATGAAAACTGGATCCATTGATGTCCAACCTCCGCTTGCCGCCACACCTCTGCTCCTGTTGTCACGTCTCTAGAAATAGCTCACTGGAGGTCCCCCGACTATACCCAACAGTCGGAGGTGATCTACTGACGTTATCGTGGCAGTAGAACTCTGTCATCGATGAGTTGGCTGCCGTCGTCGCAATTTCATCACGGAGAAGAAGATCTGCAGCTGAACAAACTTATTTTATTAATGATGCGCCTACGTACCTTAATGATGTGTCATCGACTTATTATGATGCCTCCGTTTATAAAAATGATGTAACCATGAGCTGCATGTAAATAATTCTCAAATCTATTAGAATGAAGCTATTCTCATAATATAATACTCTCTCCTTTCCAAGTGAGTTATCACAACATCCAAATAAGTTGATGACCAAAAATAATCTTAATTTACACAAAACTCAAAATTAGTAGCTAATTGTTTAACAACACCAAACTCAAAAATTGTATGCAATGACTTTTATATTTTCAAAATAGCTTAGTATGGTCGTGTTGTGCATTATTTTTCTACAACATTTTGTTACATCAAAATTGTATTGAGATGCATCATAAATTATTCTGATGTCATCATATAGTTTTTCGGGCGCATCATTATGTTTTTTGAGTGCATCGTTATGCGCTAAAGGCACATCTTTATCTTTTTTGTTGTTTATATTTTTATCATCATTTAATGTCTGTAACGCACCATTATTCCTCTAAAGCGCAACATTATGTGCTATCTGCTATATTTTTTTATGGTGTGAAATTTATGTCATCAACTGCTATGTTATGTTATGCTGTGAAATCGGAATGGTGCATCATCTTGATTATAACAGTTCATCATACTATCTCGTGGGCGCATCATAATTATTCTTTCCTAGTAATAATGTGGGCTAGTTGGTTTACTTCATAGTAGTACATCATCTTCATTGTATTGGTGTATCACACTATCTTATGCATGCATCATAATTGTCTACATCTTTGTTCATAATATTGTGGACTACTTGGTTTAAATCATAATGGTGCATCAACTTTATTATAACGGTGCATCATACTGTCTCATGGGCGTATCATAATTGTCCACATCTTTTCCAGTAATAATATGGAGTACTCAGTTTACATCATAATGGTGCATCATATTTATTATAAACGTGCATCGTACTGTCGCATACGCGCATCATAATTGTGGTCTTTGTTATATCATTTTTGTGTAGTTACACATCATAATATGTCAAAGATGCATCATTAAGGCACCAAAGCGCATCATAATTGCCTTGAATAGCTTTGAGCATTTCACTTTTCTTCAGATTTGTTACATCAGTTTTGTGCAGTGACGTATCATAATTTCTCGACAATGCATCATAATTTGTCAAATGTGCATCCTTAAGTTAGCCAGGTGCATCATACTCGTGAAGAAAATGTGTCAATGCCGGAATTTCTATCACTAGAAGAAGTAAAAGGAGGGGATCTGAGATTCCGGCAAAGAACTCGACGACTCTAACGATAGATATGAGATTCTTGAAAAGAAGAAGATTAATTAAAGTAGAGAAGAGGAGGCGAGACTAGAGCGATGTGGTGGAGGAGTACTCAACGTTGGGAAAGAGCTTTTGAGGAGAGATAGAAGTTTCAGAGGCGGCATCCGTGCATCAGTCCAACATAAATGGGCATCATTAGGCGGCGTCCGTGTATCATAATTAGGGGTGTCAAAAGCTGACCCGACCTCATTAATCCGCCCGAACCTAACCTGACAAAAAAAGTCAACGACCCAAAACCTGACTTGAACCCGAACCCGACTTGATCCGAAATTAGCTCGGCCCAAATGAACCCGTAACCTGAATGACTCGAACCAGACCTGACCCGAAACCAGCTCAACCCGAAACCCAAATGACCTGAACCCGACCTGACCCGAATCCTAAACCTGATTAACTCGAACATAACCTTACCTAAATCCCGAATTAACCCGAATTTGAACCCTAAGTAACCTGAAATAAACTATCATCATAACAAAACATAATCATCTAATGCATTATAGAGTTACTATCATCATAACAAAATAAACTACTATCATTCATTGTCTAAATTTTAAAGTAAGAAAATGGTAGTAAATAACGCCAATTGTGCATAAATGGCCAAAACAATTGTAACTTCCAAAATGTAATCATCCAATGCATCAAATACACAATTCTAAAATATAATCATCCATGCATCAAATACAAAACCGAAATAATGATGATGCAGTTCTTCAAGTAATCCGTAAATTTGGCCTCCATCCATGCAGCAGATTGTCTAGTACAGTAAAATCTATGTTTCATAAAGATAGAATCAAAGGGACTCAAATAGGTGTAACTAATGATACAAATGAAACATACTTCATTACACCACTGAAATCAAACATACCTCTAGAAGCCATGAGAACTAGAAGCTACTTTAGGATTGGTAACAGACTTCAAATGAACTTCTACATCATTCAGATGAAGTAACTCATACTCCCCAACTGCATTAAGAGCTCATTTGGTTGGTGCGAAGCCAATGGCTTAAACCATTGGCTTCGCATCTATATGAAAAATATTTTTTAATTTATCCAAATATTTGATGAATAAATGCTTTAAAAAATAAATTTACTCAATTTAATTGATTGTCTACTCTTTGAAGGAAGAAGACCATCAAAAAAATATCAAGTTCAGATTTTTCATTGTGTCTCACTGATTGATCTTGATCAAAATCCTACATCCATTATTAGATATTCAACAAATATATCAATATCAAGGATTTAAGCGAAATGAAGAACAAAAATCAAACTACTTTAACATCATATTAACAGCAAATGAAACTTACCATAAGATATGAATGTACTTCTTGGTGATCTCGTTCACCAACACCTCCAACATCATGCAAATGAGATGAAGTGTCACTACTACAAGCCTCATACTCTCCAAAAAGGGAATACAACTGATCTCGAACTTCCAGATATTTAGAAGCAGAATGTATACCCAACTTATCATAGCAATACTTAACAAAGTCCAACTTATAGCGAGGATCAAGTACAACAGTGAAAGTGACCATAGAAAAATCTTCCCAGTACTTGTCAAACTTCTCGCTCATTTGTTGTGTCATTTCTCTTATCTCTGTGTCTGGGTATTTTGTTACCTCTTTTATAAAAATATGCATTCTCCATACATTCTCAAAGTACAAATTGACAGTTGGATAATCATAACCAGAAAAGAGAGTTGTCATATCATAAAAGGAACAATGTGTAATCTCCAATTTTGTTGGAGCAACATCCAATTTTCAAAATTATTGTATTAGAAATCGACAATATTTCTAATATTTTGGAACAATGTCTAATCTCCAATTTTGTTGGAGCAATGTCTAATTTTCAATTTTGTTGGAGGAACTAATCTATAATTTTATTAGAGGAATGTCCAATTTTCAAAATTGTTGGAGAATATTTAATTTTCAATTTTGTTGGAATAATGTCTAATTTCTCTTCAATTTTTTTAGAACGACTTCGCGAAATAGATTTATTTTAAACTCCAACGAAAAGGGGAGAGGAAAATGTGTGAATAAATTTCTTAGAATATATATAAATATAAATAATAAAAGTTTAGTTTGAAAATTTCAGCTACTCGAACTTGGATCGACGAAACTCGAACCTGAACTCATAGAAACCCGAACTTGGACCAGAAGAAACCTGAATTTGGACCAGAAGAAAGCCGAAATTTGACCCGAAGAAAGAAACCCGACTTGACCTAGACCCGAGATCGAAACAACCCGAAACCCGAAAGACCTGAACCCGAACCCAACTTGACCCGAAGTAAACTCAACATGATGGCGACCTGAACCCAAATAACCTGAAACCCGAAATCAGCTCAACCCGAAATGACCCGAAACCCGAATGACTGAAACTGAAAACAGTTCGACCCGAAATATGAATGATCCGACCTGACCCATCCAATTGACACCTCTAATCATAATACCCTCGTAGCGCATCATAAAAGTCTTTGTTGATAATGCGCCTAGGCCGGTCGGACTTGTTGCAGTACGATGTCATCGCGAAGAAAGTCAGAGGATCGCTTGGATTTCTTGCCAAATCCTGCTCCTCGCGAAGAAAGGAAGTGGATCCGGTCTTGATGCGCCGAATCCCGACTTCGTCAGTGGTAGACATGCGAAAAGCCCGACAATTATGGCGTGTCTTGCTTCTTCCTTATCCCTTATATCCTTAAGGTGTGCTATAGTGTCCTTAAGGTGTGTTATAGTATGCCATACACACAGTATAACAATTCTATATTTAATTCTTTACTTTTATGTATATTTCATATTATTTTTCTAAGTTTTTAGAGAATAAATATTAGTACAATGGTATAAATCTCGTGGGGATTAACTCTCAAACAGTTGGCGTCAATTTACATTGACCCGACGGTTTGACCCTTCCTGGCTCATTTGTTCGCATATCTTCATGTAGGAGTCCTCTCCGGTAAAAGCTTGCGATTTCCCAAACATGACTCTTTGACTCACTGAGTCTTCTTCCGAGCTCCGAGTTTGTGACTCGGCCTTTTACTGATCTGATCGTGAGTCGCAATTCTAAACGCTCTCATGAAGAGCGGTCTCGAGGTTTTCGATTTCAACGAAGAAGACGAGAACGAGGAAATCGTCAACCGTAAATATTTGGACAAGTGTAAAAACCCTAACCTCAATCACCCGGTGCTGAAGTACGAGTTCCTCTGTCACGGTGAGCTTTACCTTTTTTTCCTAGAGAATTTCGATGTCGTTCTTCTTCTCGTTTTGGAGTTGGTTTGATCGTTTAGACACCGCGATCAAGTGTTGCTTTGCTTTTTTTTTTTTTACCTCCCTCTCTTCTTCTAACGTAACGTGCATTGGTTTTCGTTTGCTGGCTTTTGAAATGGAGGTGAAATTCTAAGTAATGAATAGTGTTGGTTGTTTGTTTAGTTTATTTTCAGATTACACTGGAGTTTCTTATTCAGTCGGGGTAACGTTTTGGTTCAATGGTGGATTTAAGATTTTTAAGCTGTGATTCCCTGTCACAGTGTGATGTGAATTTAAGTTTTCGTTTGATTCTTTGATGTCAGCTACAGTCTACGGATTGAAATACCAGAGTCATGCTGATCCTTAAGCTGTTTTATGTCTTTTTCCAGCGGCTTCTGGTACTTCTGCTCAAAGAAAGGAGGTCAACAATGTACCTTGTGAAGACATTGAAACCTTTGATTCTGACCGTAGTTGTGATGATGTAGTTCAATGTCAGCCAATGGAGGCCAGAGAATTGGAGTTTGGGTGGAAAGGTGGTCAATCTGTTTTGGGTGACTGCCCCCCAACCAGTTCTAAACAGCAAGTTGAGAAAGTAGAGAATTACGAACCAAGGACGTCCCCTCTTGAACTGAAGTTGAGAGATTCTGGTGCAGAGCCTCCTTCTCCAAGAATAAGCCAATCAGACTGTCTCCCTTCTAATTCTCAGTCCAGTGTATGTCTGGTTTCACGCCTAATTTAGTTTCTTATCATTTCTTTCCACATTAAACTAATTTTGTTTTTGTTTTTTAATCTCAATTATATACAGGAAGAAACATCTGATGTCTTTCCGAGTTCAAATAGAAGGCTTAGTGAATGTTCTCCTCCGAGTCCTACTTCAGATATTGCTGAGGATGGTAATACAATCAATATCTACTATGCTTCTTTTAATATGCCGTAGGTTTTTTTGTTTTTGTTTTACGTTCTTCTATGTACATGAATTTATGATGTGCTGCCTTTTTCATTTTGTTTGGCAGGCAGTACAGCAGATCATTGTTTGAGAGATATGGTTCTGGTTAGTTCCTCAGCACTTACTTGAAAAGAAACCGGTAGTTTTTTAGGAATCTAGTTGTTGCCAAGGATTCGCAGTTACATCCTTCCATTGGCAGATGCAGATATTTGTAAAGTTCCATCCTGTGTGCTTACTAGTATTATATGAACAATGAAAAAAATTATAAATGTTTACATATAGAAGATCTTACAGGGTAACTAATAAATTGACTTTTACATTAAATGCTTAGTGTAATGCTTTGTAAAGCGAGTTGTCAGGATATCTTTTTTTTTTTTTAGTTTTGAAGAATTGTGTGAATGATAATTTAAAAATAATCGGTCATAACAGACATTTTAATGACTAAAGGACGACATTCAATTAAGGAGTGTGCCTTTTACGAAAATTGTTTGTTTATTAAGGATAAGAACTCGTTTGTATCATTGATGAATGATTATTAGCTCTTTGAGTTCAAACTGTAGAAAAGAAGCAAAGCGCTTCAATTTTTTCTGAAGAATAACATGTGTATAATAACAAATGTAGAGACAAGCTCCGTAGGTGAAAAGGAACAAACTGTTACTAAGGACAAGAACAAGAAGAAATAGCTGCTGGTTATTAGGAAATACAAATATAGTAGCAGTAGTAGTCTTACTTCTATTCATTTTTCTGTGTTTAGCTATAAATTAGTGAGGTCAAATAGCTCTTGAGTTGGCTCTAGTTACCAATTTATCTTATGCAAATTGGTGGATTTAGAAAATCATGGGGTCCATGTCCTCCTGATGGACGTACATGGATCCACCACTGCATACTTCTTGCTAATTTGTGACACATTGTTGTATTTTCTCTTGTTTATAGAAAGGTTACAATTGTCTGTTAATGTTGAAGCATGTTGTGAATGCAATTCAAATTTGATTTATTTTGGTGCGTGTTATAACTGAAGACCGTCATCTGCTTCTGGAATCATTCTAAACAAATAATTCTTTTGTGTGGTTGAATATTTTTCTAGACCATGTATCTAGACAGTTAAGTATCAGACAGCTCTGTTTCATATTTAGTGGAAATCATTTCAGTGAAATGTGCATCTTTTTTTTTTGATAGCTTTTAATTTGTAAACTGGAAAGAGATTTTTAGTTCAAATTTCTGGTTGGAGTGTCCATTTATGTCGACCCTTTATCAGAGCCAATTTCTGTTGGAAGCTTCATTCCTTCTCATTAATTATATTTTCTGCAATCTGTAGGATGATGTGTACCAGGCCATAGCTGTCAATCCTGATTACATATCGTATCAGAACAGTTATTGGGGAGGAACGGTATTTTTCTCTGGTGATGGTGTAAAAATCAAAGGTTCAACACCGGATGGAAATCTAAAATCCTTTATTTTTGAAAGGGAGATTGACGATATTGTTCAGATTACATGTGAATGTGTTCCAAAGGTGAGTCTTTAGTGATTTGATTTAGAAGACTTGTGTTCATTTGTTTTTCAGAGGCTGATTGATTCTTTCATTAACTTTGTTATAGACTGGTCATGTATCGGTTAAAGTTGAAGTTTTGTCAAAGGATGTTAAGGAAGCTGCTGATTCCAACAGTCCTGGTTAGTTTTCTTACATATTGTTATAGTTTAGCATTTTTGTATCATTTTCGTTTAGTTTAGCATTCCCCTGACTTTTAAATCTCATATTGTTATAGTCCTAGGATCTGGTTATTGTTGTGGAATTGGTTCAAGGCTTGACAGAGAGAACTCTAAAATATCTAGGCTCTTTAATGGCAACCCTATGACCTGAAGTGAAACTTGTGTTTCTATATTTCTTAACTGAGCCAAACTTTAGCCGTTTTCATATCTATTGAATAAAACATGTATCAAATACCTTGCATTGATAGGTGGTAAAGATCACTGTTATTCTAACTCCTAGTAACTACTACTAACTCTTACTAACTAGCATGTTGATTACAAGGAAAAACAAATAAAGCACAAGTACATGGTTTGATTTACTTGAACTACTGACTTAGAGACACTAATATGCTGGTGTGTAATAAGAAAACATACGCTGGTGTAGATGTCTGATTCCAAGTACCATTAGAATTTCCCCTCTAGTTGTTGAAATTAAATTTTGTATCTCCGACATCTCCATTTGAACAAAAAGGAGGCAAGATTTCACAAATTTGTGGTAATGTGATTTGTGTCTGTAAAGATAAGAATGCATTTAGGAATGTTAGTTTCACAGCCTGTATTCATGACATTTTGGGTTGTACATTATCAGATAACATGAAAAGTTCTTTTTACTGAATGTTTACTTTTAGATGTAGACTTTCAACAAAAGTTTTCCTGGCATAAGGACAAATCACCCTTTTAATTGTTCCCAATTATCATTACATTACCGTGTTTTTGTATGTTAACGTGGGGTAAGGAAGGTTATGAGCATCCGATTGACCTTTTTAAGTCTGATTACTTAAGTACATCATAATTTCCTTTGGTTATTGTTGAAAACTGATTTTGCCCTTGTTTTCTAAATTATTTTTCAAGGAGTTGAGGAGCTAAAGTTGATGGTTTTTGAGCCTAATTGGTCTGAAAAACAGGAAGCAATAACCTCATTAAATCTGAAGTACTTGACCATTTGGTAAGCCAAATATGTGTAAGTTTAATGTTTTTTCTTCAATCCTTTGAAATGCTGCTGTTTTATTTTCTTCATTTTATTTTATTATTTTGAAAAACCCAACTTGATCCTCTCAGTAATCGGGTTTGATTTCATTAGTTTATGTTAACTCTGATTTTTGTAACAATAATTCTTTTTCTTGCTTTCAGGCATATGAATGAATTAGATGAGGATGCTTTACATGCTCATAAGCCTTATTTTCCCAAGTGAGTGGCAACAATGATTCTATAATTGCTAATAACTTCATCACATGCAAAGTCCTGAAACAAAAAAAGAAATAAAAAAGCACTATCCTCATTAATAGAGCACAATATTTGATTTTTTTTTCAACTTTACCCCTCTCGAGGATTAGGCCTACTCGGCTGCAGCTTGTCTTTTGTACAAACCCTGTCCCTTTGGCATCAAGGAAGTAAATCTTTATATGCCCGGGTTCTTGTAACATTACCTATGTTGCCATATTGACTTCCATCTACATGTTAGTTTTTAGGGTTGGAAATATAAACCTTTGCACTCTGGGTGGTTTGTTACAATTCAAACTTCACACTTGACTTTGATTTTTCTTTTTTTATTGTTTTGACATGTCATATTGGTGTGACAGACTTTTCGTTTGCATATGAATTATGTTTATTTCATTTTTGAGGATGCAGAACTGTAGTTCTGTTATGTTCATTTGTACATGCTCTAGTGTCTAGTTAGAGTAGGATTTGTTTTCATGATTTAGATTAGATTCCATTCAGAAAAATCCTTGAGAAAAGTCCATCTCTCTTGTCTGTGGTCTTCTGTTTTTTTCCTTATGTTTTTTGAGGGATTTCTGGAAGCCCTCAAACTGATCACTGAGCAATAAGCCCTCTTTGGCTTTGTTTTAAATGATTATGCTTCCATTGGAAACTAGTAGTATGTAAATTTGGATGTATAAACAAAGTTATTTCACGATCTCACTTTTTTTTCTCTCGGTTGTTTCATTTTCAAGTTCAGGTTCTAACTGAATGATTAAGATTTCTGATGCTTTCATTTGCCTCTTATAGAGATTGTTTTTCTTTCTTATTTTTCTGCAGTAAATAACTACTGTAATCCTGTGAAGAATGGAATTCACGTTAATTTCAGCCATTGTGGCAATTGACTTAAGTACAAATGCTGAGAATCAGCATGAAAAGGAAAGATAAATCTAATCCCTGATTTGAGGGAGATCTAAATCTAACTTTCCTAATTACAAATATTTACAGAATAATTAAGGTAATTATCGTAAAGTATTTACAGAATAATTTACGTAACAAGTAAAATAAAGTAAAATAAAACACCTATTTCTAACACCCCCCCTCCCCCCTCTCAAGCTGGTGAGTGGAGATCCTCCATTGCAAGTAAGCTCTTTGAATGTTGGTCCTGAAAGTCCCCTTGTGAGGACATCAGCTAGCTGGTTCTGAGATGAGAAGTAGGGGATACAAATTATTTTCTTACCCAGCTTCTCCTTGATAAAATTTCTATCAACCTCAATGTGTTTTGTCCTGTCATGTTGTACTGGGTTGTGAGCAATCTGAATTGCAGATTTATTGTCACAGTATAGCTTCATAGGACTGGTAACCTCAATCTTCAAATCCTGTAATAGAATTTTCAGCCACAATAACTCACATACACCCTGGGCTAGTGCTCTGAACTCTGCTTCAGCACTAGACCTAGCAACAACCGGTTGCTTTTTGCTCCTCCAAGTGACCAAATTACCTCCCAAGAAGGTGCAGTATCCTGTAGTAGATCTTCTATCTACTATGGACCCTGCATAATCAGCATCGGTATAAGCCTCCAGGCTTAAGTCTTCATTTCTTTGAAGAGTAATCCCTTACCAGGACACCCCTTAAGGTAGTGCAGGATACGGTTAAGTGCCTGTAGGTTATCTCCTTGGGATCATGCATAAATTGACTTACCACACTTACAGCATAAGCTATATCTGGTCTTGTGTGTGCTAGGTAGATTAGCTTCCCCACCAACTTCTGATATCTCTCTTTGTCTACACTAGGATCATCCTTACCCAGACCAAGCTTCAGATTGGTTCCATTGGAGTAGAAACAGGTTTACACACTAGTTTTCCTGTTTCTCTCAAAAGATCAGTCACATATTTCCTTTGAGAAATGAAGATCCTGTGCTTTTTGTGAGCAACTTCAATCCCCAAAAAAAAAAATTCAACTTACCCAGCTCTTTTATCTCGAACTCTTTGGCCAAACATTGTTTCAAGGCTGTTTTCTCCTTCTCATTATTTCCTGTGACAATTATATTATCCACATAAACGAGAAGAATTGTAATCCCCCCGAATTGTTATGTTTAACAAACAAAGTATGGTCTCCCTGACCTTGTTTGTACCCTGATTTAAGCATTACACCAGTAAATCTCCCAAACCAGGCCCTTCGGGATTGTTTAAGGCCATACAAGGCCATTTTTAGTCTGCAGACCTGATTCCATTTAGCTCCTTTCTCAAAACCGGGTGGAATAGTCATATAGACCTCTTCTTCTGAGTCTCCATGAAGGAACACATTTTTTACATCATATTGCTGGAGGTCCCATTTGGAATTTGCAGCAATGGATAGTAAAACTCTTACTGTATTCATTTTCGCCACTGGAGCAAAGGTCTCCTGGTAATCTATTCCATATGTTTGAGTGTATCCCTTTACTACAAGTCTTGCCTTATATCTCTTCAATGTCCCATCTGGTTTTAATTTCACTGAATACACCCACCTACACCCTACAGCTTTCTTCCTCTTAGGAAAATCTGCAATCTCCCAGGTTCTGTTCAACTCTAATGCTTCCATTTCTAGCCTCATAGCCTCTCTCCATTCCCTTTTAGATTTAGCTTCAGCAAAAGTACTTGGAACTGGGAAATTGTGAAGGTTGGTGAGGTAGGTCTTATGATTAGGAGATAGTTTGTGGAGGGACACATAGTTGGCCAATGGGTAAAGTGGTTTGGTAGTACATGTCCTCTTTCCTTTTCAGAGAGGGAGAAGAAGGTACCTCAGTTTCCAGTGAGGGCAATAGGAAGGTAAAACTCATCATTCAGAGAGGGAGAAGACAAATTTGGTACCTCAGTTTCCAGTTTCTTTTTCACGTAGAAGAGCTTTGGAGTGGCGTAGGTCCAGGATTGGGCTCGGCGGCTTCCTTCTCTGGGCTGGGGAGGTGCGCCGTAAAGGGTGGTTTCTGGAAGAGGAGCCATCATCCAAATTCACGGTGAATTTCGGATAATTCACTTCTATGGTGAATTTGGGGAGATCCTAAAAACTGAAAATCACATGGTGAATTTGAGAGGTGAGAAATCACAAAAATTTACTCCCAAATCACCATGTTTGAAGCCCCCTATTTTTTGTTCTGTTTCCAGTTGTGTAGTGAAAAATGAATTTTCCTCTTGAAAAGTAACGTCCATAGATGTGTAAAATCTTTTTGTGCTTGGGTGAAAACATTTGTACACTTTTTGAGTGGGAGAATATCCCAAAAAAACACATCTAACAGCCCTAGGGTCCAATTTTCCTTTGTTATAAACGTGGACAAAAGCTGGGCATCCAAACACCCGAGGTGTTAAATGGTTTGAAATCCTGGTTTGTGGAAAGAAATCTTTTATCAACTGAACAGGGGACTTGTTGTTCAAGACTTTAGTTGGAAGTCTATTAATATTATATGCTGAAGTGAGGACTGCTTCTCCCCAATAATTTTTAGGTACCTTGTTCTGAAATAACAGGGCCCTTGTAGTTTGTAAAAGGTGGCTATTCTTCCTTTCAGCCACTCCATTTTGTTCTGGAGTATAAACACAAGAAGACTCATGAACTATGCCCTTTTTGGTGAAAAAACTGTATAATGATTAAAGTAATCTGTAGCATTATCAGTTCTGAATCTTCTAATTGTTTCTCCAAACTGAGTTTGAATCATATTTTGAAAATCAGGGATAATGGTGCTCACATCAGATTTATTTTTCATCAAAAATATCCAAGTCACCCTAGTACAATCATCTATAAAGCTCACAAACCACTTAGCACCAGATATGTTGAGTACCTTGAAAGGTCCCCAAATATCAGTTTGAACCAATTCAAAAGCTCACAAATGTCACAATGCAGTTTTTCATTTCCAACATCTTTAAATAAATCAGGAAACATAAGTTTTAAAGTTGAAAAAGATGGATGTCCTAGCCGGCTGTGATACAACCAAATTGTTTTATTTGAACTGGATGCAAGAGTCTCACTTTTGACATGCATAGAGTTAGGAAGATCTTCGGGTTCAAGATAGTAGAGCCCTTCCCTCTCCCTAGCAACTCCAATCATCTTCCTCGAAACTGGTTCCTGAAATGCACATTCAGAAGTAGAGAAAATAGTATGGCAGTTCAAGTTGAGTGAGTTTGTGAATAGATATCAGGTTTGAGGATAATTTAGGTACGTGTAGGACATTTTTTAATGTGGGAGATGTATTTAATTTTACATCTCCATACCCAGCCACAGTAAGAGAATTTACATCAGCAACTAGTGTTTTCTTGTTGCTGGGGCATGGAGTGCAAGAGGAGAGAAGGAATAAATTCCGCTGGCAGTCCCGTAAAAATAATTATTGTTCTGTTTTGGTTCTATTTTAAAAACTTGTCCTGTTTAAGTCCTATCCTATGGTACTGTGTCCTGTTTTGGTCCTTTCCATCCACATAAACCGTTAGTTCTAACGGATTTCTGTGAATTTACTTTTTTACCCTCGTAAATTTTTATTTCAGTCCTTAAACTTTTCATCCCTCCATCGTCAACCTCCGTTGGAGCTCCTTATCATTCGGTTCCACCTGGTCATTCCTCTTCACCGCCCTCGCCCTCTACATCGCCGCCACCACCACCCTCCACCTCATTCTCTCCCTCCTCCTCCCAAAGTGCCGGTCCGTACTGCTCGGCCCCATCCCGGCCCTCCACAGCCTCTCCATCTCCGTCGTCTCCGCCACCATCTTCGTCGGTATCCTCTCCGCCGTCACCGAAATCCGCGAAACCCGCTGGTTCTAGCGGCGAACCAAGACCGTCACCAACCCACTGCAGTGGCTCCTGTGTTTCCCTCTTGGCACGCGCCCCTTCGACCGCATCTTTTTCTGGTCATAATCTCAGAATCACGGGCTATTGTATTGATCGAGCATGAAGTTCCTGTTATTGATCGAGTAATGAATCTCGTTGGCGGAGAAGATGAGGAGTGGTTGATGACGCTGTTAGTGGAGGGAATTAAACATTAGGCTGAAAATTTTGGGAAAATATAAAGTTAGGGACCAAAGTAAATTTTTCATAAGGGTAAACGATAAATCCACACGAATCCGTTAAAACTAACTGTCCAACTAGACGGAAAGGACCAAAATAGGACAGAGTACCATATGATAGGACTTAAACAGGACAAGTTTTTAAAATAGGACCAAAACAGGACAATAATTATTTTTACAGAACTACCAGCGGAATTTACTTTGGAGAAAAGATTAGAAAGTGGGGTCATGTGGTTGGTTGCCCCAGATTTAAGGATCCATGGTAGTACTTTTGATGAAACATGCAATCCTAAGGGAAGGGTGATACCTGAGGTAGATAGGGTGGCAAAAGGGCTGCCCTTAGTCTTGAGAGATTCCATCTTGTTCTTGGGTCCTCCCTCCTTTACCACCATTGCCGACCCTTTGCGATGCTTGGGTTCCAACATGACTCTCATCCTGCTTTCCTCGGCTGTAACCAGGGCTATGACCTCATTGAGTCCTGGGAGGTCTCTCTTCCCCAGAATTTGGACCCTCATTTGGTCAAAATCAGTATTCAGCCCGGCAAGAAAAATCATATGCTCTGTCCTTCTCAAGAAAATTCTTTAAAGCCACAGCCTCCTTAGCACTTTTTAACTCCTTGACCCTGTGATGGTCCAGTTCATCCCATAAATTCTGAAGAGTATTGACATACTCAGTAACGTTCTTCCCTCCCTGCTCGGTTGCTGCAATTTTGGTTTTCATCTCATAAACCTTTACTTCATATTGGGACCTTTTAGGGTGATTGTTTCCATTCAACGTATACGATGGCTGAATGGCCTGAAGTTCTCCAGATGGATTTTGAGTGTTGCTCTCACTCACCATCTCTCCTGATGCGGTGGACATTTTCTGGTTGAAGAAGGCTTTTCTTGAAAAAATGGCAATGTAAGGCCAGAAAAAAGAACACTAGGGTTTCAGCTAATGTACTGTATAAATGGCAATGAAGGCCTGGAAAGAACTCTGTGATGAAGGCTAGAGAAGAGGTTCTGCGATGAAAGCTGAAAGAAAAGAGGACGTTTAGGTTTTGATCTGACCTAAAGCTCTGATTCCATGTGAAGAATGGAATTCACGTTTCAGCCATTGTGGCAATTGATTTAAGTACAAATGCTGAGAATCAGCATGAAAAGGAAAGATAAATCTAATCCCTGATTTAAGGTCTAATCCCTGATTTGAGGGAGATCTAAATTTAACTTTCCTAATTACAAAGATTTACAGAATAATTAAGGAATTATCCCAAAGTACTTACAGAATAATTTACTCTAACTAACAAGTAAAATAAAACACTTATTTCTAACAAATCCTAATTGAATGATCCTTACAGTTTTGATGAGCATTTTGAAGAGGTTGTCTACCCGAAGGGGGATGTTGATGCTGTTTCCATTAGCAAGAGAGATGTTGATTTGTTACAACCAGATACATTCGTCAATGATACTATAATTGATTTCTATATCAAGTAAGTAATTGCTGGAAATTGACTGATAAGTCTTGAATATCCGTCCCTCGGACAACTGGGATCAAAACGTTGTCTGTGAAGGAGTTTATGTTTGATATTTTGGCACCTTATTAGCCGTTGTTCATCTCCGGCAATTTGGTTGACAGGTACTTGAAGAATCAGATTCCTGTTGAGGGAAGGCAAAGGTTCCACTTCTTCAATAGTTTTTTCTTCCGGAAGCTTGCTGATCTTGACAAAGATCCATCCAGTATATCTGATGGGAGGGCTGCTTTTCTTCGAGTTCATAAATGGACAAGGAAGGTGGATATGTTTGGGAAAGACTACATTTTCATTCCTGTAAACTTTAAGTAAGATGCTTCTCTGTGAGATCTGTTATGTCACTGAGGATGTGACAATTATATTGTCAGCTGATGTTGATCCCATTTCCTTCGTGTGACAGTCTCCACTGGAGCTTGATAGTCTTATGTCATCCTGGTGAGGTGGCTGCATTTCAGGGTACGTTAGCTTTCATTTGAAGTTTTAAAAGTTCAAAGCAATTCGTTTTTTGGTTTAATCCTCACTGTTTTATGTATGCAGATGAAGTGTTAGACAAGTCATCAAAAATTCCTTGTATATTGCACATGGATTCACTAAAAGGTAGCCATGATGGTCTAAAGAATCTTGTTCAGAGGTAATACTGTGTTTCTGTTTCTCGATGGTTTATGCTAAAATTTTCATCATTTTCTTTTTTTTTTCCATTACAATATTGCATTAGTATGCTCTATCATTGTCATTTGAAAACTGATCCTACATGGGCATTATATTAACTTCAGCAGCCTTATTTAGAAATTACTAGAACATTCGTAATTATAGCTTACCCAGCCCACAAAAAGAATTATTGAAAATTATTGATTTTATACAAGAAGCCCAAATAGCATCAGCTCTATATGTAGAGCTTCAGTAATCATAAGATTTGTACAGAAGATCAGTAAGCTAAGAGTAATGGAATTAATGAATAATTAATCTTAATGCAAAACGAACTGACACAAATCATACTTATCAATATGGTCTAGATAAAAGCATCATATGATTGTTATCAAAGCTGGTTAAGCAGCATCTAAGATTATCTTATTGGCTTATTTTCCTATTCAATACAACCAATTTCTATAGTTTTTCCATATTCTGCTAAGATTATTTAGCACCTTTACTTTATCCTCACAAGATGTTCGTTAAAGGGCATTTAGCATAAAAGATTGCCACTTATTTGCTGCAAAAAGTGGCGGTGACTTTCATCTGTTTATTTGCAGTATAAAGCTCTTGCCATTGCCCTCAATGAAGTTGTTAGTGTGGGATTATGTTGATGGTGATAATTTGCATTGTGACAATATGATTTTCCCTAGATTCCGTCTCTTCTTGAGTAGCAAGTGTGCTGTTTCCTTGGGAAATTGTACTAATAAGTGCAAAGTCAAATGTTGAGTGTAATAAAGATGAGTTACATGGATAGTTTCCAGTATGTCGTTGTAACCTTAAATGCGTGTTTGGACTTTATGTACACAAAGGTGATATTGTATTGCTTGTGTCATTGAAAATACTGTCTAGTTACTAATGTGGTTCCGTTTCTTCAATTCACAGTTACCTTTGGGAAGAATGGAAGATCAGACATAAAGAATCATCTGAAGATCTCTCATCCAAATTTATGAATTTGCGGTTTATATCACTTGAGGTTTCTGGCTATTCTCTTACTAGTGAATTTAATTAATTTGAAATGAGGTAACAGTAGTTCCCTCTCTCTCTGGAGAGGGGATGAAAAAGTTGGGGTGTGTCTTGGATACCTGGCATCACTTTCCGATTTTACTGTCATGCTGCTACCACTAGGAATAATTGATTTGGTGTTCAATTTTCTGAAAGCTTAAATGATCTTGATATTTTGTAGGTAAACCTTTGTTTCCCTGTGTATATGAATGCATCATGTTTCATGTTTTCCTGATGCTAACTTTTCATGTATTGTCAGCTACCCCAGCAGGAGAATTTCTATGATTGCGGTCTCTTCTTGCTCCACTACCTTGAGCTCTTTATAACTGAAGCTCCTGATAGTTTCAACCCTTTTAAAATAACCAAGTTGTCTAACTTTGTAAGTTGCTTGATTCATTCTCTCCCCTTATCATCTTTAATTAAAAACCTTCGTTTCAATATTACATTTTCTGGTATGTTTGATTATTAGAGTTTCACTGTAAGCTAAATTTTCTTCTACTTCTAATTCATAGTCATCTGGAAAGTAGCTGAAACATTAGGCTCACATGTTTTTTTAATTCTTCTTTTCATTTTTCTAGCTTAATGCAGACTGGTTTCTTCCAACAGAGGCTTCACTTAAGCGTACTCTTATCCAGAAGTTAATTTTTGAACTCCTTGAAATCCGCTCTAGGGAGATCACTTCGACTGAATGCATTGACAACCATCAGTCTGCTGAGATTCCTGAAACAGATGATATTGGGGTGCAACTAATAACAGAGGAATTCAGGCCTGAATCAGCTTGCCGTGGAGATTTGCTTAATGCTCGAGATACGCAAGGGGTTGGTTTTTCATTGTTGGCATCATCTTCTACAACAAACATGCAGAATGTTGATTCTGGTTTGGGCTTTAGGCAGTTAATTGAGCAAGGAGTTACTGCAGCATCTTTTCTCAGGCATTTTAACTCCTTCAATGAACCAACTTTTGACGACCAGAACAATTATATTCCACCTGAAGAGGTACTGCATTCTGATTATTCGTCTGATAATTTTTTTCATTAGAAAGGGAAGTTATAGGAACTTATGAGCTTACATCTTTAGGTTGCAGAAGATAATAGGGGAACAATGTTTTGGCTTTCTATTTCTTGTCCCTCAATTCTCCAAACATAAAGTTTTAGTGGGTACCGGAGTTGATTCCTACAACTCAGTAGTGCATGTCCTAACATATGATCAAACTTGAGGAATCCTTATGATCACGAGAAATTTGGGAAAATTTAATGTTTAAATGTTTTCACTTGCGCATTGCTGTATCAGGGCTTCATTCGATGGTGTGCAGTAAAACAATGAGATTCTTTATTTATTTCCTCGTAGATTATTTCTCGGGAAGTTGTTACAGTCTTTGGTTCTTGCATAATTTCCATATGACTAATCATCTTCTACACAGGAAGATGCTGAAGCTGGTGAGCAAAATGTATATCTAGCCTCCAGAGATGCCAGGTATCAGCTGTCACCAGAATTGACTTGTTCGCTGCCATTTTCATCTGGAGGTATCATGTTGGATGGTAGCTCCTGGAATCCAGGAACTTTAACAGTAGAACGTGATATCAACGGTTCTCCTGAAACATCTTTGACATCTGATGATGATCCTGACGTCGGAATCATTGAGAGTTATGCCACTGTGGAAAAGATGGTTAATGGTGGAAATGACAGAAGTGATGCTCAGGGACACCCTTTGAAAGAAGATGAAAGGGACATCAAAGCCATTGCCCTCCCCTCTAGTGAGTTTTCTGAGGCTATCACTGATGCAGTCCCCGAAAAACCCGATGAGTTTCACTTTGGCAATCAAAATGATGGTGTATTCCCTAGTAAGACACATGAGAGGGACGATACACAAACAAATTTAGATGGTCCGTTGCCAGAGCCAATCGAGCCTGTTGCGAAAAGAATACGTTTCACATTTCGACGTCTTGATTTGGAGGCGGTGGATGTTTCAACTCAAAAGCCTGAAATGATTGGAGGCAGTACAACCAAACCTTGTGATGGTGCCTCAACTGAATTCATTGAGCCCATAGCAGAAGAGTCTGCTGCTTAAATAACCTTTTGATGACAAGTTTCAGGATTCGATGGGAGCCCGATAGCACGTAACGAATGCAGTTTCAGGTGTACAGGATGAACCTGGGACTCGTATGTACTCATTTTGATATGCAGGGGTATATATATTATTTGATGGTTTTCTATCTACATGAATTGGCCCATAGAAATCTGCTAAGATTGAATTATAGTGGGAAGGTAGATTGAGATGAAGCTTCAAGTTTCCAGTAGACTTAGGGAAACGTCTTTTGTGCCCCTATCTTCACAATTCAGACACCGCCGAAGGTGTTCTCTCATGTACATTGAAATCATCCTTTCATGGAGATTGCGGTGTTGGTAAGTACAGATTTTATTCCCAGTTGCAAAGACCTGAATATTTACCTTCTTTTATCGAACTTTGTCATTTTTTTATATGGTCTAAAGCGCAAACTTTTCTGCTACAGTTGATTGTAGTTGCATTTTTACTTGTAAGGGAGATGGCCGGGTTTTATAATCCACACTCTAGAATTGTCTATCTGAGCCATAACATGTAGGGTAAAGTATATTTTTAGTCCTTTAACTTTGATATGTGTCCTATTTTTATCCATTTTTAAGAATGTCATATTTTAATCTTTTAATTTTGGTTTTGTGTCCTAATTTGATCATTCCTTTAGTTTATCCATTAAAATGACCGTTAATTTAATGAAATGATAAAAATATCCATATTTAAAATTAAATCTTGTGTCATAGACTTATAAAAGTAACTTCCAATTTTATCCTAAAACATCCCATCTCTAAACACAAGTGTATCAATCTACATAATATAGTACTCTCTCCAACTCTACTCCCCCTTGATACCAATATACAGGTTTGAGAAAACGCAAATTCGATTAACAATGAATCTAATACAACAGATGAATGAAGCCTGCCCTACAAGATAACATAAAAAGAAAAAAATAAATGAGAGAAATAACTTGAGTTTAATAAAAAGGAATTATAATTAATAATGTCTAACATTCATCAAACATAAATATTTTGAGAGATCCATTTATGAAGCAAATGCAACAATACATGTTTTTAAAATTGTACTTCATCCGCACTCCATTAATCGATCCATTGATCTTCATGTTTTCAAAGTTCAATATTTGACTAAAAGTTTTATAAATATAAATAATGTTTTTAAATATTTTAAATTATGATACACATACGAATTATTTAACTTTACATGGCTTCATATTGATGAAATAAAATAATACTCCCTCCGTCCACCAAAAGTTGACCCATTTGTTTTGATAGTTTCATGTTTAATCTATGATTTTTTTCATTAATATTTAAACATTGAAAATTAAAATTTTCACTTGTGTATCATAATTTGAAATCTAAATTTTCTAAATATATTTTTTCTGGATTTTTTCACCATGTATATTTGTTAAAATTTGAGTCAAACTTGAAATAGCAAAGTCAAATTACCTCACTGTTGGCAGACGGAGTATAAATTAAATACCGTGAAACATCGAAAATAATTGAATCAATTAATGGAATAGAGGGAGTAATTGAGAACAATGTCAAAGTTAATTTTAAAATTCAAAACATAAGTAAGCAAGTTTAAATTTGAACTATGGCTAACTTAGTTATGCTATATTCTTATTTTAAAGTTAGACAAAGTAAAAAGTTATAATCCAAAAACTCAAAGACGCAAACTCTAATTATTCTTAAAATAAAGAGCAATGATTAAAAGGAAAATTTATTAAAAAAATTGAAGAAGAAAAAAAGAGTAATTTTGATTTAAGATATTGTCACTAATTTATAAACTTTAAAGAGAATGAGCAAAAACATGAAAATAGACTAATGGATTATATTGGAATTTAGGGAAAATCAGGTACAGTATTTGTTTAAAATTTCCAATTAACTAAATTGTAAACATTATAAATAAGAAGTAGCATAAAGCTATGGAAAAAATTAAGGGTGATTAGAAGTATAAAAAAAAGATCAAGAGATTGTAAAAACAAAAGGCAAACAAACTTGCGAGGTTAAATTTAAAAAGCTAAACAAAATAGTAACATGAGATTTCTTACTTTTTGTTTATGTTTTTGAAAAAATGACTAATGTGAAAGGATTTTTTAAAAGAGAATATAATAAAAAATGTATTTAAAAGGTCTAATTTAAAAAAGTACCAATACAAAAATGTAGGAAAAAATATCAATGTGTCATGACCATATAAAACCAAAGATTTAATATGCTAGCTAAAAGAAAGATGAAAGACTTAAGAGAATTTCAAAGTTGTAGTGAATTATAATAATGGTTAAACAGAGAAATGATCTTAAAGAATATATGTTTAATTAATTGAATCACTGTAGAATCTTAATGCTTATTTTGATCATTGGATACCGAAGATGAATCTTAGTTGCAGATGTGATGAAGAAAAGTTTGAGGGCTGACATGTAAATGATTGGAAAATAAATGGGCTTTTTTGGTTGTTTTTTTATTGTCCAAATATGGAGTTTGTTTGCAGTTTTCAAAAAACTGAGAGGATTTTTACCGATTTTGACCATTAAAATACATGATACATCATAGAATTCACACACAAAACGGTGTAGTTTAGGAAACAAATTCCCCAAATTGACACTATTCACAACCATCCCATCAACTTCCACCTTAGTATATAGGTAAATTATGAAGAGAAAGCTGAGGACCAAATTGCAAAATCGGGAAAAGTTCAAGGAATGGTGAAGAAAATGGTCTGAGCGAAGCTCCAGGATGCCCAACACCTCAGCCTAGGCGATCGCCCGGACCTGGAGAAATTCCACGAAAAATCCCGGAGCCGGGCAAAGGTCAGGCGACCCCTGTCCAAAAGTCAGGCGGTCGCCTGACATCATTTCGAGGAGGTTCAGACACCCAGGCGACCAGCCAGGCGGACCGAGCCACAAGCCAGGCGGTCGCCTGGCCAGGCAGAGGTCCAGGCGGTTGCCTGATGCACTTTTCAGAAACGGCCCACTCTTCTTTTCTCCCGAAAATGAGGCTTTAAATGACGTTTTTTCACATCTCTGCACAACTACACACATTTTAGACTTGCTCTTGAACCCATCTAGGGTTCTTGAGCTCTCTTTTCTCCTCCATCTTTATTTTCTACGAATTTGGGGACTTTTATGAAGGATTGAAGACTTGATTTCTACTCTCTAGCTTCTTCCTTTCTCTTCATCTCTTACTTTCATTTTTGTTCATTGTTGGGAATAGCTTGAATATTGATTAGTTCATCATCCCTAGGGTTGGTTAGCATGTTGTGTTGCTAGATGAATTATAGTTGTTTGGTTGTTGATTATGCATGATTAGTAGCATTTTCTTGGGTTTTAGGAAGGTAGAGGTAGAGTAGAAGGCCAACTACTCTACCATGCCCACTAAGTGTTAGAAATGTACTATTTTGTTGAATTGACCAAAGAAAATTAGTTAGTGATTATTTGAGAAGATAATCTAGGGTGTTAGGAGACATCATTTGGCTAAACTTAATGCCTCCATAATTGATGCAAGTGAAGAGATTCTACTTGGTCTTCTATGGAGAGGATCTCTTAGGAGGTTCGACCCCTCTACTCACCCTACTACAATTGCACACCTTGCACTTGAGGTTGAATGAGTTTTATTACTTGATATCGTGCTTAATTTATACACATGTAAAACACCCGTCACTCCACCCAACTCCATTAGTGGCAATCTTCGAGTCGACACCTCTTTAGCTGGCTTCGATGGATTGAGGATCCATCATATTAGAGATTCCTTTTTCTCGGTGATGGCGACCACTCTCACAGTTCGTGGTGCGGTGGTGGACCCAAATCCTATAATTCACCTTGCTGTCGTAGATCTAGGGAGGAAAGCAGGACATGATGATGGTAATGACGGTGAGCAATGATGGTAAGATGGAGTGGACGATTATGAGATAGAAAGTAAAGGGGAAAAAACTTTAGGACTTGTATGTAAATTTATTATAAGACTAGTGACCATACATCTATTAATGTGTAATTAGATTGTATTTTTAGGGGCATTTACGTAAAATCTTAATGCTTATTTTGGTCATTGGATACCGAAGATGAATCTTAGTTGTAGATGTGATGAAGAAACGTTTGGAGGGCTGACATGTAAATGATTGGAAAATAAATGGGCTTTTTCGGTTGTTTTTTTACTGTCCAAATATGGGGTTTGTTTGCAGTTTTCAAAAAACTGAGAGGATTTTTACCGATTTTGACCATTAAAATACATGATACATCATAGAATTCACACACAAAACGGTGTAGTTTAGGAAACAAATTCCCCAAATTGACACTATTCACAACCATCCCATCAACTTCCACCTTAGTATATAGGTAAATCACCGATCACATCTCCGATTTACTCGATCATCGCAACGTACACCATCGGGAGACTTCGGGAAAATTTCAAGGAATGGTGAAGAAAATGGTCGAGCGAAGCTCCAGGATGCCCAACACCTCAGCCTAGGCGATCGCGCGGACTGGAGAAATTCCACGGAATATCCTGGAGCCGGGCGGAGGTTAGGCGACCCCGTCAAAGTCAGGCGGTCGCGACATCATTTCGAGGAGGTTCGGGCGCCAGGGCGACCAGCCAGTGGCCCGAACCACGAGCTGTGCGCTCGCCAGCAGAGGTCCAGCGGCCCCTTTCCTTGGGCAGGCGGTTGCACGATGCACTTTTCAGAAACGGCCCACTCTTCTTTTCTCCCGAAAATGAGGCTTTAAATGACATTTTTTCACATCTCTTCCCACCAACACACATTTTAGACTTGCTCTTAAACCCATTTAGGGTTCTTGAGCTATCTTTTCTCCTCCATCTTTATTTTCTACGAATTTGGGGATTTTTATGAAGGATTGAAGACTTGATTTCTACTCTCTAGCTTATTCCTTTCTCTTCTTCTCTTACTTTCGTTTTTGTTCATTATTGTGAATAGCTTGAATATTGATTAGTTCACCATCCCTAGGGTTGGTTAGCATGTTGTTGTGCTGCTAGATGAATTATAGTTGTTTGGTTGTTGATTATGCATGATTAGTAGCATTTTCTTGGGCTTAAGGAAGGTAGAGGTAGAGTAGAAGGTCAACTACTCTACCATGCCCACCAAGTGTTAGATACTCTACGATTATTTGAGAAGATAATCTAGGGTGTTAGGAGACATCATTTGGCTAAACCTAATGCCTCCATAGTTGATTCAAGTGAAGAGATTCTATTTGGTCTTCTATGAAGAGGATCTCTTGGTTCGACCCCACTCACCCTACTACAATTGCACACCTTGCACTTGAGGTTGAATGAGTTTTATTACTTGATATTGTGTTTAATTTATACACATGTAAAACACCCGTCACTCCACCCAACTCCATTAGTGGCAATCTCCGAGTCGACACCTCTTTAGCTAGCTTCGATGGATTGAAGATCCATCATATTAGAGCTTCCTTTTTCTCGGTGATGGCGATCACTCTCACAGTCCGTGGTGCGGTGGTGGACCCAAATCCTATAATTCACCTGGTTGTCGTAGATCTAGGGAGGAAAGCAGGACATGATGATGGTAATGATGGTGAGCGATGATGGTAATGACGGTGAGCGATGATGGTAAGATGGAGTGGACGATTATGAGATAGAAAGTAAAGGGGAAAAAAACTTTAGGACTTGTATGTAAATTTATTATAAGACTAGTGACCATACATCTATTAGTGTGTAATTAGATTTTATTTTTAGGGGCATTTACGTAAAAATAACCTAATTAACGGTTAAACAGACGGAAGAACCAAAATAGGGCTAAAAACTAAAATTAAAGGATTAAAATAAGACGAATTCTTAAAAGATGACTAAAATAGAACACGTATCAAAGTTAAGGGACGAAAAATGTACTTTACCCATAACATGTACCTCCTCTTTGTTCGCTTTGGGAACACACGGTGAAAATCTCGTTGCTCTAGCTACGAGTGACATCGTCTCCCAAATCTCATCAATAACCAAGACTAGAGTAGCTATGATTCTCAACTTGCCCCAACCCAACCCCTCCTTAGTCCTTACCCGTTAAAGCTTCTGCTAGGAATACATTATGCAAATGCTTATTTATCATTTACTCCTCCAAACTATGGTGACTCGGACACTGTAGTCCATGAATTTTGATTTCGTTGTGACTTAGTCCCTCAATTATAATCCGTCAAGCACTTTAATCTTTGACTGTAGCAATGTTAGTTGACCTTAGGTAAAATACTTACTATAGTCCCAGAACCTTTCCAATCTATTCCTAAAAACTCTAAATGTTTCAGATCTAACAAAAAAGCCCCCACTTACAAACATCCTACCTCCTCACCTCTGCCATCCTTCTCCGGCGTCGCCCGTGCCACCTCAGCCTTGTGAACCTCAATTAGTGAATGATAAAATGATCCATTTTTTTGTGAGAAGGTTTGAAAGAAAATAAACTAACCATCAGTAATCAAATAAATCACGAATCATCTATGTGAGAAGGTTTGAAAGAATAAAAAATTATGAAATGTCATTCGCATATTCTAAGTTAATTAGCCTTCTGAAGAAGATTAAATGCCCATTCCTCATGAAGTTGTTGTAGAGAGAAAAGAAGAAACTAGCCACAGTGGGTACCTAGTTCTCTAATCTAGTCATTCTCTGATAACTAGCGGGTATCTGCTAATTGCGGAATTGCCCTCGTAGTTTCTCAATTTTACATTCTAACCCCAATTTGCCATTTTGTCTCAGATCCAACCTTAAGGTTTTAATTTTTTACAAGTAGGGCACTGACCTGTTAAAAAATTGACGACGTTTATGAGACGTGGAACGAGTTACTGAGTCGGGGATTAAAGTGCTTGAATTTACATAATTAAGGGACTGAGTCACAACGAGTCAAAATCTAGGGACTAAAGTGCTCGAGTCATCATAGTTCAGGGGAGTAAGTGATAAATAAGCCTTATGCAAACAATGATGATTAGTAGAGCTTCCATGATCAAACCACTTGAGTCTTGTTACTTGTAAGACCTCCCTGAGGCCTATTGCTCCACCGTCTGTAACTGCAATGTCTGTATTTATCTTGATCCCACCCGATGGAGGTGCGCAAATCACTTCCACAATCTGCCAATTCACGATCCATCCTAAGGCCTCAATTAAGAAGGGGTGCCACCATGAATGCCACCCGAAGTAGGGTCGCCGGAGTTGGGGGAGTAGGTCAACAGTGACTGGGAGGCCCGGGCGCAGTCGATTGAGGAGGATTTCGGCGGGTCGGGAGAAGGAGAAGTTGCGGTTTGGCTAGAAGACGTTCGACGACTTCTGGGGAACTACCTCGGTGGCTTGAAGCTTGAGAGGCGGTGTAGAAGAAGGATCGACACTGGGTGGCTGCTAAAATTTGCTTCGTCTGGGCTGGTGGTGGAGATGGTTTGGTCGAACATAAGAAAGGAGAAGAAGTTGCTTCCTTTTTTTTTATGCCGAGTAGAGAGCCCTATTTATAGCTAAAACAATGAGGAAACCAGATTGAATTGAAGTTCTGATGATAAAATTTACAACTCAATTTGATAATTTGGAGATAAAATTATTGAGATAGACATGCCGGATCTCTTTCTCCAACTTGGTGATGAAGAAAATTTATGTCAAATCCACCATTTACTCCTATAAGAAAATCTATCCGGTAGCGGTCTGTCGATGCATCACACTACCAGATGCAAGATGGGTTTGGGGTCAAAGTAGATCTCCTACGCTTTTTGACCCTCATTAAGCTCAGATCTCTCTATTACTTGCATAACCTTGCCCCTACATTCAGAGATCTCTAGCAACTTGTCATGCTAGGATCCCACATAAGAGTGGAGAACTACTCACAACTCATGCAGAACAACAACAAGAACTGAAGGAAAATAACTTAAAAGAGAAAGAAGATGAGAAGAAGAGAAACTCTAACTCCGGATTTTTTTTTGGAAAACCTTCAATCCATAGCTGAATCCATAGAGTAGCAATGAAAGTAGAAAAGGAACAAAATGCATAGAATAAAAGATAAAGAGCCACATAGGAATGGCGGCGGGCCGGTTACTCCGTAGATAGGGTATAATCAGTATCCACTAACCGCAGATATTTACTATCCGATTAGTAGGTATCCGTTATAATGGTTAATACCTGGCACCTATATCTGGATATCCGCGAATATTTGTCACCCGCGGATATCCGTTACCCGTCAAAAAACCATTTTTCAAGCTTTGAACTAATGAAAAAAAAAGATTGGTAATAAGCAAGTCATCACAAAGTGCAATCGGAAATACAGCAAGAGCCAAGATCACAAAGTGCAATCGAAAATACAACTATGTTTAAAGACATATAACATATTAATAGGTCCACACCAACAGCCCAGATACCATCAAGCACACCTATTTTGAACCAATTTTGATGGCTTCCTTCTCCTTCTCGTTCTCCTGCAAGTAAAACATAACACAAATGTTAACTATAATAATAGTTACATGATTTAGTACAACATTTTCATAAGAAAATATAATCTTACATCTGTTTCTTCATCAACTAATTCATCATAATATCGACAATATACTTCATGACCATTTGAGCAAGATCCTTATTCAAAAATTAAGACAAAATTCAAATGGATTAATAATAAGAACATTATAGAAATTTGAATATCAATAGTAGTTGAAAATACCCTTTAATTCAGCTCACATCCAATCTTGTGTACACATTAGAGCTAAAGGCGGACTCAAGCTATGGTGGATACATGAATTGATAAAATATCCTTAGCAATAAATTATAAAATTGTATAATCATTTGCATTTATCTTCCACAAAGTCAAGACATCAAATTCCGTAGATCTTGGTTGACACTTTGCTCCCAAATACTTCTCCAACTTTGAATTCTTAGAAATTGAGGAGTTTGATTCATCAATAAAAGCTTCAAGGTTGCTCAAGTCTAGCAAAGACAATGATGAAGCACTTGAACATTCACCATTCTTTCCTCCACGTCTTGATGAGTTATAATTGTTTTGATAAACCTCAAACAATTTATAATAAAACTTTCTAACTTCATCAATACGACTTACGGCATCAACTTTTCCATAAATTGTTGGAAAATAAAACTTCATTAGTTTCATTTTGTATCTTGCATCCAAAATTGATGCTAACGCCATTACATTATTCACTGCATCAATACTGATCAAATTTCTTACTCATTCTCTCAGTCATTGTTCCTATAATGACATTCTCATTCTTCTTCCATTTTTCAATTTCTATATTAATTTGACATGTGAGAAGGAAAAATTGATGGGCAGTAGGATATCGATTGAACTTTACTTTCTTAAGCGCCTCTAAATGACTAAAAACTTTTCGATACCCAATAGCAACTTCAAGCATCAAGTATGTAGAGTTTCATCTAGTTTTACAATCTAAGACCAACTTCCTTGTCACTGGAACCTCTAACTGACGTGCATACTTTTCAATCATTTCATCTCTTTTAGGGGTTGCTTTCCAAAACTAACAGTGTCACGAATTTTATCAATATCGCCCTAATAAATTCTAACCTACACTTCACAATCAAATTAAGTATATGAGCAAGACATCGCATGTGTAACAACTTCCCATCAAGTAAAAGCTTTCTAGATGTCATTTTCTTTTGAGTAAATCTATCATGACATTATTGGTTGTTGATAATTGTGCATTATTCATATGTTTTACCTCCATATATGTACCATTAATTGAGTTCGCTAGTACTTATTGTGGGCGCAAGTGTATTTTGCAGGTTTTCGTTGTTGGATGTCAAAATCGATGGAATCGGCTTTTAAAAGCGCCTTGGAAGGAGAGCTGAAAGCCAATTTGAAGAATCTGGAAAGGTTCAAGAAAGGGGTGAAGAAAAGAGGCCGGGCGAGGTCCAGGGCGACCCAAACCCTTGGGTCGGGCGATCGCCGGACCTAAAGAAATCCTTCGGAAGTCCTCGAGCCGGGCGATGCACCAGGCGAGCCCTTCCTCGATCAGGCGATCGCCTGACCTAAAGAAATCCTTCGGAAGTCACGGAGCCGGGCGATGCACCAGGCGAGCCCCTTCCTTGATCAGCGATCGCCCGACCCCAGTGCAAGAGGCGGCGCCCGGGCGAGGCCAGGCGGGCAGATCTTAGATCGGGCGGTCGCGACCTCGCCTTCCAGAACCACACGCCAGTCGAAGGGTCAGGCGACCCGAACCTTGGAGCAGGCGGTCGCCGACCCTGTTTTCTGAAACGTTCCACTTCGATTTTTAGACTTCCAAGTCCGTTTTGTTTCATTTCCCTTCGCCAACTCTCCCGAATTCTCGCCGGTTCTGACCTGAAATCTCTGAGGAAACCCATCCAAGCCATCTTCCCATGCCTCTCATTGATTGGACATGTTGATTGGAGGATTGACCAAGCTTGTAAGCTTAATTTTTGTACTCTCTCACAATTTATTATTAGTTTTCAGCTTTGGCTAGGGTTTTGAGCTAAAAACTCATATCTCACTCAAAAATTCGGATTTGACTTGTAATTTAGAGGATTGAAGGATTCCACACCACTCTCTAAGCTTCTTTCTATCCTTATTACTTCCATTTCATGTTTGTGTTCATTGTGATTATGAAAACGTGTTGAGCATGAGTAGGAGTAGTTTTCATTCTCCTTGGTTGTTTAGGTAGTTGCATGATTATTGGATGATGTAGTATGTTGGGTGGATGTTCTTGCATGATGTGTGAGCTTTTCTTGGGCTTTAAGAAGGTGTAAATGGAGGTGGAAGCTTACATTTCCGTATTCACCCACCAAGTGTTCGATGAAATGCTTGAGAAAACATTTCATTGAATTTACCATGAGAAAAGCTTAGGTATTCTAGGATTACTTGAGTAAGGTAATTTGGATTATTAGGAGATTATAGTTGGGCTTGCTTAAGGCTTCCATAGATGTCGCAAATGAATAGATTTCATTTGGTCATTTATGGTGAGGATAACTCTAGCTTAGTAAGTTAGAGTTTGAGAATCATCCAACCTCCTCCATCATCGCATTAATCTCTACCTAGCATGTCATCCATTGTCATCAACCCGAGGCAACCAAAGGAGCCTTTAGTAATCAAATTTCATCACAAACTCATCTCTATTGCATGCTAGTTTAGTTCCATCGCAATTCACACTTTAGTTAATTGCCACCATTTAGATTAAATTCACTTACCATTGCGCTTGAACGATTCACTTGACATATCACTTGATTTATCATCCCATATTAAAAATACCAAAAACATTGCATTTAGCTAGATTCTACGACTTACACTTCAATCTCTTGGGTTCGACCCCACTCTCCCAATTACAATTGCAAACCTTGCGCTTGAGGTAGAATGGGTTTTATTACTTGAAATGTGCGAATTTTATAGACATGTAAAACACCCGTCGGTTGTGCGGTTATCTAATGTTACCAATGAAAGCTTTTGATCTATTTGCCACTCCAACAATGTAGCATGCAGCTCTTCACAAAGGATTTTATGTGTGTGCGGAGCAGCACATATATGAACCTACAAAGAAATAATTACAAAGGTTAGTAATCAAAATGGAGTTGCAAGTAAAAATTATATAGTAAATTCCACTGACAGTCCCGTAAAAATAATTATTGTCCTGTTTTGGTCCTATTTTAAAAACTTGTCATGTTTTGGTCCTATCTAAGGGTTCATTGTCCCATTTTGGTCCTTTCCATCCATTGGTGCCGTTAGTCTTGACGGAGTGCAGTGACAGTACCATTTTGCCCTCTAGTTACCTGACGTGGCGCTAGGAATCGGATCCGACGGAATCGAAACAACAGCTGGGCTTGGAAGCCGACGGCATCCAGCGGCGGTTGGCAGCGCTAGGGAGAAAGTCTGGTCGGATCCGACGGAATCAGCAGTTTCGGAGTGACAGGAGGAGTGAATCGGCAGAGGAGGCTCGAGGCATCGATAGACCGACGGCCGGAAGAGTTCTTCGCGGCGGAAGGCTGAAGCATTAGGGACAACCAGCAAGTGAGGGACCGACGGTTGGCAGCGTGAGGGAGGAAGTTTGGTCAGATCCGGCGGAATCGACGGAGCGACTGGAGGAGGAGTGAATCGGCCGATCGGTAGAGGAGGCTCGAGGCATCGGGAGACCGACGGCCAGAAGAGTTCTTCGCGGCGGGAGGCTGAAGCATCAGGGACAACCAGCAAGTGAGGGACCGGCGGTTGGCAGCGTGGGGGAGGAAGTCTGGTCAGATCCGGCGGAATCGGCGGAGCGACCGGAGGAGGAGTTGGGCAGCAGCTGGAGGCAGGGAGGCCTCACGGGCAACACTGACGTCGGAGAGGTGGCTGATGTTCAGGCGGTCATCAGTGCGACGGTGAGCCAGGATGCAGGCGACGGTTGGCTGCGTCGGAGGGAACGAAGGAGCAATTCGCCGGCAAAAGGCTTTTTCCATTTTGGTCCACGTCGGGTAACCAGGGGTAAAAAATGGTACTTTCACTGCACTCCGTCAAGACTAACAGCACCAATGGACGGAAAAGACCAAAATAGGACAGTGAACCCTTAGATAGGACCAAAACCGGACAATAATTATTTTTACGGACTCGCCAAATGAATTTACTCAAAAATTATAAAAATGGCAGCAAGTAGAAAAATATAAAAATCAAGTAAATAAAAATATAAAAATGGCAGCAAGTAAAAAATATGAAAAAATATACATACCTTATGATCCGATTTTGTAAAACCCACGAATCATCTATCCAATGAGTAGTGACAACCATGAATCCTCTCTTTTGATTAGTAGAACTCCACATATCAGTTGTTATCGCAATTCTACTTTTATTCTTGGACAACAACTTCAAAGTTTTCTCTCTCTCGAACTCATAGATAGACATGATATCCTCCTTCACTGTATTTCTTGATATGGACTTGAATAATGGTTGGAGAGCATTGGTGAATCTTCTAAAGCCAACATGTTCGACCATTGACAAAGCATACTCATGCAAACATATCATGGCTGCAAGCTCTTTCCTTGCATCCTCTTGCTCAAATGAAAAGGTCCCTAAGCTGACTTTTCCATCCAACCCCTTTCTCTGAGTTAGCACATTGGGTTGTACACTCTTAGGAACTTCCTTGATAACTCTTGTAGTTTGGAAGTGACAAGTTTTCCAATGATTACGCAAGTTAGTAGTCCCATTTGATGTATTTCCGGATAAATTTGTTACAGTACACACAAACAAATCTCACTTCATCACCAAATGTTTGCCTCTTGAAATGGTTCCAAACATCAGATTTCAATTTCCGTTTGCATCCCAATTCTAGTTTAATGCCCGTACTTTCTTTGGACGGGGCAGCCTCCTGATTTTGACTTGAATTAGTGCAAGTCACGGGTAGTGAAGATGACTGATTTTGGAAAGTATTTTCACAAGGAGTTGAAGAGGTTTGCGGCGTTTGACTAGGAGGGTTGAAGAGGTTTGAGGTGTTGTACTACAAGGGTTTGCAGCGGTTGTAGAGGCTCTAACCGAGCTATCCTTATCACTATGGTTAGTCTTGGATGTTTCAGAAGGACATGTAGGTGGTCCCATGGATTTAAGTTGTTCAACTCTTTATGCTAAATGGTCAGTGGACTCCATGTGCAATAAGTTGAGGAATGCAGTTGTAGAGGCTCTAACTGAGCTATCCTTATCACATAGGGAATGCTAACATGTGAAATAATCAACGGTCCAAGTGACTCAAGGCCTCACCACAATACAAGTTCCAGATTCAACATCTAGATAGAAGAGCAAATATACATTATGAGACAAATGAAGTAACTTACATTGAGAAATAGGTTATATAGAAAACATGACACCTCATCAAGGTTTGTTGTAAGCATAATTGTTTCATCCATTAAAGCTGATATCACAATAAAGTTAACATATGATATGCACACTACTAAATGAAATTACTGCTCATTGCTCAAGATTTTAGCTATAGAGAATTTTGGATGTTCCCTAAAGGGCTAAACAGATCCTGCAAGGATGAATTTCTTCAACATGAAATTTCCCCAAAGTCTACCATTTCATTCTACCGGCTAAGCTATATATGATAGTAGATTCAAAGCAAAGAAAAAACAAAAACTAAGAGGACCTTTCAAGAAGCTATACACGTATGAAATCAGCGAGAGCAGAGTTAGGAAGCACATCGTACCATCTCCACATTGATCATGCGTCTAACAATCATGCTTCATCTCTGGATCCATTTAATTCACTAACCAATAAAGCTAATTTCATCCCAGTGAAGCGACTTGCGACTACGGAGAAGACGAACCAGTGACCTGCGGAGAAGACGAACCAGATCTGTTGACACGAAATGGAAAGTTGCTGAGGTTCCATTGCGATCGAAACAGAAGCTGGTGAAGAGATAGAGAGGTATAGAAATGAGTGTGGGCATTAGACGAGCGTGTTCATTAGTTCATGTCTTCCTCAGTTTGCTAGAATCGCGAGCAGGAGGAGCAGCTCTTCAGCACTGAGTTGGGAACTGATTAGTCAATCTAGGGTTGGGATTTGGGAATTGGGTTACAACTTACACGGGAGTAACCAAATAATGGGCCGAGGAGTGGGCCAGTTGGTATATATGAAACATGGATTGGGTTGAGTTTTATACAGGTCATGGGTATTAGAAATGGGCTGGGGCTGGGCTAGGTATTATAGTTTTATAGTTAACGGGTATCCGCGGTTACGGATACCCCTTATCCGTAACCGCATCCGTTAGAATCACGGTTAGTAATTTCATCTATTAATCAATAACCGCGGATAATATTCGCGGATAAACCGCTATAAAAGTTACGGATATCCGCGGTTAGCGGTTATCACCCGACCCACTGCCATCCCTAGAGCCAGAGCTCTGACAACAATCTGGCCCAAGCCCACTAGAAACTTCCATAATTTTGGAGCTAGGCTCCTCTAGAACATACATGAGAGGTGAATTGAGGTGAGGTGATGGTCTATTTATAGGGAAATGGGGAGGAAAACTAGGGTTTTTCCGGGTTGGCGGAGATGCGATGGCCTCACTTTTCACCCCTGGTCGCCTCATTCGTCCCCCCGTTCCTGCTATTTTCAAATTTGAATTTTCCCTCTTGAGGGCAAGGCAATCGCCTAGCATTTTACCCCGGGTCTCCTTACTGCTCGCTTCGCTTTTCTACCGGACGTCCTGTTTGTATTTTGGCCCAATTGTAGCTAAGAGCTAGGCCTACAATGTTGCTTTTGACACCAAGTTCAGAAAACGTCATTAAGGCTTTCTAAATTGACTTGCAAGACAAATCTTCTGGTTTCAGCAGCAGTGGGAGGCGTCTTTTCCTCCATTTCTTTCTCTTTCGCATCCTAGCCCCTAAACTTTATTCTTGAGTGCTTCCTTCAAGTCCGGATATCATCCAAAACTGTCCCAAAAGTGCCTGATTCACAGCTTTTCACTCCGGCATGGGTTTTCCTACAAAAAATCCTCTGGCACACACTAAGGACTAGCAATTTATCTACAGTTTTTTGAGGTGAACTTATAAAAAAATCCAGTCATTGATTAACAAGATTAATTTCAAGATTTTATAAGTTATCTTCAACAAATTTTTACTTCTTACAAGCATTTATTCTTGAAATCTGGCCACTTGGGTGATAATCAATAAAAACTGTGAAAATAATTTTGTAAACCCTTAAGTTTGGAAATTTTTTAAATCAGGGGATTGATCTTTCTTGACAATTATGGAAATTGTGAGGCGGAAGAGATAGAGGTTAAAAGTTTGAGTTAAGCTAAGAGTACACATAATATTCCCTTTAGAACTAAAATGGTAAATTTATTGAAGTTTTAGGACTGCTTTAATGACACACCAACCAGACTTTTAGAACTGAACTGGTAAAATTGGAAGTTTTAGGACTAATGTGATAAAATTGAGAATGTTTTAGGCTTTTGAAGTCCTTGTCCCCTGTAGTTTGAACAGAAGAGGAAAGGCACTGGCGCAATTTTACATGGGGAAAAGAAACGTTTCATGGAATTGGTAAGAGGCTTACCAATTCCGGCAAACACTTTCTCTAAGCTTCAGCAGTGACACACCCCTCTTTCCATTTCCATGGCTTCAACTCCTTTTACACTCCATTTATATACTCTTCTTCTTCTTCTTCACAATCCATCCATCAATCCATCGGTCAAATTAATTCCTTCCCGTTCATCCGAGAGAGAAAGAACATTAGCAGAGTACTACATTTCTAGGCAAAAGTAGCAGAAGAAGAGTGAAGGCGATCGAGGTAGCTGGTGCGATGGCTCGAGGGAAGATCCAAATAAGGAGGATCGAGAACAGCACGAATCGGCAAGTGACATACTCGAAGCGGCGAAATGGGTTGTTCAAGAAGGCCAGCGAGCTCACCGTTCTCTGTGACGCCAAAGTCTCCATTATCATGTTCTCCACTACCAACAAGCTTCATGAGTTCATCAGCCCTGGAATTGAGTACGCATGCTTCTTCCTTCTTTGTTTTGAAAGCCAAACCCTAGCTCCCAATTGGGTTTCTGCTTTAATTTCCTCGATCTGGTAATCTTAATCACTGCGGGTTAATTGCTTAATTTGTACAGTACGAAGCAGTTTATCGATCTGTACCAGAGGACCCTGGGGATCGATATTTGGAGCACACACTATGAGGTACAAAGAAATTGAAATTAGACAGTAAAGTAGCTAGCTCATCTTTATATGATACTCCTATGTGCTTACAGAAAATGCAGGAGCAGCTTAAGAGGCTAAGGGATTTGAATAAGGATCTCAGGCGGCAGATTAGGTGATTATAATTGCTCAAGGACTATCAGGCCTCTGCAATTTGTTAATCATGAATTAATTATTACATTCTTTTTCAGCATGTGCTTTATGATTTGTTTCAGCATTTGCCTGTACACTAACAAAATTTATATGGTTATGGTAAATAATTGTTTCTAGTAGTTGCTAAATATATTCACTTTTCAAAACATTTTGACTTCACTGTTTTAAGCACTATATATATAATGTACTAACAAGCTTTTAATATGGAGAAATTAAAAAATTGACTAATTCTACAATGCCTGGTTTTACTCGCATATGTAGAAAGATCTTTCTTTTGTAAGTTAAATTCATGATTTAAACTTTCTTTCCTTTTAACTGAAAGTAGTATATAATATAGAGTACAGGAGTATTAATTAGGAGAAGAACACAATCACATAGCGTACATGGCTTCGAGCAGAAGAGCAAGCAACCAGTCTTACAGAATACAACCCACCCAAGGAAAAAACACCTGTTTACAAAACACACTAATATGAATAGCTACAGCCATTAATTCCAACAGCCTAGCTCGTTCCTCTTAGTGCCCTAGGTAGAGCCAGCTGGATGAAGAAGAACCAGAATGTTCACATGTCCTCATCTCTTCATGTCTAGAGGATATGAAGAGATGAGGACAGTTGATCTTGATCCGTTGAAGGATGAAGAGCCAAAAGACCAAAGACCATTTAATGATTGCATAATGGAAAATTCAGACAGCAATGATGATAACGTAGTTGGAAGACCTCAAAGAACTTAGATGTTCTTTGAAATTAAGAGAAATTTAATTTAATTTCTTATTTCCTGAATTTGGTGTATAGAATTATAATGAAGTTTTCTTTATGTAGGCAAAGGATGGGAGACTGCTTGAATGATCTGAACTTAGCCAATCTTCGTTCTCTCGAGGAGGAGATGGAAAACTCTTTGAGGGCCATTCGTGAAAGGAAGGTATTAGTTAACTATTTGTTGAATTGTCTATTTTCCTCCAGACATTTTGTATTTGATCTTCATATAGTTTCAGTGTCTAAGAACTCAGAAGTCAAAACTATTGCATACAGATGTAAAATTTGTATATTTATGATATGAAAAATGAAGACATAAGTAATTTGCTATCCTGTAATATTATACTTCATTCGACCCTGAAATGTTGCACGCATTTCTTTTATGAGTTGTCTTAGAAAAAATTGTTCACTTTTCTTATTTATACTTTTACTCTCAAAGTTCTAAACCATTTTTATTTTGTCTTTCCTCTTCCTATCTCATTTTTATGCAGTTTGTACTCGTCGTTAATTTGTCAAAGTATATAAAGTCTTACATTCACCATATTCTTTACACACATCAAACCATTCAATTATTTAGGGACGGAGTGAGTAATTTGATAATCAGCTAGTATTATACATATAGGCACCAACCTAAAAGTCTATTAACTTAATTCGGCCAAAGCAAATGGTAAAAGCAGCATACAATAGTTAAGTACCACAAATAGTTGTTTGAGGATTATTTGGATAACTTAGACTGTATTTGCAGTAATCATGATTCAAGAGTGGATTAGCAAAACAAGGCATTGAGTCTTGAGATAAGAAACATGGGTTTGCATTTTGGCCTCTGGTTCACACCTTGTTTTCTGGTGCCACTGTGTTTGAGTTCTTACAAGAACACATATGGAACTATTGATGTGAAAGATTGTCTACATTGCAGTTTCTATAACGTTCGAAGCTTCATGGGTTTGGCAGTGTCTTCTTTTCCTCAATTTCTTCAACTTTTTTTTCTTGTCTCAAAGTTATTAAAATCACACTTTACTTTCAATTTTTTCTCTCATAAAGTTTTCTTCATTTTTAGTACTCAAAACACTTTTTGTTTTTCTGAAAATAAAGTTGTTGAACACCACCAATAATCTTTTCAAAGCCATAATGATTATTGTAAGTAGCATTATTTAGGTTACAGATCAGTTTAAAACCCTATGCCAGTACTCACTACTAATTTGTTTAAGCCATAATAATTATTCTTAAAAAACAAAGTAGATTGATAATTATTTTTAAAAGGTCCATTAATTTTTGTCCCAAATTGATACCACACTTTAATTAGTTGCCTATCACATGAATGGTTAGGTGTAGATCGAGCTAGATTTTGTGACTTTGTTGATCTTCTATTTTCCAAAAAATAATTATAAGCTAATGTTTCTAATGATTTTTCAGTTCAAAGTACTCGGCAATCAGATCGATACTACCAAGAAGAAGGTAAACATATATTCGCCATGGCGTTTTTTCCCTATTACCAATGAATTAACAGGTCAAATATTGATATTTTTGTTCACTAAATATTATTTTTTGTTCTCTCTATGATTCGAGTCTATTGATGCAAACATTTTCGCTCCCCTATGATAAAACTAATTACACACATAATCTGAATACCATAGTAAAAGAAAAGGGGTTAAAATGTTATTCTTTCTACAAATACTTAATTTCCAAAAAGTATTGTTTTAAATTTGCGAGGACTTATGGGAGTAGTTGGATTTTTTTTTTCAGTTACTGCAACTAATATGGGGCGCTGAAATTAGTATAAGGTTGCTACTTGCATGTTACATTAGGATTCATAGTTTTTCTTGGACGGCATAAATAGAGATATAAAAAGGTGAGTGAAGGTGTAGCTTTCCAAATGCGAAGTGTTTAGGAGTTTTATCTAGGGAAAAAAAGAACACAAAAGAAGTTAACTGTATTGCACGTCCTGATGATGACCTAACTAATCTTACCCTAGCTAGTAGCAAATCAACAGGCAGTTTTCTGCTAAGCATGATGAAGTATATGTTAGATTATTGATTGCTCATAACTTAGGTTTGTTATTCCTGTTTATGTTCAATTAAATATTTCAGGTAAGGAACATGGAAGATGTTCAGAGAAAGCTGTTGCATGAATTCGTAAGTTTGAATGTACCTCCTATTTTGATTTCTGAAAAATATCAAGGAATGAAGTTGATTAATGGTTTGAAGGTGTTGAATGAATGAATTATTTATTTAATTAGGAAGTAAGAGAAGAGGAAGCACATTATGGAGTGGTGGAGAGTGGATATCACAGCGGCGGTCCTCGTATATTTGCATTGCGTCTGGATCCCGGTCACCAGCCTGCACCTCTACTTCGCAATGCCGGACCTTCACCTTCTCATTCCCACCTCACCACCTATACTTTGCTTGACTAGACTAGCTTTCTCACCCCCTGCACTACTATCTGCTTGCTTCCTGCCTAATTATTAAGACTCTTATATATGTTGCCCTCTTGCTTGTACTGATTCTGTTGCTCAACTGTGAAAGAAACAATATTTTCTTATAAGGGGTGGAACAATAGTGTTGCTTAGATGAATGAGAATTTTAGTTAAGTGCTGTTTCTGATCTCTTGAAAATCAAGGAGCATAGATGCCCTAATGCCTGAGATCAATGGGAAACAGATGAGTATGATGTGGGTTTTGTTCTTCTAACAATATTTGTGTCTATTTCTATTTGCTCTAGCATTAAGAGCTTTTAAAGCATACATACAAAAGAGTTACCTCTCTTAATAAAGTTTCAAAGAAGTGTTATCTCAAATACTTGAGACGTTTTCTGATTCCACATCAAATCTAACAACAATTTCAACACTAAATTCAGTCATAGCATGGTTCCAATGTGGTCAAGCTTAGTGAAATTTGTGAGATTTTGCTATAATTTCAGCGTGAAGGATTTCAATTAGCTTCTGAACTTTTTCTTGACTATATGATTGAAGTTTGATCAGATTATTCTTCTTTCAATACATAAAATTTCAGTTTGGACTGAACACTGAAGTAATGATGAACAATTCATTTAATAAACTAAGTTGCTATTTTTTGTTAAGTCATTGAAAGTTGCAAATACTAAGGTAAAAATTGTTGAGGGAAAAATAAAAGGAATGGAAGGACATTTAGGTGTGCAGCCAGTTGATATTGGAATGATTAGGAGTTTTAATTGAACAAGAGTTTTAGTTGTTGTAGGTTAGGTCTTTGGGTAGAATGCATATACACCTCTGTACCTAAAAATTGAAAACATTTTCTTTTTGGGCTAAATTGAAAACAATTATTTTTTTGCTATATCAAAAAAATTGATCATTTTTCTTAAAATGAAAATTCTTTCTCAAAGTTACTAAACTATCCATACTTTATTTTTACCTTAATCTGCGCGTCGAGTCTAACCCTTGAATCTCACCGACAGAGGGAGTATACAAATGGTTTCTTTCTCAGAAGGAGACAGATTGATACGCAGCAGTAGGAGCAAGTAAAAGAACAGAAACGAAGAAACCAGAGCCACCAAAAAAAGAGAGAACATAGAGCAAACAAGAATTGCTTGCAGTTCTTACCATCTCTAAATCAAATCTCTGTCATCTCGGTTATCAATTTCGCTGCCTCGCCGACGCTGCTGCTCACCATTCTAATCACAGTCCTGCCACCGAAGTGGTCCTCCTACGTACCGCCAGACCTTCCCTTGCCGTGAAGAAGCTCCGCCAATCGCCGGAATCCGACCAGCCTCCACCAGCAACAAATCCAACGCCGCTAGCTTGCTGCTGCTCCTTGATTTCCACCGTCGCAGTCTTAATAAATATGGTTCCATTACCTCTCTTCAGGTCTCGTTGGAAACCACCACAACAACGCCAGCCTCCGAACGCTTAGTTTAGCCTCTCCGCTGGTCACCCAAGTTCAACACACATCCAGCCGTTAATCCAGCCACTCCGCCACGCGACACCACCACTTGCGAGTAACTATACGGTGCGCCTATAGGCGCACCTTAAGCGCCTATAGAGAAGAAGAATAAGAAGAAGAAGAGCAGGGCATCGAAGAATTCACCGTATTTGTCGGCAATGAAATCGGAACTCGCAACTCTCCACGGATCCGTCATTCCTTTCTCATGAAACAACAAAATTAGATCGAAATTCATCCGATTCCTCTTCTTTCCATGCAAAATCAACAAAATTAGCAACAAAACCCAATCGCCAGCTTCTTGGTGAAAACAACCACCGACTCTAGCGAATTTGTTCGATCGCCAAAATGATGTGCTTCAACACTAGAATGATGCATTCTCGATGCACTATGATAAGCTTCCTAACAAGATGATGCACTTGCTTTGATGACTTACTGATGCATTTTGTTCTACCACCCATATTGATGCGCTTGATTACCAAAATGATGCATTTGCGATGCATAATGATGTTCTCCGGTAATAAATATGATGCACTCATTCTAATGACTTAATGAATCACTCCCGTAACAAACATGATGACTTAATCAATATCGGAATGATGCATTCTCGATGCACTATGATGCCCTCCCGTAACAACATGATGCACTTGTTTTGATGACTTACTGATGCATTTTATTCTACAATCCACAATGATGCGCTTGATTATCACAATGATGCATTCACGATGCATAATGATGTTCTCCCGTACAACATGATGCACTCATTCCGATGCATTAATGAAGCACTCAGTTTTTTCAACATCCCAAAATGATGCTTTTGATGACCATTGTGATGCACTCCTATTGTACTATGATGCTCTCAGTTATAAATATGATGCGCTCGTTCTAATGATAATGTTGCACTCATTTTCTTTAGCGAGTAACTATACGATGCGCCTATAGGCGCACCTTAAGCGCCTATAGAGAAGAAGAATAAGAAGAAGAAGAGCAGGGCATCGAAGAATTCACCGTATTTGTCGGCAATGAAATCGGAACTCGCAACTCTCCACGGATCCGTCATTCCTTCCTCATGAAACAACAAAATTAGACCGAAATTCATCCGATTCCTCTTCTTTTCATGCAAAATCAACAAAATTAGCAACAAAACCCAACTGCCCAATTCTTCTGGTGAAAACAACCACCGACTCTAGCGAATTTGTTCGACTGCCCAAAATGATGTGCTTCGACACTAGAATGATGCATTCTCGATGCACTATGATAAGCTCCCTAACAAGATGATGCACTTGCTTTGATGACTTCGATGCATTTTGTTCTACCACCGATATTGTTGCGCTTGATTACCAAAATGATGCATTCGCGATGCATAATGATGTTCTCCCGTAACAAACATGATGCACTCATTCTGATGACTTAATGAATCACTCCCGTAACAAACATGATGTTCTCCCGTAACAAACATGATGACTTAATCAATATCGGAATGATGCATTCTCAATGCACTATGATGCCCTCCGTAACAACATGATGCACTTGTTTTGATGACTTACGATGCATTTTGTTCTATAATCCACAATGATGCGCTTGATTATCACAATGATGCATTCACGATGCATAATGATGTTCTCCCGTACAACATGATGCACTCATTCCGATGCATTAATGAAGCACTCAGGTTTTTCAACATCCAAAATGATGCTTTTGATGACCATTATGATGCACTCCTATTGTACTATGATGCTCTCAATTACAAATATGATGCGCTCGTTCTAATGATAATGTTGCACTCATTTTCTTTAGCGAGTAACTGTACGGTGCGCCTATAGGCGCACCTTAAGAGCCTATAGAGAAGAAGAATAAGAAGAAGAAGAGCAGGGCATCGAAGAATTCACCGTATTTATCGCAATGAAATCGGAACTCGCAACTCTCCACGGATCCGTCATTCCTTCCTCATGAAGCAACAAAATTAGACCGAAATTCATCCGATTCCTCTTCTTTTCATGCAAAATCAACAAAATTAGCAACAAAACCCAACTGCCCAATTCTTCTGGTGAAAACAACCACCGACTCTAGCGAATTTGTTCGACTGCCCAAAATGATGTGCTTCGACACTAGAATGATGCATTCTCGATGCACTATGATAAGCTTCCTAACAAGATGATGCACTTGCTTTGATGACTTCATCGATGCATTTTGTTCTACCACCCATATTGATGCGCTTGATTACCAAAATGATGCATTCGCGATACATAATGATGTTCTCCCGTAACAAACATGATGCACTCATTCTGATGACTTAATGAATCACTCTCGTAACAAACATGATGTTCTCCCGTAACAAACATGATGACTTAATCAATATCGGAATGATGCATTCTCGATGCACTATGATGCCCTCCCGTAACAACATGATGCACTTGTTTTGATGACTTACTGATGCATTTTATTCTACAATCCGTAATGATGCGCTTGATTATCACAATGATGCATTCACGATGCATAATGATGTTCTCCCGTACAACATGATGCACTCATTCCGATGCATTAATGAAACACTCAGTTTTTTCAACATCCCAAAATGATGCTTTTGATGACCATTATGATGCACTCCTATTGTACTATGATGCTCTCAATTACAAATATGATGCGCTCGTTCTAATGGTAATGTTGCACTCATTTTCTTTAAAGAGTAACTATACGGTGCGCCTATAGGCGCACCTTAAGCGCCTATAGAGAAGAAGAATAAGAAGAAGAGCAGGGCATCGAAGAATTCACCGTATTTGTCGGCAATGAAATCGGAACTCGCAACTCTCCACGGATCCGTCATTCCTTCCTCATGAAGCAACAAAATTAGACCGAAATTCATCCGATTCCTCTTCTTTTCATGCAAAATCAACAAAATTAGCAACAAAACCCAACTGCCCAATTCTTCCGGTGAAAACAACCACCGACTCTAGCGAATTTGTTCGACTGCCCAAAATGATGTGCTTCGACACTAGAATGATGCATTCTCGATGCACTATGATAAGCTCCCTAACAAGATGATGCACTTGCTTTGATGACTTACTGATGCATTTTGTTCTACCACCCATATTGATGCGCTTGATTACCAAAATGATGCATTCGCGATGCATAATGATGTTCTCCCGTAACAAACATGATGCACTCATTCTGATGACTTAATGAATCACTCCCGTAACAAACATGATGTTCTCCCGTAACAAACATGATGACTTAATCAATATCGGAATGATGCATTCTCGATGCACTATGATGCCCTCCCGTAACAACATGATGCACTTGTTTTGATGACTTACTGATGCATTTTATTCTACAATCCACAATGATGCGCTTGATTATCACAATGATGCATTCACGATGCATAATGATGTTCTCCCGTACAACATGATGCACTCATTCCGATGCATTAATGAAGCACTCAGTTTTTCAACATCCCAAAATGATGCTTTTGATGACCATTATGATGCACTCCTATTGTACTATGATGCTCTCAATTACAAATATGATGCGCTCGTTCTAATGGTAATGTTGCACTCATTTTCTTTAAAATTTCAAAGTGATGCGCTTGGGGACAAGATTGATTCTCTCCCTTTTAAACATGATGCACTTTTTTTCCACTGATTATGCAATCCAACTCACACATCATTAAGTTACGCAGGAGCATCATAATGAGTCGAATACGCATCATTAAGGTACGTAAGAGCATCATAGTGAGTCATGTGCAGCAGGTTACACCTTTCGGATCATGAGATATGAATCATGTCATTCAGTTGAGGAAATGGTTGGGAATAGATTGACGACGCCTCAGGAAGCGACTCGCTACTCCAGCACGATCAGATTTCAAAGTGGCAACGCTTTTGGCCTCCAAAAATTTCTCCACCGATAACATAGAAGGGCCGTTGGTGGCGGTAGACATGGCAGGGTTTTCGTCAGTGGGAGAGGGAGGCTTGTGGTGGCAGACCAGTTTGTTGCAAACGTTGCACTTGTTGGCAACAATATGAGGGTTGTCAAAGGAATGCGGCACGTCGAACGAAGGTGACGGTGGAGAGATCGGCGAAGATGAAGTGAATGACACTTCTGTAAATAATGTGATCTGGGCGCACCGAGGCTCACGTTTGATGTGGGCGCACCGTATCCTCCGTCTACGTGATAATACTTATGCCCAAAATAGGTAAGTGTTAAGAAATAATAAGTCTTACTATATAATTAAGATTGTTTATAGGATAGGAATTCTAATGAGATTAGAATTACCTTGGCCTATAAATATATCATGAAATAGTTCCACCAACACATTCTCCACAAAAATTCCTAGTTCTCTAATCCGGTTCCCTTCCGCTAGCACGGAATTATCGAAGTCATGCATCAATCGGGTGGATCAACTTTAGAGTAGTTACACTTGGAGCTCTTATGAATCAGGTTCCGATTAACTGTTTCATGTTTCCGCTGCGTGCATGTGATGCAATTAATTAATATATTATCCTACAGTGGTATCAGAGCATGATTATTTTATGATTCTAACATGTTTATGTGATTTGGTGATTAAATATGTTTAAGCATTGAAATTGCATGAACCTTGGATCACAATGTTGCATGTTCTTTGATTTAAGGCTTTAATTGATGATTATCATTCTAGAGATCAATCATAATAATAATTATTTTTTTCCTAAAATCAATGATTTTGAATGATTTAAGAGTTAAATCAGTAATCTGGATATTTTTTGGTTAATTAAAAACTAATCTCAAATTAATTTTGAATTGGGATTTTTTGATATGAGCATCAATTGTTGAATTTGATGAATGAGTTTTGTAGAGGAAGGGTTCCTCATTAAAGCCCTCTATCAATTTGTTCGAACTGCTACCGAAAATAATCCAATTTCGAGAATTGTTCACGGAGAAGTTTAGGGTTTGGGTTATGAACCCTAACTCTAATTGCTTCAAATTGGGCGAATTTAAGGATGAATGGAAGTTGGTGCTGGATACCCGAGGGTCGGGCTGGGTGGAGGAGTGAAGATGCACCGTCGAAACCCCCTGTAACGGTGTTTTCAAGTCGGAATTCGGGTGGAAGAAGGCTCCGCTGGGCTTCATGGGTGGTGACCAGTAGGTAGGTGTGCCGGCCTTGAGGTCACCGGTGGTCTGGGGTCGCCGGCCGATAGCGGTTGTGCTCTTGGTGAGGTAATCGAAAGTGGAGGGGGCGGGTGAAGAGAAGAACCCGATCTGCCTAGAAACCAGGTCTCCGAGTCCGTTTTGACCCGGATCGTTGACCCATATTGTTGAGTTTGACCCAACAACCTCCAATCCCCTTAATCTTTCCTCATTTGTACACTTGACCTAAGTTTTTGAAAAGTTCAAAAACTGAAAGATTTCTAGGAAATTGATGTGATCAGTCCCAAAGTTTTAAATTCTTGTAGAGAACTTAATTTTTTGAAGAGTTTATAAATCTAGAAAATTCATAAGGAATTGATAGGATCAATCCATTGAATTTTATTTCCTATAAAATTAAGGACCAAATAGTTTGAAAAGTTCAAAACTTAGTAACTTAAGGATTGATGAGATTGGTCCACAATTTTATGAAAGTGTTCAGATTGGTCCAAAAAATTTATAGTTTGACTAGATCGCTCATAAACTTTTGAAAAAAAAGTTAAGAATGGTCCTCTAATTTTCTGGTAAGACCAGGAAAGATCCAAAAGGTTTTGTTCAATATCCAGATTAACCCCTATATTTTAAAAGATGTGAAAGTGTAAGAGTTACACAATTCTCACTAATAAAATTATTTTATTGAGTGGGAGTTTTTATATTTAGCATGTTACATTATTTTATTATTATGCATGTAATAATTATATGTATGAGATGCATGTTTAGTCTTATAAATTTGAATTGTGATGTTTAATTCATGAGATTAATTCTATGATTAAAACCCTTACTTGAATACTTAGAAAAAGTTCAAATTTAATAGCCTTGTTCCTTTACGGTTCGGGCTCTCAGATGCTTGAAGGGATGATGCGATGTTGAGAATGAAGATCTGTTGCTCCGGAAGAATCTACAAAGGGTGAAACGGAATACTCAGGAGTAGAAAGAGGAGTGGGTGTGTGTAGATAGAGTGTACCTTTCCCAAGTTGTCTTTTTATAGGAGGCGTTGAGATGGCGGTTGTCCCATGATCCAGAGTAGTGGGGTGTTTCCCCCACATTCTGGGTAGTGGAGGACCGAAGGGATGTTGGAGAACGTGGGTAGGTCATGGAGGTAACCGTTCCCAACTTCCTTCCCTCGGTCTGACTTTGTTGCTAAGTGTTGGGTGGTGAAGGCCAACAGATGCAAAGGCCTTGCTTGGCGAAGGCAGTAGTTGCGAGGCTCTCTTGGGAGTGCCTTTCCGAGATGCGATGGCATTACGGTCCGTATGCTTAGGCGCTTACGGCTTTGGATGATAGCGGGGGGCGTTTGCTTGGGTAGTGTACCAAGGTGTCTCGTCCTGGAGGCGGAGTATGGGCAGGGTCCTGTACTCCGCGTTTTGGCTCGAAGTCGACCATTGGGACCCGTCATAGTGACGGTAGGCCAAACGTTTCCTACCGTTAGCCAGTTTTGACATGTGGCATATTGGGGCTGGGTCTCCGTTTGAGGCGACGTTTCATCTTGCTTGGGGTGGGCGTATAAATACCCCATTTGTTCGAAATCTTTCATTCTTCGTTCTCTTTTCATCTTGATACTTTTTCGCGTCCTTGCTATTTTCCTCGTGCTTTTGTATTGATTTCCGATAGTTTCCCCTTCCTGATTCTTGGACGTTCTCTCCCATTGTTCTGGTTGTTCTTGCATTGTCCGTCCTTATATTCTTGACCTCAGGTGAGGGTCTAGTCCCTAGTTCTCTACACGTAAGGTGTTCGATGAAATGCCCGGCCGGATTCATCTTTTGACCATGCGTTTCTCTTGTTCTTGTTGCAGTAATGGCCAGTAAGGGAGTTGCTCGTCCTCTTGTCCCAGCCATAGACATAAGCTCTGTGAAGGCCTAGAGGCTTCATCAGGACCTTGTTAAGGCCTTCTTCCCTGTGGAAAAGGTGGGTGGTCTGATGACCCGCCGCATTGAAGCCCCTAAGGAGGATCTCAGGGCGAGGGTATACCGGGAGGAGGGCATGCCCCTGGAGGGAGCATGGGATCCGTCTTCCTGCTGAATAATAAGTCCTCCCTATTGATGTGTGGGGAGCACACACTACACTCTTGTTTGGAGGGGCTCCGCACCCCTTTTGATAGGGAGTTGATGGACCGCAGCTTGGATCCCCCCATCGAATTCATGAAGGATGCAGCCAAGCAGAATTTGCAGGTGAGGCATCTCCCTCACTTTTTGTGCCATTTCTCTTTGACTATTGTGTTAACTTATTTTGGTGTAGGCTGCCATCAACGAATATGCCGGCATTAGCCAATGGCATAAGTTTCTGAGCTACGCAAACACGAGGGATAGTGCCCAGGTGGATTAAATCGCCCGCCTTAAGAAGGAGGCAGAGGCCGCCCTTGCCACTGAAGCTGGGGTAGAGAAGGCGAAGCGACGCGTTGTTGAACTGGAGTCCTGGTGTTCTGTCCTAACTCAGGAAAAGACAGAGGCCCGCTTGGAGCACTTGGAAAGGGATGTTCTCCTTAAGAGGCTCCAAGTCTGGTAACCCAGCACAAGGAAGAGCTATCAAGGAAGGAGGATAAACTGAAGAAGAAAGAGTTTGAAGTTGCTGCCCTGACGGGGGCACTTTCCTCCTTAAAGTCAGAAGCAGATGCAGCTTGTTCCGCGACGAAGGCGGAGATTCAGGCTCTGAAGAACGCTGCTGCTGAGGCAGAGAAAATGGCAGCTACCCGCCTTAAGGCTGCCAAGGATATGGCCCTGGATGCAGAGCTTGCCGCGAAGGAGTTGGCAGAAGGGCACCTTGAGCTGTGCATGGACTTCATGCTTGCAGTAGAGGCTATCGTTAGCCTTGAAAAGGAGCTAGGGCTGGAGGCGTTCCCTGGCGAATCTTCTGACTCCCCATCCTCCATCAAAGTAGCAGTTCCCAAAAGGATGCTCCGGTTGAAGTAGAAGATCAAGGAGTTGAAGACCCAGGGTGAGGTTAGGGTGCAAGCATATGAGGAAGGTTGGTTGCGATGCCGCTTCCAGGCGGAGAAACTGTTCCCAGGGCTGAATTTTGAATCCTTAGACGCCACAAAGACCAGCGATCCTAAGGTCGGCACCTTGCTAGACTGGGTCGAGCAAGGGAAGAAAATGGGTGCGGCGTGGCACGCCATTGTTAGAGTAGGGTGGGGGTTCAAGTCATGTGTATGACCCCTCTTAAGTGCAAAGAATGTATAGTGCGCATAGTATTAATGTACAAATTTTAGTGTACCTCGACTGTAGTTGCTTTCTTCTATCCTTGTGATAGCTTTGTAGGGAACGTTAGCAAACTGCTTTGTTTGTTCCATGAGTCCCAAAGACTCCCACCGGTGGCTCGCAGAGGCAAAGCCATCAAAGACCTCAGTTGCGAGGCTGATTTCCAGCTTGGGGATCTGTTGGGGTTCGCAGATGCGGGGCCCTCAAAGATCTTAACCCGGGCGATGTCTGTACTTCGCAAGGTTCGCATAGGCGATGCCCTTGGGTAGTGTACGCATAGCCGCGTATGCATGGGTGACCTGACAAGGTCTGATGTCATGGCCTTAATAGGCCAGGCGTTTAGCCGTTCTGACTGGTCGGGTGCAGAAGGCGTTTGGTGAGCGTCGACGAGGTTTAACTCGGTTTTGCGATAGTGATGAGAAGTAGAGAAATATTCCTTTGATTTGAGCCATGGGAGTTTCATGATTTACACATAATATGGGCGCAGGTCATCTGCATGGAAGTTGCGAGGGAGTGGATTTCCATCTTGGTCCTGCAACTCATAGACACCTGGCCGGACTTGTTTGTGAATGACGTAAGGGCCTTCCCAGTTGGGTCGCAGGACGCCCTGTTTGGGGTCGCTAGCAATGAGGACGGACCTGAGTAATACGAGGCCTCGTAGCTTGAGTGCCTTGGGTTTGACTTTGGCGTCATGTTGTACGTTCAGACGTTGCTTGAGAGCGAACAGGCGAAGGCGAGCCCCTTCACGCAGTTCCTCGAGCAAGTCAAGTTTGGCGCGAAGTCCTCGAGTATTGGCTTCATCTGTGAAGTTGATCATTCTGATTGTTGGGAAGTCTGCCTCGATGGGCAGGAGTGCATCAGTGCCGTAAACTAGGGAGAACGGTGTCTCGCCTGTTGGTGTTCTTGTTGTTGTTCTGTAGTCCCATAGGACGCTTGGGAGCTCATCGACCCATCGTCCCTTTGCGCCTGCCAGGCGCTTCTTGAGTCCCTCCTTGATTGTTCTGTTGGTGACCTCAACTTGGCCATTGGACTGGGGGTGTGCCACTGGGGCGTAGAGCATACGGATTCTATTGTTCTCGGCCCATTGCTGGACGCTGTGGCTGGCGAACTGGCTGCCGTTGTCTGTGATGATGGCGCGAGGACTGCCATATCGGCATACGATGTTCTTCCACAGGAATTTGATGATTCTGGCGGATGTTATTTTCACAAGGGGTTCTACCTCAATCCACTTTGTGAAATAGTCCACAGCGACAACACAGAACCGGTATTGACCTGTCGCCCTTGGCATTGGTCCGATGAGATCGAGACCCCATAGGGTGAAGGGCACAGGGTTTGTGAGTGCGGGAGACTCTGTAGATGGGAGCCGCTGGATGCGAGAGTTGATCTGACATTGATGGCATGTCTTGACGAGTGAGGCCGCGTCCTTCTTCAAGGTAGGCCAATAGTATCCCTGGCGAAGGGCTTTGTGTGCCAGTGCCTCTGCAGCTATGTGGGCACCGCAATTGCCTTGGTGGATGGTGTCTAGGACAGTGTGTCCCTCCTTGGTGGTGAGGCAGCGTTGGAGAGGTGAAGAGAATCCCCGATGCCACAGCAGCACATTTATGAGGACGAATCTTGTTACTTGAGTGCGGGTGCACAGATCAGTAGGGATCCCTTTAAGTTGGGCGATGATAGGGATTCGCCAGTCATCCAGATCTTCCTCTGTTTCGAGTGAGCCATTGTCCAGTGTTCCATCGATTGATGGTTGAGCCAGAGTCTCCAATGCGGAGGGTGTTTATCCCTTAGATAGCATATCTGATATAGTGTTCTCAAAACGAGGGATGTGAATGAAGACTGCTTCCTCAAAGTTTGAACGCAGGAAGTTTACAAGCTTGAGATACTTGATTAAAGTGGCGTCCTTGCACTCTGAGGATCCCTGAACTTGACGTATAACAAGCTGGGAGTTGCTATGAATATGTATTCGGCGAATGCCCACTTTGATGGCTAGCTTGAGCCCCGCGATGAGGGCTTCATACTCTGCAATATTTTTAGTGACTAGGAATTGGAAAGACACACAGAGGGTAGTTTCCATACCTAGTGGTCCGCATAGGTAGACGCCACCAGCTGGCGACGCTGCTTTGGATGCATTGTCGATGTACATTTCCCATTTTGGGGGCGGAGGCTCGGGCGCTGGGACTTGTTTCTAAGGTGTGGAAGAATCAGCTACTGAGAACTCTGCCAGGAAATCTACGAGGGCTTGACCCTTTATTGCTTTCCGAGGCTCGTAGTTGATATCATATCCGCTTAGTTCAATGCACCACTTTGCGAGGCGGCCTAAGTGTTCCGGTCATTTAAGGATCCCCTTAATTGGCAGGTCCGTTCGCACTGTGATTGTGTGCCCTTGGAAGTAGGGCTTGAGCTTTCTAGCCATGTAGACCAACGACATGATCGCCTTCTGTAACGGAGGATATCTTGTTTCTGCGGATTGTAGTAAACCAACCACTGTTTGTCAGTCTCTTCCTTGATAAGAACTGAGGCGACACTGTTGCTAGTTGTGGAGAGGTAGAGGACAAGGTCATAGCCAGGCCTATCTGGTGGCTCTGTCGAGGAATTGTTCCATGTTGCGAGGAGGATTGGTGTGTACATCAATGAAGAATAGGGAGTCCCACTGGAGACCCTGTATAGCGGTTAGGAGACGAGTCTCCTCACCCAGGTTTGGGACCTGGATAGATTCTCCCTGGAATCGCTGGATGTAGTCCCTTAAGGACTCATCCTTTCTCTGACGCACCTTAAGCAGGTGCCCTGCGGTTTTGGGGGAGGCTTGGAAACAACAAAGTGATTAGAGAAAGCACGGGAGAGTTCCCCAAAGGAGTCGAACTACTTACCGTGAAGGCTGGTATACCAATTGGCAGTGGCCCCAGTAAGGGTAGAGCTGAAGGCCCTACAGAGAGTGCTATCATCCGCCCTTGCAATCACCATTACGGAGATGTAACGCTGAAGGTGGATATGTGGATCCGAGAGACCATCATAGGCATCCAGTTTGGGCTGGTGAAATTGCTCTGGAAGTGGAGCTTCCAGGATCCTTTGGGTGAAAGGCTGGGTCCATAGGTGGTCTAGACCCAGATTGGTGGAGTAAGGTGCGTTGGCTCTTACTTCTCTCTTCTCCATTTGCTCCAGGCGCCGGGCGAGGGCTGCGAGCGCAGCCGAGTGAGCGGGATCAGGATGGTTTTCCTGCTGTGGTGGAGCAAGGGGAAACTCTTGGTGGTTCTGTGATTGCTGGTTCACTCGAACAACTCCTGCGGTATCCAGGACTCCCCTGAGAGTGCCTGCCAGAGTGTCGCGTAGATTTTGGGCGACCGCCTCTGTAATTGCTGTGAGGATTGCGGGGTCGAGACCGGCCAGTGTGGGGTTCTGAGTGGCGGTGTTGTGTGGAGCCCCCACTACACCAGCCGGTTGGTCGTGATTTGTTGAGAGGGCGACGCGCCCAGTTCGTATGGCGACGTCTACCCCTGTCGTATGGATGACTTCCCTTGAGGGAGGGCCATTGTGGTCACCGTGGGAGGAGCTTTCTCCTGTCGAGTGGACTGATAACCCACCATGTCCTGGCGGGACGCTGGTGGCGGGAACGTTGTTGGCGGTGGTAGTGGGCGGATTCCTCCTACCACGGCCGTTCTGCCGGCTTGCACTTCTCGTCATAGGCATGGCTGATTCTCGTGGTTTCTTCGTGGGATTGATGTGATTCCCACAGACGGCGCCAATCTGATAGCCTCGTTCCTTTACGGTTCGGGCTCTCAGATGCTTGAAGGGATGATGCGGTGTTGAGAACGACGATCTGTTGCTCCGGAGTAATCTGCAAAGGGTGAAACGGAATACTCAGGAGCAGAAAGAGGAGTGGGTGTGTGTAGATAGGGTGTACCTTTCCCAAGTCGTCCTTTTATAGGAGGCGTTGAGATGGCGGTTGTCCCATGATCCAGAGTAGTGGGGTGTTTCCCCCACGTTCTGGGTAGTGGAGGACCGGAGGGATGATGGAGAACGTGGGTAGGTCGTGGAGGTAACCGTTCCCAGCTTCCTTCCCTCGGTCTGACTTTGTTGCTAAGTGCTGGGTGGCGAAGGCCAAGAGATGCGAAGGCCCTGCCTGGCGAAGGCAGTAGGTGCGAGGCTCTCTTGGGAGTGCCTTCGCGAGATGTGATGGCATCGCGGTCCATATCCTTAGGCGCTTACGGCTTTGGATGATAGCGAGGGGCGTTTGCTTGGGTAGTGTACCACTTTATTTTTAAGGGTGTCAAATTATGTCTGAATTAGTGGGAGAATAATTTGTGAATTTAAGACCTTATTCATAAGTTTACATGTTGATTGAATGTTTGCCTATTACTTATTGTTTTTATTATAGATTTGTGAAATCTAGTATGACATATTGCCTATTGCTTGTTGTTGGTCTTGATTGTTCAACTTGGTTAATGATTGTGAGAAGGGTTCTATATCTTGATAAGATCACATGATGCACCACCAATTACTTTACGGTTTTTATACCTGGAGATGACACTTTATGAGAGTGATGATCTTGAGGCAGATTGTTACGTGATAACATACATGTCTTATGATCATCAAGAAGAAGCATGTGAGACGCGCTAGTTTGATCTATCTATACTTGCAAATGTTGTGTGGTGAAGAAATCCAACATTGAGATATTGGATATCTAAATTGCTTTCCATGGCTCATATGATGGAAACTCTTTTGTTCATGAATGTGGACTAAAGATGAATAGTCTAATTGGAAAGCTTTCTAAGTTGGTTGTGTAAATAGATCAAGAATTTAGGCTTCATCTAATGGTTCTAAATCGAAAAGATTAGAAAAGAATAGTTATTGAGAGAACCAGAATTTGAGACAAATAGGTGGTATAAATAAAAAGAAAAGATTAAATAATTTTTCATTTGTATATATCAATAAAACACACATTTAACCTTTAAATCCTTAGTCTATTTTTTTGTAAAATTAAATCGCTAAAGTATTGACTATATTTCTCTTCTAAATAATTTGTCATACCATTATTTCTTGTAAAGCAATCTATGGATAAAGTTTTTCCTATAACCATATAATCTGAACATGAAATCAAAAGTTTGATCGGTGATGAATGTTTTATTAAATAAAAGGTGTAAAAATAATACAAATTTGCAAGTTAACGTTGAATATTCATGGTCATTGGAGTCGAAGAGTTAGACCTAGTGGCGAATCCAGGGTTCAAATCTTAGGTAAGGGGAAAAGGGAAAAAACTCAATAATAGATAAAATTCTTGATATGTCAAAGTACAATTTTACATAATATTCATCAAGAATTCGATCCAAATAGATATGACATTTGTGAAACAAAATACCATATGATGCACTATCTGAATTGCGCTTTACGATCTCCAATAGACTCAAAATGATCAATCACTGCCTCCGAATCAATATCATCCACATATTCCTTTTCAATGTGAAGCATCATACAACCTGAAAGGTATCCATCTTGTTTCTAAGTCGGGTTTTTATAATTTTTATAATTGTGCAAGAGAAGACAATTTCTGAAAATTCTTATCAGAAACTACTTGACACTTGTAATGCTCTAATTGTAACCTTAAAGCTCTTACCTCCAATGTATCAAAGTATTCATGATAGAACTTTTCTGCAAGTTTGCAAATCTTGTCCATATCAAACTTCTTGAATTGATTTATGGGATCCAATGCAAAGCTCAAAATAAGTAGTTCTATACTTTGCTCTGTGAACCCGTCGTTTAGCTCAATCATCTGAACATCTATAACCACATTAAACACGTCAAAATGATAGTAATGTCCATTTGTAACAACATCATGTTGTTGGCAACCACGATCAGTGCCCATTGAGTAAGCTACATCCATATTAGGCATTTCAAGACCATGAGCTTCCCCAAATTGTTGGACACTTTGTAAAAAACGATCCCAACCATCTTCCCTCAATTCTTGAAGAAGTGTCGTTGTACTTGAAACCAAATTCATAGCATTTACAATGTCTTGTGATTGCTTCTGCAAGGCTTGAGAGAGTAAATCAGTAATTTCCATAACTTTTTTAGAGAGCAACAAACAAAACACAAACGGAAATGCCCTCAATGCCTTAAGGAAACCTTTTGCATCACCTCTTATGCTTCCAGTGAGCTCTTTGTTAGTCATCATGTTTTGAAGAAGCTCGGTGACCTCTTTAAACACATGAACCAACGTATTAACCGAAGCAAAGTGAGAACTCCATCGAGTTGTACCTGCTCTTTGCAGCCGGAGAGGTGAGGTGCGTGAGGAGCCGAGCTGGTGAGGGAGAGACGAGAGTCAGTGGTACGCGCCGGCTGAGACGAGGCGAGGAGGAGAATCGAGAACTGAAGTCTGAAGAGCGAGCAGGCTGGAGGAGAAGCAAGTAGCTGATGGGTTGAAGATTGGGCTGGGCTAAGGGGTGGGTTGGGTTAAGGGGTGGGTTGGGTTATGAATAGGTATAGATTTTGGGCCAATATTCTTGCCCAGCGCGAGCTGGGCCCGCTTCCATGCTGGTCCGCCTCTGAATTCTAGCGCACCAAGACCTTTTAAGGTGTCACTTAAGCTCATGGAGCTAAGTCGGAGCTTAAAGGTAGCTAGATGTAGCTCACCCCAGCTCACCTCAGCTAGAAGTAGCTGAACTTAGCTCACTCCAGCTAAAGGTAGCTGGACCCAGCTCAACTTGAGCTCACTCAAGCTAGAAGTAGCTAGACTCAGCTCACTCCAGCTCATTGGAGCTGGGTGCAGCTCAACTCAGCTCAAGTGTAGCTCACTCCAGCTAGAAGTAGCTGGACTCAGCTCAAGTCAGCTCACTCCAGCTAGAAGTAGCTGTAGTCAGCTGGACTTTAGCTCATGTTAGCTAAATGTAGCTAACTTCAGCTCATTGGGGCTAAAGGAGTAGAGGGGCAACATTTAGCTCATTGTGAGATGAATTTGAGTTCAATGAAACTCAATATGGATGAATGGCAAGTTGAGTTAGTTTTGTACTAATTCATAGAGTTCATAGCTGAAATATGTGTGTGACACATTTTGGCCAAAAGTTGTGACTTTTGAGCCAAAGGACACATCTCTTATGTAGAGACACATTTCCTAACCTAAAGGCTACAACCATTGGCCAATGCACATGACCACTGACCAAGGGAGGTGGTGGTTCGGTTTTGAAGCCGAATTGGTGTGTGTAGCATAGATAAGTGGCATGATATATCGAGACATCGTGCTAACACTTAGAATAAGTATGTATGCAATATGTTTGCACATGTATGACATGATATCATGTGATATGCTTGTGATGCATATATGATATGTTAACATGAAAGCATGTTAATGATGATCCTAAAATCAACAAATGGTATCAATTATGGTTCTCGTATGTTCTTGTATGTGTTGCAAGCATGAACTATATGATATAATGTGTGTATATTGCTTTGGCAAAAAAATGTTCTATACACCAGCCCGCTACCAAATTGAAAAAGTGGTGTCCTTGGTAGCGGGCATCCTGTCCCAACGTGGCAGAGATATTTTTGGGACCTTGGTAGCGAGCGCCCACCTACCAGACCCGCTATCGAGGTCCCACCAGATACGTAGTGTCATTAGAAGGATCTTATTTTATGGTGGATTGAATAGAATTAATCCAACAATTGGTATCAGAGAGCATGTGTTACTAACGTTTTGATTTGCCGATCTTGATTTGTAATTGAAATTTCAGCTGCACTTAATATTGTGGGAATTAAATCTCACATGAATGATTGAGATTTTGTCAATTAAATGTCTACTTTATATTAGTCACCAAAGTGGTCTACATTGAAGGGTTGGTTAGACATTTAAATTGTGCATTGAAAGATTAAAATTGTGATTTTACTCAATTAAATGTCTATTGAATGTAGAGATGGTTAGTCACCAAAGTGGTCTATCATAAAGTGATGTAGACAATTAATTGAGTTATTTTAATTGCTCATGTTTATGATACTACTAAATGACATAAATGTAAAGTGAGCAATTGAGATATTATTTATAATGCTAGGAGATCACCCAAAGGTGGACCATTGCTTGTAATTATTAATGACACTAAAGGGATTTATCTACTTACTTGGTCGATGTATTTGTATATCCAAAGATATCATGCATGTTGATTTGAGTATAATTGATTGTCAGTTAAAGTTTGAATATTAGCATCATGTATTGGATTTGTGTATTAAGTTATCACCCAAAGGTGAACTTAGATACATGATTAAAGTTATATCTTTGTCTGGATCCATTAAAGACTCAAAACATTAATGTATTCACAGCCCATTCATGATCATGTAACAGGCATGATGAATCTGGCAGCAAAGTTGAAATCCCCGAGTATGGGTGTGAGTCCTTCTTGGTACAGTTCATTATGAACTCACTTCCTCTCGAGTTTGGTCAGTTCCAGGTGAATTACAATACCATTAAGAGAAAATGGAACATTAAGGAATTAAAGGCCATGCTGGTTTAGGAGGAAGGGAGGTTGAAGAAATTGAAGGATCACTCTGTCCATCTCACGATTAATGAAGGATTTAGCAGTAAAGCTAAGTCGGGTAAGAAGGGCAAGAAAAGTGACAAAGCCCCTATGAAAGTTGTTGAGGGCGGAATCCATAAAGAAAAGAGACGTCTCTTCTGCAATAAGATTGGTCATCTCAAAATTGTTTGCCCGAAAAGAAAGGTACATATTATGTTTATGTATGTTTCGAATCAAACCTTATTGAAGTGCCTAATAATACCTAGTGGTTAGATTCTGGTGCGACTACTCATGTTTCACATGTAATGCAGGGATTCCTTACAATACAGCCCATAAACGGAACTGAAAAATTCTTGTTTATGGGAAACAAAATGAAGGCGCGAATAGAGGACATTGGGACGTACATACTTATTTTGGACACTGGACGTTGTCTAGATCTAGAAAAGTGTTTCTATGTACCTGAATGTAATAGAAACTTAATTTCTGTTGGAAAGTTGGATGATCTAGGATTTAACGTTAAGTTTGGAAGTGGTATGTTTTTGTTATTCAAACAAGAGTATTATTATGGTTCTGGTACTTTGTTTGATGGTTTATACCATTTCAACCTTGATGTTAATTTTGTTGAATCCTTGTTTCATGTTGAGCATAGTATAGGCAGTAAACATAGTGCACATAATGAATGCTCTGCTTTCTTGGGGCATAAAAGATTGGGTCATATATCCAAGGAAAGGATGTTGAGGTTAGTGAAAAGTGAAATCTTACCTCAGCTTAATTTTATGGATCGGGATGTGTGTGTCAATTGCATTAAAGACAAGCAAACGAAACGCACATGTAAGAATCCAGCCACAAAAAAGCAGTCAACTCCTTGAGTTGATATACACCGATATTTGTGGACCCTTTGATGTTTCATCTTGGGGTGGTGAAAGGTATTTTATCACTTTTATTGATTACTTTTCACGGTATTACATATATCTATTGCATGAAAAGACTCAATCAGTGAATGCTCTCGAAGTATTCATTAATGAGGTGGAAAGGTAGTTAGACAGAAAAATGAAAGTGGTGAGGTCAGATAGAGTTGGTAAATATTATGGTAAGTTTGATGAGAATGGACAGCATAAAGGTCCATTTGCAAGGTTTCTTGAAAGTCGGGATATTTATGCACAGTATACAATGCCCGACACACCACAACAAAATGGTGTGGCTGAAAGCCGGAATCGTACTCTTATTGACATGGTTAGGAGCATGATAAATAATAATATAATACCTCCTTCATTGTGGATGCATGCATTAAAGACTGCTGCATATCTTCTGAATAGGGTTCCTAGTAAGGCAGTTCCTAAGACACCTTATGAACTGTGGATGAGAAGGAAACCTAGTTTAAAACACCTTCATGTTTGGGGCTGCACGGCAGAAGTACGGATTTATAATCCACATGAAAGGAAGCTTGATGCGAGAACCATTAGTGGTTACTTCATTGGCTATCCTGAAAAGTCAAAGGGGTACATATTTTATTGTCCATAGTACAAGAATTGTTGAGTCTGGTAATGCTCGTTTCATTGACAATGGTGAGTTTAGTGGGAATGGAGAACCACGAAAGGTGGATCTTCAAGAAATTCAGGTAGAAAATGATACACCCAATATTTCTTCATATGTTGTTGTACCTCTTGTTGTATCACAGTCACACAACATGCAGGAACATCAAAATAATGCTCCAAACCCACATGATGAACATGTAGTTAATGAGCCGGCTAATGATGAGCAAGTCTAAAATGATCAAGATGAAGATGAACCACATGAAATGGCATTAAGAAGGTCTGAAAGGCAAATTATATATATATATATATATATAAACACACACATATATATACCTATTTTTTCAACCTATTTCATTCCAAGTTTTTAACCATTAACAATTTTACCTAATACTAGTAATTTGAAAACGTTTACCGCCAGCCATAACCATCCTCACCAATCACCACCCTTTTCCCTTCCAACACAGTAGAACACCCGTACAGTTAATCTCAGTCGAAACTTGAATGTCCATCTCCCTCACAGCACCCATCACCTCCTCGCTTCGACCCAATTCCTTAAAACTCTTGGTGGCTGCTATGTGGCTGCTACCACTGACCTCTGATGTTGCCTCAGTCTTGTTCTGATGTTATTGGAAGCCATGAGCCCTTTCTTGGAAATCTGCACATAAAGCAGTAAGCTAAAGACTAAACAGGGGTTTGCCCTCTATCTGGTACTCCGACACTCAGGTCACTGAGTTTTTTGGAAAAGGTATGTGAAAGCACCAAAGGTGAGAGAGTGAATAGTTACATTGAAATGAGTGAATGATATGTGCTTTTATAGTCCCTTCTAATAGAGTGAGATTATCGTAATATTTCAAGATGAAGAGGCGGCGTGTGTTAGAGGATACGCGGCAATGGGATCCCGAATGTGTGCCTTCAGGCGAGTCCCTTGGTGTGTTCGGGTTTTAATGGACCCCCTCTTCTGTGCTACTGACTTGACCTTTTGCTAGGCCTTATTAGGCGTTTCTGGGCTTTGTTATCTAGTTGATTGGGCCTGGCGGCCATCAAGTCCCATCCTGGTCCTTCTGCCAATGGGAAGGAGTCCGAAGATTCTCAGTCCCTAAATGCATGTATTCAACCGTTTTGACTTATCCTCCTAGTCATTTGAATAATTATGGGAGCTCTTTGATTTTATTTAATTCTTTGAATTATACTCCCTCCATTCTCAATTAATTCTACACTTTGTGTGGGCGCGGAGATTAAAATAAATGTAAGATTTTATGTAGTTCGACATAAATACCCTTGAGTAAAAGTTGCACAAAAAACAAGATAGAAAATGTTAAGATAAGGTAGGGATAGTTTGGTAACTTTAGAGGAGAGAAGTTTTCATTTGAGGAAAGTGTATAATTTTTTAGGGATTGCCCAAAAAGAAAATGTGTAGAATTAATTGGAGATGGATGAAATATTATTTACAAATTCTTTGAATTATAATTTTACAATTTGGAGCAAGTTGAAATTTATTTGATTGTTTACTTTTAATATTTTTATATTGATTTATCGTCATCCAAAAACGAAAATGTATAGAATTAATTGGGGAAGGATGGAGTATTATTTACAAATTCTTAGAATTATAATTTTACAATATGGAGCAAGTTGAAATTTATTTGATCGTGTACTTGTAATATTTCTATATTGATTTATCGTTATCATGAATATCCCCTATTGATTAATTGAATATTTTTTCTAACAAATTCTTCATATTAGTTGATGAAATGACCCCTTAGACTTTTTGCACTTGTGCAGAAGCTCATGAGATCATAAACTTTATCCTGTGAAATGATATTAAGAGCTCACATGAAACATCTTTTGCCTCCATTGACCTCTTTGGAAAGAGCGAGGGGTTATTCTTCAAAAGTAAAAGAGCTGGAGGGGCAAGTTTGGGTGAACCCAACTTCTCCTCTTCGTTTTTTTTTGTGAAAATATGATACTAATGATGATTGCAATAAGATGTTTTCCTCCGTCAATACTGTTAGTAAAAACCAAAATACCTTATTAGGGGAGTTGATAGACAGAGGAATCCCTACCCTACAAGGAGCATTGTTCTGAGCTACAAAGGACTGCTCGGAATATATAGTTACGAAATCTCGAAATATGGTTTAGATAATATTGGAGAGTTGTCTAGAGAAACTTTGGAGCTCTATCAAAATAAATTGAATCTTCAGTTGACGTCCTTGAATGCTTGGCAAGTTGATCCGTAACACGGTTTCTTTCCTGAACTTAACCTCTCTCACACCCAGTAGACCCTACAATAACATGCATTTAGAGACAATTCCCTGTAATAATGATGGAGTGTTTGAAGTTCTGTTAACAATATTACATAAACTCTTAATCGTATTCAACCATCAACTCGATATTACTCATCAAGATAACATCTTTAAACCCTCCAACAATGCCCAACATTTAGTATCAAGGACGATGTCACAAGTTCCTAGTTTTTTTCGCAAATGTTGTAATAAAATGACCTAAAGAGTCTTTGACGATACTTCCGGCCCTATTTCCTCACTCTTTTGAAAAAGCAACATCTACATTTAATTTGATACTTGGGGTTGGGGGAGGTGACCAATGTTGAGATTCATCACTCCCATACTATGCAAGAGTATTCTCATTGCCAACGTTAAATGGTAACCAAAGTGACATTATTCTTGCTAGGGGTGTTCAAAAAATAGGCAAAACTGAAAAACCGAGCCAAACTGTATTAACCAAACTAAAAACCCGTAAACCGAATAAACCGTTAACATGCGGGGTGGTTTGTTGTTTCAATTTGATAAATCCGCGGATATCTGACCGAACCACATGTACATATTTTCAAACAAATTTCCTATATTCATCTCTATTCAATCTCAACTTTATCTTATATTTGAGTGTTTTTAAAAAAATGTTTTTCATTAATGTTCTTATTTTTTGTTTGCAAGTTACTCTCTTTTTTGAAATGCTCTAAATCTACACATAAATGCTGTAAAATATTGATATTTCTCTTAATATATTGAATAAAGTTGAACATAAGTACACTTGAGAAAGATCCGCGGATACCCGCACCCCGAACCGAATAAAGCCGTAAACCGAATAAACCGTAAACCAAATAAACCGAACTCGACGAAGCAGATTCGATTTTCTCACTATCCGCCCCGAACCGATCTGTGAACACCCCTAATTCTTGCCTCGGTTCAACTAGAGATTCAGACTGAAAGGATTATAACTAAAGGAACATATGTACAGATTGTGATCAACCAACGGATGGGGCTTCATGTTGACACCAAGTGCTACGTTACTTCGGTAACAACGATGTGTTGCTAGATATTGCTCAGTACTTGTAACCAACATAACGGGGTTATTCTTCATATCAGTTGTTAAAAAGCCTAGTAGACTTTCTGCAGTTGTGCAGATCAATCCCTGAGGCTCATGAGGTCATATACTTTATTGTGAGAAATGGTATTGAGAGTTCCCATGAAACATCTTTTGCCTCCATTGACCTCCCTACAAAGAATAAGAGGTTATTCTTCAAAAGTAAAAGAGTTGGAGGGGCAAGTTTGGGTAAACCCAACTTCTCTTCTTCGAAAACGAACTTTTTCTTCACACTGATCTACGCGGCACTAGTGCTCAGACTGGTATGAGATGAAGCCTTCACTCGCTCATCAATCTCCGGCCACCACGTTCTCCGGCCTCTTCTTGGTTTTGCTACCGGTTCTCGCTCCAAATCTGTTCGGGCCGTTAGGCCGTGCATATCCTTCTCTTTTCTCTGTAATTCTCGTCGATTTTCAATATTTCTCATCGCACTTTAGAAATTCTAGTGTTGTGGTTTAAAGGTATATCGATTTATAGACCGATTGCAGGAATGGAATGCTCCGAAACCTAGGCATTCGTCGTTGCTTGAAGCTGCTTTGCATAGCAAACCGGTGAGTAATTCAGTTTTCCTGGGTATAACTTGTCAGTCCATGTGTTATCTTTAATGGGCATAACTGAATGTCTGTGATTGATTCCAGACAGCCAAAGAGCAGGCTGATCTCTGGTCTCCGTTGCCAAATATCGGATGGAAACCTTGTGTAGAGCCGTCGAGTTTCCCTTGTAAGTGTTTAAGTGTTTGAAGGATTGTTGAAGCACGTGATTCAGAGATTTAATGTTTATTCAAGGTTTTAGATGAACGCGTGTACTTTTTGAAGCTTTTCCAGAGAAATCTCAGGGATATATTCAGGTGTTTCTTGATGGAGGACTGAACCAACAGAGAATGGGTGTGAGTTGTTTAGTTACTTAGCATTCTGGAAATAAGATATTTCTGCAATTTTACTGAAATTCTGTCTTTAGTTGTACACTTGATTGTGTTTTGTCTTCTTAATTTGTCTTTTCATTTCCCAGATATGTGATGCAGTTGCTGTTGCAAAAATATTGAATGCCACATTGGTGATACCACACCTAGAAGTGAATCCTGTTTGGCAAGATTCAAGGTGCTTGCGCGCTACATTTCTTTATGATCTATCGTACGGTTCCTTTTCTTCCATCGGGCATGTCATTTTCTGAACTCCAACTATGCTGTTGCAGTTCGTTTGCAGACATTTTTAATGTTGATCACTTCATCAGTGTCCTGCAAAATGAAATTGCTATAGTCAGAGAGCTACCAAGAGAATACTCTTGGAGCACAAGAGAGTATTATGCAACAGGTATACGTGCTACTAGAGTCAAGACTGCCCCAGTACATGCTTCTGCTGACTGGTATTTGGAGAATGTCTTGCCTGTCCTCAAGAGGTAGTTGTTGTGCGCCTTGGGGTTGGGGTGATCATGATTACTGGATGTCTTGTTCTGGTGTATATTTTTTTGTTAAGATAGTATCCTTGTGTTTGCAGCTATCGGATTGCTGCTGTTTCTCCTTTCTCTCACCGTCTAGCATTTGACAACTTGCCCGCTGATACTCAACGGCTAAGATGTAGAGTCAATTTTGAAGCTTTAGTTTTTGTTTCTCATATCAAATCTTTTGGGGAGACCCTTGTTCATCGACTTCGCTATCCTCATGGCAAGCTGAAGGCTGCAGGAGATCAAGTATTGCAGGAGCTTAAGGAAGATCAGGGAGCTGGAAAGTTTGTAGTGCTGCATCTTCGTTTTGATAAAGTATAATCTTTTGCCTGTTAGTTATTATGAAATCAATTCATGTTTCTGTTGATTCATAATATGTGTTGATCAAACATGGCTTCTCATCATTGAATGATTTAACTTTTGTGTCCCGTCACTATAAAGGAGGCTCATGGTTATCTCAAATTTCTATATGTGATTACTGCAGCCAATTGGTTGTAGAATACGTGAGCAGTTACTTGTGTGTCACTTGTGCTAGTACAACTCCTTGTGTTTCATGAATCATGATGAATCTTTTATGCTCATTTACCGCTGCCTTGTTTAGATAAAAGAAGTGTGGTTTACCCTTGGTTACTGAAGCATTTTTTTTTAATTAATGATTATGCTTTTGGGTTAATTTTCTTCAGTATTCAACTTGGCAGTTGGTGTTGTTTTCTATCTCTGATTAAACTGGATGCAGGATATGGCTGCCCATTCTGCCTGCGATTTTGGTGGGGGTAAAGCTGAAAGGCTTTCCCTTGCTAAGTACCGCCAAGTGCTATGGCAAGGAAGGGTTTTGAATTCCCAGTTCACAGATGAGGAACTAAGGACACAGGGTCGTTGCCCGTTAACCCCAGAAGAGGTCGGACTTGTCCTAGCTGCTCTAGGCTTCAGCAATAGCACAAGGCTCTATCTTGCTTCCCACAAGGTTCCTTCTCTTCGTTCACTAATGAAAATGCATATCTCTCATTCAAGTGATGGAACAAGCTATTTGGTGTTACACATAATAAACATCCTATTAATCTGTTGAAGACCAAGAAACTAAATAATACTCTCCTTACAGGTTTATGGTGGAGAAAGTAGGGTCTCAACTTTGAATAAACTGTTTCCACTAATGGAAGACAAGAGGAGTCTTGCTTCCCCAGAGGAAATGGTGAATGTTGAAGGAAAAGCATCATTATTGGCTGCAGTGGACTACTATGTGAGCCTTCAAAGTGATGTATTCATCTCAGCTTCTCCTGGGAACATGCACAATGCTATGGTAAGTCTGGTTTAGCATTTCATTTCTAGGGGGAATTGCATCTGCAGAGTCTTTTACATGTAGGTGATTACTCACGTTTTCATGAAAGACAAGCTGATAGGCTTTACCATAATAATCCTGTTGTTATTCTTATTTGCTCCATGTAGCTGGGACACCGCGCTTACCTGAACTTGAAGACCATAAGACCAAATATGTTGCTGTTGGGTCCTCTCTTTCTCAACAAGAGCATTGGCTGGCACGAGTTCCGGGATGCTGTTATTACCGGGCATAAGAACAGACAAGGGCAGATACGGCTAAGGAAGGAGAAGCAATCTATATACACTTATCCAGCTTCCGATTGTATGTGTCCAACATAATCTGGAGTTTGACTTGGCCCTTTGTTCACATGTTTGATGATTGTATCAATTATTAAATTAGTTACCACTGCAATTTGAAAAGATGTCAATTTTGGAGCACTGTGATTTGATTTGATTAGATCACATGTTTGATGATTGTATCAATTATTAAATTAGTTGCCACTGCAATTTGAAAAGATGTCAATTTTGGAGCACTGTGATTTGATTAGATGAATGGTGCAAGATGATGGGTATCATCGTGTTTTAGATTTTTTTTTTTTTTTATAATCAAATTTAACATCCTGGAGAGACAAAAGTGAGGGATATAATCCCTAAAAGAAAGGTCTTATGACCTTGGCTTCAGACATTTATGGTCGTTCAACTTTATATACATCCTTCTTAGTCGCTTTAAAGTTTAATGCTTTATACTTAACTTCATTATACGTTAGAACGAATAACCAACATAATAAATAGTTGCATGATGCTCCCTCCGTCTTAAATAAAATATCATAACATCAAAATATTTTTTTATCAAATGAAATAGTTTATTTTTACTTTTATAAATGCACTCATTAAAAGAGTCTTAAAGAATGGATTGCAAGGATGAGAATGAATTTGAAGTGGGGTAATAATAGAAATTTATGTAAAATAAATTAATGACCAAAAATAATCTTAATCTATTCGAAAAAGTTAAAAGTGACAACCCAATTAAAAACATTTGGGACGGAGAGAGTACGACAATTAATAGTAGTTGGAGGATTAGTAAGCAACATTAGACATAGTTAAAGGAATATTAGGCACTACATTTTTGGTTTCATTTTACTGGGGAGACCTGAATTTCCCTCATTGCTCCCCTATCACTATCATTTTCATGGGTTCATCGTTACAACTCCCAATATTTACAAGCACAAAGGCAAGGTGCAAAGCATGATAATGCCAGCTTTAAAAAACGCTGGGCACTACATTTTCAAACTTAAAACGAATAATACCATGCCATGGCTTATGACAAACCATCTGGTTTCTCCTTCTCCGGCGAAGAAGGCGATCCACTTCCATTCTGGTGACCTGCAAATTTCTTTCGCTCCGCTTCCGCCTGTTCTTCCTCTTCAATTGGCAGGATCCGTTTCGGACCTTCCAGAGCAACTCCAAGAACAATGTTGTCCTCCAAGGAAGACCTGGCTGGTGATGAGGCAGACCTGTCAGGATCTGCTTTCGCTGGTGGATTAGCCGCTGGCAGCTTGTTGTTAGATGCATCCACTGGTGAGCTCTTTGAGGGCACTGCCATATCCTCCTTAGTCCGCTCCTCAGAGCTTGAACTGGAAGCTGTGGTAGTGGCAACCTTGTTCGGCTTCGAATCAGTAGTAGATGCTGGTGCAGATTTCGTATCAGTGGTTATGTCAGATGTCATGGCTTTGGGATCTTTGTCTTCTTTAACGGCAACCGGACGTGGAGAAGCTTTGTAACCAGGTTCGATTAGAAGAAATGGGCGGTTAGCGACTGCACTAGAACGAGGAAAAGGGGTGCCAGCAAAAGGTGCATTCTCGACATCTGCCTCGCTGTATATCTTTTGAACTGTGCGGATAGGAGTAGCAAGTCGAGCTCGATGATGACTGATTACCCGAAGAAGGTCAAGGAGTATCCCTTCCTGCATCATCATATTCATTAAGAAGCGACAATGAAATCCACAAAAATGCAGAAGAAAATCGATGTAAAGTAACAGGATGCTTTATGCAGGTGTGCTGCTCGAAACATATTGTTATACCAGACTAGTTCTTAAGAGGTACTGTGTTGACCTACAAGGGATCTCACAGCTTTGTCCCTAAAAATGCGCCTCTTGCGGAGAAAGTAGTGACTTGCACTACTCTCTCCGTCCCAAGTGTGTTGCCACTTTTAGCTTTTTTGTATAGATTAAGATTGTCTTTGGTCATTAACTCATTTCACATGAACTTCCATCTTTACCCACTCCCAAACCCATTCTCACCTTTCCCAACCCACTCCCTAGACTCCTTAAATGTGTGCATTTGCAAGGGTAGAAGTGGACTAAAATAAAACACAGGTGGGAAAATGCCATTTCATTGGGACAAAAATATTTTGATGTTGTGACAACACACTTGGGACGGAGGGAGTATTTTATAGCGATCAAGCCTCTCATTCTCTTCACATGTGGGACATGGGATAACCAGGGTATTACCATAGTCCCCTAAGTGAGAGGCTTGGAATAGCTTTCTCACTTCTGCTGAAACCGAGTGGTATTATCAGCTGTAACCTACAAGGGATCTAACAGTATTGTCTCTTTAAAGGCACCTCGTGGCCCCTCATCTCCGTTGCGTGTGGGACATGGAAAACCAGGGTACCACCACCTTGCGGCCCCTCATTCTATATACCGCTCGGTTCCTCAAGCGCATTTCATCCTTTTTTTAATTTCTTTTTTTCCCCTTTTCTTTTTCCTTTAAAAAAAGTCGCACCGCATGAACAAGTACACAATGGTTCTATGCAACTCAGAAGTAACAACAATTGAACAGACGCGTTAAGATTTGTGCACCAGAGTGAAGAGTGGGAATGAATGGATCTTACCTTAACACACATATATTCTTCAAAACGAGAAGTCTTGATGAAACATGAGACTAAAATCTGCAAGGAAAATGAAACAGATTTTTCATAATTCCCAGCATAAATGAAGTATTACAGGAGGGAAGACTTTATTAAATAAAAGACAAGATACATGGTTGGTGACATCAACAAAAATCTGTGCCCGTGCATATCAGTGTTCTTGAGCACATTCAGGACTCTTGGACAAAAATAGAAAATAATCCGTCAATGACCATAAAATTCCACCAACGCGTGCACAATCCTAATACATATCAACCTATTTAGATTGAGCAGTTAGGGTAAGTACCGTAAGAGCCTGATTTTCTGGGTTAATATTTTCCAGGAAAACTCTTCTATGCAACCTTTGTTGCTCTACTTGCGGGTTTTTGGCCAAAACTTTGCGCATATCGGCAACAATGATCTGCAGAAATGAACATGGACTGATCCTCATGTCAACTAGAAAAGATGAGAGTACTCTAAATTAAGGCGATGTTCATATTGACAAAAACTCCCAACTTTTTATTAACTTCCCTCCATTGTTTTATCTCACAAATATCCCATCCACTAAAAAAACAGACTTTTCTTGGGCTTTGTTCTTTTGACCCTTTTTTGAACTGTCAAATTAATCTTTTCTTCTCACAAATTTCACACCAATTTTAAAAAACTTCAATTTTTTCTCATTTTTTTTCCAAATGAACACACTGTTGAACAAAGCCTAAGAGTCAGATGCAATTAAAGCACTAACATTGATTTTATTGACATCCAAGTGGCTAATTGCAAAGTGTGCCTTGACGCGCCAATGAGTCTTCTGGCTAAGATTTCTCACTACATTAACAGTGAACTTGTGATTGGGAATATGAATGGCCTCACGATCATCACCTCTTATAACTGTAGGTGACCACCAACCTACATGCTGAGAGCATGTACAAAAAGATAATTAGAAGAGACCAATTATAACCTACAAAGCAATAGCACAAAAAAACAAGTCCACCTTTGCAAGCCCTTTAACCTCACTAAACCAACCCCAATTCTTGCACAGCAGTACATACCTATGGTGTGCTCTTCTAGGTTTGGAAAAAACTTTTGTGTGTTCATTTAGCAAAAATAAAATAAAATAAATCTATCACATCAATCTTTTTCTTCAATCTTTTTCTATCACAAACTTTAAATCAATTTTCAAAAACACAAACTTTTTTCCCAAAAAAATCCAAAAGAGACACCCTTTGTGTTTTTGAAAATTGGTGTGGAGTTTACGAGCGGAAAAAGTTGAAGTAGATTGATGTGATAGATTGAGAAATTCTTTTTGCTATATGAACACACCCATAGAAAACAATTTTTTGCTGAGTTCTGAAAATAAAACTAATCATCAGGAAAATAACAGAGTAAACAACAACCTCCACTGTGCCAGAAACCTCATAGCCCGAAATCTTGGTTTGGATCCATTCGTTTAGAATAAATGGCCTTGTTGCATGAATCATGATGCTAGAGAGGAAATTTGTGAGAATCTGCATGTATTGAGCATGATAACTTGTTGGAAATAAGCACTTAAATCAAAGCAAAGTTGCCAAAAGAAAACCTTAGGTATTAGATAAATGTATTTATAAGTGGAAAAATGTCAGAATTGGTGATGTAAAAAGATTGGGACAAAGAAACCAACAAAGATTGACAAAGCAAGCCACAACAACCTCATCTTGATAAATCTTTTAATCGGGCATCAGTGAACTCTCTTAATGGATTTTAAACTTCTTAAGGTATTCAAAATAACGTATATATTTGCAACGTTTAAAACAGAAACCAATTATCCTCCATATAAAGAAATTTTCAAATAGTATCAAACCATGGACAATCAACACAATATTTTGCTTAGAAATGTCACACTAATCATAACTATTTTATGAAAATATATTCCAAAAACTTTCATTACGAAATGACAAACAAGGATTACTTTTCCCCAGAAACCAAAAAACAAGTCCCTCACACTTGCTTTCCCAGCCATGTTTTTACCTCACGTCCGGAAAGAGTTATTAGTACTGTTCCAAGTCCTCCAGCAGTTAGCCACTTTTGGGTGGAAAAACCAAGCAACTCCATGAATAATGACAGAGCAGCAACCCAAACTGCAGTATAAATAGCTTTTCCAGCAAAATCAAACCCCATCTGTCAATAAACTAGCCAGGTTAGATATGCGGATATATCAAATGACATCCCTCAAGTAGCTATGTAATCTTTTCAGAGTGCTGCTGACTCCAAATTTCAGATACTACTAGCACCCTTCTTTTGGATTGTCTTATGAGAAAATATTTAGATTACTTATTTACCTAGATCCAAATCTTCATACTGCAAAACTAACATGTCATCTGACTCATCTTACCAGCCATATTACTATCTAAATAGTTAGTACTCCTAATAAAACCAAAAGGGAAGACAAATAACAGTAACCAATTTAGCAGCTTCTTTTTGGGAGACAAGTGTGACTGCAAAGGGGCATGAGCAACCATTTACAATGGCTACTTGAGATAATAATGGTATGTGCTAGATACCCAAATTTCACTGAAAATTCCTACACTGACATGAGTTTAATTGTCACACATGACTTAAATAATGGCATGCATTTAATTAGTATCATAATTGACTAAGATACTGAAAGAGAATAATTACATTTACCCGTAACCAATCCCAAGACCATGTGTATACTGTTGTGTCACATGACCTTTAGGCTTCTTTATTTTATTACTAGCAAATGCAACACTTTGAACATAGCATAAAACTATAGATGTCATGCCCTCCACCCTTTTCAACCACCCCAACTCTACTCCCCCCAAAAGAAAGAATAAATTATAGCCGGGAAAAAAAACACATACATTTCTCGCATCAGTGGAATCGTACATCTCCATAAAAAACCTCTGGGCCTGTTGAATTAGGCTGTGAGAAAAGACATGATTAAAATCAAAGTCAAACTTCATGTTTGACTTAATGTAGAACCAACATGAGAGACCAGTTAAAGGCATATTGGACTCAATATGATACCACCAAGCTTAACAAGCCAGGAATGTCATATGTTTCCCACTACTACTATTTTTTTTATTACAATCTTAGATTACTAAGGGAACAAAAAAAGAGCATAGTGGAAGCAGAAAGGAGAAAAAGCCAGACCCCAGATAAAAAAATCTAACTTCCACTGCGAAACTCAATTCTGAACGAAGCAGTTCAACAATATGATTAACTGAAACTGTTAAACATGCTATTTTCTTCCAGGTCAGTCATCCATGGCCCACGGATCTAATGAAACAAGAAAAAAAATCGATAAGAACTTGAGCGGCACCATTGGCCATTAACTCACCATGACAAACAAAAAGCAAAAGCCAACACAGTTGACAATGACCGTGCAAAATTTACAAGTCTCTGCTTGACAACCTGGCTCGCTTCAGATGGCAAAGCTACTGGGTCTAGTGCTCTGCGATAAATTATAACAGAGCTGGATTGCATGAATTGGACCAATCGAGCACTGGAATGCAATATCCAAAGCTGTTGAAGGCATACCTGCAAATGAGTATTGCTCCAGTCCACAGTAGCAATGGTTGAAAATAAGAGTTCATGACAAAGTGTGTGGTACTCTTCCTCCAACTGTTATCATTCCTCTGCAAAGATTAAAATCAGGGAAACATTAGCCTGAAGTATTCAAATTTTACAGTTTCAACAAAATACTCCCTCTGTCCGCCAAAAGTTGATACATTTGACTTTCATGTTTCAAGATTCAATATTTGATTAAAATTTTAATAAAGATAAAAATTGAAAAAAAAATCACAAAAAATATATTTGAAAAAATTTCATTTCAAATTATGATATGCATATAAATTATCTAACTTTAAATATTTAAACATTCATGAAAAAAATTATAGATTAATTACTGTAAAACAACCAAAACAAATGTATCAACTTTTGGTGAACGGAGGGAGTAATAAAATAGCAGCATGTAGAGACAACATACATGGAAGAAGGTAACCCTGCCGAAACGCATTACGGGGCCAATGCCCCATGTAGCAAAAGCAATAATTCCAAGTGCCTGGATCAGTTGAAGGGCAACAGGATTCGCACGCAAAGCCCCAAATGTCCTGAGAGGACAAAGTTTAAAATAATAATGTAATTTATTACTCCTTCAGTCCCTTAAAAAATGTAGTTTTAGCTAAGGTTCACCCAAATTAATTGTAGAATTTCCTTATAAAAACATTTCTAGTACCAATTCTACCACCATATCCTCTCAACTCAACTTAAATTTGGGGACCACTAGACTTTTCAATCTTTCCACTCATCAAAATACTGGAGTCCACCGAACTCTCTCTTTCTTTTCAACTTTAGACTCCGTTCCCGGTCAAAAGCTAAGGCTGTGTTCGAAAAACCTCTTTTTGAGAACCAGGTTTTCCAAACTATGGTCAAACCCTACATCACCCTATAAACTAATGTAAATTAACTCTAAAGCCCTAAACGTATTGTACTGCCCAGTTACGTCACTGTCCCCACCATACCCAGCCACTCCTCCCTGATTAGCTGCCTCCGCCAACCCCTAACCACACCACTTATGCCCACCCCTAACGGCGGCCCGAACACAATTTCCACCCCGCGCACCTGCCACCACCCATCCCATTCCAGCCAGCACACATACCCCACCCAACGCTGCCCACCCCTACGCTATCCGGCATTGCGCCGCCTGCCATCGTGTCACCGGTCCCCGCACTATCTTGCCTCCTCTAGCCACACCCAGAAGCAGATCTCGCAATGCCAGATCTGAGCTCTGTTGCGATATAGTGGTGTTGGATCTGAGCTGCATACCTGTCTCAACAGCGGGAATGGCTGTAGGATGAGTAGGCGAGGGGGAGGTGGCATGACACAGGTAGGGTGAGGTGGCCGGGCCGGGAGAGGGAGGGCGGACGCAGCACAATAGGGAGGAAATGGCTGGGTATGGTGGGGTACAGGGACGAGATTGAGCGGTAATAAAAATTTAATTAGGGATGGTTCACTTTAGTTTATGGTGTGATATGTGGTTTGATCATGGTTTGCAGAATCTAGTTTTGGGAAAACCAAGGTTTTGCGGATAGAGCCTAACTTTTATGGAAGGGTGTAGAAGATAATTAATCTACTACACTGCTTAGGGAGACAAAGATCACACTTTCATCACACAAGATACAAGAATTGTTAAGTCCACGTACATAACTTGTTTATCGAAAATTTCATCTTATGGCATCATAGTGTTTCATTTTAGCTTTATGCACCTTGAAATTAGAATATTAGCAATAAGAACATAGCATACAATGCCTCTTCCCACCTATTAAGACACAGAAGTAAAGAAATCTAACTAATATGAATTGGGTAAAATACACGTACAGTCCCTTAGCTTTGATGTGTGTCCTATTTTCGTCCTGTTTTACAAATTCATCTCAGATTCATCCCTTAGCTTGCATTTTTGTCCTAAATAGGTCCTTCTGTTACGTTTTCAATTAAATTCATTGCTTAAATAAGGGTATTTATGTGCAAATTGACCCCAATTATTTTCAAAAGTTACAAAACAAATCCATCCCTCTTCCTTCAACAAAATCAATGGTTACCCCATTCACATTTCTTCCAAATTTTCATGCCAGACCCATCACTCAGCCATCAAAACATCTGATCCCATCCCTGTTCTCATCCCAAATTTCTTCCAAATCAATGTGCTCCATGCCAAATCCACCACTCGCTTGCAGGGATTGGGGTTTTTTTTGGGGCACACACATTTTGGGGGAACACTTATATTTCTTCTCTAATTGAAATTGGAAGGAGGAACGAGGCAAAAATCAACTTGGGGATTTATTTTTGCCGAGATTCATGGTGGATTACCGATGAAGTGGAACAAGGGCAGCAGCGATTCGACATCCATGGTCGACACGACAGAGGCCGTTGACTGACGAGTTGATTTGGGGGTTTGAGTTCAGCAATCAAAATCGGTTTGCAAGGAAAGGAAGTGATGTGGATGACCAAGGCTGGAAGGGAAAGGTTTGATGAGCACCAGAAATGAGAAAACTCAAAGGATCGGAAATGATGGCCGGAGTTAGAAAACTCCCCCAAATAGCCTCCCCTGTGGCCCTTTAGCTTCACCACCTAGGCAATCGTGGATCTGTCTATCCTCCTCTAGCCAAATCCCGTAGTCCACTTTCACGCTCATCTTCTCAGCCACACATTCCTTCCCATGCCCACCCTCAATCGCACGCTTGATTGAGCATCTTGTTGTACTCTGTTGGCACCGGACGTAAATCACACCGCCCTTGCAGAATCGATAATCAATCTCACCGACCTTAGAGTTGCGCCCTTGCGGAATCAATATAGCTGGAATTGAGGTTAGAGTGGGAGGGGGGAGGGGAAGTGTGGATTGGAGAGATAATGGGTTAAATTGTATAATTTTTGAAATATCCGGTTTAGATTGAACATTGGGTAAGGGCTATATAGTCATTTCCACCATACTTAACGAAAAAAGTGACGAAAGGACCAACCATGCATAATTTATTAAAGTTAAGGGACGAATCTGGGACGAATTCCTATTTTAGGACAGGCATCAAAGCTAAAGGACTATACGTGTACTTTACCCAACATGAATTTCCCATCCTCCATTGCGTTCCCTTTTCAATTCTTTAAGAAGTTAAGATTGAAAGCACCAGAGTTCACAATCTAGTGCAGTAATACTAGTATATTACACTTCCAATCAAACTCCACTTTCTCTAAACTTCTCAAGCTTAAACAACAATGAATTTCCACATAGGCTGAAGTTAAACAGACTTCATTTTTTCCAATAGACAAAGAGGGAGAGAAGAAAAACCTATAATGGCATGAAAATCGCCAATAGAATCAATCATAGGATGCGTATGAAGGGAACCGATTCCTATAGATATATTAAAAAAATTATATATATATATATATATATATATATATATATATATATATATATATATATATATATATATATATATATATATATATATATATATATATATATATATATATATATATATATATATATATATATATATATATATATATATATATATATATATATATATCTACCTTGTCAAAAACACAGCAGCAGACTTTAGAGCCGGGAGCTCATTTCCAAGATTTGATACTAGAGCGGATCGGCAAACGAAAAGGCTAGACTTGGAAACAGTAGATCTTTTTGGCAAGTGAATACCCTTCAGGACATGAATACTCCAGGTATCCTGTCGCTGACGATGAAGAAAGCAAGGAAGAAAACAAAATTCACCAATTTCCATTAGCATTATGCATGCTACGACTCGAAGCAACTCTTGATTGGATTATTTTTAAAGAAGACAAAATGAGAAGCATACTGCGGCATTTGATAAAACGTGGACACAAACCAAATGAAATCTGGCCCTCTCCCTCACAAACTGCCAACAACAAATAATTCTGCTCAGAAAATCCAGCACAACAATCATCAAGCAACCCATCAAACAAGCAAATATCCAAACGAATCAAAAACAAAGAACAGAGAATCACGTACACTATGCCGGCCAATGGACTCGTGCACCTTCAATTCAGGAGGCAATCTCATGGAAGCAGCGAACCCCATCTCGCCCAAACCGAATCCCTAAAAGAAAAGTTATGGAGAGAACGTCAAAGATCGGTTAGATTCAATCGAATCAGATGGTAGCGAGTAGCTGGCTGGTCAACTGACCTTGGCGAGATCGAGACAATGAAGAATTTCTGGGAACAGATTGGTGCGAAGAAAATTGTTGTTTAAAAGTGAAAAAAAAAAATTGAAATGAATGGGGGCGTCCGACATTGCTTGCTGGTATAAATCACTACAGTTTTGGGGTTTCGCCGCGTCTCGTACTGCTTACGTGGCGACGCTTTTATCCATAACATGTTTCTTTCGCAATTATTTACGTTATCCCCTCTAGTAGTGGGACCTTCTAATATGAACGAAAAAACGAAGTGGGACCAGCGGGATCACCCTCAACTTTCATCGTACTTACACTTTAGTCCTTATAATTTAAATGGAAGAAAGGGTAATTTTGTCACTAACCTTTTAAAAATATCTAATTTTAACATCAACCGTTTTTATGGGATAAAAATGTCATCAATGTTTCATTTTAGGGGTAAATTTACCATTACTTGACAAACGGTGCAACGTAGCATGACAGAAACCGTTAACTTGAAAGGAATAATTATCCGATAACATCTAACTTATGTAATTCGAAGACATTAGCCACTAAAGTTAAATATCAAGAAAGTGAAAAATTGCAATCTGGTCATGCTTCTCCCAACGTACCCCAACCTTTCATCTTCAACCTTCCTCCCCCGCCTCTTTTCCAACCTCCAGCCCACTGCCTCTCCATTCAAGCCTCCAGTTGTTGGGAATCGATCCCCCAACATCTATTGGACCTCCACCAGGCCGCCATCAGTCTTCTCCCCCCTCACTCAGCACCAGAAACACCAACAATCACAGTAGACTGGTGATAGAAAAGGGAGAGAACATGAGGAGAAAGAAGACAACGAACGGGAAAAGAGTCGGCCAAATTTCGAGGGAGTGGATTTAAGATTCTAAATTTTAGCACTAAATTTTTAGGTTTACAAATTTTGAGGTGAAATTAAAACATTAACCAGCGACATCTAATTGTATCTCACTGCCAACTGCGACAACTTAACGTCCAATGGCAAAGGTACCCCTTTAACAAAATATTGATGGTATTTTTACCCCAGAAAAAAGGTTGGTGACAAAATGAGAGATTTTTAAAATTTTAGTGATAAAATTACCCTTTGTCCCGATTTAAATTGCATCTATTATTATATACTAATACGAGAGCCTTGCCACATTAGTTAAAAAAAAGTGAACGGAACGATTTCGTGAGGACACTTAGGATTCAGGTAGGTGCCACATAGGATAAGAGTTTTTTTTGCGCCATGAATGCATCAATCACCCACCATTTTTAAGGAATCTGTCTACCACTTTTAAGGAATCAACCTACCATTTTTAAGGAATTAGTTTCCAATTTCAGCCCTCAAATTAATTAGATTGATTCTCTCAATATTGAATTTATTAATTAGATTGATTCTCTAAAAAGTATTCAATTTATTAATTGGTAGTATTAATCTATAATCTATTATTATATATTAATACGGAAGCTTTGCCACAATAGCAAAAAATAGTGAGCGAAGCGATTTCGTGATGATAGTTAGGATCCACGTAGATGCCAACTAGGCTAAGATTTTTTTTTGCGCTATGTATGCATATCCCACCAAATTTTAAGTAATCAGTCTACCACTTTTTAAGGAATCAACCTACCATTTTGTAAGGAATTAGTTTTTAATTTCACCCTCAAACGGGATGAGCGAAAAAAAAGAGATGAGACAAATGAAATAAAAATATATAGTGTTGACACCCAATTTTGTCCGGACTAATGTTATATAGTTTGTAATTGATATTTTTCCGTATTTTTATTTCATGTGATTTTTGTCGACATTTTATATATTTTTCGTCATTTTCGTTATTTTATGTCACTTTTACCCTTTTCGTTATTTACGTAGTTTTTATCGTTTTTCACGTGTTAGCGTCATTTTCATTATTTTATGAACTTTTGTCGTATGTTTTTGTTATTTTATGAAACTTTTGTTATTTTGTCGTTTTTTATAATTTTTCGGATGCTTTGGTTATTTTTCTTATTTTGGTACTTTTCGTTATTTTCATCATTTTATGTACTTTTTTTTTCATTTTTTTCATGAACGTTTTTTTATTATTTCGTGTCTATTATTACTTCGTGTATTTTTATTATTTTACATATTTTTTATCATCATTTTGTGTGTTTCCGTTTTTTTAGTCTATAATTTAAATGTGTTATTATGTTTAATTAACAAAAAATAAAAAAAAAAGAAGAAAAGAGAAGAAAAATCTGCAGCAAACCTGCGCATGCTTCTCCATCTTCCCTCCCCCTTCCATGCATGTCTCCCATCACCCAATCTCCTCTCCATTGTCAATTCACCCTAATTCACTCCCAATTTCATGTGACTGAACAAAAGGGTGAAGCTTGGGTAAATGGAAGCTTCAAATCTCTCTATAAATTGAAGGAGAAATGAACAATTTGGTACCAATTTCATAACAAAATACTGAGCAAAAAAAAAGAACGGAAGCCTCTGTTCTTGTTTTCGTCCGCAAGCTTGCATCACCCAACTCTCGGATTTCTTCCTCCAATCACGTCCGACTCCTACCCCCATGTCCGTCACGTCGCCAGCAAGCTAGAGACCCTGTCTTCTCCGCCGGACGTTGCCAGAATCGCGAGAAAACGACGGAGACCCGCTGACCCGCCTTGCTACCCAACTCGCTCGAAGTTGACGTTCCAGGCCATAACTCACCGTCCCACCACTGCAGATCGAGTCCCCTGCCTCCGACGCGCCATTTCCGACCGGTCCCCACCGCCAAGAAGCACCAGTTTCGCCGGAAAAACCGGATCCTTTCGACCCGATAACGACCCGTCGTTTGACCCGGTTCTCTCCACCACCGTAGACCTCCGTTCGAGCTCCGGTCACCTCCACTATCCTCGCCGGCAGCCGCGCCGTCGATCCCCATCGTCCTCTGCCGCCGACGTCACCGTTTCGTCCGAAGCCGAGCTGCTGGCCATCTCCTTCCTCCTTCGCAAGTCTGCAGTTCAGGTACGTGTTCTTGTTTTTTTATCTTTTTGTTCTTTCTTTTTGCTTTATTATTACTTTTTACCTATTATTATTTTAATCCTTTAAGTTGTTCCCTTAACCCACTTAGGCCCCTAAGTTTCTTTAAGGATTCATTTCAGTCACTAATGTTCATCCATCCAAAACAATCTTCAACAAGTTTATAAAGTAACAATTTGGGCACTAGGCCTAAACCTTTTTGTGTTTTAGTTAATATTTTGTTATCATGTCAATTTAAATCATTTTTAATTTTATTTTCAAGATATTTTGAGTTCAATTAGCCATGTAAATAACTAATAATTCTTTTCTTTTATTTTTTTTAGTGTGGTTAATTGTGTTTTTCTTTATTTCTTAAAATCAAGCAAAAATATAAAAAGAACCCGTGGTACCAATTTTGGGCGTTTAAAATTAACCATTTTTGTACGTAATCGACAAACGATTCCGGATCTCTCGTAGACCATTTTCAGGTTCCCAATCGACCTATAAAAAGATTGGTGGCGACTCCTTGACGAAAACCACGTCGCTACATATAGACAAAAATGTTAGATAAAAAAGCAGTTTTAAAAAAGAAAACGAAAAATGGATGACAATCTTAATTAACACAATGAGATTGTGTAATGAGAAGTGTTGATTTTTTGGTGAGGAATCCAAATTCAAACCAAATTTTCCTACACAAACCGCGACATCCCACTATTAATTACACAATAGTCTGACATTTTTTTTCTTTTCCTTTTTCAAATTTCTTAGTTGTGTCAAAATTAACTCAATTGGTTTTATCTTTAATTATATTAACGGAATATTTCACTTTAACCTCAATTATGTTTTAAGTTTTTAGTCTATTTTAGTCATTTTTTCAAAAAATTTTGTCTTGATCGAGTTCTTTCGGTCTATGTTGGCATTTAATCAGGTGGATGTATGAAAATTTTCATTTTGCCCTTAACTAATTGCTACAATACGTCATGCTTTTTTAAACTTAAGCTATTCTTACCCAACATTTATTAAATTAGACATCAACACTTCTCAAATTTTTACATACTTTCCTTTGTAATCACATAAAAATATGTGTTTTTTTGCTACATATTGCACACAATGTTTTTATATATTAACATGTTTGGTGGGGTTAACATGATTAATTGATAAATTATTGCACCTGCGATGAGCAGGGTATTTAAACTATTTGACATGATATAAAAAATCCATAAATTATTCTCATGTTGGTTATTGGTCTTATGACTATTTATAATTACATCCTTAGTCAGGAGACGGGTAAACAACCACTATAACGGTCTAACTTAACCGCTAGACGGGTAGCGGCCATTTTAACGACCTAACTTAACCGCGAGATAGGTAAGTAACCATTTTTCATGGATAAGCAACCATTATAACGGCCTACTGAAATTATTTCATGATTAAGGATGCAACACTAAATAGTTGCAGAACCAATAAGCAAGATGAAGAACTTAACCGCGAGATAGGTAAGTAACCATTTTTCATGGATAAACAACCATTATAACGGCCTACTGAAATTATTTCACGATTAAGGATGCAACACTAAATAGTTGCAGAACCAATAAGCAAGATGAAGAATGGTTTAGAGACATTCTATGTTCTTAACCCCACCCAACTGTGGATCTTGGTGATCAAGTATAATGTACTTAAGCACATTAAGAACATAGTTGGATGCATGCAAATCTTTACTATTGCATGTACTTTCATTAGTTATTGTATTTTACATTTATATTTTTTGGATTACACCGAATATATTGTTATTTGATACATTAAAGATTTTGATAATTATTAATTCATTAAACCCGTAACGAAGTCGGGTATTAGAACTAGTTTGTAATGATTAGCTTTAAGTGATAGTAAACATTTGGGTAATTGTATTGGAGTTCTGGTAATTGATAATAAAAAAACCGAAAATTTATCATCCTAGAATTTGAAAATAACAAACCCAAAATGGTAAATCTGAACAAAATAACAGTTTTCGTCGCGCGATCAACTCATCCTAGAATCCGCCTTTTTTGCCCTTTTTCCAGCCTTTATCATACAACTCCAACATACCTCAATTTTGTTCATCATAATCTCTAACCCTCTACAAGAATCTACTAATGAACCAGTGCTCCGATCGGTAACTTTACCCATGCAAGGATTTCCTTCTCCAAGGTGAAACAAACTATGACTAAATTGAGAATTTGCGTTACTTCTATTGAGAGAACATTAAATTTTGAACGAGCCTTCCATTAATTTTGGAGGAACCAAACTTCAATACTTGTTTGTGTTGGGTGATTATAATAGTTAATGCTGGTAGTTTGAAGTTAATTGTGTAATATATATATATATCACATTAAAATGGTGAAAATCAAACTTTGGTATGTTTTTGCAAAGGCGCTTTTTTAGAACGGTAACGCCGTTCATCACGCCAGACACTCTTCATAGTATATGTAACGATGTTCGTTAGTGCTTGATTGATTTTGTGTTTGTTTGTCCTAACCATACAACAATGGTGCATTTTAGTGTCGATGAGACAAAAATAATGTTTTGAGATCCAAGAAAATCGTTTGAGATTTAAAGTGACGTTTGTTACAGAGAAAAATATTTGGTACTTAAAAGACGTTCTAATCAATTAAAAAAGTGTTTCATTGTATTGTAAAATTCGTTAATCACATTATACTCAATTGGCGTATTTAAGGGTCATGTTGACGCATTTGTGAGTTATTCAAAAACAACGTTTGAGGAGTTGAGAAAAGCATTTGGGACTCTAAAGAGCAGCGGGGAAGGTAAGAAAAATGTTGGGACTTAAAAACAACATTTGGGTTTCTTTGGGTTTCTGTTCATCCTTCTCGCCTTCAATTCGCTTTCAACTTCCTTATTCGCCCAATTTATTGATACTTCCCGATGGCATCTCCACAACTGTCATCTCAATCGTCCTCGGCCATAGCATAGTCATTCAGATCTAGACGTCTCTAGTCACTTCCATGTTGGCGGCAACAACTATTTGAAGCCCAGATCATTAGCTTTTCAAATGGAGATTGATATTCATGTTGCATAACAATGACAAGGCCAAGAGGAGAGAGTGAAGATCATTGGCTTTCTCTTGTTGGAATTATTAGCGCACCAAGTACTTTTGAGGTGATGTTTAAGCTCATCTCAAATGGAGAAGTGAGTTTCAGCTCAAAGTGAGCTGAAATGAATTCTATGGAATTCAACTATGTGTATTGTGGCTATATGAAACATTTGTGATGTTTCATGAGTTGTAACTACTTACTAGCATCCTTTTATACTAAATAAGGGTATTTTGGTAAAAGGACATGGCTTTGGCGATCGAGGTGCATGGTGTATGCGCCCTAGTGCATGTGTGCACATCTCTTGGAAGCTACCAAGAGATTTCGGCCATGAGAGCCTAAAATTGGCGAAGATGCACCTCAAGAGAAGGCACACATTCGCCTAAATAAGGAGTTACTTAGCATTTGGACAAGGGAGGATACAAGGGGGGAGTAACCACTCCTTAGGCCGAAAGTATGTGTATTTTCGGCCATAAGGAGTTGTGACTCTTCCTAGTAACTCCCTACATCATCGATAAATAGATGATTTGGTCACAACACAAAACACACTTAAGAATCTGAAACTTCTCTCTTCTCTTTTGTTCTTGGCCGAAATATTAAGCATTCCTAGAGCATTTCGAGTGGAACGTTTTTTCTGTCTCTTTAACACAAAACAACCTCATTGCATCACATGCAATCTGTCCTCATCAAGGAATTCGAAGGCCTGAAGATTCAATCGGAAGAATTGGAGCATACGTTTGGAGCAAGGATAAAATATTCTTACGCTGTTCTTCAAGGGTGCAAGGTATGCCTTCTATCTCCACTTCGTCCTCCTCATTCTCCTCTTTCTTCTTTGAGAAAGTGGAGAGGCATGATTATGGAAAACACATCATGCTATGAATCTCTAAATCTACATCTCTACACTCACTGTTGTCCATCACAGAGTCGATCAACGATGAACACAAACATTCGACAATGGCACGAGGTGAGTGCGGATCGTATTCAATAGATTGCCTTCTCTTGTTCTTCAATAGAAAGCATTTTCCGACTTGTTTCGAGATTGTTGTGACCCAATTATTTTCAAGTGGCCTCCTTGTCAAACACATCCCCAACAAACGGATCTTGAACAGATTCTCCGTTCTTCTGCAAGATTGACTTATCTCTCAAATATATTGCTTGTTTTTTTTCTTTTGTGTTTGTTTGTGTTCTGCAAGTCCAACTAGATCTAGATTTGTCCGGGAAAATGCCTAACTGGTCCGAAAACTTTTAAGGTTTCGAGATATAGTCCTCAAACTCTTGTACTTCGAACCGTAGGACTAAACGTTTAAGCCGTTACTGGGTTGTAGTCCTAAAACGCAAGGTGACGGACGAAATAGTGACGTGAATGACTGACGGTGTTAATTTTAAAAAAACCGCTGGCAGATCATCAAAATGACGTCGTTTTGATGCTTATATCATAAATGAAGAAGAAGAGGCATATATCAGAAACGAAGAAGAAGAGGCGTAAAATTGACATTTGAATGGAGGCGTAAAACTGAGGCGAGGCGGACTACAGCAGACCGATCTCCGCAACCACCTGGAGGAGGAAATCGGTGCGCAGGTAAAGGGGATGACATTTTCGTATTCTTCAGTAGCAGTAGTAAATTGTAACTCTGGCCTTTAGGGTTTTTGGAATGAATCAGTTGCAGGATGGGCAGCTAAGGGTCGTCCTTCGCGACGAGTAATCAATTAAGTAGATCTGCCACTTTGTTTCTGCAAAATGTGAGCAGTGGTGAGGATGGTATGGACCGAGCATAATGCTGGGAGAAGGTTTCTTGGTTGCCCTCAGTTTGGGACCGATAGATTTTGTGGCTTCCGGGAGTGGATAGATGAACCAATTCCAGAGCATGTAATGAAGATGTTGCTGGAATCAAAGAAAGGGAAGCGATGAGCTAGTGAGTCTGTTGAGGGAGAAGTTGTGAAACCGAATGATGGAGTAGGTGTGATGGCACAAATTGTTTCCATGGAGGAGGAGATGAAGAGAATGAAGCAGATGATGGACGATTCAAAGAGGAGCGTAAAAAATTACATAGATGAACGATTGTAGCCTCTACAGATGGAGAATAAGAGAATTCACATGAAGAACAATGTTCTAATTATTCTATGTTGCATCTTTTTGCTCATTCTTCTTTTGAAGTAAGTAGGTTGTTGTAGGTTGTTGATATTTTCTCAGTAAGTGGATGTATTAGTAAGTAACAAGTTCCAGTCCTATATGTATTTGTAAATGACAAGTTCTAGTCCTATAACTATTTGTAAGTGACAAGTTCTAGTCCTATAACTATTTGTAAGTGACAAGTTCTAGTCCTATAACTATTTGTAAGTGACAAGTACCCGTCCTATAACTATTTGTAAGTAACAAGTACTAGTCCTATATGTTTTTGTAAATAGCAAGTACTAGTCCTATAACTTTTGGTATGCAACCAACACTAGTCCTATAACTTTTCGGTTCCCACTTCAAAAGCGTCCTCCCAAAATGATTAACTTCTTACATGTTTAAACCTGGAAATGTTGCATAGCAGAAGAACTCATAAATAACCAACATGTTTAGAGATACCAATCCTTCATAAATACCAAAATGATAATCAGTATTTACACTTGTACTAAGCATTCTCAATCCGAATTCTTGAACTTTCTCCTATTTTGATCTCTGATGTAATGTTTAAAAGATTCAGCCTTCCTCTTAGCAGCATTTGCAAACACTTCCTTTGCTGCTTCATTGTCAAAGTCCTTGGTGGTTGCTTTCTTCTTTCTGCTTGTCGTGCCTTCCTCCAATAGCTTGGTTAGAGTTGTGGTTTTCACTGCATGATTTGCTGATCTTCCAACTATCAACTAACTAGTTGCCTGAGGCTGCAACCCAACCAAAAATTTGAATGTTACTAATGTTATGTTACGCTGCAATGTAATTGAGAAATGCTTACATTGAATGTTGTTGTGGTCTGCCCTTTCACGTAGCTCTTCTTGGTAGGGTTTTTTTTCTTCCCTGGTGAAACCATTTGACACTTGTTTGTTGTCTGAACCTCTTCCTTGTTTGGCTTGCACTTTTCTTTCTCCTGTTTCCGTCTAGCTATTTCTGCTAATGTTTTCTAGTAACACAAATCACAGTAATGCACATTGGTCATTAAATTGACATTTATATAACCAAGTCCAAGACTTCGGTTAGAGGACTAACCTGTGGACAACCACCCCTATTGTGGCCCTTTTCCTTGCAAAATGAGCAGGTTATTGTACCACCTTTCCTTGACATTAGGCTGCCTTTAACCATTTCCAAAGGGTCCAATTTTCTCTTAATTGTTAACCTCCCTTTAGACTTCTTGAATTTAGGTGGTTCCACACATTCGTGACTTGTCTCCTTCACCCAAAATTTGCTACTAGGAATAGGTTCCATCATAAATGAGTAGCTGTCCATAACCTTGGACCGACTGTAACACTCAGCTAAGTACTTCTCAGGCTCCTCATCCATATATCTTGTTGCAGCACAAACATGTTTACAAGTTATGCCACTAAGTTGCCAAGCCCCACAATCACATGTCTTGATTTCTACATTAACAGTATAAACCAAATCACCATCTTTGACCTCATACCTCCTGTCCCCATTCCAAACACATGTGCATGAAAGGCTATCTTTCTTACACTTCTCTAATTTCTTGAAAATGTTGGGGCCAAATTTTGTACTCCATTTAACACATGCATCCCTCTGCGTATGCAACCTCACCATTACTTGACCTCTCACTGTTTCTAACACTTATAATATTGACTTGCATCTAGCATCTAATGTCCATCCATTAAAGGCCTCACTGAGATTATTATGCACCACATCACACTTAGTGAAGTCACTAAAGAATGCCTTGCACCACTTAGAAGGATCTTTCTCAACTAACCATAAGTGGCCATCAGGAGTCCTTTCATTGAGCTTGCTCATGTGACGCTTGAAGTCCTTTTCAGCAGTGGATCTGGCAGCATCCCAGAAAATCTTTTCAATTATTGGTGTTACCCACACCCGGTACGTAATTACGTTAATTACGTATTTAAGATTAATTACCGGATTTTCGATAATTTCTGTTTTGGGACTTTCTTTGCATGTTTGGTAATTGTGGATTTAATTGGTGAATTTTAGGGCAACCCGGGACGGATTTAGAATTAATTACGCGGCCGCGCGTAATTCCCGGGAGTTGCAATTCCGAGTGACTTGAGACTTATAATTGGATAAGAAAAATAGATTTTATGGGTTTTATGATATCCTGAGTATGCGATTAAAGTTTGGTTCCAATCGGAGTAAGTTTGGTAAAAAGTTGCATTTTCGGGGTGAGCGAAAATGCAGTTTTATAAGTGTGAGATAATTGGAAATTGGTAATTTTTGTAGAAAAGAAGGAAAAGTGGCGGATGGGAGATGGGAGAGAAAAGGACATGTGTCCTCTTTTGGTTGAGGAAGAAAAGAAAAGAGAAGGGATTTTGGAAGTTGTATATATGTGTATTTAAGTAGATAATACATATATATGTATATAAAGGTAAAGAAAAGAATCACTTTGGACATTTTGGAAGAAAAAGAAAGGGATGGGCGGATGAGAGAGGGTGAGAAGGGACAAGTGTCACCTTTTGGTAGAAGAAGAAAAGAAAAGGAAGGATTAATGGAAAATTTATATATATGTATTTATGTATTAATGCATATATATGTATAAGTAAAGGAAATGGATTAATTGGTCAACATTTCTTTTCTTCTTCTTCTTCACCATCCGTTTCTCTCTCCCTCTCTTCTCTGATCCGCCATTTTTGAAGCTTAAGGTCCACAACTGATTTCCGTCGTTTGGCGACCAAACTTGAGGTATTGTACTTAAATCGATCATTGGGTTGTATGAATCGATGTCAAGTCTGTTTTGAAAGAATCAGTGTATTTTGCAAGTTAGGAGCATTTGAATTTTGGAATGAATAGTGTCATATGCTCCTTTGTTTGATTTTCAGTTCCTAAGTGTTCTCGGCACTTCCTAGTGCATGTTTGATAACGAGAACGTAGGAAGAAACGCACCAGATTGTGCCGATTTGCGTCGAAAATTTGGGTGAAATTTTCACGGAGGATTTAGCGAAAGGTAAGGATGTTTCGTGTTCGAGTAGAATTCTGATTCCGATAGTGTAATTGGTTACATTAGAAGAGGCTCGGTGTGAAAGCCGTTTTTCCCGGCCCGAGCCTCGGTTTTGGTGCCATTGTTAGTGATTGATTCTGTGGATTCTGAATTGAAATTGTGTATCTGTGATTGATTGTGTACAGGGAGTTGCTTTGAAATTGGGCAGAAACTTTGCCGAAATTTCTACTGGGACAGTCGATCGAGAATTCGCATTCAGACTTCAATCGGAGGTAAGGGTTCAGTGTGTGTTTAGGAGTATTGCTTTGCGTAGCAAGCATACTCGGATATAGACTGAGGCTAGGTTTGGAAGAGGGAGTGCCCGATGACGCCGACCTAGTTCCTGGTATAGACATTGTTGTGCAGGAACCGAATGGGATTCCGATATACCTACGATAGTTATCGATGATTTATATTGATTGACCGATGGGGGTCGCTCCCCCGAGCTGGTACCATGCTCTACCGACCGATTGTGAATGGATGCATGGCCATTGCCGGTTGGACCGGGGGAGATCTCGCCATGGTCCATAGCAAAGAATGTTACCGTTTCGATTGAATACCGATTGTGAGTTATGAGACGCATGGCAATGCCGGTTGGACCGGGGAAGATCTCGCCATGGTCCATAACAATGTGCCTTACCGTTTTGATTGCTTTACCGTTTCGATTGAGTAATGATTGTGTTTGTGACTGACCGATTGCATTGCATTGCATATGTTTATGCTTAACCATTTCGATTGTGAATTGACTATGATTGTAACTGACCGATTGTGAGTTATGAGACGCATGGCAATGCCGGTTGGACCGGGGAAGATCTCGTCATGGTCCATAACAATGTATTTTACCGTTTTGATTGAATATTATTTCTGATTGTGATTGACCGATTGCATTGCATATTATTGATTGTGTTGCATCGATTGAGCATTTGATTGATTGGTGAAATGCTTTGTGTATATCGTATTTGTTATGTTTCTGATTGCGAGTTCGATGTATCGATTGTTATAGTAATCGCACAATGTTTATACTGCTCCTTACTAAGTTCTTTCGAGAACTTACCCTTATATTTACCGTTTCAGAAAAAGGAAAGGAAAAGCAAGTCGCCGAGTAGAGGTGAGGTTGCTTGTTTGAAAGGTTTTGGACTAGAGGAGCGTGACGCAGTTTCACCTTAGCGCGGTTGGATTCCGCGAGACAATGACTGGTTGGTTTCTTTTGTATTCGAACTTGGTTACGCTCTTTATATTGTCATAACATGCATGTTTCGTTTCTAAGGTTTGGTTGTGTAAATGGTTTGGATTGCATAAGTGTTTGAGTTCAGGTTCGGAACCGTTGGTTGTCGCGTTGTAATTTCAGGTTTTGGGTTCAGTTGGAAGGTCGGGTGATCACCAGGTGATCACCAACTCCAACACTTTGCAATTTGTTGGCTGGCTGTTTTTTAGGTGATCACCAGGTGATCAACTCGTTTCAACTGGGTGATCACCAGGTGATCACCAACTCCAACACTTTGCAATTTGTTGACTTGCTGTTTTTTAGGTGACCACCCGGTGATCACCTAAATAAGAAATTTTGCCCTTTTGATCCTCTAACTTCTCCTTTTGTTACATCTTGTCCCAAAATGACCTGAAGTGCCAAATTTAGTAATTTTATGAGAAAAACAACCCCATTCGCAAAGGTAAACATCTTGGGACTTAGTTGAGCATTAGTGCTATGGTTTAAGGAAATTTTTGGGTGATCCCAAGGGGCGGTTGCCCTGTTGTTGGGGTTGTTTGGAATAAGGTTGTGAGTGAACCGTCGCCCCCACCTTTCCCCTTTCCCCGGTTTGGTCCGTTCTCCGTGCGCTTCCGCGAGTGCGGGGTCTGTGGGCAGGGGTGGGGGTGACAAGTTGGTATCAGAGCAGGCTTACCTAGTTGCGAATGGTTTATGTGATAGTAAGGTTGCATTTCATTGCATCATGCATGTACATATACAGAGCCAATTGGAATACTGCTGCTGCTAAGTTTTGATTGTTACCGTAATGTTGTGTTATAATGATTCTCAGAAATGGTTAATACCCGGGGAAGACCGGGAGTGAGTGAGTAAGAGAGGCGGGACGAAGGTCCCGAACCTCAACAGATAGTACGAGCGGCAGGGGGACGGGCACCACAAGTTTCCCCTGAGCTAGTGTGAGTGGTACTCGGTCTCCTTTGAAACGGGACATTAAGCCCGGAGTCCCGAGTTCGAGACCGGGGAAGGAGAAAATTCCACAACCGGGTGTGGAAAAGACCGTGAGTTGGGACGCATGGCAATGCCGATGCATGGCGATGCCGGTTGGACCGGGGAAGATCTAGCCATGGTCGGGGAAGATCTCGCCATGGTCTCTAATAGTGCGGGTCTTAGAACAGATCCGAGATAGTTTGGCACTGATATTATCAGAACCGACAGACTCAAGGACCGTGCAACAACCACTTCAAGGTGTAAGTGGAAGTGGATCAGGGCGTCATAGACCCCATTTTGTGACTGATAACAGCCCATCCTCATCGGAGGAGGAGGCTAGTACCGATGAAGAGCGACGACACCTTAGAGGTCGGAGGGTGCAACGAAGGATTGATTCAGCTACAAGACGGAGTCATAACGATCATGGCCCGTCTCAGGGAAGTGTTAGTGGTCGACGTCGTCGTCGACAATCTGAGGAAGCCGAAAGGTCACATCGACCCAAGAGGCAACGGGAAGAGAATGAGCGCCCTAGTAGGATGCTCGAACGATTCCAACGCCTGAACCCACCCCGTTTCAACGGAAAGGGTGGACTTGAGGCGGCGGAAGTGTGGTTTCGACGGATCGATTCCATGTTCGAAAGATTCGAATTCTCACCTACCGCAATGGTATCTTTGGCAACGTATAACCTTGGATGACCGAGCTTCGATATGGTAGGAAAGTGTGAGAAACAGGCGCCGAGCGGCGATTCGCGTGGGAGAGCACGTCTTGTTATGACGTGGAATGAGTTTACTCGCTTGTTCCACGATCATTATGTGAGTGATGTTTATGCAGGACTTGCGGCAGAACACGGTTTGATAATTTGACTCGAGGTATTATGAGCGTCTTTGGACTACGAGCACGAGTTTGACCGATTGGTTCGCTCGTCCCAGTATCATGGGATAGAAGAGCAAAAGGTAAAGAGGTTTATCGAGAGGTTGCGACACGATATTCGATTGGCACTTCGACCGTTGGATATCAAATATTATCAGGAAGCAACACAGAAGGCTCAATTGATTGAGCAAGAGGATTTTGAGAGTAGACTCATACCTCAGCAGACCGTTGGACGTGGAAGGGGTGTTGGTTTCCGTGGCTTCTCTCGAAACGCCGGGAGGGCACCCCAGCCTAACCCGAGCGCTAGAGGGAACAGGGTAGCTTCACCCTCCACTACTGTTTGTTTGACACAGCAACGTTCTCACCCTCGTAGAGCATGCCATCGGGAGACAGGTCAATGTTTGGGATGTGGTTCATCGGACCACTGGATACGGGATTGTCCTCAGGCTGCACTGAGAAGGGAGGTCGGCCTTGGTTCGAGGCCTCCATTTGGGGTACCGCTGTTTCGACCGGGGGCACCACGAGGTGGTGCCAGGCAGCAATTTCCGCGACCGCAAGCACCTCCTCCGCCACCGTAACCGAGAATGGGAAGAGTATTTCAGATTGAACGCGGGGAGGCAACTCAGCAAAAGGAAGGAGAGACGGCACGGCAGGGTGCCCTTAAAGGTACCATCTTTGTTAAATAACATTCTGCTCTTGTATTGTTCGATCTTGGTGCTTCGTGTCTATAGTGGCTCGAGAAATATGTTATGGCTCAGCATTTATCTGTGAGTTCCATGCCACGCGTGGCTTTAGTTAAGACTGTAGGGAGCCAGTGGTTGCTCTCTAATGATATGGTTCGAGATTGTGTGATTGATTTGGGAAAACATCAGATTCTGAGTGATTTATTGGTTCTGGATATTTTGGGTTATGATGTGGTTTTGGGAATGGACTGGTTGGCTAAGAACGGAGTACAGATTGATTGTGGGAAGCGGGAGGTGACACTAGCTACCGGGAAGGTACTACTGTCCTCCGCTTCTTCTGAGCAGGGATCGGAAATGAGGAGTCTAGAATTGCAAATTCTAGATGAGTTTGAAGTGATTGATGAGAATGATTACTGTGGGTTGAACTCTTCGGAGATCAGAGATGAGATAGATCGGATATCGGTAGTAAGAGAGTTTCCGCAGGTATTTTCCGAAGATTTACCGGGAATGCCTCCGGAACGAGAAATTGGTTTCGAGATTTTGCATCAGCCGGGATCAGTACCCGTATCTGCTCCCCCTTACCGAATGGCTATCCCTGAAATGAATGAGCTTAAGAAGCAGCTGGATGAATTACTTGCTAAAGGATTCATTCGGCCGAGCACGTCCCCGTGGGGTGCTCCGGTGTTGTTTGTGAAAAAGAAGGATGGAACGTTACGACTGTGTATCGACTATCGCAAACTGAATGCGGTAACTGTGAAGAATAAATACCCCCTTCCACGGATTGATGATTTGTTTGATCAGCTGAAGGGGGCAAAGGTATTTTCGAAGATTGATTTGAGATCGGGGTATTTCCAGCTTCGAGTGAAAGAAGAAGATATCCCCAAAACAGCTTTCTGAACCCGGTATGGACATTTTGAGTATACCGTCATGCCATTCGGTTTGACGAATGCGCCTGCAGCGTTTATGGATATGATGAACCGAGTGTTCCGTCCATACCTGGGTCGGTTTGTTGTGGTTTTCATTGATGATATCTTGGTTTACTCCAAGAATGAAGGTGAACATCAGGATCACTTGCGAATTGTACTGAAGACTCTGGGTGATCATCAACTGTATGCCAAACTCTCCAAGTGTCAGTTTTGGATTAGGGAAGTGTCCTTTTTGGGGCACGTTATTGGAGAGAATGGTTTATCGGTAGATCCTGAAAAGATTAAGGTAGTAATGGACTGGGAGCAACCGACTACAGTACGAGAGATCAGGAGTTTCCTCGGACTGGCAGGTTATTATCAGAGGTTTGTATCTGGATGTTCGACTTTGGCCCTACCCCTTACTCAGCTTACGCGAAGGCGAGCATTTGTATGGTCTCGAGGCATGTGAGCGCAGCTTTCGGGAACTAAAGGACAGGTGACTCACGCACCTATTACGATATTGCGGATCTGAGTGCGGCTTTACGATTTACGGACGCTTCAGTCGGGTTTGGGTTGTGTCTTGATGCAAGATCGAAACGTGATAGCTTATGGGTCAAGGCAACTTCGACCGCGTGGCGAAACTACCCGACTCACGATTTGGAATTGGCAGCGGTTATTTATGCACTCAAGTAATAGCGACACTATTTGTTGGGTAGCAAATTTCAAATCATTACGGATCATAATAGTTTGAAATATTTGTTTACCCAGAAGGATTTGAATACGAGACAACGAAGGTGGCTTGAGTATATAAAGGACTACGATTGTAGTATTGAATATACCGCTGGTAAGGGGAATTTGGTAGCTGACGCACTGAGTCGGAAGTACACCGGCTTGGTGAAAGGTGGAGATCGGGATGGTGATGATGAAGAGAATGACCTAGTTTGTTTGTGGAGTTTGTGGGAGCATCGAGAACGGGAGCAACTGTTTACTGTAACAATCCAGTCAGAATGGCTGGACAAGGTACGAGACGCTCAGAGTGTAGATGCGTCATTGAAGAAGTGTATCCTGGATCCGGGTCAGACAGTTACCGCGTGAGATATACAGATAGAACCGGATCTTTCATACAGAGAGGTGCTAGTGGCCATTTTAGGGCACGATGTGCGGAAGCTTCGTAGTAAGCTAATACCGATGATCAGAGTACAATGGTCTCACCATACCGACCGAGAGGTAACGTGGGAGGTCGAACAGGTTATACAGGATCGGTACCCCCAAGAGTACGAACGCCTTAAGACTGCCTTGGAGGACCAAGGGTCTTAAGGGGGGAGAATTGTTACCCACACCCGGTACGTAATTAAGTTAATTACGTATTTAAGATTAATTACCGGATTTTTGATAATTTTTGTTTTGGGACTTGCTTTGCATGTTTTGTAATTGTGGATTTGATTTGGTGAATTTTGGGGCAACCCGGGACGGATTTAGAATTAATTACGCGGCCGCGCGTAATTCCCGGGAGTTGCAATTCCGAGTGACTTGGGACTTATAATTGGATAAGAAAAATAGGTTTTATGGGTTTTATGATATCCTGAGTATGTGATTAAAGTTTGGTTCCAATCGGAGTAAGTTTGGTAAAAAGTTGCATTTTCGGGCTGAGCGAAAATGCAGTTTTATAAGAGTGTGAGATAATTGGAAATTGGTAATTTTTGTAGAAAAGAAGGAAAAGTGGCAGAAGGGAGATGGGAGAGAAAAGGACATGTGTCCTCTTTTGGTTGAGGAAGAAAAGAAAAGAGAAGAGATTTTGGAAGTTGTATATATGTGTATTTAAGTAGATAATACATATATATATATATATTATATATATATATATATATATGTATATAAAGGTAAAGAAAAGAATCACTTTGGACATTTTGGAAGAAAAAGAAAGGGATGGGCGGATGAGAGAGGGTGAGAAGGGACAAGTGTCACCTTTTGGTAGAAGAAGAAAAGAAAAGGAAGGATTTATGGAAAATTTATATATATGTATTTATGTATTAATGCATATATATGTATAAGTAAAGGAAATGGATTAATTGGTCAACATTTCTTTTCTTCTTCTTCTTCACCATCCTTTTCTCTCTCCCTCTCTTCTCTGATCCGCCATTTTTGAAGCTTAAGGTCCACAACTGATTTCTGTCGTTTGGCGACCAAACTTCGAGGTATTGTACTTAAATCGATCATTGGGTTATATGGATCAGTAATCTGAAGTCTGTTTTGAAAGAATCAGTGTATTTTGCAAGTTAGGAGCATTTGAATTTTGGAATGAATAGTGTCATATGCTCCTTTGTTTGATTTTTCGGTTCCTAAGTGTTCTCGGCACTTCCTGGTGCATGTTTGATAACAGGAACGTAGGAAGAAACGCACCCGAGGTTGTGCCGATTTGCGTCTGAAAATTTGGGTGAAATTTTCGACGGAGGATTTAGCGAAAGGTAAGGATGTTTCTGTGTTCAGAGTAGAATTCTGATTCCGATAGTGCAATTGGTTCTGTTAGAAGAGGCTCGGTGTGAAAGCCGTTTTTCCCGGCCCGAGCCTCGGTTTTGGTGCCATTGTTAGTGATTGATTCTGTGGATTCTGAATTGAAATTGTGTATCTGTGATTGATTGTGAACAGTGAGTTGCTTTGAAATTGGGCAGAAACTCTGCCGAAATTTCTACCGGGACCGTCGATCGAGAATTCGGATTCGGACTTCAATCGGAGGTAAGGGTTCAGTGTGTGTTTAGGAGTATTGCTTTGCGTAGCATGCATACTCGGATATAGACTGAGGCTAGGTTTGGAAGAGGAGTGCCCGATGACGCCGACCTAGTTCCTGGTATAGACATTGTTGTGCAGGAACCGAATGGGATTCTGATATACCTACGATGGTTATCGATGATTTATATTAATTGACCGATGGGGGTCGCTCCCTCGAGCTGGTACCATGCTCTACCGACCGATTGTGAATGGATGCATGGCCATTGCCGGTTGGACCGGGGGAGATCTCGCCATGGTCCATAGCAAAGAATGTTACCGTTTCGATTGAATACCGATTGTGAGTTATGAGACGCATGGCAATGCTGGTTGGACCGGGGAAGATCTCGCCATGGTCCATAACAATGTGCCTTACCGTTTTGATTGCTTTACCGTTTGATTGAGTAATGATTGTGTTTGTGACTGACCGATTGCATTGCATTGCATATGTTTATGCTTAACCATTTCGATTGTGAATTGACTATGATTGTAACTGACCGATTGTGAGTTATGAGACGCATGGCAATGCCGGTTGGACCGGGGAAGATCTCGCCATGGTCCATAACAATGTGTTTTACCGTTTCGATTGAATATTGTTTCTGATTGTGATTGACCGATTGCATTGCATATTATTGATTGTGTTGCATCGATTGAGCATTTGATTGATTGGTGAAATGCTTTGTGTATATCGTATTTGTTATGTTTCTGATTGCAGGTTCAGTGTATCATTTGTTATAGTAACTGCACAATGTTTATACCTGCTCCCTTACTAAGTTCTTTCGAGAACTTACCCTTATATTTACCGTTTCAGGAAAAGGAAAGGAAAAGCAAGTCGCCGAGTAGAGGCGAGGTTGCTTGTTTGAAAGGTTTTGGACTAGAGGAGCAAAGCAATGAGTTTCACCTTAGCGCGGTTGGATTCCGCGAGACAGCTGACTGGTTGGTTTCTTTTGTATTCCGAACTTGGTTCTGGCTCTGTATATTGTCATAACATGCATGTTTCGTTTGTAAGGTTTGGTTGTGTAAATGGTTTGGATTGCATAAGTGTTTGAGTTCAGGTTCGGAACCGTTGGTTGTCGCGTTGTAATTTCAGGTTTTGGGTTCAGTTGGAAGGTCGGGTGATCACCTGGTGATCACCAACTCCAACACTTTGCAATTTGTTGGCTGGCTGTTTTTTAGGTGATCACCTGGTGATCAACTCGTTTCAACTGGGTGATCACCAACTCCAACACTTTGTAATTTGTTGGCTGGCTGTTTTTTAGGTGATCACCAGGTGATCAACTCGTTTCAATTGGGTGATCACCAGGTGATCACCAACTCCAACACTTTGCAATTTGTTGACTTGCTGTTTTTTAGGTGACCACCCGGTGATCACCTAAATAAGAAATTTTGCCCTTTTGATCCTCTAACTTCTCCTTTTGTTACATCTTGTCCCAAAATGACCTGAAGTGCCAAATTTAGTAATTTTATGAGAAAAACAACCCCATTCGCATAGGTAAACATCTTGGGACTTAGTTGAGCATTAGTGCTATGGTTTAACGAAATTTTTGGGTGATCCCAAGGGGCGGTTGCCCTGTTGTTGGGGTTGTTTGTAATAAGGTTGTGAGTGAACCGTCGCCCCCACCTTTCCCCTTTCCCCGGTTTGGTCCGTTCTCCGTGCGCTTCCGCGAGTGCGGGGTCTGTGGGCAGGGGTGGGGTGACAATTGGCCCTCGATTCTTGGCAGCAAAGTTTGAGTACAAATGCCTTGCGCATGTTCTGTGCTCAACAAACGACAAAAGGGACTGAATGGCATTGAGTAAACCCTGCAGAAAAAAATAATAACTGACATTAACTTTAAAACATTACCTTTTGCTTGTAAGATAAAAAAATAATTGACGTTAACTTTAAAACATCACCTTTTGCTTATCACTAATGATCTCTCAACCAAGGCCTTGACCAATACCCAAATCAGTGATAAGTTTCTCAAAGAACCAAGTCCAAGACTCAGTGTTCTCCACCTTAACCACTGCCCAAGCGATCGGGTACATCTGGTCAATACCATCTCGACCAACAGCAGCTTGCATACACCTTTCAGCCAACAACCATCAACTCCAAATATTTGCCTACATCTAGCTAGGAAACCCTTTTTCAGTGCATTAAAGCACACATAAAAGGAGTTGAAGATGTGCTTATTTGAACCTGTAGCAGGCTGATCTAGTTTTAGAAAACAGCTAACTTTATTTCCTCAACATATGTAGGGAGTAATCCATACTCCTCCATGTAGGATCCCACAATCTTCAAAAATACCTTGGACTTGGTGTTTCTCGCCACATCTTTACTAATTTCAGCACCCAATCTTTCCCTCACAAGATTCGGGTCAAATCGGGTTCGGGTCTTTGCTTTCTGGTCACTTCAGGTTAAGCTGATTTCAGGTATGTTCGGGTTCGGGTTTCGAGTTCAGGTCAGGGCCGAGTCGGGTTTCTTCTGGTCGAAGTTCGGGTTTCTTCGTGTCCAAGTTCGGTTTTCTTCTGGTCCAAGTTTGGGTATCAAAAATTTTCAAATTAATATTCTATTATTTATATCTATATTCTTCATTATACATATAGATTTTTTCATTATAAATATAATACTACATATTTTATATTCATATATACAACAATGATATACTCATAAAATTATCTACACATTATCCTCTCCCATTTTTGTTGGAGTTCAAAATAAATCAATTTTGCGAAGTCATTCTAACAAAATTGAAGAGAAATTAGACATTGTTCCAACAAAATTGAAAATTGAACATTGCTCCATCAATTTTGGAAATTGGACATTCCTCTAATAAAATTGGAGATTAGATATTCCTCCAACAAAATTGAAAATTGGACTTGGTTACAAGATTGAAAATTGGAAATTTGACTTTGCTCCAACAAAAATAGGATATTGAAATTCGTTCAAAGAATTTGGAAATTGGACATTCCTCCTACAAAATTAGAGATTATACATTTCTTCAATAAAATTTGAAATTAAACATTCTTCCAAAAAAATTGGAAATTGGACATTGATACAACGAAATTGGAGATTCCACATTGTTCCAAAAGATTAAAAATTGGATATTGTCAATTTTTCATAACAATTTTAGAAACTAAACATTGCTCGAACAATTTCAGAAAATGGACATTCCTCCAACAACATTGGAAATTAGACATTCCTACAACAAAATTAAAAATTAGACATTGCCCAAACAAAATTGGAGAGTACACATTGTTCCAAAAAATTAGAAATTGAACATTTTCAATTTGTCATAACAATTTTTGAAATTGGACATTGCTCCAACAATTTTGAAAAATGAACATTCCTCTAACAAAATTGGAAATTAGACATTCCTCTGACAAAATTGAAAATTGACATTGCTGCAAAAATATTGGAGATTGCACATTGTTCCAAAAGATTAGAAATTGAGCATTATCAATTTGTCAAAAAAATTGGAAATTGCTCCAACAATTTTAGAAATAGGATATTCCTCCAATTAAACTAAAAGCAGGTCATTGCACATTGTTCCAAAAATTAGAAATTGGATATTGTCAACTTGTCACAACAAAATTGAAAATTGACCATTGCTCAAACAACTTTGAAAATTGGACATTTCTCCAATAAAATTGGATATTAGATATTCCTCTAACGAAATTGGAAATTAGACATTCCTCTAACCAAATTGAAAATTTGACATTGATTCAACAAAATTGAAGATTGCACAATATTCCAAAGATTAGAAATTGGACATTGTCAATTTGTTAGAACAATTTTTGAAACTGGACGTTGCTCCAACAATTTTGGAAAGGGTAGCTATACAATGCATATGCACACTGTATGCGCATAAGAGATTAACTAGTTTACAGCAAGTGTCACTCCCATTTTCGACGACACTTTCCGACGAAGCTCTCATTGCCTCCGAAGAAGCTTCCATCGTTTCCGACGACGTTCTGCGTATTCCGGCGAAGCTTTTCATCGGAATCCATGACATTTCCATCACTTTCGACGACGTTTTTCCGTATTCAAACGTGAATTCAGATCTGCTTCTACCAACCAAACAACCACCACCAAAATTTGACTGCAATGAAGCTCTAGAAACACCAAACTAGCAAATAATGAAAAACCGAAATTTTTTCTGACTTAAGAAATCTGGGGAAAATGATGATGATCATAGTAGGTAGTCATCTTGATCTGATTTTTAGTACACTAGCCAAGCAAACGCCCCTCGCGTCATCTCCCATCGCGCCATCATCAACAATGACCAAGGACACGGACCGCGATGCCATCGCATCTCGCGAAGGCATTATCAGGAGAGCTCCACACCTACTGGCTTCGCCAGGACCTCGCGGGTTCGCATCTACTGGCTTCGCCAGGTAGGGCCTTCGCATCTCCTGGCCTTCGCCATCCAACACTTAGCAACAAGTCACAGACCGAGGAAAGGAAGCTGGGAGCGGTTATCTCCACGACCTACCCACGTTCTCCATCACACCTCCGGTCTTCCACTACTCCGGAACGTGGGGGAACACTCCACTACTCTGGATCATGGGACAACCGCCACCTCAACGCCTCCTATAAAAGGACGGCTTGGGAAAGGTACACCCTATCTACACACCCCCACTCCTCTTTCTGCTCCTGAGTATTCCGTTTTACATCTTGCAGATTACTCCGGAGCTACAGATCGTCGTTCTCACCATCACCTCAACCGTTCAAGCATCTGGAAGCAGCCTGTGCCATCAAGGAACGAGGCTATCAGATTGGCGCCGTCTGTGGGAAACATCAACAATCCCACGAAGAAAACCACGAAGAACAGAAGCCATGCCTACCACAAGGAGCGCAAGCCGGCAGAACGGCCGTGGAAGGAGGAATCCACCCACTGCCGCTGCCAACCATGGAGTATCAGTCCATTCGACGGGAGAAAGCTCCTCCCACGGTGACCGCAATGGCCCTCCCTCGAGGGAAGTCATCCACACGACAGGGGTGGACGTTGCCGTACGAACTGGGCACGTCGCCCTCTCGACGAACCACAACCAACCGGCCGGTGTGGTGGGGGCGCCACACAACACCATTCAGAATTCCCCACTGGCCGGTCTCGATCCCGCTATCCTCGCGGCGATCACGGAGGTGGTCGCCCAAAACCTGCACGACACTCTGGTCGCAGGGGCCGTCCGAGAAAACCAGCAACCACGGAGTCACCAGGAACTTCCTCTTGCTCCACCACAGCAGGAAACCTACCCTGATCCAGCTCACTCCGCCGCGCTAGCAGCCCTCGCCCGGTGTTTGGAACAAATGGAGAAGAGGGAGGTAAGGGCCAACGCACCTTACTCCGCCAGCCTGGGTCTAGACCACCTCTGGACCCAACCTTTCACTCAGAGGATCCTGGAAGCTCCACTTCCGGAGCAGTTTCGCCAGCCCAAGCTGGATGCCTATGACGGTCTTTCAGATCCAGACATCCACCTCCAGCGCTATATCTCTGCGATGGCGATCGCAAGGGCGGACGACAACACTCTCTGTAGGGCTTTCAGCTCTACCCTCACTGGAGCCGCCGCCAATTGGTACACCACCCTTCGCGGTAAGCAGTTCGACTCCTTTGAGGAACTCTCCCGTGTTTTCTCTAACCACTTTGTTGTCTCCAAGCCTCCGCCCAAAACTGCAGGGCACCTGCTTAAGGTGCGTCAGAGGAAGGATGAGTCCTTGAGGGACTACATCCAACGATTCCAGGGGGAATCTATCCAGGTCCCAAACCTGGGTGAGGAGACTCGTCTCCTAACAGCCATACAGGGTCTCCAGTGGGACTCCCTGTTCTTCATCGACGTGCACACCAACCCTCCTCGCAACATGGAGCAGTTCCTCGACAGAGCGACTAGATTCATGCACACTGAGGAGGTCACCAGGCCCTATCTCAAGGGCTCCACAACTGACGCGAGGGGGCAACCCTCGCGCATGCCGGATTCCAGGGGCCGCGGACAGAAGAGGCAACAGCCTCTACAAGGCAGCAGGGATAGGGCATATCCAACCCTTCCCCCACTCAGGGACCTCGCACCAACATCTTTCATGCCCTGGAACAGAGGAGGGAGATCACCAAATGGCCTTGCCCCCTTCCCAAAGGAGTTGCGAGGCCAAACAACAAGTACTGCCGCTACCATCGCGACAAGGGCCACGACACTGAAGAGTGCGTGGAGCTCAAGCGCATGCTGGCGGAGATGATTGCTCAAGGGAAGCTCACGGAGTTCCTTGTCCGCAACCCCTCCCCGCGAAGAGGTTCCCCCAGGGGACACAAGCGCGAAGGCGACCAGGAGGATCGCGGACGGGACCACCACAGACAGAACAGGGCCCATGGGGGTGCGGATCAGATCCCACCTGCCAGGGGCCACATCAGTGTGATCACTCAGTGTGAAGGCGCAGCTGCGAGGCGCCGTTATATGAGACAGATCTATCAGCTTGATCACATAGCCAGCCACCTCATCCATCACCGCGATGGGACCTCTGTGGCGTTCCCGCATGGGACATCGGCCAGATCTACATGGATACAGGGGTTAATGCCAACGTCATTTACAAGCACACACTTCTTGAGGCGAAGGTCCCCCTGTCTCAAGTCAAGCCGGCGAAGGGAGCGACGTTTGGGATCGGAAGGGAAGAGATCCCAACATTGGGGGCCATGATGCTCCCATTTATGATGGTCGGTGCCACCAAGGACAAAAGTCAAGTTTGCCACTTCAGTTTCGTGGACTTCATCGTTCTCGACTTCCCCTCGCCCTACAATGCCATTATTGGGCGCGCCACACAGACTGAATTCCACATTCGTTGTGACGTGCGCACCTTAACACTGGTGGCCTCAGCTCCGCCGGTGATGCCTACATCTACGTCAACCAGAACATGGCTAGGGGTAATTATGTCAATGCGGTCGCTGGCCCCTCTCAGCTACCTCAATGCATGGAGCCAAAGAGGAAGAAGCCAAATAACGAGCCAGTGCCACAGAGCGAGGCAGCCCCTGACCTATCTGGTGCCTTTAAGGAGGTAGAGATCTTCCCAGGCAAGAAGTTTTGCATTGGGAAGGACCTCCTAGAAAAAGACAAGAAAGCCCTCATCCACCTCCTCCAAGCCAACATGAACGTCTTCGCGTGGAGCCCAGCTGACCTCCCAGGCGTAGATCCTTTTGTTATCTCCCACAAACTCAATGTACTCCCTGGCTTTAAGCCAGTTAGGCAGAAAACAAGGGGCATGGCCCCAGAAAACAAGGGGCATGGCCCCAGATCACAAAGAAGTTGTTGGATGCTAATATAATTAAGGAAGTTCACTACTCTGAGTGGGTCGCTAATATCGTACTCCCGGACAAAGAAAACGGAGATTGATGCCTATGTGTGGATTACAAGGGGGTCAACAGGGCATGCCCTAGAGATTCATACCCCTTACCCTCCATAGACCAACTGGTGGACTCAACGGTGCGATACCCAGTCCTTCCTCGATGTGTACAGTGGCTACCATCAAATCTTCATGGATCTTGAGGATGCCGTGAAAACCGCCTTCACAACTGGCGAAGCGGTCTACCACTACATTCGCATGCCTTTTGGCTTGAGGAATGCAGGGGTGACCTTTCAAAGGTTGGTGAACAGGGTCTTCGCGGATCAGACAGGGAGGAACCTTAAGGCCTATGTCGACGACATAGTGGTGAAGAGTAAAGCCACCACCAAACACAAGGAGGATCTAGAGGAGACCTTCGCCAATTTCCGCGCATACAACATGCGCTTGAATCCAACGAAGTGCATCTTTGGCGTTGGCGAAGGGAAATTTCTAGGCTACCAGGTCTCGAAGGGAGGGATTTGCGCCAATCCCAAGAAGATCGAGGCCATCACCAACCTTCGCGTTCCAAGGGGGCTAAAAGACGTCCAACAACTGACAGGAATGTTAGTAGCCTGGGTCGATTCATATCAAAGCTTAGTGACCGTTGCAAGCCGTTCTTCAACCAGATCCGGAAGAAGAAAGCTTGCAAGTGGACGGAGGATTGCCAAGCGGCCTACGACACCATCAAGCAGCACCTGCAGGAGTTGCCCACTCTCAAGTGTCCCAGGCCTAGCGATGACCTTGTCCTTTATCTCTCCACAATGAGCAACAGTGTTGCCTCAGTTCTCATCAAGGAGGAAGCTGACAAACAGTGGCCGGTCTACTACACCAGCCACACCTTACAATCCGCGGAGACAAGGTACCCTCCGTTACAAAGGGCGATCCTGTCATTGGTCTACGCGGCCAGGAAACTCAAGCCCTACTTCCAAGGGCACATGATCAAAGTGCGAACAGACCTACCAATCAAGGAGATCCTTCAACGACCAGAGCACTCAGACCACCTCGCAAAGTGGTGCATTGAACTGAGCGGATACGACATCAACTATGAGCCTCGGAAGACGATAAAGGGTCAAGCCCTCACAGATTTCCTGGTGGAATTCTCAGTAGCTGATTATTCCACGGCTCAAGAACAAGCCCCGGCGCCTGAGCCTCCGCCTCCAGAATGGGAGATGTACGTTGATGGCGCATCCAAAGCGGCATCTCCAGCGGGGGGGCGTCTACTTGCGTGGACCACTAGGTATGGAAACTACCCTCCGCGTATCTTTTTGCTGGAATTCTTGCGCACCAAGATGACCTGGGCTAGCTAAAGTAGCTAAGCACAGCTCAACTCAGCTCAATCTGAGTGTTTGAGCTAGAGAGATGTGTATCTGCTCTTAGTGAGCTGATATGAGCTCAAGGAGCTCAATGGATGATTTAATATGTCTTGGACTAGCTCTATGTGAGCTTGGTACAAATGTGTCTAGGCACCTTTTGGCGAAGAGACGTGTCTCTTGGCGGAAAGGTGCGTAAATTGGTGAAAAGGTGTCGGAGAGGGCCAAGCACACCTTCGGCTTAGGCCGAAGGGTGCGTAGCACCCTTGGGTGCCGAAAGGGCACCCTAAGGTGGCCTTACACCCATTCGGCCATGGGCCTAGGGGTGTGAGTGCCCCTTCGCCCTAGGTGCCTCTAGGTAAGGGTGCACCCCATGCCTTGCACCATTCGGCCAAAGGGACATGTCTCATGTCCCATGGCCGAACGGGCAAGGGGCATGGGTCACCTCCCTTACCTCTTCACCATATTTGGATAATTAATTAATTAGTTAATTAATTTCCTATTAGACACAATTATTTATTTATTCCTTTTCTAATTAATTACTTAATTGAAAAGGTAAAAGGCATGAGACATGTCTCATGGACCAAGGGGCATTGGTTGCAGCCCTTGGTCCTAGGGACATGTTATTTCGCAAATGAAAGGGCATTGTGCCCTCTCATTGGCAGCCCATCCTCCTCTATAAATAGAGGGAGGATGCGCCATTTCTATCCATCCCACAACCAGCATTGGTTCTCTCTTCTCTCTTCCTACTTCCTCTTGCGAAACTAGAAGGCATTCTAGGAGCATTGTGAGTGGAACTCACCTTGGAGACAAATCATCTTCAAGCCGCCCTTAAGGTGTTCCCCAGGCCGAGTCTTCAACATCAACAAGGAGCAAGAATCTCTAAGATTCTTAAGCTGCGTCCAGAAGAAAGGTACATACTCTTAATCCCTTCTTCGGTATTGATGAATGCGAACATGAGAAGCATGTTAAAGACGATCCTAAAATTAACAAATGGTATCAGAGCTTTCGGTTTCTCTTTGTGATACATGCTTACTTGTTCGACATGTTTATATGAAGCATGATACATGTTAGTTGAATTCGAAATAACATGTATGAATGTATGATTGTATGTAATCGGACTAAACATGAATACATGTAAAATTCGGCTGAAACATGCAAGTTTAAATGAAACATTGAATGTTATATGTGTTTTGAATCATGCTTGAATGTTGTATGATGAAAATGGTTGTATAACATGTTGACTTGCCTATTTGTTCCATGAATGATTAAATGAACCTAAAGAAAATGTGTGCCAAAGTTCTATATCACATTATACCTTGAGGTAATTGCCGGAATGTGCTCTGTCTAGGAGGTGGGTTTTAAGTGGGACCGTCTGTGACCCTCCATCTTTCCCCGGGAGCGCTCCTCTCGTGGTTCCTAAGGTCCATGTGTGACATAGACTTGGCATGCATGTGACATTTATTCTTTACCTAATTTAAGAATTTCAGCCCCTTGATAGTCTTAATCTGGTTTTGTACCACTATGATGGAATTGAGTGAATTGAAGCTTAAATTAAGTGAGGTAACATACGTCTATTGAAACAAGAGATTCTACCTTAAGATAGTTCAAGTACTTGTACGGTGAACTTGAAGGACTTGAAACTTGATTCAATTGATGAGACACTTCATTAAACCGAGGTCTCTAGGGACCTGTCAAGCTAATATAATGCTTTGTCTAAGGAAGTGGTACTTAAGTGAGACCGTTTGTGACTCCACCAACGACACTGGGCATTGTATTAAGGAGACTTATGGGTGATGAGACTAAGGTTTAAGTGAAGTGCTATGGTTGTTACGATCACGCATGAGTGCGTGATTCAGGCCTTCTTGGAAGGTCAAGTGAGGTTACAAACTGATGTATGCTTGGTTGCCCTTGATTGATTGAATGTATAGGCTTGTTAAGGGTATGTTCATAAAATGGCAAAGTTATGCTTAGGCGTTTCTAATCGGATGCTATAAGCATACCTTTTGCTACGTCAGGTATAAACTAAGTTATTTCATGAACATATTCCTTGAATAAGTCTAATTGTGTGAATTGGAATCTAAAACATGTGAATTGCATATTTGTAGATGGCTACTAAGAACATAGTAGCGAGTTGAACCGTGACCTCAAATTTTATGGTGAAAACTATCTAATTTGGCATAAGAAGGTCAAGTTCATCTTAACTGAGCAAGAGACACTTGAGGTGCTTGATGCTGAGGTCAACCCCCCGGAGGAAGGGGGAAGTAGGGTGGCTTATGAAGCCTACCTTAAAAAGAACTCTATGTGTAGAGTCACACTCTTGTCCACAATGGTGGATGAGATCATGGTGGAGTTCTCCATGCTACCCTCGGCCAAAGGCATCTGGGATGCTGTGAAGGCCAAGTATGGAGATGTTTCCGTGGAGAAACAACGCTCAATGATACTAAGGTTTGAGAACTATGGTAAACGAGCAGATCACACCATGAGTGCCCACCTTCGTGAGATGTCACGAATGATTCATCAGCTTAAACAAGCTGGGCACGACCTCACCGACGAGCAGCAGTGCAAGCAATAATAAGGTCCTTACGATGAGGAGTGGCGGTTGATGAAGGTCAACTTACGCCACAACCCTCGATTAAGACTTTTGATGACATCGCCCGTCATCTTTTACTTGAGGCTGAAGTAATGGCTCTCAAGGACCACTCCAAGGCATATGTTGCCAATACCTCCGATAACAACGGGGGTAAAAAGAAGAAGTGGTTCAAGGGTGGGATAAAGGGCGGCTTCAAAGGCAAGGGTAAGGGAAAGGGCAAAGGAAACGGGCCCGGAAAGAAGAAAAGGGACGTTTCGAAGCTCAAGTGCTTCAACTGTGGCAAGAAAGGACACTTTGCAAAAGATTGCAAAAGTGCACCTAAGGTACATTTTGAACCTTCTACTTCAATAACACATGTGACGTCATGTACTATGCTAACTGAAAGCAATTCTTTGTGGATTGTAGACTCAGGAGCAACAGACCACATAGCTCGGGACAAGTCTGGTTTGTGGCGTACAAGCTCCCAAGAGGTGTCAAGCACGTCTCGGTGGGGAATGATGCAAAATTAGAAGTAGTAGGAATAGGAACTGTAAGGTTCCCTTGTGTAATAGATATTTGTATCTTGTGGACACATTATATGTACCGATATTTGTAGAAATTTAATTTCTATTTCTGCCATGTTGAAATACAATTATTGCTTTCAATTCTTTAATGATAGTGTAACTATATTAAAGGATAATCAAGTTCTCACAAAATGCTTCGTTAATAATGGATTGTATGAGTTAAGGCCCGATGGCCATTCTGTTGCAACTCCTAGTTGCCACGTGACTAAAGTCATAGATCAAAATCATGGCATGAACGGTTGGGACATATAGGACAAGATAGGATGAATAAGTTAGCCAAAAGTGGCTTGCTTGAATCCTTGACCAAGGTTGTCTTGCCAACTTGTCAACCTTGCTTAGAAGGCAAGGCAACGAGAAAGCCCTTTGGGAGGGCAACTAGGAGAACCGAGGCACTAAGTTTAGTCCATTCGATCTTTGTGGACCTGTGAGAATTGAATCCAGAAATGGGTTCAAGTACTTCATCACTTTTACTGTTGACTGTACACGATTCACCCACGTCTTCTTACTCAAAACCAAGGCAGAGGCCTTAGCATATTTTCAGAAATATGTGCACTTGGTTGAGAACCAAGTAGATAAGAAGGTGAAGTCCTTAAGGACTGACAGAGGTGGTGAGTACGGTTCACTTGCATTCAAGGCCTTTTGTGAGTCAAAAGGCATTGCTAGAGAGTTCACCCTTTCTTGGACACCCCAGCAAAATGGTGTGTCCGAAAGAAAGAACCGAACTTTGATGGACATGGTACGTTCCATGATGGCTAAAGCCAACTGGATGTGACCTATTGGCGTGATGCGCTGCTATGTGCGGTGCACATTCTCAATAGGGTACCTACCAAGGACATCGACTCCTCTCCATATGAGTTATGGATGAAGAGGACCCCGAACTTAAGCTACTTGCGGCCTTGGGGTTGCTTAGCTTACGTACATGTTCCCGACCATCCGTTGGGAAAATTGGGACCAAGAGGAAAGAAGTGTGCTTTTCTCGGATATTGTACGGAATCCAAGGGCTATGTGTTCTTGGATCTCAGTTTAAAGAAGGGTTTGGTGTTTGATGCAAGAAACGCCAAGTTTATGGAAACGGAGTTTCCAAAAGTTGGCGAAAGTGATGATTTAGCCTCGATAGGCCCGATCCTAGAAGAAGGTCAACCAGACACTTCACAAGTGCCGGTTACAAGGACTGTACCTACTCAAGATGGAGTACCTCAACTTGAACAAGATGAGGCTTCCCATAATGAGCCCATAAACATGGACTCAAATGAACAGGATCCTGAAACTGAGGGATCTGTTCAAGAGGGAGTTGAGGTACTTCAAGAGCCAACACCTCCACCCCAGTTGAGAAGATCAACTCGGGAGTCCAAAGCACCTAAAAGGTGGGGACTATCGGAAGGTGAGACATACTTGGTCTCGTGCGAGATCGATGAGCCAAGTAATGTCAAAGAAGCTCTTGAAGGGGCACGAGAAAGAAGAGTGGCTAAAGGCAATGAATGATGAGTTGCATTCAATGCATGAAAATGAGGTATGGGAATTGTCTGATCTTCCTCGTGGCGGCGATCGGCAATAAGTGGGTTCTTAAAATAAAGAAGAACTCGATGGGAGTATCGAAAGGTACAAGGCCCGGTTGGTGGCCAAAGGCTTTACGAAGGAAGGTGTTGATTTCAAAGACACTTTCTCTCCGTGGTTAAGTTTAATTCCATCAGATTGCTACTTGCGATAGTGGCAAACTTGGACCTTGAGTTGCATCAGATGGATGTGACCACAGCCTTCCTCAATGGTGAGTTGAGTGAAGAGATCTACATGAAACAACCCGAAGGGTTTGTACAAGTAGGTCAAGAAGACAAGGTATGTAGACTAAAGAAGTCTATATATGGTCTCAAACAAGCTTCAAGACAATGGTACTTGAAGTTTCATCATGCAGTCACAAGCTATGGTTTTGTGATGATGCATGAAGACCATTGTGTGTACTTGTTCTTCAAAGAGTCCAGTTTTGCCATTATGACATTATATGTCGATGACATTTTAATTGCAAGTAGTAGCTTGGAGTTGTTGCTCGCCATCAAAGGATGGTTGTCCTCCACCTTCAAAATGAAGGACCTGGGGGAAGCTTCTTATATCCTAGGTGTTAAGATACATCGGGACAGAAAGAAGCATATGTTAGGACTTTCACAAGAGCTTTATATAGATAAAGTTCTTGAGAGGTTTAACTTGACCAACTCTAAGCCAATGAACACCCCACTTGCATATGGTTGCAAAATTGGAGAGGACTTATGTCCTAAGACTCCAAAAGAGAAGGAAGAAATGACTAAGATACCTTACCTTAGTGCCATTGGTAGCCTTATGTACGCCATGATTTGTACACGGCCGGACATAAGTCAAGCGGTCGGTTTACTTGCTAGATATTCTTGAACCACAGGATGGAGCATTGGAAGAATGTCAAAGGATTCTTAGATACCTTAAAGGTACTAAGGATTATTGGCTATGTTATCAAGGAAAAACCCTTGGTTTACACGGCTATTCGATGCCGATTGGGAGGAGATAGAGATTCTAGCAAATCTACAAGTGGTTATATTTTCTTGCTAAATGGGGCGCTACTACTTGGTGTAGTAAGAAACAAACTGTACTGACCTTATCAACCATGGAGGCGAGTCGTTTCTTGTGCCTCGGCTGTCCAGAAGCCACATGGCTTGGTTATTTTCTTAAAAACTTGGAGTCGATGGTCAAAATAAGTAAGCCCATTACTATCTACGGTGATAGTATGGCAGCTATGGCCTACACCAAGGACCCCAAGTATCATGGAAAAACCAAACACATTAGCATGAAATATAATTTCGTTCGAGATGCAGTTGAAGAAGGTGAAGTCAAAATTGAATACATCTCAACAGACCTTATGGTGGCAGATCCTCTCACTAAGCCATTGCCACCCATTGTGTTTGCTCGTCATGTCCGAGCAATGGGTCTTAGGAGATTGTAAATATACTAATTGTTGTATGACTTTCACCACTTTGGTGTCACACATGTATATATGTATAATGATGATCAATAAAGTAATTATTTGATGTCATTTACTTAGTTCCATTAATAACACACAATGAACAAATGAACATGTCCACCATAGGCATTGAGAATGACTTTCTCACACCAAGTCATTCGCCCTTGATCTTAAGTAGACCAAGGATGAGACTACCAAAGACTCAAATAGTGTGTTGTTTCTTCAGGAAACATGTGACATGCAATGTTACTCTATTGAGTGGGAGTCATGTTACAACACATGACACTTTGGTATACTTTTTATGTCGCCTTGATCTGAATAATCAAGATGAGGTGCTCTGCACTGATTTTGTATGACACTGATACATTCTAGCCTATGTGTGAGTGTAAGCTCGGGCTTGCACAGAAATTTCATGGCTTGTGACATGTCCTCCTTTTATATGTTAGAAGGAGCACACTCTGAGGTGTTTTAAGAGGGAGAAATGACACACCCTCATTCTAAGTGATATCACTCCAAGTGGGAGTGGTGTTTGTAAAACACCCTAAGAAGTGTTAATAGAATCTTTGTAAGTATGTTGCAAAGATCCTATGACCATGAAATTCGACCAAAAGAAGAATTTAAGCAAGTTGTCTCTAACCTTGCGTAGTGTGAGAATTCTTCGATTGGACCCTTAATCACTTTAACTCGCTGTTAATGATTCACATTGACAAAGTTACTTTGATTGGTTGTCGAAGGTCGCAGATGAATGCGGCTAGAGTATCCTCCTTTTGGGTAACTAAATCTATATGGATCATTAAGCAGGTAGAGTGTAAAGGAAAGACAAGTGAAACTTGGTACGTGAGTCCTAAATTCAACCTTTGAGCTCACATGTTGCATTGGTACAACATGATAAGGTCTGAATTGGGGATAATACGAATTAAAGAGTACTCGACACTTAACACAGTCATCATTTAAATGAAAGAGACTGAGTGTGGTTAAGAATATGTACCATATGTCTTGGGGTTCTAAAGGCACTACTTGAAGTAGTTCAAGGAAAGCTTGAAGATGTTCAAGCATGTCTTGTTAAGTTCAAGAAAATTTGAATAACACACAAACACTTGAAGTGTTCAAGTGAGTTTGAGAGGACAATCTTCCATTTGAGAGTCTAACAACCTCAATGGAAGAGCTACTGTGAGGATTCCTTAAGGACGCACTCACAACTCCTTTTATATAGTTTGCCAAAGTGTTTGGTTTAGTATGAGGAAGTGTTTTATTCGAGTGGGAGCTTGTGCTCAAAGATCATCATTGGTGCGAGTGGGAGTTTGTTGGAATTCTTGCGCACCAAGATGACCTGGGCTAGCTAAAGTAGCTAAGCACAACTCAACTCAGCTCAATCTGAGTGTTTGAGCTAGAGAGATGTGTATCTGCTCTTAGTGAGCTGATATGAGCTCAAGGAGCTCAATGGATGATTTAATATGTCTTGGACTAGCTCTATGTGAGCTTGGTACAAATGTGTCTAGGCACCTTTTGGCGAAGAGACGTGTCTCTTGGCGGAAAGGTGCGTAAATTGGTGAAAAGGTGTCGGAGAGGGCCAAGCACACCTTCGGCTTAGGCCGAAGGGTGCGTAGCACCCTTGGGTGCCGAAAGGGCACCCTAAGGTGGCCTTACACCCATTCGGCCATGGGCCTAGGGGTGTGAGTGCCCCTTCGCCCTAGGTGCCTCTAGGCAAGGGGGTGCACCCCATGCCTTGCACCATTCGGCCAAAGGGACATGTCTCATGTCCCATGGCCGAATGGGCAAGGGGCATGGGTCACCTCCCTTACCTCTTCACCATATTTGGATAATTAATTAATTAGTTAATTAATTTCCTATTAGACACAATTATTTATTTATTCCTTTTCTAATTAATTACTTAATTGAAAAGGAAAAAGTCATGAGACATGTCTCAAGGACAAAGGGGCATTGGTTGCAGCCCTTGGTCCTAGGGACATGTTATTTCGCAAATGAAAGGGCATTGTGCCCTCTCATTGGCAGCCCATCCTCCTCTATAAATAGAGGGAGGATGCGCCATTTCTATCCATCCCACAACCAGCATTGGTTCTCTCTTCTCTCTTCCTACTTCCTCTTGCGAAACTAGAAGGCATTCTAGGAGCATTGTGAGTGGAACTCACCTTGGAGACAAATCATCTTCAAGCCGCCCTTAAGGTGTTCACCAGGCCGAGTCTTCAATAACAACCAGGAGCAAGAAACTCTAAGATTCTTAAGCTCTTTTCAGTTCCCAGTAACTAATAATGTTGCAGAGTATGAAGCCCTCATCGCGGGGCTCAAACTGGCCATCAAAGTGGGTATTCGCCGAATACACATTCATAGCGACTCCCAACTGGTCATACACCAAGTTCAGGGGTGCTCAGAGTGCAAGGACGCCACTTTGATTAAGTACCTCAAGCTTGTCAACTCCCTGCGATCGAACTTCGAGGAGGCAGTTTTCATTCACATCCCTCATTCCGAGAACACCATAGCAGATATGCTCTCCAAGGGAAAGACACCCTCCACATTAGAGACTATGGCACGATTGTCGATCGACGGGACACTGGACATTGGCTCACTCGGAACAGCAGAAGATCCGGATGACTAGCGAACCCCCATCATTGCCCAACTTAAGAGGATCCCCACAGATCTGCACACCCACATTCGAGTGACAAGATCCGTCCTCATAAACGGGGTGTTGTGGCATCGTGGATTCTCTTCGCCTCTCTAACGTTGCCTCACCACCAAGGAGGGACATGCTGTTCTGGAAACCATCCACCAGGGCAGCTATGGTGCTCACATAGCTGCGGAGGTACTATCCCACAAAGCCCTTCGCCAGGGGTACTATTGGCCATCCTTGAAGAAGGACTCATCCAAAGAATTACCAGCACTCACAAACCCTGTGCCCTTCACCCTTTGGGTTCTCGATCTCATCGGACCAATGCCAAAGGAGACAGGCCAATACCGGTTCCGTGTTGTCGCTGTGGATTATTTCACAAAGTGGATTAAAGTCGAACCCCTTGTGAAGATAACATCCTCCAAGATCATCAGATTCCTATGGAAGAACATCGTTTGTCGATATGGCAGCCCTCGCGCCATCATCACAGACAACGGAAGCCAATTCGCCAGCCACAGCGTCCAGCAATGGGCTGAGGACAACAGGATCCGCATGCTCTATGCCCCAGTGGCACACCCCCAATCCAATGGCCAAGTTGAGGTCACCAATCGGACAATCAAGGAGGGACTCAAGAAGCGCTTGGCTGGCGCGAAGGGACGATGGGTCGATGAACTCCCAAGCGTCCTATGGGACTACAGAACAACAACAAGAACACCAACAGGCGAGACACCGTTCTCCCTGGTTTATGGCACTGATGCACTCCTCCCCATCGAGGCAGACTTCCCAACAATCAGGATGATCAACTTCACCGACGAAGCTAACAATCGAGGAATTGCGTGATGGGGCACACCTTCGCCTGTTTTCTCTCAAGCTGCATCTTAATGTGCGACATGACTCCAAGGTCAAGCCCAAGGCACTCAAGCCAGGAGGCCTTGCAATACTCAGGTTTGTCCTCACGGCTCGCGACCCCAAACAGGGCGTCTTGTGGCCCAATTGGGAAGGCCCATATATCATCCACAAGCATGTCCGGGAGGCATCTATGAGTTGCAGGACCAAGATGGGAAACCACTCCCTCGCAACTTCCATGCAGACGACCTACGCCCATACTATGTGTAAATCATGGTACTCTCATGGCTCAAATCAATGAAATATTTTGACTTCTCAACACTATCACGGAATAGGGTTCAATTTCATCGACAATCGCCCAAAGCCTTCTGCACCCGACTAGTCAGAAATGGCTAAACGCCTAACCTAGTAAGGTCACGGTATTAGACCTTGTCAGGTCACATATGCATATGCAGACGTGCGTACACCACCCACGGGCATCGCCTATGCGAACCTTGTGGCAAATAGACATTTCCCAGGTTATCTTTGGGGCCCAGCGATGCGAACCCCAATAGATCCCAACGTCCCCACGCTGGAAATCAGCTTTGCCATTGAGGTCTTTGATGGTTCTGCCCATGCGAGCCACAAACAATCCCTCGACAGATCTTTGGGGCCCCACGATGCAAACCCCAACAGATATACAAGCTGGAAATCAGCTCCTTCACAGAGGTCTTTGATGGCTTCAACCACAAACCCATACGAACCACAAACAATCCCTCAAAACAGATCTTTGGGACCCCGCGATGCGAACCCCAACAGATCCTCAACGACTTAGCCTAGCAGTTTGCTAACGTCCCCTACAAAGCTATCGCAAGAATGAAGGGAAATAAGGACAATCAAGGTAAACTAAAATTTGTTCATTTATATTGTTAGAATTGTGCGTTCTTTACAGGGACAAAATAACAACGCTTCTCAGGCCGGCCTATTTGGGGGGTCATACACACGACCTCGAACCCCATCCTACTCTAGCATGGCGTGCCATCCCGCACCCATCTTTTTCCCCTGGTCACCCCAGTCAAGCAGGGCACCCGCCTCAGGGTCGTTGGTCTTCGAGGCATCCAAGGCATCTAAGTTCAACCCTGGATGCAGCCTTTCCAGCTGAAAGCGGCATCGCAGCCAACCTTCCTCATACCCTTGCGCTCCAACTTCACCCTGGGTCTTGAGCTCCTCAATCTTCCGCCTCAGGCGAGGCATTCTCTCATGGATTTTCACCTGGTAGGATGATGTGTGTTCAGGGTCCTCCCCAGGAAACAACTCCAGCCCAAGGTGCTGCTCGAGCTGGAAAACCTCCTCCATTGCACACATGAGGTTTGTGCACAGATTGACGTGCTCTTCCGCAATCTCCTTGGCACCAAGCTCTACGTCCAGGATCTAGATGCCACCTGCTCTGCCTTAGTAGCAGCATCCCTCAGAGCTTGAGACTCCGCCTTCATTGCGGAGAAAGCAGCATCTGCCCCTGACTTCAGAGAAGAAAGTGTCGCCTTCAAGACAACAACTTCAATTTCCTTCTCCTTGAGTTCATCCTCCCTCTTCGCCAGCTCCTCTTTATGTCGGGGATACCAAACTTGGAGCCTCTTCAGAAGAACGTCCCTCTGCAAGTGCTCCAAGCGAGACTCGCTTTCTCCTGGTTAAGTACAGCACACCAGGACTCCAGCTCAGCTACTCATCGATTCGCCCTCTCAGACTCAGCCTTGGCAGCGAGGGTAGCCTCTGCCTCCTTCTTCAGGCGGGCGATTTCGGCGACCTAGGCACTATCCCTCGCATTCGCGTAACTCAGGTTTTTGTGCCACTGGCTGAGACCGGCGTATTCATTGATGGCAGCCTACATCGAAGGGAGTTAGTACAAAAATCAAAGAGGTGGCACAAGAAAGCAGGGGAAATGCCTCACCTGCAAGTTGTACTTGGCAGCCTCCTTCATGAACTCGCCTGGGGGGTCCAAGCTATGATCCATCAACTCTCTATCGAAGGGGGTGCGAAGCCCCTCCAAGCAGGACATCAGCATGTGCTCCCCTCCCAGCAACAAGGAAGACTTGTTGTTCAACAGGAAAACAGGGTCCCACGCCCCCTCCAGGGGCATGCCCTCTTCCTGATACACCTTCGCCCTGAGCTCCTCCCTCAGGGACTTCAGCGCAGCAGGGTCCTCAGACCACTTGGGGGTCTTCTGGGCTGCAACGCGCTTCCCCTCAAGGAAGTGCGACCAAACCCCGGTCTCCTCAAGCACGGTTGCTGCCGCACCCAGATCCACCACGCTCTGGCGAATGCTTCCACGTAGACCAGAAGACTCTTTCCCTGCATCAAACAACTCATTAGTGCAACTGAGAAAGACTTGGAACACAACCGCTCACGAGAATGACACTTACCCTGCGAAGGGCCTTGGGCCAGGGTTGTGGCGAGCTCACCAGTAGATGGCTGGGATTGTGGCTTCACCCAGCTACCACTCCCAGATGGTTCACTGATAGGGCGAGCCACATCCCAGCCACTCGCCTTCTCTGGGGCTGCCTTCACCACCAAGGCATTGTTGGCGATGGTAACCGGGATACTTGGGGGTACCCCCTTTAGAGCCCCTTCCCCTTGGGAAGCCTGGCTGCTTGTTGGGGAAGCTCCCTCGACCTCAATTGTCACCCCTGGCTGTGTATTAACCAGGATGGGTGCCTCGCTATCTGCAGGGGCCGCTACCACCTTTTCCCCAACAGAACTGTTGGCCCTCGCAGCCAGCTAGGCTATCCTTCTCATGTATAACAGGAGATCACCTGCTGACGTTATCACCTTTTGTGGCGAAACACCCACATGGGGAGAGATCTCCACCGAAGGACTCTCAGAAGCGCTTTGGCCACCCGCCCTGGGGGGCTCGCCAGTAGCCCAGAAACAAAGGCATCCAGACAACTGGTGTTTGCAGCCACCGCCATCATCGTATCTATAGGAGAAGGGCCAGTGATCTCCATTACAGGAGTCTCGCGAACCTTCTCTTCTCCAGGGGTGTCTCCAGAAGTTCTTCCCTTGATCACATCCTTCGCACTGGGAACTTCTCCCTGAACAGGCCCTCGCGCCTTCGTCTGGCCAGACTCATGAGGAGTCTCCTCCGCACGGAGCGGTGCCGCGTCGCTGGCCACCTTCTTCCTCTTGGCCTCGCCTAAGAGCTGCGCACGAGTGCCGGTGGCTGGTCTCTTCCTTCCTAAGAGGAGCATTTTGCCTGTATGCGCAGGCAAGATGAATCTGCAGGGCGGTGCGCATGGACCCCCTCTTCCCCTTCTCCTCATCAGGACGGTCGGGAGCATCTGGATACCACAAAGATTCAGTATATGTTATGGAAAATAAGAAGACAGCTAATCAACGCATACCTCTTGGCCCCGCGAGAGCAGCGCGAAGGGCATCCACCACTTCTCCACGATGCGCGGGTGCCCAACCTTCATAAGGTGGAGGCACTCGCGGATCCAACAGGTGACCTGTGCTAACGCCAGCCCACCTAAGGGTCACCTCGTCAAGCTGCGAGAGGGAGAAAGGAAACAGGTCGTCGCAGGTCCTCGCCAGCATATCGTCCAGCCATCCCAAAAGATGGACATACTCGCGCCACCTCCGCCCATCTGTGTGCAGAACCGGTTTTGGAGCCGCACTCTGCACAGCCTCTATGGTCCTCGCCACTGGGAACCTCCAGGACTCATCCCTGCAAACAAAGAAGAAACCACCATGCCAATCATGATGAGACTTCAGTGGAATACCAAAAGATATAGAGTTGTTCCCCCCAACACTAAGGGGGGTAACATGAAAGAACTGCCCCCTGTCCGCAGGTCCAACCGGTAGAACCGCAGGAAAACATCCGCGAGCGGCTCCACCCCAGCCATCCGACACGCCACAATAAACCCGGCGATATGGATGAAGGTGTTTGGTCCAAGCTGCGACGGTGGGAGACCCCACAAAGTACACAGGTCTTGGACAAGGGGAGGCAAGGGGAACCTCAACCCAGAAGACATCTGGGCCGTGTAGAGGCACAGCGCGGCGCTCTCCAAGTTCTCCGACGTCTGCGGAAGCTTGAGCGCCCTACAGGCCCCTTTCCGCGCCGTGTACACTTCCACTTTCTCGACAGGGAAGAAGGCCTTGACAAGTTCTTGGTGAAGCTTCTCGGCCTTCATGGCACTCTTGTCCACGGCGGGGACGACAGGACGAGCAGCTCCTCTACCAGCCATTACTGCGACGAGAAGAAGGAAAATACGCGGTCAGAAGACGAACAGTCAACCAGGAATTTCATCGAACACCTTACGTGCAAGGAACTGGAGAATGAACTCTCACCTAAGATCAAGAAGACAAAGACGAACAAATGCAGGAGCAACCGAAATGATGGAAAGGTACGAGCACGAAGAAACAACAAGAGGGGTATCGGGCTCAAAAATGAGCGCAAAAGAAGCAACAAGAATACGAAAGCGGCGAGATGAAAATTCGAACAAGGAGAGAGATTGCGAAGAATGAAAACTGCGAACGAGCCGGGTATTTATACGCCCAACCCTAACGAAGCCGAAACGTCGCCTCGAACGGAGGACCAGCCCCAACGAGCCGCGTGTCAGGAATTAGTAACGGTAGGAAACGTTTGGCCTAACAACAATTTTGACAATTGGATACTACTACAACAATTTTGGAAATTGGACATTCCTCTAACAAAATTGGAAATAGGTAATTGCTCCAATGAAATTGGAAATCGCATATTATTCAAAAATTGGAATTTGGACATTGTCAATTTGTCGCAACAAAATTGAAAATTGAACATCGCTCCAACTACTTTGGAAATTGGACATTCCCCGGATATAATTGAATATTAGACATTCCTCCAACAAAATTGGAAATTAGACATTTCCCTAACAAAATTGGATATTAGACATTGCTCCAACAAAATTGGAGATAGCAAATTGTACATTGTCAATTTACCTCAAACAATTAGAAATTGGACATTACTCCAACAATTTTAGAAATTGGAGATTCCTCCAATAAAATTAGAAAATATGTCAATGCACATTATTCCAAAAATTAGAAATTGGACATTGTCAACAACTTTTAAAATAAGAAATTAGAAATTGGAAATTGAAAATTGAAAATTGACCATTGCTCAAACAACTTTTAAAATTGGACATTCCTCCAACAAAATTGGATATTAGATATTCCCCTAACGAAATTGGAAATTTGACATTCCTCCAACCAAATAGGAAATTCAACATTGAACCGGCAAAATTGGAGATTGCACAATGTTACTGTTACCCCCTCTCTGCAGAAGCTCACGTCATACAGAACGCCAGGTGGCGTAAAGCGGGAACCGGACTTGGGAAACAGTAAATGGAGTCCCCTTGGTGTGGTGATCCAAGCCCATTTGTTTGAAGATTTGTTGATTTGAGAGGGGTGTGTCAGAACGTAGTGGGAAGGTCGGAATGGTTTGATCCTGAGTTTGACGAAGAAACCGAGAAACTCCAAACCTGAAATGACTTCAACCAAACACACTTCTACAACATGGATAGCATAAAATTCACTCACATCCATCACCATAGCATATGCACCAGACTTAATCACATAATCCATGCTTTTCTATCTACTAATGTTACTAAATTGTCACGTAAGCAAAAGAGATCATCTGAACACAAACACACATATACACATATGTAACAAGACGTTCCTTGCTCCCACTGAAATGGGCAAGCTAACGCCCCTGCTCCGCAGGCTCCAAAATACAACAGAACACGAGCAATCCTTATATATATACATATGTGATGCAACATATACACACACATGCATGCGTTTACATGTACAAAGCCCAAAACCTAATGTTCAGAGTACATACACACGTGGAAGGATCTGGTGCAACAAGATCCTTGAAACAAAACTCCACGTAGGACACTCGTTGCTGCTAGATAGGTAACAAAAAACAAAACCGTCAGTAAACTCATAATGTACTCAAATAAGGGTCGGACTTTGCAACTGAGCAGAAATCTCAACCGAGACCACCCTTACAAACTCAGAAGACAAACTCAAACATAGTAATACCTGAAACCAAAACACAAGTAAACACCGGAGAGATCTACTCTTCGGGTTTCTTATCAGATGAACCTGAAAAGGTAAACATATTTAAGGGTGAATCCTCAATGAGAACTCAGTAAGGGTCAGACATAGGATAAGGTTTTCAGAAATTCTGAATAATCCTGAGCTTTCACATCTGCACAAGAAAACACGAAAATGCAAAACAAATATAAAAGTAATAATAATAACAACTCTGAACAAAACGACAGACTTCTGAGGCTTTTAGCCTTACATAAGAGGATTTTCCATAACAACCAATAAAGTATATTTTCTGAGACGTGATACCAGCCCGGGGTCCGGATTCCCCGCTGTCGTCAGAGCAGAACAACATAACAAAATTAAAACAAAACTTACCAGACATGGTATCCTATACCCTATACCTGCACACCTAAACCTATGCCATAAACTAAGTTCGGTATCACCGGGCCCCACCCTCAACTCGAACTCAGCCTCAATTAACCCTGACAAGCTATTATAATTATCCCAGAATGCAGAGTCAAGGAAAACTGAACCCTTTCCAACTTTACCCAGAGGCGGGAACCTTTCTACCTTTTCAAACGGTTCAGACGTGAATTCGGCAGTACTCCGTCAGTTTTCTCGTAGTCCTTCTTAAGATAGAAATGGCAGCTGAACACCCAAACAACACTTAGAACCAAAAATAATCGACCGACGAAAGTATCACAAATGTACCCAAATTTCGAACTCTCACGGTTTTCAACCGGAGCCACAATCACAAAAACCGATTTATAAGGAGTTAATTATTTCTCCTAAGGATCGATTTAACCAACTCACCTTCGAGATTTTGATGAGAAATTGAAAGATCCCAAATTGCACTTAAGCTTCAGCCATGGACGTGCAGAGAAGAAACGTGAAGGTTTGTTTCCTTTCTAGATATTACCATATATATATATAGTAATAATATAATATTATCACATGTTTTCCTTACACGTTTCACTTCACTTCATTTTCGTTTCTTTTCACCCCCTCACTTCCTGCCGTTTTCAATTTTCGTTTCTTTTTCTTTTTTTTGAACTTTTCAACTTTCCCTGAAAAATGTCCATTTTGCCCCCAAAAACTAAAATTCATGAAATGGTCCGTAACGCACGTACGACCTCAAAAGTGCTCAAAACTCTAAAAAATGAGGTATAGATAAAATTCCGGGACGCGTTGATCAACAGAAAACATGACCCGCATGTTTAAAATCGAGCCCCAGTCTTCGTAGGAATAAACAAACGGCAGACATATGTACAAATATACCTCGAAATCACTCTCGCACGTGGCGTTTGTAACAATCTTCCACCCTTTAGAACTCTTGGTCCTCCAAGAGGGTCCTCAATCTCTGATATTCCTCGGGATATCCCTCCATCATATCCTTCTCGGTCTCCCAAGTCACTTCCCGGTCACAATGATGTGACCACTGAACTTTAACCATCGGAATTAACGCTACGGACCCGAGAAAGAATGGCAACCGGTACCTCCTGGTTTGTCAGATCCGGTGCCAACTGAACATCTTCTGCCGGAATAGTCTGAATTGAATCCAACAAACACTTCTTGAGCATACTAATATGGAATACGTTATGTACTGCAGACATGATAAGTGGCAATGCCAGACGGTAAGCTACCTTGCCAACCCGCTCAAGAATCTCATATGGTCCGATATACCTTGGAGCTAACTTGCCCCGTTTACCAAATCTGACTGTTCCTCTGATCGGCGCCATCTTAAGCCATACCTTATCACCTACCTCAAACTCCAGATCTCTCCGACGCTTGTTCACATACGAGGTAGTTCTGTCGTTTGCAGCCTTCAACCGTGTCTGAATTTTCTTAAATCTTCTGTGTAGTTTCCTCAATAATTTCAAGACCTAACTCAACTCTATCTAAAGCCTTTGCCCAGCAATGAGGCGTCATACATCTCTGTCCATACAGAGCCTCGTAAGGCGCAATGCCGATGGTACTCTGATAACTATTGTTATATGAGAACTCTGCCAACGGCAAATGCTGATCCCAATCACCTCCGAAATCTAACGCAACTTCGCAACATATCTTCTAGAATTTGGATAACTCTCTTCGACTGTCCATCAGTCTGAGGGTGATACGCCATACTCAGATGGATACGTGTGCCTAATGCTTTATGAAAAGCATTCCAGAATCGTGCGGTGAAGCGCGGATCCCGATTAGATACTATGGAGTCTGGTATTTCATGTAACTGCACAATTTCCCTGATATATAGTTGGGCAAGCTTCTCCAATGAATCCGTCACTCGGATAGGCAGAAAGTGAGCACACTTAGTTAATCAGTCAACAATAACCTAAATAGCATCCTGATGAGATCGTGTATCAAGTACTTCAGACTCTTATGGTCAGTATATATCTGAAATTTGCTCCTGAGCAAATAATGTCTCCACTGCTTCAGAGAATATATCACCGCGGCCAATTCCAGATCATGGTCAGATAGTTCTGCTCAGATAATGTCTTGACCCATGAGCGATAACGTTATTCCCCTGCATCAGAACACATCCCAATCCAAATTGTGATGCATCTGTATAGATAACATACGGTGCATGCGGATCTGGTAATATTAGAACTGGTGCGTTCGTCAATTTATGCTTAAGCTCCTGGAAATTGCGCTCGCACGCGTTAGACCAAACAAAAGCTCATCCCTTCTGAGTTAACTGAGTAAGAGGTGAGGCTAGAATGGAAAAGCCCTGAACAAACCTCCAGTAGTATCCAGCTAATCCCAGAAAGCTTCTGATCTCTCGCACATTCGTGGGTTGCTTCCAATCTTGTACAACCTCAACCTTCTCGGGATCCACAGATAGGCCGTGTTCTCCGATAATATGACACAAAAAAGCGACCTCACGAATCCAGAACTCACACTTGGAGAACTTGGCATATAGCCGGTGTTCCCACAATGTTTGTAGCACTATCCTCAAATGATTCTGGTGTGCATCTTCATCCTTGGAATAAACCAGGATGTCATCGATGAATACCGAACGACATAACCGTGTACTCGTAATGTCCATAACGAGTTCGAAAAGCAGTTTTCGGTATGTCTTCCTCCTTAACCCGTAACTGAAAGTATCCTGACCGTAGGTCGATCTTCGAAAAAATCGTTGCTCCTTTCAGCTGATCAAACAGATCGTCGATCCTAGATAACGGATACTTGTTCTTCACTGTAATTGCATTTATCTTCCTATAATCGATACATAACCTGAGGGTTCCATCCTTCTTCTTCACAAACAGAACCGGTGCACCCCATGGAGTAGTGCTCGGTCTAATGAGCCCTTTCACAAGCAATTCATCAAGTTGCTTCTTCAACCCGTTCATCTCAACTATTGGCATGCGATAAAGGGTACAAAAATCGGAGTAGAACCTGGTTGGAGCCGAATCTCAAACACAATTTCCCACTCCGGTGGTATCCCTGGAAGATCCTCAGGAAACACATGCGGAAAATATCGCACAATCGGGATCTTCTCCAGCTCCATCCTGGTGTCAGCCGGATTTAATCCATAATATTCTTCCTCGCTCACCACCGGGACTCGATCCAGAATCTGAAGCTCCATACCGTGTTTTACAACTTCCACATCCGGTGCAACAGATAGAGGCATTACCTCCCCAGATACCCTAATCTGCCGCTGGGCACAATCAATCTAAACAAAATTCTTGGATAGCCAATCCATCCCAAGAATCACATCATACCGCGGAACATTCAGAACTAACAGATTAGACAGGACACAATCTCGAGCCATCACGCTCGAAAACATGTATTGACTCCCAACAGTTTTAATCAGAAACACATCAGATAATTGACAGATAGATAATTGCAGAGAATGAGCACATTTCTGTGCCACAATGGATGTGGAAGCACCAGTATCAAACAATACATTAACATATATATCGTTCAGAAGCAGTGTACCTTTCAACGTTCCTTGCTGAGCTAACTCGCCCCGCTCGATCTGAGAAACTCTGCCAGCTCGAGGCTGCGGTGGTGGTGGAAGTGGTGGTCGCGCTGGCTATCGCGGACCTTTCTGAAGTGTCTCCCGCCCCCTACGTGCACTAGGCTGCTGTGGAGGCGGTGCCCGAGGAAAACTGTCGGACTCCTGTCTGGGCATCTGAGGGCAATCGCGAATCCAGTGCTTCGTGGACCCGCATCTCAGACATCGGCCGAATTCACGGTAACACGGTCGACCAGGGTGGAATATCCCACAGCTCCTACAGGGAAGTCCAGATGGTGCTGCTGCTACACCCTTTCTCTTTTCGCTCGGCCCAGCCTTAGACGATTCCCCAGTACCCCTGATAAATCTCTGTGATCTCTGAAATCCTGAACCTCGTGCACTCTCATGAGGTCGATAGAGAGACTCTTCCTACTTCAGAAGTTGAGCCTTCTGGACAGCCTCATGGTAGGTGGCGATGACTAATGGTCGCAACGCCCATCTGATATCGGGGTGCAATCCCCATATAAACCGCTTTGCCTTTTGCTCCTGTACGGTCAAATCCATAGTACTGGGGAACAAACCGGACCAGGCGATCAAATTCTAGGTCATACTCCTGTACGGTCAAGCTACCTTACTGCAAATTGTTGAACTGTCTCTGGTGGAGGTCTCTGATTGCATCACCGATGTAGTACTGACGGAACAATCGGGAAAACTCCTCCCAGTCTATACTAGTCTGAGTTGTGGCACGTGTGACGGTCTTCTCCTCGCTCAGCACCTGCTGAACCCTTGGAACTCGCTGAGCCACTACAGGCAATAACGCGGTGACTATATCTCTGATCTGCTCCAATATCTATGCAAAGTCGGGAGGAGCCTGTTGTTGTTGCTGAGGGTGTTGTTGCTGCCCTGAATCCTGTTGCTGCCTGACATTTCTTGGAGTGTCGGGATCTCTGTCCCGCTCCTCCTGATCTCTCCCTCTGGCGGCGAATATTAACCATGGTTGCTGTAAATTCACATACACAAAGAACACATACAAAACGTTTAAGTATCTAACAGAAGCTAGCAACGGTATTTCTATAGGCTCTGTAATGTAAATGCAATGCATGACGCATAACACCTAATCTCAAAATCACATATGCATATCAGACACACCCACATTTATATGATATTCATGGACAATGAAACTTATCATTATAGGAAACATATCAGAAGATTTCACTCTGAGCTTCAACCTTCCCTGATATCCTGATCTGATCCTATATAGTACGTCTCGAAGGACCGCCCCCCTACTCTGACACCCCTTCCAAAATTGTTCAAGTAAGGGGGTGGCCAGACCCCTTACCAAACAACCCTGGAATTCGGTAGCAGAATAGTGGGTCGCCTAATCAAGCTCGTACACAGAACAAAAGTCCATGTGTGGACTAGACAAGGCTCAGAACACAACCCCTGCTTGATCATCGTACCTGAATAAACCTGCTCAGATACCACCTTGTTACTGTTACCCCCCTCTGCGGAAGCTCACGTGATACAGAACGTCGGGTGGCATAAAGCAGGAACCGGACTTGGGAAACAATAAACGGAGTCCCCTTGGTGTGGTGGTCCAAGCTTTGAAGATTTGTTGATTTGAGAGGGGTGTGTCAGAACGTAGTAGGAAGGTCAGAATGGTCTGACCCTGAGTTTGACGGAGAAACCGAGAAATTCCAAACCTGAAATGACTTCAACCAAACACACTTCTACAACATGGATAGTATAAAATTCACTCACATCCATCACTAGAACATATGCACCAAAATCACATAATTCATGCTTTTCTATCTACTAATGTTACTAACTTGTCACGCAAGCAAAAGAGATCATCTGAACACAAACAAACATTTACACATATGTAACAATACGTGCCTTGCTCCCAATGAAATGGGCAAGCTCGCGCCCCTGCTCTGCAGGCTCCAAAATACAACAGAACACAAGCAATCCTTATATATACATATGTGATGCAACATATATACACACATGCATGCGTTTACATGTACAGAGCCCAAAACCTAGTGTTCAGAGTGCATACACACGTGGAGGGATCTGGTGCAACAAGATCCTTGAAACAAAACTCCACGTAGGACACCCGCTGCTGCTAGATAGGTAACAGAAAACAAAACCGTCAGTAAACTCATAATGTGCTCAAATAAGGGTCGGACTGTGCAACTGAGCAGAAATCTCAATCGAGACCACCCTTACAAACTCAGAAGACAAACTCAAACATAGTAATACCTAAAACCAAAACACAAGTAAACACCGGAGAGATCTACTCTTCGGGTTTCTTATCAGATGAACTGAAAAGGTAAACATATTTAAGGGTGACTCCTCGATGAGAACTCAGTAAGGGTCAGACATAGGATAAGGTTTTCAGAAATTCTGAATAATCCTGAGCTTTCACACCTGCACAAGAAAACACAAAAATACAAAATGCAAAACAAATATGAAAGTAATACTAATAGTAACTCTGAACAAAACGACAGACCTCTGAGGCTTTTAGCCTTACAGAAGAGGATTTTCCATAACAACCAATAAAGTATATTTTCTGAGCCATGGTACCAGCCCGGGGTCCGGATTCCCCGCTGTCGTCAGAGCAGAACAACATAACAAAATTAAAAGAAAACTTACCAGACAGGGTATCCTATACCCTATACCTGCACACCTAAACCTATGCCATAAACTGAGTTCGGTATCACCGGGCCCCACCCTCAACTCGAACTCAGCCCCAATTAACCCTGACAAGCATATTATAATTATCCCAGAATGCAGAGTCAAGGAAAACTGAACCCTTACCAACTTTACCCGGAGGCAGGAACCTTTCCACTTTTTCAAACGGTTCAGACGTGAATTCGGCAGTACTCCGTCAGTTTTCTCGTACTCCTCCTTAAGACAAAATGGCAGCTGAACACCCAAACAACACTTAGAACCCAAAATAATCGACTGACGAAAGTATCACAAATTTACCCAAATTTCGAACGCTCACGGTTTCCAACCGGAGCCACAATCACAAAAATCGATTTATAAGGAGTTAATTATTTCTCCTAAGGATCAATTTAACCAACTGACCTTCAAGATTTTGGTGAGAAATTGAGAGATCCCACTTTGCACCCTTAAGCTTCGGTTATGGCAGAGAGAAGAAACAAACGTGAAGGTTTGCTCTCAGATACTTCTTTCTCTTCTTTCTTACTAAATATTACCATATATACATACATACATATAGTAATAATATAATATTATCACATGATTTCCTTACTAACGTTTCACACCTCAATATTCACTTTTCTTTCTTTTCACCAACTTCCTAACGTTTTCTGTCTTTTTCTTTTTCTTTTTCAACTTTCAACTTTCCCGTCAAAATGTCCATTTTGCCCCAAAAATGAAAATTTGCAAAATGGTCCGTAATATACGCACGACCTCAAAAGTGCTCAAAACTCTAAAAAAATGAGGTCTAGATAAAATTCGGGAAAGTGATCTCCAAAATTATTCCCGCATGTTTAAAATCGAGCCCCGGTTTCCTTGTCCGTAACCAACAATGACCTCAAAAGTGAATCAACAAACGAAATGAAGTCTATACAAAATTCCGGATGTACAAATATATATTTAAAATCGAGCGCCGGTCTTCGCACAAGAACGGCCGCACGTGGCGTTTGTAATAAAGACACGTGTCCTATGACACTATATTGAAATATTACAATCTTGCCACTATAGCAATGGACTATATAAGCGTTTATGGCGGGAGTTAAGGGATCTTCTAGAAAAACGGACAAAAAAGAACACCAACAGAGAACACTTATCCTCATTCTCGAATTCCGAATTAAACTCTGATAATTGTATGTTGTTTGCGAAACTGAACTTGAATTTAGAAGAAGATGAAGATTCTAAGAAAGATTTAACTGGAAGTTGTTAGAATGTAACTAAGTAATGTTAGTTTGTAATCAAACTGTGATGGTATGTAATAATATTGAATGTGCATGTACATAAGGCCACATTAGCATAAAAACCAAATATGTTACATGAGGAGACATTTAGTATGTTACATGAGGAGACATTTAGTATGTAGTGCATATAGTTTTGTATGTAATTTTTTGTATATAGAATGTAAATGAACAATTATAATCAGAATTGAAGACATTAACATCAAATTAGCTAAATATGTTACCAGGAACTGAAGACATTTAGAATGTAGTTCGTATACTTTTGTATGCAATCGATTGCATATAGTATGTAAATGAAACAATTTTGATCGGAATTGAATGCACATGTACAGAGGGCCATATTAACATCAAGAAAAGCTTCATGGATGCCAAAATAGGGAAAAATGCAATTTTAGGCCTACAACTTTGTGCGTTTTCGCATTGTAGGCCTAAAACTCTTCGAATACGCAACTTAGGCCTAAACGTTTGTTCCGTTATCACATTTAGGCCTAAAACTGCAATTTTTGACAGATGGCAGACGGGAACATCACGTGGACATCAAACGGCGTCTTCTTCTTAAATCGGAGCTACCAGAACACATTCATTTGCCACATCTGTTGTTAATATCTATCTCAATTGAGCCCACAAGTTTACTTGCGATTGAAAAACCCTAGCAATTTGGGGAAGTCGCGAAATCATGTCGGAGAGCTTCAAATCATCATCTTCGGCTAGCAGTCAGCAACGAAGCACCACAACCTACTGCTTTTGCAAGTTAAACGCTGTGGTTAGGATGGTGTGGACAGATTATAACGCGGGAAGAAGGTTTCTTGGTTGTCCTAGATTTGGAACAGAGTGATTCTATGACTTCCGTGAATGGATCGATGATCCGATTCCAGAGCACGTAATGAAGATGTTGTTGGAGCAAAGGAAATCAAAGCGAGGTGTGACAGGATATGTTGAAGAGGAGGTTCAGCTGAAGAGTCAAGATGCTGCAATGGGGCGGGTGCTATTCAAGGATGAAGAAAAGAAGAGGTTCCAGCAGCAAATGGAAGAAACGATCATGGGAACATTGCAGCAGATAATTGATGAACGTGTGTCTGAAAGAATCAAGTCTTTAGAACTTAAGATGGATAGGAAGTTGGGGAAGGTTGTAGCGCTGATTAGTGTCTGTTGTTTGTTGTTGATAATTCTTCTATTGAAATAGAGAGTAGTTGGAAGGATGTATTGAATGTGTCTGAACGTGTGTAGCACTGATTAGTTTCTGTTGGGGAAGTTGTAGCCAAACAATGGTTTTCATCTGAAGGTTTGAAAATGTACTGATGGATGATCTTATTCGTGTCATCGTCTAGCAGTTTTCTGTTGGGGAAGGTTGTAGCCAAACAACAGAGAGCATGATACATAAGAGCTGAAGCAGCCTACTCCTATCCAGCTATTTGTTTCTGTTGGTGGCAATTAAAAGCTATGAAAATGCAGAGCCTTTGGAATCCTATTCGCCAATGGATGTTTCTCTATATCTGATGTATTGGCTATGATACATTGGCTGATACTCACCCCGTGACTGAAACTTCATTAGCATCAGATGCAGCTTTAAGTACTGACTTCATTAGCGTCAGATGCGGCTTGAAGTGTGAAGAAACAAAAGAGGAAGACTCCCAACGTCTTTACAAGCACCACATAGTACAAACCTTGATGTAGAGACAATTATGTACCTAACCAAGAACCATATTTGATAGTGTGATGTACCATACTAATCATTAAATTGTTCTTAGTATGGTGCCACATACTATCAATTCCTGTAATCTCCTATCTCCTACCAAAAAAATCATTACAAAATGTATGTCCATCAAACAGAAACAACAAGTTCTGTTTTAGTTCCCCCTTTCATGGTGTCTTATGAGCTTGACGGGACGCTGCTTCGTGCATAAGCTTGTCGCAGTTGTAAATTTCCTTGAATTGTCAGCTGACTTCCCAATTATTAGTTCCCCCTTTCTGCCTGGCTGCAATATAGTTTCACGTAGAGAGCACAATTAGTATGATAGAACAGAACCACACTATTAAAAGAATTTAAACAATGTTGTAGATTAACATACATTGAAGATGATAACATTAGAGCTAGTTTGGGTCAAAAATGGTTCCTGTATCAGCCAAAGGACAATAATTTCAGAAAAGTTAGTTATTAAGCAATGACATCAGGGTTCCTGTATCAGTATCACTATCACTAATATTCATACCTTCTCCTTGCTCTCTTTTCGTTTTTTCCCATTTCCTTTTGAATTTTTTGAGACTTGGGCATCAGGGTTTTGCAGAAAACAACAACACCAGTTGTCATGATGCACAAAATATTTGTTGGAATAATTTAATTATGGACAACTTATCTACTTTTGGGCAACCAGTTTTGTTGTGGCCCTTCTCTTTGCACAAGGAGCATGTAACAGTTCCCCCGGCTCGTGACATTTTACCGCCATTGACCATTTATAAGGGGTCCAACTTCCTCTTTATTGTCGGTCTTCCTTTTCCGGTCTTGAAAGATGGTGGATCTAGACCAACACCACATGTTTCTTGTTGCCAAAATTTTGTGCTTGGTACAGCCTTCATCATGAAGGCATATGTTAACAACACCTTTTTCTTACTATAGCAGTCATCTAAAAACTTTTCAGGATCCTCCTGCATGTACTTGAATGCACAACATGCATGTCTACAGGGTATCCCACTGATCTGCCAAGCCCCACAATCGCAAGTCCTTGCCCTAACATTCACAGTGGTTGTAATACCATCTTTTGTGACCTCATAACCTTTTTCCCCATCCCAAATGCATGTGTACCTAAGACTTGCTTTCTTACACTTTTCTAATTTTTTGAAAATATTAGGGCCATATTCCATATCCCAACTAGCACATGCCTCTCGCTGGGAATGCAAACGCACCATCACCTGAGTTCTTAGAGTTTCTAAGAGGCTCAATATGGACTTGCATCTAGCTTCTAGAATGGAACCATTAAATGCCTCGCACAAGTTGTTATGAACTACATCACAGTTGTGATACCTCCGATTTAAGAAGAAGACGCCGTTTGATGTCCACGTGATGTTCTCGTCGGCTATCTGTAAAAAATTGCAGTTTTAGGCCTAACTGTGATAACGGAACAAACGTTTAGGCCTAAGTTGCGTATTCGAAGAGTTTTAGGCCTACAATGCGAAAACGCACAAAGTTTTAGACCTAAAATTGCATTTTCCCCGCCAAAATATGTAATGATTTGAGTTTTGAGAGTATGTCGTAATGTAACTGGGTATATTTGGTATATAATTAGGTGCATTATGTACTCATCGGGATGTAGTATGTATTATGAATATAATTTTATGGATTCCAAGATCTAGTGTAACGGATTTAGCTTTGAATCTAATATAGTATATCATTATGTAATTGGAATTATTTCGTATGGAATTATTTGGTCACGGATTTTGACACCAACGAGCAAGCCAGTTGGTAGAGAAAACTAATCAACGAGTTGGCCAGTTGGTTAAAATTATACCAACGATGCGAATAACAACGCATAGTTTCCAACGACAAAGTCAGTTGGTTTTGACGTTTTCCAACGTGTTAGCCTGTTGGTACTAGCAGTTGGTTTTGCACCATTTTCTAGTAGTGTTTTGTTTTTGTTTGTTATATATATATATATATATATATATATATATATATATATATTTGGTATGTAAGTGGATGCATTATGTGCCTAATTGGAAGGATTATGTATTATTAATATAATTTGAAGTTTTTTTGCATTGTTTCGGACGTAACTGGATGTATTTTGTATGTAAATAAATTCATTATGTACTTTGATGTATTTATTATATATTATGGATGTATCTAAACTAATTAGTTTTTTTGTAACTGTTTCGTATGTAATTGAATATACTTCATATATAACTGAAAGTATTATGTACGAATTTCTATTCCCCTTATCAATGTATTGAGGTTACATTTGTACATGTTAAGCTTTCCTTTGTATATAACATACATGATTATTATAGTTACGTACAAGACAAATCAACCCCATATATTAATCACGTACAAGTGTTAGTTGCACACAATTGAATTTAATCTATACAATTATTCATAAAAGTTAATTTAAATGACAATTCCCTACATTTCCAGTCTAGTCTAGTCTAGGAGAGCCTCAAACTCTAGGTGAAGGAGAGTTGGCTAACATTGTTTTGACTAATAGCTTAAAAGAGGTAAATGAAAGAGGTAAATGAAAGAGATAAATAAATGAAAAGTGTGATTAAAACAATGAAATAAAAAAAATTGATTCGTAAAGAGTCCTAAATAAAAATAGATTTAACAATTAAAACCTTATCTCTATCTAATAAAAACAAACAAACATTTTATTTTTCATAAAAAAAATATTGTATTGTGAGAAAAAGGAAAGTAGCTAAAAATTAGGAATGTGAAGGATGTGAATAACAAAAAAATTAAAATTCAAAAATAAAAAAATGGATCACGTAACAACAAAGTAGCTAAAAAAAAGAAAAATGGAGATGAAGGAAATCTCACCTCAATTAAAATTTAAAAACAAAAAAAAGTAAAAAAAAAAAAAGAAAATGAAATATTAACGGAGATTGACGGAAAACGGCCAAGGGTGCATTGCACGGGGAGCACGTAGAATATCGCCTCCTTTCTTACCTGATCACTTATGTCCTTATCCCCTCCTAAAGCCTCGCCTTTTCCTTCACCATAATGTCTCTCGCCGTCGTATCACTTCCTCCGTACCCCAAATTCCTCTCCGTCAAACCTCCTCTCCACCGTCACCGCCACCACCACTACTTTCCTTTATTGAAGCCCCGTCTCGTCCTTCCGCTCCGCCGGCCCTCCGCCATCTCTCAGGACGGTACGTTCTTTCCCACCCCATCAGACGATGACCCTCCCGAAGTTCCGGAAGATTCCATGCACGGAGTTAGCAAGTTCCAGCAAATTCAGCGCCAAGCAGCTCGGTCTCGGAAGCTCGAGGAAGAGGATTTCGTCAAGCATCAATCGCAGTACCTCTCCGCCATTGCCGACGTCGATGAGGATGTGACGCAAAGCCGACGAGCGAAGGAAGACGAGGATGATCTTTTTGGGGAGATTGATAAGGCCATTTCCATGAAGCGGGAAGAGTTTGTTAAGAAGGGTTTGATCCCAGAGAGAGCTAGAAAGGAGGAGAAAAAGGATGTGGTTGAGGGAATTGAGGAGCTTCTGCCGGAAGAAGTTGTTGACTTGGAAGAGATCAAAGAGCTAACTGGGCTGAGGGTGATTTCAGAATCTGATGGAGAAGGCGACGGTGAAGAAGAAGGGTCTGACGAATTGGACATGGACATGAGGGAGGATGAAGACAGACGAAGCAAGAAAAAAGAGTTCGTAGGATCTTCTTTTGATCTGGACTTGGACAGTTTTGGGAAGAGCAAACCCAGAGTTGTTGAACCCAAGTTCAGGTTGAGTTTGGCCGAGCTTTTGGACGAGAGTAAAGTGGTCCCTGTGTCCGTTTATGGGGATCTGGAGGTAGAGATATCTGGGATACAGCATGATTCTAGATTGGTGAGTGCTGGGGATTTGTTTGTGTGCTGTGTTGGGAGGAAAACTGATGGGCATTTGTATCTAAGTGAAGCTGACAAGAGAGGAGCTGTTGCTGTAGTAGCCAGCAAGGAGATTGACATTGAGGAAACCTTGGGTTGCAAGGCGTTGGTTATTGTAGAGGACACGAATTCGGTTTTGCCAGCACTGGCTGCCTCTTTTTACAGGTACCCGTCGAGGAATATGGCTGTTATTGGCATTGCAGGGACTTATGGTAAGACATGTACTGCTTATTTGATTAGGGGAATGTATGAAGCTATGGGGGTTAGGACAGGGATGCTGAGCACTGTGGGGTACTATCTACACGGTAACAACAGGTTAGAATCACCTGACACCACCACCACTGATGCTGTTATGGTTCAGAATTTGATGGCTAAGATGTTACATAATGGGACTGAGGCTGTTGTAACTGAGGCATCTTCTCATGCTTTGGCTACAGGAAGATGCAATGAGGTTGATTTCGATATTGCTGTGTTTACTAATTTGAGGGAGGATGTGGACAGGGATGCTATGGCAAGATTGTTTTCAAAGATGCTGGATCGTGAAAGGCACAGGAAAGTTGTAAATATAGATGATCCTAATGCTTCATTTTTTATCATGCAAGGGGCCAAGGAAGTTCCTATTGTTACTTTTGCCATAGAGAATAAGAATGCAGATGTTCATCCCTTGAAGTATGAACTTTCCTTGTTTGAAACTCAAGTTCTGGTTAATACACCCCTGGGGATACTGGAGATCTCATCAGGATTGCTCGGGAGGGATAATATTTACAACATTCTGGCAGCCGTGGCAGTTGGTATTGCAGTTGGGGCACCACTGGAGGACATTGTTAGAGGAATTGAAGAGGTTGATGCGGTTCCTGGGAGGTGTGAGTTAATCGATGAGGAGCAGGCCTTTGGGGTGATTGTGGACTACGCTCAAACCCCAGATGCTCTTTCTAGATTGCTTGATTCTGTACGGGAACTTGGGCCAAAGAGATTAATCACTGGTATTGTCCTCCCATTCCTGTCTTTCCTTTTTTCTCAGTTGCTATTGCCTTTTGATTTTGATCGAAGTAAGCTGAATGTTCTCCGTAGTTCAGCTGATCACTTTTCTAGTATTTAGACCATCGTAAATTGGGAAATATTTACTTGATTTTGTTAATAATGCCCTCTCTATCGTATTAGATATGTCTCAAAATTATATTCAAATTTTCGTTTCGTGTTCTTTGTTTCTCTATATAAAAGCTAACCAGCAGTGTCATTGTTGAACTGAGTTCATTTCCCATTTCTTCGGGCATAACTGTGCATTTTTGTTCCTGGAGTCCTTTCTTCTACATAGTTTACCCTTCCTGTACTAATTTGTTTCCCTTGCTCACCACTCATGTTGCCCAGTTTTCTTCGGGTAACCTATATTACCCTTCATTGGTATTATTAGTCAAGCAGGGTAGGACAATTCTTCATATAGTGATTTGTCTGTCTACACCTTAGACACACCCCAGTCTAAAAATGACATAATTTATGTCCGTGATAATTCCTGAACCCACTGTCCAATCATCTTCATTCCATGATCTTCAGTTTAAGCTTATTTTTTCTAGTGTTCAATTCCAAAGGTCCAGTAGCTCTAAATTTCTTTTTTAAATGGCCATCCTTGTTTTTTAGTTCTCTCTTTTCAAAGAATTATGTCTCTTAAACAAAGGACATACATCCCTTTGCTCTTGTTCTTAAACACCTGAAGGATTCTTCCATTGAATCCATCCTCAATTTAATATTTATTTTTTGTGAATTGCCTTTCAAACATGCTTACATTCCCTGCACTCTCCAATGAGCCTCTCTTTCTATACACTTGCATGCGCACACACAAGCATGCATGCATGCCTACCTTTATTTTCTAAGAACAAGCAGCTGATGGGTAGAAGCGTTCTTGATCTAAATTGCTATCTTCCATCATCTAGTTCAGTATGATCATCAAAATGCTCTGCTCTGCATAATTTTTTTCCTGGTGAGCTGATTTACCGTATTGCTAAAAAATATTTTTTGGAATACCGTCTCATATTTCCACTGTCTCTTTATATTCTCCATGAAGTTGTTGGTTGTCCCGGTGAGTGTGACAGAGGGAAGAGACCATTGATGACAAAGATAGCAACCGACAAAAGTGATGTGACAATGTTAACTTCTGACAACCCAAAGAATGAAGATCCATGTAAGTATTATACTGTGTGTTTCATCAAAAACTAATTTCGTTTTGCCTTGGATAGATAGGTTGCTTTGAACCTTCATACTAATAGTTCACATACGTCTTTTTGGAAGTGGACATCTTGGATGACATGCTTGCTGGTGTGGGTTGGACTATGCAAGATTACTTAAAACATGGAGAGAATGATTACTATCCCCCTCTTCCAAATGGTCATAGAATTTTTCTACATGATATTAGGCGGGTAGCTGTACGTTGTGCTGTTGCAATGGGAGAAGAAGGAGATGTGGTTGTAAGTTCTTTAGCTGTGTTATATCTGATCAAATTTTCAATAGTTTGCTCTTGCAAGTGTCTGGGGCAATCTTCATTGCATACATGGGGTATATGTGGTTGCCACCAATCATATCATGTTATTTCTGTTTTATATAGACATTTCGTCGACCTGTCTCCCTCTCTTCTTCAACTTGTGCAACACACATGTAGAAAATGGGGAAAAATTAGGCAGGATGCAGTGTAACTGTGTGCATAAGAGACTTTTGAGGAGTTTAGGTGGTCTGTACAATGCATTAGATGACACTAGAAGAGTTTCTGAGTGAGTTTGGAGATGATGCATGTGGGCAACTGGAAGTGTAGAAATATGGTTTATATTCTCTTGAACATTTATTTGGTGTATTTTCTCTGCAACGCATGTCTATAGGCTCTATGCTGCAACTTTTCTTCTGCTTTTGCTAACTAATGCAACTGCATTTTCCCAGGTTGTAGCTGGAAAAGGTCATGAAACATATCAGATTGAAGGTGATAAGAAAGAGTTTTATGATGACCGTGAGGAATGCAGGGAAGCCTTGCAATATGTTGATGAACTTCATCAAGCAGGAATAGACACTAGTGAATTCCCATGGCGGTATGCCTCTAACTATTACAGTTTGTTATTTCAGAGGATTTTTGGTTGCTCCTTGCTGTGCCTTAACGAAACTTTTAATGTTGAAGTGGGATTTCTTTATCCAGGCATCACCATGTAAAATTTTAATGACTTTAGGATTTTGATTGCTATATGTGATGATAGAAATGTTTGGAAGAGGGAAAATATGCAGATAGGTATACCATTTATAGAGTTGAATGCATTTTGGCCTGTGCATTAAACGATTTTCAAGTTCAAAGCTTTTCACCTTTGAAGTGATGAAGACATTTTTTTTCATACTCATTCAAGTTTTTGCAACTGTTCTCTTGGTTATCTGGCTTAGAGTTATCCCCATCCTTTTTCACATGATAGGTGTATGACATTTCATTTAAGGTATAAGTTTCATAGATTAACATCTATTGTTTTTTTTATATGCATGTGACAAAAGTTGCTGTAACTTTCTCAAAATGATGCCATCTAATAGTACTGTACTATGGATCATGGCATGCTAATGTGCCTGTCCTAGTAAAATGTTGCAAGCATCATTCACTGGCTACCAGTTTGCATTCAAACTCTTTCTAAGATTGAATTGCCACAATTGGGCTTGTTTATTTAATGTGTTTTTGATCAGACAAGGTTATTAAAAATCAGATGTTTCTTTCATATGTAATGCTGTAGGTTGCCTGAGAGTCATTAATATTTTCTGGAGAAGTGGCCTATTGATTTGCAAGGAACAATGGTTGGAAACTGCACATATAGAGATGTTTCCTTGTTGCTTTCATGGCATTAAGTCTTCCAAAGGGATATCATGATGCTTGAATGTCTCAATTAGCATTGCTTAAAGGAGGCATCCTGGGACTGATACGGAGCATCCATAAGACGGTATGGACACCCATTTGTGCCTTAAATTTCCTATCCTTTGGTTTTTTGCATTTGTTTAATGGCCTAGTTATTCGTACAAATTATTTTACATTGGAACTTTACACGTAAAGGAGTTCGAAAAGAGTGTCAAAATAATTTTCATACAAAGTAGTAGTTCTCCTTCCGTCCCAGCAAAATTGATATTTTGTTCCTCTTTGGGTTATCCAGCAAAAGTGATACGTTTTCTTTTTAGAAAATATGTTCATATCAACGTTACCTTATTATCTCTCATTTCCCTTTCCACTCAAGAAAGTTAGGGTCCGTTTAGTTGCAGAGAAGTTTCAAAATTTTCATTTCCAAAACCTCTTTGTGAATGTTTGATCATATACCTAGATTTGAAGGGATGAAAAACCTTGTTTTTCCAAGTTTTGGAAATCTCTAGTATTAAATTAGGGAATCTTGTTTGGAAGGTTTCCATTTTAATACTAGAGTTTTCTAATCATTTGAAAACAAGGTTTTTCATATCTTAAAGATTAGGTATGTGATCAAATATTTACAAAAGAATTTTAGAAATGAGAACTTGAAAACTTCTCCATAATTAAACGGACCTTAGTTTATCTTATATACCTATTTTTCTTTATCTTATATACCTATTTTTACTTTACCCTCAAGACGACCATATTCTTTAATCTTCGTGTGCAATCAATGTATCATTTTATTGAAATTTGAGCTCCAACTGTTTAAAGATTGTTAATATTATAATTTCATGCACAAAGTATAGAGCTTTCCTATGATCTTGTATATTTCCTCCAAATGTCAGTACTAACATATGGTGGAAAATGAAAAATCTTTCCAATGTAGGCTCTTTGTGCTAATTCTGAGACCTTGTGCACATGAGTTCAACCGCTTGGGGTTTGGAAGTTACAACAACACAATCATGAAAGTAAATTTTGAGAGTGGATTTAGTCTTTCTGAATCTTTAGCAACATTTTGGTGCTGACTGTAGTATTAACTTATTCTAATTTGTATTTCTCCACTTGATGATCTTGTAGATAATATCAGAAAGTAATGTGATTTGTAAGTTCTTTTACCCTTGGTCTCATTATTTTCAGCTTTCCGTATAATTGTTTTAGACATGAGTTTTTAAATAATCTGTTTATTTGGATTTCCATTGCCCATGCACCACTAAGAGTTTCCCCTCCACGATTTTTGAAAGCGAACTATGGCTATGGGTCAAGGAGATTGATTACCTATGGCTATGGGTACATCCATTAAGGAGATTAGTGGTGATAATTTTGGAGAATTTGATGAAGTATGTGAAATTGATATGAAATTTGTGATAGGAGAAAATCGTTAATTTGATTGTTTATGAAATTTTGTAAAAAAAAAAATGGTGAAGAACACATCCTAGTATTAGGGCTTCCCCACCTAGGTGGGTGCGTGCTTCGAATTGGCCGGTCAGTGGTGTCCTAACATGTTACTCGATTTTCCCTGAAGGGAGGCGGGGCGATGGCTCAATTCCGTTGGTTACATCACCCCCCCCCCCCCTCCCCCCGCCTGGTTGCTTTCCAGCGGCTGGAGGTAGCAGGCAGCCAGGGAGAAGGCATGTGGGGGTGAATAACCTGTTGGTTATTTCGGCTTGAGGGGGTTCCGAGTGGCAGACTTGGTTCCGTTTTCTCACCAATGAGAAATCGGAAATCTTATCGAAAAAATTTTTCTTCCCTTTTTAAGTTTGAACCTCTTCTATTATTGCACAATCGTTGACATGAATCACGCCATCCATTTGTAAAGGTACACCGATTCGATTATTTCAGTTAATGAAATTCAATTTTCAAGTCTTTTTTTCAGTTTAACCGAATCATTGAAGGAAACTTCGGTTAAAACACGATTCTTTTATAGAATTAATCCATATATGACTAAAAATTGCACTCATTATTGAATGGTTTGGGTTAAAATGTGCACAGTGCATGGCTATGCATAAGCGTTTCGTTTATTTACAAATTTGTCACGCAGGTTTTTTAATCAACAATGTTATCGTGTTTGATCAGCATTAATTATTGATCAGTATCACAACTTATCTTGATCAACATCTCCAGAATAAATGTCGATCTGTATGGTGATCAACATCTCCTTTCACTTAGTCAGCAATGTTACCGTGTTTGATCAACATTAATTAATGATCAGCATGATGAGTTGTCTTGATTAATATCGTCAGAATAAATGTTGATCTGCATGGTGATCAACATCTCCTTACACACAATCAGCATTGATCTGCATGGTGATCAATATCTCCTTACACACAATCAACATTGATCTGCATGGTGATCAACATTTTCTTACACATGACCAACATTAAATATTTATCAGCATGATGACTTGTCTTGATCAACATCGCCAGAATAAATGTTGATCTACATGGTGATTAACATCTCCTTACACTAAATCCACATGGTGATCATCTCCTTACACCTGATCAGCATGATGACTTGTCTTGATCAAGATCATCAGAATAAATGTTGATTTGCATCATCTTACACCTGATCAGCATTGATCTGCATGGTGATCAGCATGTCATTACATTTGATTACTATAAAAAAAAATCAGATAAACATGACTACCTACTATGATCATCGTTTTCCCATATTTTTTAAGTCAGAAATTTTTTTAGTTTTTCATCATTTGCAAGTTTAGTGGTTCTAGAGCTTCATTGCAGTCAAATTTTTAGGGGTGTTAAAAAAACCCGCAAAACCGAGAAACCGAACCGAACCGTATAATCCGAAACCGAAAAACCCGTGAACCGAAGAAACCGATAACCCGCGGGTTCTAATTTTAGAAACCCGCGGATACCCGAACCGATCCGCATATGCCTATTACAAATAAATTATCTAAAATTGCTTACTTCATCTCAATTTTTCTTTAAATTTCTTTTATATTATGTGTGAAAACCCATTTCATGCAACAATAATACATGATTTGTAATATTATATTATTGTTCTATTTATACAAACTACTTTTCTTCATAAAATTTTATAGAATAATTATACTTAGGAATACCAGCGGATACCCGCGATCCGAACCGCAAAAAATCGTGAAAATCGGGTACCTACACTTAGGGTGCCCGCACTCAGTGGGGCGGATACTATTTTTCTCACTATCCGCCCCGCCCCGCCCCGTGCACACCCCTACAAATTTTAGTCCTTACATTTCATCACTATTAACTTTTGAATACAGAAAAACGTCGTCGAAAGTGACGAAAACGTCATGGATCCCAATGGAAAGTTTCGCCGAAATACACAGAACGTCGTCGGAAACGATAAAAGTGTCGTCGGAGGCGACAAAAGCTTCTTTAGAGGCGATGAGAGCTTCGTTGGAAGCGTCATCGAAAATGGGAGTGGCACTTGTTATAATTTAGTTCATCTCTTATGCGTATACAATAGGGCTGAGTTCGAGCCGAGCCGAGCCCGAGCCTAGCAGATTCTAGCTCGAGCTCGTGAAATTCGGGCTCGGCTCGAGTTCGAACGAGCCCGAAAATTCGAGCTCGAGCTCGGCTCGAAGGTTCGTGAAGCTCGAGCTCGTTAGGCTCGCGAGCTCGGCTAGGCTCGATTCGGCCCCAAACGAGCTCGCGAGCTCGTTAGGCTCGTGAGCTCGTTAGGCTCGCGAGCTCGTTAAGGCTCGCGAACCTTACGAGCCGAACTCGTCGGGCTCGAGCTCGGCTCGTATATTATTCGAGCCTCGAAAACGGCTCGAGCTCGAGGCTCGAAAAAGCTCGGCTCGACAAACTCGTTTGAGCTCGAGCTCGAGCCCGAACGGGCTTGATTCGTTTAACAGCCCTAGTATACAAGCTACCCTTATTGAATCAAGTAAATCTATTATTTTTCAGGATATGTTTATCGAATTTTAGTCTAGAAATGCTAATAATTCTTTATACGTGATTAAGTCAATGGCACGCCAAACAAATTGGGTATTATATACAGCTCTATCCACATTCTTTTTCTCAACTATGATGCATTGGTTGTGTGACCCCAGTCCATATTCCATCTGCTTAACAAAAAAAAAAAAGAAAAAAGAAAAAGACGATATTAATCTTATTCCAAAAAGCACACAAGGAACATGGTACTCGCATTGGTGTAAGTAGAATTTCAAAGTAGAACTTTCAAACCGTGCTCTAAGAATAAAATCTTTTTTTTCCCAATTACTTGGTTAAGAGTACAAAGATAAGATCAAGATTATTAAAGCGTAAAGCGCACTAAAGCGTTAAGGGTTCTAAACCGCAAAGTGCGAAACTACACCAACATCCCATCCCACCCCCTCTTTCTTCTT